>JAPWDM010000011.1:13662841-14280486 GCA_035578155.1 Brachynemurus nebulosus | reverse complement strand
AAGTGTGAGTTTTAATCCCGAGTATGAAGTTTGTTTTCAGAGGGCCTGTAAAAAAAAAAAAAAAAAAAAACTAAAAAATAAAAAAAATTGCGATCCAAAATTGTACAATATGCTAAATAAATTAAATATATTAATTACAGCTAAAATTAATTTTAAATTTTTTTTTATTTTTTCATTTATCATTCAGTATAAAATTATGATGTGCCTTTTAATCGTTAATTAAATAAATTTTTATATAAATTGGATATTTAAATAAATATCTTAAAATTATATTACTTGGTTTTTTATTCTCTATCTTTTGAATTTTCAGTTAATCTACACGAACAATGGCAATTTTATTAATATTTTATTAATACAAAATCCAAAAAAAATGGGAACGCGTACTTTTTCTTAGTTAATTGTGCTTTGTTTTTTTGCACAAAATTTTAAAATGACTTTATTTTCTTAAAAAACGGTGGCAACCCTACTCACCACATATACCTATAAAAAGGTATCCTACTAAAAAAAAAAAAAAAAAAAAAAAAAACGCCCATAAAACCTGTAAGTGTAACAAGTAAGTAACACATTAATATTTTTTTTATATATCAACATCTAATAAAATGTTAGGGGCTAAAGTGTGAGTTTTAATCCCGATTGTGAAGTTTATTTCCAGAGGGCCTGTAAAAAAAAAAAATAAAAAAACTAAAAAATAAAAAAAAATTGCGATCCAAAATTGTACAATATGCTAACAAAAATTAAATATATTAATTACAGCTAAAATTAATTTTAAATTTATTTTTATTTTTTCATCTATCATTCAGTATAAAATTTAAGATATGCCTTTTAATCGTTAATTAAATAAATTTTTATATAAATTCGATATTTAAATAATTTTTTTTTTAAATTATATTACTTGGTGTTTTATTTCCTTTCTTTTGAATTTCAGTTAATTTACACGAAAATTGGCAATTTTTTTAATATTTTATTAATACAAAATCCAAAAGAATTGGGAACGCGTACTTCTTCCTAGTAAATTGTGCCTTGTTTTTTTGCACAAAATTTTAAAATTACTTTATTTTCTTAAAAAACGGTGGCAACCCTACTCACCACATATACCTATAAAAAGGTATCGTACAAAAAAAAAACCGCTCATAAAACCTCTAAGTCTAACAAGTACGTAACACATTAATATTTTTTTTATATATCAACAGCTAATAGAATGTTAGGGGCTAAAGTGTGAGTTTTAATCCCGAGTGTGAAGTTTGTTTCCAGAGGGCCTGTAAGGCCCGAGGGCAACAATTCACAGGAAGGAGCAAAATAAACACTTTAGTCCCGTGGAGTGTATAATATTCAATATTCAAATAAACAATAAAAAAGATTCAATAAACAACATTCAATAAACAATAAAAAGATACAGTTAAGATAAATCTGTTCTGTTATCTTTTTGTACACATGTCTTCTTTTCTGAAGTTTAAATTGATTTATAAAAAAATAAGTGCTTCTTCTTCTTCTTCTTCTTCTTCTTCTTCTTCTTCTTCTTCTTCTTCTTCTTCTTCTTCTTCTTCTTCTTCTTCTTCTTCTTCTTCTTCGTTTTTTTTTTTTTTTTCGCTGCTGCAGTATTCGATCCATTATCCAACCTGAAACATATTTTAAATTATCGTTACTCTTAACCACTAGTCCAAACTGAACTGATTGATTCTCATCATTATATATTATTTCAAGTTTTCCGCTACAATTTTTTATGTATGCTCTTGGTATTGAAATCAACTGTCTGCTTGAATTATTCGTATTGTTGCGATTGTGGTAATTGAATTACTTCAAATATGTAAAGGAAAACGTGAAAATTTGTTGAAAATTTAATTACTGAAAATTTCACACATGTACAAAGTTTAACCTTATTCTTTAAGATGTTACTTGCGTCGTTCAAAATACGTAGGCGTTTGTAAATAGTAATTAAAATCGATTATAAAAATAGCCAATAATAAGTATGTAATAAAATACAAATTTTTTCATAAATAATGAAGAAATATTTAATAGATTATAAAAATTTTTTTTTTTTAATCGGGGTTTTTATTTTAAAAAAATAGTTTTTTTTCCCACATAGTAAATTATCACGATCTTTAATTTTTAATTGAATGTTATTTCGTTTTTTAAAATATATTTATGAATAATTCCGAAAATTAGAGCTAAATATTAGAAGTATTTTTAAAACTATTATTGCCAAAGTTAATTAAGTTTAAAACTAATTAATTATCATATTGAACGAGGTAATTTTCAACGAATTATTTATTTAAAACAAAAAATTTTTCACACAGACATAAGACAAATATTATGTATCGATGTTATTATGTAAAAAAACTAAAAAATAAAAAAAATTGCGATCCAAAATTGTACAATATGCTAAAAAAATTAAATATATTAATTATAGCTAAAATAAATTTTATATTTATTTTTATTTTTTCATTTATCATTCAGTATAAAATTTAAGATGTGCCTTTTAATCGTTAATTAAATAAATTTTTATATAAATTGGATATTTAAACAAATTTTTTAAAATTATATTACTTGGTTTTTTATTTCATTTCTTTTCAATTTTCAGTTAATCTGCACGAAAAATGGCAATTTTATTAATATTCTATTAATACAAAATCCAAAAAAAATAGGAACGCGTACCTTTTCTTAGTTAATTGCGCTTTGTTTTTTTGTATAAAATTTTAAAATTACTTTATTTTCTTAAAAAACGGTGGCAACCCTACTCACCACATATACCTATAAAAAAATATCCTACTAAAAAAAAAAAAAAAAACGCCCATAAAACCTGTAAGTCTAACAAGTACGTAACACATTAATATTTTTTTTATATATCAACATCTAATAAAATGCTAGGGGCTAAAGTTTGAGTTTAAATCCCGAGTGTGAAGTTTGTTTCCAGAGGGCATGTAAAAAAAAAAAAAAAAAAAAACTAAATAATAAATATAATTGCGATCCAAAATTGTACAATATGCTAAAAAAAATTAAATATATTAATTACAGTTAAAATTAATTTTGAATTTATTTTTATTTTTTCATTTATCATTCAGTATAAAATTTAAGATGTGCGTTTTAATCGTTAATTAAATAAATTTTTATATAAATTGGATATTTAAATAAGTTTTTTAAAATTATATTACTTGGTTTTTTATTTCCTCTATTTTGAATTTTCAGTTAATCTACACAAAGAATGGCAATTTTCTTAATATTTTATTAATACAAAATTGAAAAAAAATGGGAACGCGTACTTTTTCTTAGATAATTGTGCTTTGTTTTTTTGCACAAAATTTTAAAATTACTTTATTTTCTGAAAAAACGGTGGCAACCCTACTCACCACATATACCTATAAAAAGGTATCCTACTAAAAAAAAAAGCAAAAAAAACGCCCATAAAATCTGTAAGTCTAACAAGTACGTAACACATTAATATTTTTTTTATATATCAACATCTAATAAAATGTTAGGGGCTAAAGTGTGAGTTTTAATCCCGAGTATGAAGTTTGTTTTCAGAGGGCCTGTAAAAAAAAAAAAAAAAAAAACTAAAAAATAAAAAAAATTGCGATCCAAAATTGTACAATATGCTAAATAAATTAAATATATTAATTACAGCTAAAATTAATTTTAAATTTATTTTTATTTTTTCATTTATCATTCAGTATAAAATTATGATGTGCCTTTTAATCGTTAATTAAATAAATTTTTATATAAATTGGATATTTAAATAAATATCTTAAAATTATATTACTTGGTTTTTTATTCTCTATCTTTTGAATTTTCAGTTAATCTACACGAACAATGGCAATTTTATTAATATTTTATTAATACAAAATCCAAAAAAAATGGGAACGCGTACTTTTTCTTAGTTAATTGTGCTTTGTTTTTTTGCACAAAATTTTAAAATGACTTTATTTTCTTAAAAAACGGTGGCAACCCTACTCACCACATATACCTATAAAAAGGTATCCTACTAAAAAAAAAAAAAAAAAAAAAAACGCCCATAAAACCTGTAAGTGTAACAAGTAAGTAACACATTAATATTTTTTTTATATATCAACATCTAATAAAATGTTAGGGGCTAAAGTGTGAGTTTTAATCCCGATTGTGAAGTTTATTTCCAGAGGGCCTGTAAAAAAAAAAAATAAAAAAACTAAAAAATAAAAAAAAATTGCGATCCAAAATTGTACAATATGCTAACAAAAATTAAATATATTAATTACAGCTAAAATTAATTTTAAATTTATTTTTATTTTTTCATCTATCATTCAGTATAAAATTTAAGATATGCCTTTTAATCGTTAATTAAATAAATTTTTATATAAATTCGATATTTAAATAATTTTTTTTTAAATTATATTACTTGGTGTTTTATTTCCTTTCTTTTGAATTTCAGTTAATTTACACGAAAATTGGCAATTTTTTTAATATTTTATTAATACAAAATCCAAAAGAATTGGGAACGCGTACTTCTTCCTAGTAAATTGTGCCTTGTTTTTTTGCACAAAATTTTAAAATTACTTTATTTTCTTAAAAAACGGTGGCAACCCTACTCACCACATATACCTATAAAAAGGTATCGTACAAAAAAAAACCGCTCATAAAACCTCTAAGTCTAACAAGTACGTAACACATTAATATTTTTTTTATATATCAACAGCTAATAGAATGTTAGGGGCTAAAGTGTGAGTTTTAATCCCGAGTGTGAAGTTTGTTTCCAGAGGGCCTGTAAGGCCCGAGGGCAACAATTCACAGGAAGGAGCAAAATAAACACTTTAGTCCCGTGGAGTGTATAATATTCAATATTCAAATAAACAATAAAAAAGATTCAATAAACAACATTCAATAAACAATAAAAAAGATACAGTTAAGATAAATCTGTTCTGTTATCTTTTTGTACACATGTCTTCTTTTCTGAAGTTTAAATTGATTTATAAAAAAATAAGTGCTTCTTCTTCTTCTTCTTCTTCTTCTTCTTCTTCTTCTTCTTCTTCTTCTTCTTCTTCTTCTTCTTCTTCTTCTTCTTCTTCTTCTTCTTCTTCTTCTTCTTCTTCTTCTTCTTCTTCTTCTTCTTCTTCTTCTTCTTCTTCGTTTTTTTTTTTTTTTCGCTGCTGCAGTATTCGATCCATTATCCAACCTGAAACATATTTTAAATTATCGTTACTCTTAACCACTAGTCCAAACTGAACTGATTGATTCTCATCATTATATATTATTTCAAGTTTTCCGCTACAATTTTTTATGTATGCTCTTGGTATTGAAATCAACTGTCTGCTTGAATTATTCGTATTGTTGCGATTGTGGTAATTGAATTACTTCAAATATGTAAAGGAAAACGTGAAAATTTGTTGAAAATTTAATTACTGAAAATTTCACACATGTACAAAGTTTAACCTTATTCTTTAAGATGTTACTTGCGTCGTTCAAAATACGTAGGCGTTTGTAAATAGTAATTAAAATCGATTATAAAAATAGACAATAATAAGTATGTAATAAAATACAAATTTTTTCATAAATAATGAAGAAATATTTAATAGATTATAAAAATTTTTTTTTTTAATCGGGGTTTTTATTTTAAAAAAATAGTTTTTTTTCCCACATAGTAAATTATCACGATCTTTAATTTTTAATTGAATGTTATTTCGTTTTTTAAAATATATTTATGAATAATTCCGAAAATTAGAGCTAAATATTAGAAGTATTTTTAAAACTATTATTGCCAAAGTTAATTAAGTTTAAAACTAATTAATTATCATATTGAACGAGGTAATTTTCAACGAATTATTTATTTAAAACAAAAAATTTTTCACACAGACATAAGACAAATATTATGTATCGATGTTATTATGTAAAAAAACTAAAAAATAAAAAAAATTGCGATCCAAAATTGTACAATATGCTAAAAAAATTAAATATATTAATTATAGCTAAAATAAATTTTATATTTATTTTTATTTTTTCATTTATCATTCAGTATAAAATTTAAGATGTGCCTTTTAATCGTTAATTAAATAAATTTTTATATAAATTGGATATTTAAACAAATTTTTTAAAATTATATTACTTGGTTTTTTATTTCATTTCTTTTCAATTTTCAGTTAATCTGCACGAAAAATGGCAATTTTATTAATATTCTATTAATACAAAATCCAAAAAAAATAGGAACGCGTACCTTTTCTTAGTTAATTGCGCTTTGTTTTTTTGTATAAAATTTTAAAATTACTTTATTTTCTTAAAAAACGGTGGCAACCCTACTCACCACATATACCTATAAAAAAATATCCTACTAAAAAAAAAAAAAAAAACGCCCATAAAACCTGTAAGTCTAACAAGTACGTAACACATTAATATTTTTTTTATATATCAACATCTAATAAAATGCTAGGGGCTAAAGTTTGAGTTTAAATCCCGAGTGTGAAGTTTGTTTCCAGAGGGCATGTAAAAAAAAAAAAAAAAAAACTAAATAATAAATATAATTGCGATCCAAAATTGTACAATATGCTAAAAAAAATTAAATATATTAATTACAGTTAAAATTAATTTTGAATTTATTTTTATTTTTTCATTTATCATTCAGTATAAAATTTAAGATGTGCGTTTTAATCGTTAATTAAATAAATTTTTATATAAATTGGATATTTAAATAAGTTTTTTAAAATTATATTACTTGGTTTTTTATTTCCTCTATTTTGAATTTTCAGTTAATCTACACAAAGAATGGCAATTTTCTTAATATTTTATTAATACAAAATTGAAAAAAAATGGGAACGCGTACTTTTTCTTAGATAATTGTGCTTTGTTTTTTTGCACAAAATTTTAAAATTACTTTATTTTCTGAAAAAACGGTGGCAACCCTACTCACCACATATACCTATAAAAAGGTATCCTACTAAAAAAAAAAGCAAAAAAAACGCCCATAAAATCTGTAAGTCTAACAAGTACGTAACACATTAATATTTTTTTTATATATCAACATCTAATAAAATGTTAGGGGCTAAAGTGTGAGTTTTAATCCCGAGTATGAAGTTTGTTTTCAGAGGGCCTGTAAAAAAAAAAAAAAAAAAAACTAAAAAATAAAAAAAATTGCGATCCAAAATTGTACAATATGCTAAATAAATTAAATATATTAATTACAGCTAAAATTAATTTTAAATTTATTTTTATTTTTTCATTTATCATTCAGTATAAAATTATGATGTGCCTTTTAATCGTTAATTAAATAAATTTTTATATAAATTGGATATTTAAATAAATATCTTAAAATTATATTACTTGGTTTTTTATTCTCTATCTTTTGAATTTTCAGTTAATCTACACGAACAATGGCAATTTTATTAATATTTTATTAATACAAAATCCAAAAAAAATGGGAACGCGTACTTTTTCTTAGTTAATTGTGCTTTGTTTTTTTGCACAAAATTTTAAAATGACTTTATTTTCTTAAAAAACGGTGGCAACCCTACTCACCACATATACCTATAAAAAGGTATCCTACTAAAAAAAAAAAAAAAAAAAAAAAAAAAACGCCCATAAAACCTGTAAGTGTAACAAGTAAGTAACACATTAATATTTTTTTTATATATCAACATCTAATAAAATGTTAGGGGCTAAAGTGTGAGTTTTAATCCCGATTGTGAAGTTTATTTCCAGAGGGCCTGTAAAAAAAAAAAATAAAAAAACTAAAAAATAAAAAAAAATTGCGATCCAAAATTGTACAATATGCTAACAAAAATTAAATATATTAATTACAGCTAAAATTAATTTTAAATTTATTTTTATTTTTTCATCTATCATTCAGTATAAAATTTAAGATATGCCTTTTAATCGTTAATTAAATAAATTTTTATATAAATTCGATATTTAAATAATTTTTTTTTAAATTATATTACTTGGTGTTTTATTTCCTTTCTTTTGAATTTCAGTTAATTTACACGAAAATTGGCAATTTTTTTAATATTTTATTAATACAAAATCCAAAAGAATTGGGAACGCGTACTTCTTCCTAGTAAATTGTGCCTTGTTTTTTTGCACAAAATTTTAAAATTACTTTATTTTCTTAAAAAAACGGTGGCAACCCTACTCACCACATATACCTATAAAAAGGTATCGTACAAAAAAAAAACCGCTCATAAAACCTCTAAGTCTAACAAGTACGTAACACATTAATATTTTTTTTATATATCAACAGCTAATAGAATGTTAGGGGCTAAAGTGTGAGTTTTAATCCCGAGTGTGAAGTTTGTTTCCAGAGGGCCTGTAAGGCCCGAGGGCAACAATTCACAGGAAGGAGCAAAATAAACACTTTAGTCCCGTGGAGTGTATAATATTCAATATTCAAATAAACAATAAAAAAGATTCAATAAACAACATTCAATAAACAATAAAAAAGATACAGTTAAGATAAATCTGTTCTGTTATCTTTTTGTACACATGTCTTCTTTTCTGAAGTTTAAATTGATTTATAAAAAAATAAGTGCTTCTTCTTCTTCTTCTTCTTCTTCTTCTTCTTCTTCTTCTTCTTCTTCTTCTTCTTCTTCTTCTTCTTCTTCTTCTTCTTCTTCTTCTTCTTCGTTTTTTTTTTTTTTTCGCTGCTGCAGTATTCGATCCATTATCCAACCTGAAACATATTTTAAATTATCGTTACTCTTAACCACTAGTCCAAACTGAACTGATTGATTCTCATCATTATATATTATTTCAAGTTTTCCGCTACAATTTTTTATGTATGCTCTTGGTATTGAAATCAACTGTCTGCTTGAATTATTCGTATTGTTGCGATTGTGGTAATTGAATTACTTCAAATATGTAAAGGAAAACGTGAAAATTTGTTGAAAATTTAATTACTGAAAATTTCACACATGTACAAAGTTTAACCTTATTCTTTAAGATGTTACTTGCGTCGTTCAAAATACGTAGGCGTTTGTAAATAGTAATTAAAATCGATTATAAAAATAGCCAATAATAAGTATGTAATAAAATACAAATTTTTTCATAAATAATGAAGAAATATTTAATAGATTATAAAAATTTTTTTTTTTAATCGGGGTTTTTATTTTAAAAAAATAGTTTTTTTTCCCACATAGTAAATTATCACGATCTTTAATTTTTAATTGAATGTTATTTCGTTTTTTAAAATATATTTATGAATAATTCCGAAAATTAGAGCTAAATATTAGAAGTATTTTTAAAACTATTATTGCCAAAGTTAATTAAGTTTAAAACTAATTAATTATCATATTGAACGAGGTAATTTTCAACGAATTATTTATTTAAAACAAAAAATTTTTCACACAGACATAAGACAAATATTATGTATCGATGTTATTATGTAAAAAAACTAAAAAATAAAAAAAATTGCGATCCAAAATTGTACAATATGCTAAAAAAATTAAATATATTAATTATAGCTAAAATAAATTTTATATTTATTTTTATTTTTTCATTTATCATTCAGTATAAAATTTAAGATGTGCCTTTTAATCGTTAATTAAATAAATTTTTATATAAATTGGATATTTAAACAAATTTTTTAAAATTATATTACTTGGTTTTTTATTTCATTTCTTTTCAATTTTCAGTTAATCTGCACGAAAAATGGCAATTTTATTAATATTCTATTAATACAAAATCCAAAAAAAATAGGAACGCGTACCTTTTCTTAGTTAATTGCGCTTTGTTTTTTTGTATAAAATTTTAAAATTACTTTATTTTCTTAAAAAACGGTGGCAACCCTACTCACCACATATACCTATAAAAAAATATCCTACTAAAAAAAAAAAAAAAAACGCCCATAAAACCTGTAAGTCTAACAAGTACGTAACACATTAATATTTTTTTTATATATCAACATCTAATAAAATGCTAGGGGCTAAAGTTTGAGTTTAAATCCCGAGTGTGAAGTTTGTTTCCAGAGGGCATGTAAAAAAAAAAAAAAAAAAAAACTAAATAATAAATATAATTGCGATCCAAAATTGTACAATATGCTAAAAAAAATTAAATATATTAATTACAGTTAAAATTAATTTTGAATTTATTTTTATTTTTTCATTTATCATTCAGTATAAAATTTAAGATGTGCGTTTTAATCGTTAATTAAATAAATTTTTATATAAATTGGATATTTAAATAAGTTTTTTAAAATTATATTACTTGGTTTTTTATTTCCTCTATTTTGAATTTTCAGTTAATCTACACAAAGAATGGCAATTTTCTTAATATTTTATTAATACAAAATTGAAAAAAAATGGGAACGCGTACTTTTTCTTAGATAATTGTGCTTTGTTTTTTTGCACAAAATTTTAAAATTACTTTATTTTCTGAAAAAACGGTGGCAACCCTACTCACCACATATACCTATAAAAAGGTATCCTACTAAAAAAAAAAGCAAAAAAAACGCCCATAAAATCTGTAAGTCTAACAAGTACGTAACACATTAATATTTTTTTTATATATCAACATCTAATAAAATGTTAGGGGCTAAAGTGTGAGTTTTAATCCCGAGTATGAAGTTTGTTTTCAGAGGGCCTGTAAAAAAAAAAAAAAAAAAAACTAAAAAATAAAAAAAATTGCGATCCAAAATTGTACAATATGCTAAATAAATTAAATATATTAATTACAGCTAAAATTAATTTTAAATTTATTTTTATTTTTTTTCATTTATCATTCAGTATAAAATTATGATGTGCCTTTTAATCGTTAATTAAATAAATTTTTATATAAATTGGATATTTAAATAAATATCTTAAAATTATATTACTTGGTTTTTTATTCTCTATCTTTTGAATTTTCAGTTAATCTACACGAACAATGGCAATTTTATTAATATTTTATTAATACAAAATCCAAAAAAAATGGGAACGCGTACTTTTTCTTAGTTAATTGTGCTTTGTTTTTTTGCACAAAATTTTAAAATGACTTTATTTTCTTAAAAAACGGTGGCAACCCTACTCACCACATATACCTATAAAAAGGTATCCTACTAAAAAAAAAAAAAAAAAAAAAAAACGCCCATAAAACCTGTAAGTGTAACAAGTAAGTAACACATTAATATTTTTTTTATATATCAACATCTAATAAAATGTTAGGGGCTAAAGTGTGAGTTTTAATCCCGATTGTGAAGTTTATTTCCAGAGGGCCTGTAAAAAAAAAAAATAAAAAAACTAAAAAATAAAAAAAAATTGCGATCCAAAATTGTACAATATGCTAACAAAAATTAAATATATTAATTACAGCTAAAATTAATTTTAAATTTATTTTTATTTTTTCATCTATCATTCAGTATAAAATTTAAGATATGCCTTTTAATCGTTAATTAAATAAATTTTTATATAAATTCGATATTTAAATAATTTTTTTTTAAATTATATTACTTGGTGTTTTATTTCCTTTCTTTTGAATTTCAGTTAATTTACACGAAAATTGGCAATTTTTTTAATATTTTATTAATACAAAATCCAAAAGAATTGGGAACGCGTACTTCTTCCTAGTAAATTGTGCCTTGTTTTTTTGCACAAAATTTTAAAATTACTTTATTTTCTTAAAAAACGGTGGCAACCCTACTCACCACATATACCTATAAAAAGGTATCGTACAAAAAAAAAACCGCTCATAAAACCTCTAAGTCTAACAAGTACGTAACACATTAATATTTTTTTTATATATCAACAGCTAATAGAATGTTAGGGGCTAAAGTGTGAGTTTTAATCCCGAGTGTGAAGTTTGTTTCCAGAGGGCCTGTAAGGCCCGAGGGCAACAATTCACAGGAAGGAGCAAAATAAACACTTTAGTCCCGTGGAGTGTATAATATTCAATATTCAAATAAACAATAAAAAAGATTCAATAAACAACATTCAATAAACAATAAAAAAGATACAGTTAAGATAAATCTGTTCTGTTATCTTTTTGTACACATGTCTTCTTTTCTGAAGTTTAAATTGATTTATAAAAAAATAAGTGCTTCTTCTTCTTCTTCTTCTTCTTCTTCTTCTTCTTCTTCTTCTTCTTCTTCTTCTTCTTCTTCTTCTTCTTCTTCTTCTTCTTCTTCTTCTTCTTCTTCTTCTTCTTCTTCTTCGTTTTTTTTTTTTTTTCGCTGCTGCAGTATTCGATCCATTATCCAACCTGAAACATATTTTAAATTATCGTTACTCTTAACCACTAGTCCAAACTGAACTGATTGATTCTCATCATTATATATTATTTCAAGTTTTCCGCTACAATTTTTTATGTATGCTCTTGGTATTGAAATCAACTGTCTGCTTGAATTATTCGTATTGTTGCGATTGTGGTAATTGAATTACTTCAAATATGTAAAGGAAAACGTGAAAATTTGTTGAAAATTTAATTACTGAAAATTTCACACATGTACAAAGTTTAACCTTATTCTTTAAGATGTTACTTGCGTCGTTCAAAATACGTAGGCGTTTGTAAATAGTAATTAAAATCGATTATAAAAATAGCCAATAATAAGTATGTAATAAAATACAAATTTTTTCATAAATAATGAAGAAATATTTAATAGATTATAAAAATTTTTTTTTTTAATCGGGGTTTTTATTTTAAAAAAATAGTTTTTTTTCCCACATAGTAAATTATCACGATCTTTAATTTTTAATTGAATGTTATTTCGTTTTTTAAAATATATTTATGAATAATTCCGAAAATTAGAGCTAAATATTAGAAGTATTTTTAAAACTATTATTGCCAAAGTTAATTAAGTTTAAAACTAATTAATTATCATATTGAACGAGGTAATTTTCAACGAATTATTTATTTAAAACAAAAAATTTTTCACACAGACATAAGACAAATATTATGTATCGATGTTATTATGTAAAAAAACTAAAAAATAAAAAAAATTGCGATCCAAAATTGTACAATATGCTAAAAAAATTAAATATATTAATTATAGCTAAAATAAATTTTATATTTATTTTTATTTTTTCATTTATCATTCAGTATAAAATTTAAGATGTGCCTTTTAATCGTTAATTAAATAAATTTTTATATAAATTGGATATTTAAACAAATTTTTTAAAATTATATTACTTGGTTTTTTATTTCATTTCTTTTCAATTTTCAGTTAATCTGCACGAAAAATGGCAATTTTATTAATATTCTATTAATACAAAATCCAAAAAAAATAGGAACGCGTACCTTTTCTTAGTTAATTGCGCTTTGTTTTTTTGTATAAAATTTTAAAATTACTTTATTTTCTTAAAAAACGGTGGCAACCCTACTCACCACATATACCTATAAAAAAATATCCTATTAAAAAAAAAAAAAAAAACGCCCATAAAACCTGTAAGTCTAACAAGTACGTAACACATTAATATTTTTTTTATATATCAACATCTAATAAAATGCTAGGGGCTAAAGTTTGAGTTTAAATCCCGAGTGTGAAGTTTGTTTCCAGAGGGCATGTAAAAAAAAAAAAAAAAAAAAACTAAATAATAAATATAATTGCGATCCAAAATTGTACAATATGCTAAAAAAAATTAAATATATTAATTACAGTTAAAATTAATTTTGAATTTATTTTTATTTTTTCATTTATCATTCAGTATAAAATTTAAGATGTGCGTTTTAATCGTTAATTAAATAAATTTTTATATAAATTGGATATTTAAATAAGTTTTTTAAAATTATATTACTTGGTTTTTTATTTCCTCTATTTTGAATTTTCAGTTAATCTACACAAAGAATGGCAATTTTCTTAATATTTTATTAATACAAAATTGAAAAAAAATGGGAACGCGTACTTTTTCTTAGATAATTGTGCTTTGTTTTTTTGCACAAAATTTTAAAATTACTTTATTTTCTGAAAAAACGGTGGCAACCCTACTCACCACATATACCTATAAAAAGGTATCCTACTAAAAAAAAAAGCAAAAAAAACGCCCATAAAATCTGTAAGTCTAACAAGTACGTAACACATTAATATTTTTTTTATATATCAACATCTAATAAAATGTTAGGGGCTAAAGTGTGAGTTTTAATCCCGAGTATGAAGTTTGTTTTCAGAGGGCCTGTAAAAAAAAAAAAAAAAAAACTAAAAAATAAAAAAAATTGCGATCCAAAATTGTACAATATGCTAAATAAATTAAATATATTAATTACAGCTAAAATTAATTTTAAATTTATTTTTATTTTTTCATTTATCATTCAGTATAAAATTATGATGTGCCTTTTAATCGTTAATTAAATAAATTTTTATATAAATTGGATATTTAAATAAATATTTTAAAATTATATTACTTGGTTTTTTATTCTCTATCTTTTGAATTTTCAGTTAATCTACACGAACAATGTCAATTTTATTAATATTTTATTAATACAAAATCCAAAAAAAATGGGAACGCGTACTTTTTCTTAGTTAATTGTGCTTTGTTTTTTTGCACAAAATTTTAAAATGACTTTATTTTCTTAAAAAACGGTGGCAACCCTACTCACCACATATACCTATAAAAAGGTATCCTACTAAAAAAAAAAAAAAAAAAAAAAACGCCCATAAAACCTGTAAGTGTAACAAGTAAGTAACACATTAATATTTTTTTTATATATCAACATCTAATAAAATGTTAGGGGCTAAAGTGTGAGTTTTAATCCCGATTGTGAAGTTTATTTCCAGAGGGCCTGTAAAAAAAAAAAATAAAAAAACTAAAAAATAAAAAAAAATTGCGATCCAAAATTGTACAATATGCTAACAAAAATTAAATATATTAATTACAGCTAAAATTAATTTTAAATTTATTTTTATTTTTTCATCTATCATTCAGTATAAAATTTAAGATATGCCTTTTAATCGTTAATTAAATAAATTTTTATATAAATTCGATATTTAAATAATTTTTTTTTAAATTATATTACTTGGTGTTTTATTTCCTTTCTTTTGAATTTCAGTTAATTTACACGAAAATTGGCAATTTTTTTAATATTTTATTAATACAAAATCCAAAAGAATTGGGAACGCGTACTTCTTCCTAGTAAATTGTGCCTTGTTTTTTTGCACAAAATTTTAAAATTACTTTATTTTCTTAAAAAACGGTGGCAACCCTACTCACCACATATACCTATAAAAAGGTATCGTACAAAAAAAAAACCGCTCATAAAACCTCTAAGTCTAACAAGTACGTAACACATTAATATTTTTTTTATATATCAACAGCTAATAGAATGTTAGGGGCTAAAGTGTGAGTTTTAATCCCGAGTGTGAAGTTTGTTTCCAGAGGGCCTGTAAGGCCCGAGGGCAACAATTCACAGGAAGGAGCAAAATAAACACTTTAGTCCCGTGGAGTGTATAATATTCAATATTCAAATAAACAATAAAAAAGATTCAATAAACAACATTCAATAAACAATAAAAAAGATACAGTTAAGATAAATCTGTTCTGTTATCTTTTTGTACACATGTCTTCTTTTCTGAAGTTTAAATTGATTTATAAAAAAATAAGTGCTTCTTCTTCTTCTTCTTCTTCTTCTTCTTCTTCTTCTTCTTCTTCTTCTTCTTCTTCTTCTTCTTCTTCGTTTTTTTTTTTTTTCGCTGCTGCAGTATTCGATCCATTATCCAACCTGAAACATATTTTAAATTATCGTTACTCTTAACCACTAGTCCAAACTGAACTGATTGATTCTCATCATTATATATTATTTCAAGTTTTCCGCTACAATTTTTTATGTATGCTCTTGGTATTGAAATCAACTGTCTGCTTGAATTATTCGTATTGTTGCGATTGTGGTAATTGAATTACTTCAAATATGTAAAGGAAAACGTGAAAATTTGTTGAAAATTTAATTACTGAAAATTTCACACATGTACAAAGTTTAACTTTATTCTTTAAGATGTTACTTGCGTCGTTCAAAATACGTAGGCGTTTGTAAATAGTAATTAAAATCGATTATAAAAATAGCCAATAATAAGTATGTAATAAAATACAAATTTTTTCATAAATAATGAAGAAATATTTAATAGATTATAAAAATTTTTTTTTTTAATCGGGGTTTTTATTTTAAAAAAATAGTTTTTTTTCCCACATAGTAAATTATCACGATCTTTAATTTTTAATTGAATGTTATTTCGTTTTTTAAAATATATTTATGAATAATTCCGAAAATTAGAGCTAAATATTAGAAGTATTTTTAAAACTATTATTGCCAAAGTTAATTAAGTTTAAAACTAATTAATTATCATATTGAACGAGGTAATTTTCAACGAATTATTTATTTAAAACAAAAAATTTTTCACACAGACATAAGACAAATATTATGTATCGATGTTATTATGTAAAAAAACTAAAAAATAAAAAAAATTGCGATCCAAAATTGTACAATATGCTAAAAAAATTAAATATATTAATTATAGCTAAAATAAATTTTATATTTATTTTTATTTTTTCATTTATCATTCAGTATAAAATTTAAGATGTGCCTTTTAATCGTTAATTAAATAAATTTTTATATAAATTGGATATTTAAACAAATTTTTTAAAATTATATTACTTGGTTTTTTATTTCATTTCTTTTCAATTTTCAGTTAATCTGCACGAAAAATGGCAATTTTATTAATATTCTATTAATACAAAATCCAAAAAAAATAGGAACGCGTACCTTTTCTTAGTTAATTGCGCTTTGTTTTTTTGTATAAAATTTTAAAATTACTTTATTTTCTTAAAAAACGGTGGCAACCCTACTCACCACATATACCTATAAAAAGGTATCCTACTAAAAAAAAAAAAAAACGCCCATAAAACCTGTAAGTCTAACAAGTACGTAACACATTAATATTTTTTTTATATATCAACATCTAATAAAATGCTAGGGGCTAAAGTTTGAGTTCAAATCCCGAGTGTGAAGTTTGTTTCCAGAGGGCCTGTAAAAAAAAAAAAAAACTAAATAATAAATAAAATTGCGATCCAAAATTGTACAATATGCTAAAAAAAATTAAATATATTAATTATAGCTAAAATTAATTTTAAATTTGTTTTTATTTTTTATCTATCATTCAGTATAAAATTTAAGATGTTGTTACGTTTTTTTTGCAATGCTCTCTTATTCTATTCGCTTTAACCAACCTACGCGAGTCACTTACTTTTGTTGTCTTGCTAAGGATACACAAAAACAAAAAAATTAAACCTCACGTACTACTTTTATTGACTTTATTGTCATCCAAATATATAACAATACAGATATAACTCATTTTTGTAATTGTATTATAATGGTATTAATAATTGTATTAGGATCCATGAAGTAAACCTAAAACAAAAAAAAAAGTATTAAAAAAAAAAAAAAAAAACTGTAAAACAAATAAACATTGCAGTGTCAGTAAAGTGTCAGTTAGGTTATCATCCCAAAGTGACAGTTAGTTTTTTAGTGTCAAAAAGGAAGATACAGATGGTAACACTGACAGACATGAGGTTAGAGGAACTTGAGGATGTGACAAAAAGGAGGGGGTGACTTCACGGATTCGACGAGGTTCGAAAAAAGAAGAGAGGAAAAGAAGGGTCTTTTGGATTTGGTCGCTGGTTAAGTGAGGACGAGAGAAAGAGCGTGGACAATTCGTAATAACCATTGTTGGAAATTTGAGTGTGGAACGGTTACAGTTATAAAGCTAATTCAATACTTGTTATTAAAAAAAAAATTGATTGCAATTGAATTCAAAAAAAAGTAATTTATTTTCACACGTTCCTGCATTGTCCACTCAGTAAGAAGGATACTGATATTACGGCGGCGAGCTACTCATGAAATATTGAGGATTCCGGCACTTAATTTTGGAGGCCACGTGGCGACTGGTCGGTGGTCAGTGGAGTACCGAAAATTCCGGAAATTTGATTGTTTGCTGGTGCTGCTAGCGAGTTGGATCGTCTGAATAAATTTTTGGTAGAGGCTGCTGCAAGAATGTTTACGGATGGTGATTTTCCTGGTGCGACTTTATCCGCTCCTTCAGTATAGTTCCACTACAAAAGGACTGAGTTAGATTAAACGTGGTGGTAATTATGAACTTTTGTTGTAAACGGACCGTAAATCTTTAGCCATCTATGGTATATACTGTAATTGTTATATGTAGTTTTAGTGTACATGGAATTCTAATAAGCTTCCTGTAAGGGTTAAACTTGCAATTAGTCAAATGACAAGTGTCAAAATAGTTCACAATTCATGCTGCATACCATAATTGTCGTTTAGATATATCGTTTATTCGAATTCCATCAATTTTAGTTAGTTTCTTTTCTAGTGTAGGTTAACCTTTTAACACATAAGTTTAGTTTTTACAAAATCTTCACTACTGCCTGTGTGGCTGTGCTTATCTTTTAATATCGATTGCTATAATAAACCAGTAAAAAAAATATATTTTAATGTATAATCACTTAGATTTTTACGACAAAGAAAACACTGTTGATTATTTTGTTTCCAGTAGTCGAAACGTCACAATTAATTTGACAGTTCTATGGTGTTGACCCACTGAACAGAGGAGTTGGTTCGCCTGGGAACGAGTGTGTGCAACAAACGTAACGTTCCGTGTCAGTTGAATTTGGGTAAAAAAATTTTTTTTGTGAAACGTTAGATTCCATTTCCAATCACCATTGTTTTCTTTGTGGCGCTCATATAAAGAATATAAATTAAAAAGAACCACTTTATAATTCTTGAAACTTAACCACTAATATCAATTAGGCAATTAACAAATTCTATACTTACAATCTTTTTATTCGCATTGTTTAAACAGCTATATCTGTAATGTTGCATAAATAATAACTATCTATGGTATATAACTTAATTACATTTATTTTCTTTTTTTTTTTTTTTTTTTTTTTTTGCTCATGTTTTCTTTACAGAGAAGTGATAAGTAGTATAGTAACTTCTACTGCTGGACAGGAAGTAAGTGACACCTTTTCTTCTTTTCAGTATTTTGAGGCTGTGAAAAATACTGTGGCGCCCTGTTAGTTATAATTAGTTCTTAATTTTTTTTGTTGTTAGTTTTTTTTTTTTTGTTCTCTCCATGAGGATTTAACCCTAACCCCCCCAGCCTACGTGCTAGCCGGAGCAATTCAGGTGGTGTATGGCCTTTGGATACGATAAGGCGTAACAATGTGCCTTTTAATCGTTAATTAAATAAATTTTTATATAAATTGGATAACTAAATAAAATTTTATGAAATGAAAAAATAAAAATAAATTTAAAATTAATTTTAGCTGTAATTAATATATTTAATTTATTTAGCATATTGCACAATTTTGGATCGCAATTTTTTTTATTTTTTATTTTTTAGTTTTTTTTTTTTTTTTTACAGGCCCTCTGAAAACAAACTTCATACTCGGGATTAAAACTCACACTTTAGCCCCTAACATTTTATTAGATGTTGATATATAAAAAAAATATTAATGTGTTACGTACTTGTTAGACTTACAGATTTTATGGGCGTTTTTTTTGCTTTTTTTTTAGTAGGATACCTTTTTATAGGTATATGTGGTGAGTAGGGTTGCCACCGTTTCTTAAGAAAATAAAGTCATTTTAAAATTTTGTGCAAAAAAACAAAGCACAATTAACTAAGAAAAAGTACGCGTTCCCATTTTTTTTGGATTTTGTATTAATAAAATATTAATAAAATTGCCATTGTTCGTGTAGATTAACTGAAAATTCAAAAGATAGAGAATAAAAAACCAAGTAATATAATTTTAAAATATTTATTTAAATATCCAATTTATATAAAAATTTATTTAATTAACGATTAAAAGGCACATCATAATTTTATACTGAATGATAAATGAAAAAATAAAAATAAATTTAAAATTAATTTTAGCTGTAATTAATATATTTAATTTATTTAGCTTATTGTACAATTTTGGATCGCAATTTTTTTTATTTTTTAGTTTTTTTTTTTTTTTTTTTTACAGGCCCTCTGGAAACAAACTTCACACTCGGGATTAAAACTCACACTTTAGCCCCTAACATTCTATTAGCTGTTGATATATAAAAAAAATATTAATGTGTTACGTACTTGTTAGACTTAGAGGTTTTATGAGCGGTTTTTTTTTTGTACGATACCTTTTTATAGGTATATGTGGTGAGTAGGGTTGCCACCGTTTTTTAAGAAAATAAAGTAATTTTAAAATTTTGTGCAAAAAAACAAAGCACAATTTACTAGGAAGAAGTACGCGTTCCCAATTCTTTTGGATTTTGTATTAATAAAATATTAAAAAAATTGCCAATTTTCGTGTAAATTAACTGAAATTCAAAAGAAAGGAAATAAAACACCAAGTAATATAATTTAAAAAAAAATTATTTAAATATCGAATTTATATAAAAATTTATTTAATTAACGATTAAAAGGCATATCTTAAATTTTATACTGAATGATAGATGAAAAAATAAAAATAAATTTAAAATTAATTTTAGCTGTAATTAATATATTTAATTTTTGTTAGCATATTGTACAATTTTGGATCGCAATTTTTTTTTATTTTTTAGTTTTTTTATTTTTTTTTTTTTACAGGCCCTCTGGAAACAAACTTCACAATCGGGATTAAAACTCACACTTTAGCCCCTAACATTTTATTAGATG
Organism: Brachynemurus nebulosus; assembly: GCA_035578155.1. Lineage (NCBI taxonomy): Eukaryota > Metazoa > Arthropoda > Insecta > Neuroptera > Myrmeleontidae > Brachynemurus > Brachynemurus nebulosus. Next base: position 14,259,935 of record JAPWDM010000011.1, on the reverse strand, counting down.
TTGATATATAAAAAAAAAAATAATGTGTTACTTACTTGTTACACTTACAGGTTTTATGGGCGTTTTCTTTTTTTTTTTTTTTTTTTTTTTAGTAGGATACCTTTTTATAGGTATATGTGGTGAGTAGGGTTGCCACCGTTTTTTAAGAAAATAAAGTCATTTTAAAATTTTGTGCAAAAAAACAAAGCACAATTAACTAAGAAAAAGTACGCGTTCCCATTTTTTTTTGGATTTTGTATTAATAAAATATTAATAAAATTGCCATTTTTCGTGTAGATTAACTGAAAATTCAAAAGATAGAGAATAAAAAACCAAGTAATATAATTTTAAAATATTTATTTAAATATCCAATTTATATAAAAATTTATTTAATTAATGATTAAAAGGCACATCATAATTTTATACTGAATGATAAATGAAAAAATAAAAATAAATTTAAAATTAATTTTAGCTGTAATTAATATATTTAATTTATTTAGCATATTGTACAATTTTGGATCGCAATTTTTTTTATTTTTTAGTTTTTTTTTTTTTTTCTTTTACAGGCCCTCTGAAAACAAACTTCATACTCGGGATTAAAACTCACACTTTAGCCCCTAACATTTTATTAGATGTTGATATATAAAAAAAATATTAATGTGTTACGTACTTGTTAGACTTACAGATTTTATGGGCGTTTTTTTTGCTTTTTTTTTTAGTAGGATACCTTTTTATAGGTATATGTGGTTAGTAGGGTTGCCACCGCTTTTTCAGAAAATAAAGTAATTTTAAAATTTTGTGCAAAAAAACAAAGCACAATTATCTAAGAAAAAGTACGCGTTCCCATTTTTTTTCAATTTTGTATTAATAAAATATTAAGAAAATTGCCATTCTTCGTGTAGATTAACTGAAAATTCAAAATAGAGGAAATAAAAAACCAAGTAATATAATTTTAAAAAACTTATTTAAATATCCAATTTATATAAAAATTTATTTAATTAACGATTAAAACGCACATCTTAAATTTTATACTGAATGATCAATGAAAAAATAAAAATAAATTCAAAATTAATTTTAACTGTAATTAATATATTTAATTTTTTTTAGCATATTGTACAATTTTGGATCGCAATTTTATTTATTATTTAGTTTTTTTTTTTTTTTTTTTTTTTTTTTTACAGGGCCTCTGGAAACAAACTTCACACTCGGGATTTAAACTCAAACTTTAGCCCCTAGCATTTTATTAGATGTTGATATATAAAAAAAATATTAATGTGTTACGTACTTGTTAGACTTACAGGTTTTATGGGCGTTTTTTTTTTTTTAGTAGGATACCTTTTTATAGGTATATGTGGTGAGTAGGGTTGCCACCGTTTTTTAAGAAAATAAAGTAATTTTAAAATTTTATGCAAAAAAACAAAGCGCAATTAACTAAGAAAAGGTACGCGTTCCTATTTTTTTTGGATTTTGTATTAATAGAATATTAATAAAATTGCCATTTTTCGTGCAGATTAACTGAAAATTGAAAAGAAATGAAATAAAAAACCAAGTAATATAATTTTAAAAAATTTGTTTAAATATCCAATTTATATAAAAATTTATTTAATTAACGATTAAAAGGCACATCTTAAATTTTATACTGAATGATAAATGAAAAAATAAAAATAAATTCAAAATTAATTTTAACTGTAATTAATATATTTAATTTTTTTTAGCATATTGTACAATTTTAGATCGAAATTTTTTTTGATTTTTTAGTTTTTTTTTTTTTTCTACAGGCCCTCTGGAAACAAACTTCACACTCGGGATTAAAACTCACACTTTAGCCCCTAACATTTTATTAGATGTTGATATATAAAAAAAATATTAATGTGTTACGTACTTGTTAGACTTACAGATTTTATGGGCGGTTTTTTTTGTTTTAGTAGGATACCCTTTTATAGGTATATGTGGTGAGTAGGATTGCCACCGCTTTTTCAGAAAATAAAGTAATTTTAAAATTTTGTGCAAAAAAACAAAGCACAATTAACTAAGAAAAAGTACGCGTTCCCATTTTTTTTCAATTTTGTATTAATAAAATATTAAGAAAATTGCCATTTTTCGTGTAGATTAACTGAAAATTCAAAAGAAAGCAAATAAAGAACCAAGTAATATAATTAAAAAAATTTTATTTTGTTATCCAATTTATATAAAAATTTATTTAATTAACGATTAAAAGGCACATCTTAAATTTTATACTGAATGATAAATAAAAAATAAAAACAAATTTAAAATTAATTTTAGCTATAATTAATATATTTAATTTTTTTTAGCATATTGTACAATTTTGGATCGCAATTTTATTTATTATTTAGTTTTTTGTTTTTTTTTTTTTACAGGACCTCTGGAAACAAACTTCACACTCGGGATTTAAACTCAAACTTTAGCCCCTAGCATTTTATTAGATGTTGATATATAAAAAAAATATTAATGTGTTACGTACTTGTTAGACTTACAGGTTTTATGGGCGTTTTTTTTTTTTTTAGTAGGATACCTTTTTATAGGTATATGTGGTGAGTAGGGTTGCCACCGTTTTTTAAGAAAATAAAGTAATTTTAAATTTTTATGCAAAAAAACAAAGCGCAATTAACTAAGAAAAGGTACGCGTTCCTATTTTTTTTTGGATTTTGTATTAATAGAATATTAATAAAATTGCCATTTTTCGTGCAGATTAACTGAAAATTGAAAAGAAATGAAATAAAAAACCAAGTAATATAATTTTAAAAAATTTGTTTAAATATCCAATTTATATAAAAATTTATTTAATTAACGATTAAAAGGGACATCTTAAATTTTATACTGAATGATAAATGAAAAAATAAAAATAAATATAAAATTTATTTTAGCTATAATTAATATATTTAATTTTTTTAGCATATTGTACAATTTTGGATCGCAATTTTTTTTATTTTTTAGTTTTTTTACATAATAACATCGATACATAATATTTGTCTTATGTCTGTGTGAAAAATTTTTTGTTTTAAATAAATAATTCGTTGAAAATTACCTCGTTCAATATGATAATTAATTAGTTTTAAACTTAATTAACTTTGGCAATAATAGTTTTTAAATACTTCTAATATTTAGCTCTAATTTTCGGAATTATTCATAAATATATTTTAAAAAACGAAATAACATTCAATTAAAAATTAAAGATCGTGATAATTTACTATGTAGGAAAAAAAACTATTTTTTTAAAATAAAAACCCCGATTAAAAAAAAAAAAAATTTTTATAATCTATTAAATATTTCTTCATTATTTATGAAAAAATTTGTATTTTATTACATACTTGTTATTGGCTATTTTTATAATCGATTTTAATTACTATTTACAAACGCCTACGTATTTTGAACGACGCAAGTAACATCTTAAAGAATAAGGTTAAACATTGTACATGTGTGAAATTTTCAGTAATTAAATTTTCAACAAATTTTCACGTTTTCCTTTACATATTTGAAGTAATTCAATTACCACAATCGCAACAATACGAATAATTCAAGCAGACAGTTGATTTCAATACCAAGAGCATACATAAAAAATTGTAGCGGAAAACTTGAAATAATATATAATGATGAGAATCAATCAGTTCAGTTTGGACTAGTGGTTAAGAGTAACGATAATTTAAAATATGTTTCAGGTTGGATAATGGATCGAATACTGCAGCAGCGAAAAAAAAAAAAAAAAAAAGAAGAAGAAGAAGAAGAAGACATTCATTGTCTACATCAATAAGTTTAAATTGTTTTATAAAATCTTTAAGACATTCATTGTCTACATCAATAAGTTTAAATTGTTTTATAAAATCTTTAAGATATTCATTGTCTACATCAATAAGTTTAAATTGTTTTATAAAATCTTCAAGACATTCATTGTCTACATTGTCTACATCAATAAGTTTAAATTGTTTTATAAAATCTTCAAGACATTCATTGTCTACATCAATAAGTTTAAATTGTTTTATAAGATCTTCAAGACATTCATTGTCTACATCAATAAGTTTAAATTGTTTTATAAAATCTTCAAGACATTCATTGTCTACATTGTCTACATCAATAAGTTTAAATTGTTTTATAAAATCTTCAAGACATTCATTGTCTACATTGTCTACATCAATAAGTTTAAATTGTTTTAAAAAAATCTTCAAGACATTCATTGTCTACATTGTCTACATCAATAAGTTTAAATTGTTTTATAAAATCTTCAAGACATTCATTGTCTACATCAATAAGTTTAAATTGTTTTATAAAATCTTCAAGACATTCATTGTCTACATCAATAAGTTTAAATTGTTTTATAAAATCTTCAAGACATTCATTGTCTACATCAATAAGTTTAAATTGTTTTATAAAATCTTCAAGACATTCATTGTCTACATCAATAAGTTTAAATTGTTTTATAAAATCTTCAAGACATTCATTGTCTACATCAATAAGTTTAAATTGTTTTATAAAATCTTCAAGACATTCATTGTCTAAATTGTCTACATCAATAAGTTTAAATTGTTTTATAAAATCTTCAAGACATTCATTGTCTACATTGTCTACATCAATAAGTTTAAATTGTTTTATAAAATCTTCAAGACATTCATTGTCTACATTGTCTACATTAATAAGTTTAAATTGTTTTATAAAATCTTCAAGACATTCATTGTCTACATCAATAAGTTTAAATTGTTTTATAAAATCTTCAAGACATTCATTGTCTACATCAATAAGTTTAAATTGTTTTATAAAATCTTCAAGACATTCATTGTCTACATCAATAAGTTTAAATTGTTTTATAAAATCTTCAAGACATTCATTGTCTACATTGTCTACATCAATAAGTTTAAATTGTTTTATAAAATCTTCAAGACATTCATTGTCTACATTGTCTACATCAATAAGTTTAAATTGTTTTATAAAATCTTCAAGACATTCATTGTCTACATCAATAAGTTTAAATTGTTTTATAAAATCTTCAAGACATTCATTGTCTACATCAATAAGTTTAAATTGTTTTATAAAATCTTCAAGACATTCATTGTCTACATTGTCTACATCAATAAGTTTAAATTGTTTTATAAAATCTTCAAGACATTCATTGTCTACATTGTCTACATCAATAAGTTTAAATTGTTTTATAAAATCTTCAAGACATTCATTGTCTACATTGTCTACATCAATAAGTTTAAATTGTTTTATAAAATCTTCAAGACATTCATTGTCTACATTGTCTACATCAATAAGTTTAAATTGTTTTATAAAATCTTCAAGACATTCATTGTCTACATCAATAAGTTTAAATTGTTTTATAAAATCTTCAAGACATTCATTGTCTACATCAATAAGTTTAAATTGTTTTATAAAATCTTCAAGACATTCATTGTCTACATCACGAAAAATGGCAATTTTATTAATATTTTATTAATACAAAATCCAAAAAAAAATGGGAACGCGTACTTTTTCTTAGTTAATTGTGCTTTGTTTTTTTGCACAAAATTTTAAAATGACTTTATTTTCTTAAAAAACGGTGGCAACCCTACTCACCACATATACCTATAAAAAAAAAACAAAAAAAACGCCCATAAAACCTGTAAGTGTAACAAGTAAGTAACACATTAATATTTTTTTTTTTATATCAACATCTAATAAAATGTTAGGGGCTAAAGTGTGAGTTTTAATCCCGATTGTGAAGTTTGTTTCCAGAGGGCCTGTAAAAAAAAAAAAAATAAAAAAACTAAAAAATAAAAAAAAATTGCGATCCAAAATTGTACAATATGCTAACAAAAATTAAATATATTAATTACAGCTAAAATTAATTTTAAATTTATTTTTATTTTTTCATCTATCATTCAGTATAAAATTTAAGATGTGCCTTTTAATCGTTAATTAAATAAATTTTTATATAAATTCGATATTTAAATAATTTTTTTTTAAAATTATATTACTTGGTGTTTTATTTCCTTTCTTTTGAATTTCAGTTAATCTACACGAAAATTGTCAATTTTTTTTTAATATTTTATTAATACAAAATCCAAAAGAAATGGGAACGCGTACTTGTTCCTAGTAAATTGTGCTTTGTTTTTTTGCACAAAATTTTAGAATTACTTTATTTTCTTAAAAAACGGTGGCAACCCTACTCACCACATATACCTATAAAAAGGTATCGTACAAAAAAAAAAACCGTTCATAAAACCTCTAAGTCTAACAAATACGTAACACATTAATATTTTTTTTATATATCAACAGCTAATAGAATGTTAGGGGCTAAAGTGTGAGTTTTAATCCCGAGTGTGAAGTTTCCAGAGGGCCTGTAAGGCCCGAGGGCAACAATTCACAGGAAGGAGCAAAATAAACAATTTAGTCCCGTGGAGTATATACTATTTTTTGCAATTTCAGATTATTTCGAGTTATAAATTTAATATCAAATAAAAAAAAACCAAAAATTCGTAAAACATTGTTTATACTAAATGAAAATATTATATGAATCAAGAATACTTTGAAGAAATTAACTATATTATTATACGCATGGATTATAAAATATTTAAATTGCGTAGCAACGTTTGTCAACAAAATTTATTTACTTTAGAATTTTAGCCATTTGCATTAGAAATTTTGCATGTAAAACTTCAAATTATTTCAATATTCAAATAAACAATAAAAAAGATTCAATAAACAACATTCAATAAACAATAAAAAAGATACAGTTAAGATAAATCTGTTCTGTTATCTTTTTGTACACATGTCTTCTTATTGATGTAGACAATGAATGTCTTGAAGATTTTATAAAACAATTTAAACTTATTGATGTAGACAATGTAGACAATGAATGTCTTGAAGATTTTATAAAACAATTTAAACTTATTGATGTAGACAATGTAGACAATGAATGTCTTGAAGATTTTATAAAACAATTTAAACTTATTGATGTAGACAATGTAGACAATGAATGTCTTGAAGATTTTATAAAACAATTTAAACTTATTGATGTAGACAATGAATGTCTTGAAGATTTTATAAAACAATTTAAACTTATTGATGTAGACAATGAATGTCTTGAAGATTTTATAAAACAATTTAAACTTATTGATGTAGACAATGTAGACAATGAATGTCTTGAAGATTTTATAAAACAATTTAAACTTATTGATGTAGACAATGTAGACAATGAATGTCTTGAAGATTTTATAAAACAATTTAAACTTATTGATGTAGACAATGTAGACAATGAATGTCTTGAAGATTTTATAACACAATTTAAACTTATTGATGTAGACAATGTAGACAATGAATGTCTTGAAGATTTTATAAAACAATTTAAACTTATTGATGTAGACAATGAATGTCTTGAAGATTTTATAAAACAATTTAAACTTATTGATGTAGACAATGTAGACAATGAATGTCTTGAAGATTTTATAAAACAATTTAAACTTATTGATGTAGACAATGAATGTCTTGAAGATTTTATAAAACAATTTAAACTTATTGATGTAGACAATGTAGACAATGAATGTCTTGAAGATTTTATAAAACAATTTAAACTTATTGATGTAGACAATGTAGACAATGAATGTCTTGAAGATTTTATAAAACAATTTAAACTTATTGATGTAGACAATGTAGACAATGAATGTCTTGAAGATTTTATAAAACAATTTAAACTTATTGATGTAGACAATGAATGTCTTGAAGATTTTATAAAACAATTTAAACTTATTGATGTAGACAATGTAGACAGAGAATGTCTTGAAGATTTTATAAAACAATTTAAACTTATTGATGTAGACAATGAATGTCTTGAAGATTTTATAAAACAATTTAAACTTATTTTTGTAGACAATGTAGACAATGAATGTCTTGAAGATTTTATAAAACAATTTAAACTTATTGATGTAGACAATGAATGTCTTGAAGATTTTATAAAACAATTTAAACTTATTGGTGTAGACAATGAATGTCTTGAAGATTTTATAAAACAATTTAAACAATTTAAACTTATATATTTTATAAAACAATTTAAACTTATATAAAACAATTTAAACTCATTGTCTACATTGTCTACATCAATAAGTTTAAATTGTTTTATAAAATCTTCAAGACATTCATTGTCTACTTCAATAAGTTTAAATTGTTTTATAAAATCTTCAAGACATTCATTGTCTACATCAATAAGTTTAAATTGTTTTATAAAATCTTCAAGACATTCATTGTCTACATTGTCTACATCAATAAGTTTAAATTGTTTTATAAAATCTTCAAGACATTCATTGTCTACATTGTCTACATCAATAAGTTTAAATTGTTTTATAAAATCTTCAAGACATTCATTGTCTACATTGTCTACATCAATAAGTTTAAATTGTTTTATAAAATCTTCAAGACATTCATTGTCTACATTGTCTACATCAATAAGTTTAAATTGTTTTATAAAATCTTCAAGACATTCATTGTCTACATCAATAAGTTTAAATTGTTTTATAAAATCTTCAAGACATTCATTGTCTACATTGTCTACATCAATAAGTTTAAATTGTTTTATAAAATCTTCAAGACATTCATTGTCTACATCAATAAGTTTAAATTGTTTTATAAAATCTTCAAGACATTCATTGTCTACATCAATAAGTTTAAATTGTTTTATAAAATCTTCAAGACATTCATTGTCTACATCAATAAGTTTAAATTGTTTTATAAAATCTTCAAGACATTCATTGTCTACATCAATAAGTTTAAATTGTTTTATAAAATCTTCAAGACATTCATTGTCTACATCAATAAGTTTAAATTGTTTTATAAAATCTTCAAGACATTCATTGTCTACATCAATAAGTTTAAATTGTTTTATAAAATCTTCAAGACATTCATTGTCTACATCAATAAGTTTAAATTGTTTTATAAAATCTTCAAGACATTCATTGTCTACATTGTCTACATCAATAAGTTTAAATTGTTTTATAAAATCTTCAAGACATTCATTGTCTACATCAATAAGTTTAAATTGTTTTATAAAATCTTCAAGACATTCATTGTCTACATTGTCTACATCAATAAGTTTAAATTGTTTTATAAAATCTTCAAGACATTCATTGTCTACATTGTCTACATCAATAAGTTTAAATTGTTTTATAAAATCTTCAAGACATTCATTGTCTACATCAATAAGTTTAAATTGTTTTATAAAATCTTCAAGACATTCATTGTCTACATCAATAAGTTTAAATTGTTTTATAAAATCTTCAAGACATTCATTGTCTACATCAATAAGTTTAAATTGTTTTATAAAATCTTCAAGACATTCATTGTCTACATCAATAAGTTTAAATTGTTTTATAAAATCTTCAAGACATTCATTGTCTACATCAATAAGTTTAAATTGTTTTATAAAATCTTCAAGACATTCATTGTCTACATTGTCTACATCAATAAGTTTAAATTGTTTTATAAAATCTTCAAGACATTCATTGTCTACATCAATAAGTTTAAATTGTTTTATAAAATCTTCAAGACATTCATTGTCTACATCAATAAGTTTAAATTGTTTTATAAAATCTTCAAGACATTCATTGTCTACATTGTCTACATCAATAAGTTTAAATTGTTTTATAAAATCTTCAAGACATTCATTGTCTACATTGTCTACATCAATAAGTTTAAATTGTTTTATAAAATCTTCAAGACATTCATTGTCTACATTGTCTACATCAATAAGTTTAAATTGTTTTATAAAATCTTCAAGACATTCATTGTCTACATTGTCTACATCAATAAGTTTAAATTGTTTTATAAAATCTTCAAGACATTCATTGTCTACATCAATAAGTTTAAATTGTTTTATAAAATCTTCAAGACATTCATTGTCTACATCAATAAGTTTAAATTGTTTTATAAAATCTTCAAGACATTCATTGTCTACATCAATAAGTTTAAATTGTTTTATAAAATCTTCAAGACATTCATTGTCTACATCAATAAGTTTAAATTGTTTTATAAAATCTTCAAGACATTCATTGTCTACATCAATAAGTTTAAATTGTTTTATAAAATCTTCAAGACATTCATTGTCTACATCAATAAGTTTAAATTGTTTTATAAAATCTTCAAGACATTCATTGTCTACATTGTCTACATCAATAAGTTTAAATTGTTTTATAAAATCTTCAAGACATTCATTGTCTACATTGTCTACATCAATAAGTTTAAATTGTTTTATAAAATCTTCAAGACATTCATTGTCTACATCAATAAGTTTAAATTGTTTTATAAAATCTTCAAGACATTCATTGTCTACATCAATAAGTTTAAATTGTTTTATAAAATCTTCAAGACATTCATTGTCTACATCAATAAGTTTAAATTGTTTTATAAAATCTTCAAGACATTCATTGTCTACATCAATAAGTTTAAATTGTTTTATAAAATCTTCAAGACATTCATTGTCTACATCAATAAGTTTAAATTGTTTTATAAAATCTTCAAGACATTCATTGTCTACATCAATAAGTTTAAATTGTTTTATAAAATCTTCAAGACATTCATTGTCTACATCAATAAGTTTAAATTGTTTTATAAAATCTTCAAGACATTCATTGTCTACATCAATAAGTTTAAATTGTTTTATAAAATCTTCAAGACATTCATTGTCTACATCAATAAGTTTAAATTGTTTTATAAAATCTTCAAGACATTCATTGTCTACATTGTCTACATCAATAAGTTTAAATTGTTTTATAAAATCTTCAAGACATTCATTGTCTACATTGTCTACATCAATAAGTTTAAATTGTTTTATAAAATCTTCAAGACATTCATTGTCTACATCAATAAGTTTAAATTGTTTTATAAAATCTTCAAGACATTCATTGTCTACATCAATAAGTTTAAATTGTTTTATAAAATCTTCAAGACATTCATTGTCTACATCAATAAGTTTAAATTGTTTTATAAAATCTTCAAGACATTCATTGTCTACATCAATAAGTTTAAATTGTTTTATAAAATCTTCAAGACATTCATTGTCTACATTGTCTACATCAATAAGTTTAAATTGTTTTATAAAATCTTCAAGACATTCATTGTCTACATCAATAAGTTTAAATTGTTTTATAAAATCTTCAAGACATTCATTGTCTACATTGTCTACATCAATAAGTTTAAATTGTTTTATAAAATCTTCAAGACATTCATTGTCTACATTGTCTACATCAATAAGTTTAAATTGTTTTATAAAATCTTCAAGACATTCATTGTCTACATTGTCTACATCAATAAGTTTAAATTGTTTTATAAAATCTTCAAGACATTCATTGTCTACATTGTCTACATCAATAAGTTTAAATTGTTTTATAAAATCTTCAAGACATTCATTGTCTACATCAATAAGTTTAAATTGTTTTATAAAATCTTCAAGACATTCATTGTCTACATTGTCTACATCAATAAGTTTAAATTGTTTTATAAAATCTTCAAGACATTCATTGTCTACATCAATAAGTTTAAATTGTTTTATAAGATCTTCAAGACATTCATTGTCTACATTGTCTACATCAATAAGTTTAAATTGTTTTATAAAATCTTCAAGACATTCATTGTCTACATCAATAAGTTTAAATTGTTTTATAAAATCTTCAAGACATTCATTGTCTACATCAATAAGTTTAAATTGTTTTATAAAATCTTCAAGACATTCATTGTCTACATCAATAAGTTTAAATTGTTTTATAAAATCTTCAAGACATTCATTGTCTACATCAATAAGTTTAAATTGTTTTATAAAATCTTCAAGACATTCATTGTCTACATCAATAAGTTTAAATTGTTTTATAAAATCTTCAAGACATTCATTGTCTACATTGTCTACATCAATAAGTTTAAATTGTTTTATAAAATCTTCAAGACATTCATTGTCTACATTGTCTACATCAATAAGTTTAAATTGTTTTATAAAATCTTCAAGACATTCATTGTCTACATCAATAAGTTTAAATTGTTTTATAAAATCTTCAAGACATTCATTGTCTACATCAATAAGTTTAAATTGTTTTATAAAATCTTCAAGACATTCATTGTCTACATCAATAAGTTTAAATTGTTTTATAAAATCTTCAAGACATTCATTGTCTACATCAATAAGTTTAAATTGTTTTATAAAATCTTCAAGACATTCATTGTCTACATTGTCTACATCAATAAGTTTAAATTGTTTTATAAAATCTTCAAGACATTCATTGTCTACATTGTCTACATCAATAAGTTTAAATTGTTTTATAAAATCTTCAAGACATTCATTGTCTACATCAATAAGTTTAAATTGTTTTATAAAATCTTCAAGACATTCATTGTCTACATCAATAAGTTTAAATTGTTTTATAAAATCTTCAAGACATTCATTGTCTACATCAATAAGTTTAAATTGTTTTATAAAATCTTCAAGACATTCATTGTCTACATCAATAAGTTTAAATTGTTTTATAAAATCTTCAAGACATTCATTGTCTACATCAATAAGTTTAAATTGTTTTATAAAATCTTCAAGACATTCATTGTCTACATTGTCTACATCAATAAGTTTAAATTGTTTTATAAAATCTTCAAGACATTCATTGTCTACATTGTCTACATCAATAAGTTTAAATTGTTTTATAAAATCTTCAAGACATTCATTGTCTACATCAATAAGTTTAAATTGTTTTATAAAATCTTCAAGACATTCATTGTCTACATTGTCTACATCAATAAGTTTAAATTGTTTTATAAAATCTTCAAGACATTCATTGTCTACATTGTCTACATCAATAAGTTTAAATTGTTTTATAAAATCTTCAAGACATTCATTGTCTACATCAATAAGTTTAAATTGTTTTATAAAATCTTCAAGACATTCATTGTCTACATCAATAAGTTTAAATTGTTTTATAAAATCTTCAAGACATTCATTGTCTACATCAATAAGTTTAAATTGTTTTATAAAATCTTCAAGACATTCATTGTCTACATCAATAAGTTTAAATTGTTTTATAAAATCTTCAAGACATTCATTGTCTACATTGTCTACATCAATAAGTTTAAATTGTTTTATAAAATCTTCAAGACATTCATTGTCTACATTGTCTACATCAATAAGTTTAAATTGTTTTATAAAATCTTCAAGACATTCATTGTCTACATCAATAAGTTTAAATTGTTTTATAAAATCTTCAAGACATTCATTGTCTACATCAATAAGTTTAAATTGTTTTATAAAATCTTCAAGACATTCATTGTCTACATCAATAAGTTTAAATTGTTTTATAAAATCTTCAAGACATTCATTGTCTACATCAATAAGTTTAAATTGTTTTATAAAATCTTCAAGACATTCATTGTCTACATCAATAAGTTTAAATTGTTTTATAAAATCTTCAAGACATTCATTGTCTACATCAATAAGTTTAAATTGTTTTATAAAATCTTCAAGACATTCATTGTCTACATTGTCTACATCAATAAGTTTAAATTGTTTTATAAAATCTTCAAGACATTCATTGTCTACATTGTCTACATCAATAAGTTTAAATTGTTTTATAAAATCTTCAAGACATTCATTGTCTACATCAATAAGTTTAAATTGTTTTATAAAATCTTCAAGACATTCATTGTCTACATCAATAAGTTTAAATTGTTTTATAAAATCTTCAAGACATTCATTGTCTACATCAATAAGTTTAAATTGTTTTATAAAATCTTCAAGACATTCATTGTCTACATCAATAAGTTTAAATTGTTTTATAAAATCTTCAAGACATTCATTGTCTACATCAATAAGTTTAAATTGTTTTATAAAATCTTCAAGACATTCATTGTCTAAATTGTTTTATAAAATCTTCAAGACATTCATTGTCTACATCAATAAGTTTAAATTGTTTTATAAAATCTTCAAGACATTCATTGTCTACATTGTCTACATCAATAAGTTTAAATTGTTTTATAAAATCTTCAAGACATTCATTGTCTACATTGTCTACATCAATAAGTTTAAATTGTTTTATAAAATCTTCAAGAAATTCATTGTCTACATTGTCTACATCAATAAGTTTAAATTGTTTTATAAAATCTTCAAGACATTCATTGTCTACATCAATAAGTTTAAATTGTTTTATAAAATCTTCAAGACATTCATTGTCTACATCAATAAGTTTAAATTGTTTTATAAAATCTTCAAGACATTCATTGTCTACATTGTCTACATCAATAAGTTTAAATTGTTTTATAAAATCTTCAAGACATTCATTGTCTACATCAATAAGTTTAAATTGTTTTATAAAATCTTCAAGACATTCATTGTCTACATCAATAAGTTTAAATTGTTTTATAAAATCTTCAAGACATTCATTGTCTACATTGTCTACATCAATAAGTTTAAATTGTTTTATAAAATCTTCAAGACATTCATTGTCTACATCAATAAGTTTAAATTGTTTTATAAAATCTTCAAGACATTCATTGTCTACATCAATAAGTTTAAATTGTTTTATAAAATCTTCAAGACATTCATTGTCTACATCAATAAGTTTAAATTGTTTTATAAAATCTTCAAGACATTCATTGTCTACATCAATAAGTTTAAATTGTTTTATAAAATCTTCAAGACATTCATTGTCTACATTGTCTACATCAATAAGTTTAAATTGTTTTATAAAATCTTCAAGACATTCATTGTCTACATTGTCTACATCAATAAGTTTAAATTGTTTTATAAAATCTTCAAGACATTCATTGTCTACATTGTCTACATCAATAAGTTTAAATTGTTTTATAAAATCTTCAAGACATTCATTGTCTACATTGTCTACATCAATAAGTTTAAATTGTTTTATAAAATCTTCAAGACATTCATTGTCTACATCAATAAGTTTAAATTGTTTTATAAAATCTTCAAGACATTCATTGTCTACATCAATAAGTTTAAATTGTTTTATAAAATCTTCAAGACATTCATTGTCTACATTGTCTACATCAATAAGTTTAAATTGTTTTATAAAATCTTCAAGACATTCATTGTCTACATCAATAAGTTTAAATTGTTTTATAAAATCTTCAAGACATTCATTGTCTACATCAATAAGTTTAAATTGTTTTATAAAATCTTCAAGACATTCATTGTCTACATCAATAAGTTTAAATTGTTTTATAAAATCTTCAAGACATTCATTGTCTACATTGTCTACATCAATAAGTTTAAATTGTTTTATAAAATCTTCAAGACATTCATTGTCTACATTGTCTACATCAATAAGTTTAAATTGTTTTATAAAATCTTCAAGACATTCATTGTCTACATCAATAAGTTTAAATTGTTTTATAAAATCTTCAAGACATTCATTGTCTACATTGTCTACATCAATAAGTTTAAATTGTTTTATAAAATCTTCAAGACATTCATTGTCTACATTGTCTACATCAATAAGTTTAAATTGTTTTATAAAATCTTCAAGACATTCATTGTCTACATTGTCTACATCAATAAGTTTAAATTGTTTTATAAAATCTTCAAGACATTCATTGTCTACATTGTCTACATCAATAAGTTTAAATTGTTTTATAAAATCTTCAAGACATTCATTGTCTACATTGTCTACATCAATAAGTTTAAATTGTTTTATAAAATCTTCAAGACATTCATTGTCTACATCAATAAGTTTAAATTGTTTTATAAAATCTTCAAGACATTCATTGTCTACATTGTCTACATCAATAAGTTTAAATTGTTTTATAAAATCTTCAAGACATTCATTGTCTACATCAATAAGTTTAAATTGTTTTATAAAATCTTCAAGACATTCATTGTCTACATCAATAAGTTTAAATTGTTTTATAAAATCTTCAAGACATTCATTGTCTACATCAATAAGTTTAAATTGTTTTATAAAATCTTCAAGACATTCATTGTCTACATTGTCTACATCAATAAGTTTAAATTGTTTTATAAAATCTTCAAGACATTCATTGTCTACATTGTCTACATCAATAAGTTTAAATTGTTTTATAAAATCTTCAAGACATTCATTGTCTACATCAATAAGTTTAAATTGTTTTATAAAATCTTCAAGACATTCATTGTCTACATCAATAAGTTTAAATTGTTTTATAAAATCTTCAAGACATTCATTGTCTACATTGTCTACATCAATAAGTTTAAATTGTTTTATAAAATCTTCAAGACATTCATTGTCTACATTGTCTACATCAATAAGTTTAAATTGTTTTATAAAATCTTCAAGACATTCATTGTCTACATTGTCTACATCAATAAGTTTAAATTGTTTTATAAAATCTTCAAGACATTCATTGTCTACATCAATAAGTTTAAATTGTTTTATAAAATCTTCAAGACATTCATTGTCTACATCAATAAGTTTAAATTGTTTTATAAAATCTTCAAGACATTCATTGTCTACATCAATAAGTTTAAATTGTTTTATAAAATCTTCAAGACATTCATTGTCTACATCAATAAGTTTAAATTGTTTTATAAAATCTTCAAGACATTCATTGTCTACATCAATAAGTTTAAATTGTTTTATAAAATCTTCAAGACATTCATTGTCTACATTGTCTACATCAATAAGTTTAAATTGTTTTATAAAATCTTCAAGACATTCATTGTCTACATTGTCTACATCAATAAGTTTAAATTGTTTTATAAAATCTTCAAGACATTCATTGTCTACATTGTCTACATCAATAAGTTTAAATTGTTTTATAAAATCTTCAAGACATTCATTGTCTACATCAATAAGTTTAAATTGTTTTATAAAATCTTCAAGACATTCATTGTCTACATCAATAAGTTTAAATTGTTTTATAAAATCTTCAAGACATTCATTGTCTACATCAATAAGTTTAAATTGTTTTATAAAATCTTCAAGACATTCATTGTCTACATCAATAAGTTTAAATTGTTTTATAAAATCTTCAAGACATTCATTGTCTACATCAATAAGTTTAAATTGTTTTATAAAATCTTCAAGACATTCATTGTCTACATTGTCTACATCAATAAGTTTAAATTGTTTTATAAAATCTTCAAGACATTCATTGTCTACATTGTCTACATCAATAAGTTTAAATTGTTTTATAAAATCTTCAAGACATTCATTGTCTACATTGTCTACATCAATAAGTTTAAATTGTTTTATAAAATCTTCAAGACATTCATTGTCTACATCAATAAGTTTAAATTGTTTTATAAAATCTTCAAGACATTCATTGTCTACATCAATAAGTTTAAATTGTTTTATAAAATCTTCAAGACATTCATTGTCTACATCAATAAGTTTAAATTGTTTTATAAAATCTTCAAGACATTCATTGTCTACATCAATAAGTTTAAATTGTTTTATAAAATCTTCAAGACATTCATTGTCTACATCAATAAGTTTAAATTGTTTTATAAAATCTTCAAGACATTCATTGTCTACATCAATAAGTTTAAATTGTTTTATAAAATCTTCAAGACATTCATTGTCTACATTGTCTACATTGTCTACATCAATAAGTTTAAATTGTTTTATAAAATCTTCAAGACATTCATTGTCTACATCAATAAGTTTAAATTGTTTTATAAAATCTTCAAGACATTCATTGTCTACATCAATAAGTTTAAATTGTTTTATAAAATCTTCAAGACATTCATTGTCTACATTGTCTACATCAATAAGTTTAAATTGTTTTATAAAATCTTCAAGACATTCATTGTCTACATCAATAAGTTTAAATTGTTTTATAAAATCTTCAAGACATTCATTGTCTACATCAATAAGTTTAAATTGTTTTATAAAATCTTCAAGACATTCATTGTCTACATTGTCTACATCAATAAGTTTAAATTGTTTTATAAAATCTTCAAGACATTCATTGTCTACATTGTCTACATCAATAAGTTTAAATTGTTTTATAAAATCTTCAAGACATTCATTGTCTACATCAATAAGTTTAAATTGTTTTATAAAATCTTCAAGACATTCATTGTCTACATCAATAAGTTTAAATTGTTTTATAAAATCTTCAAGACATTCATTGTCTACATTGTCTACATCAATAAGTTTAAATTGTTTTATAAAATCTTCAAGACATTCATTGTCTACATTGTCTACATCAATAAGTTTAAATTGTTTTATAAAATCTTCAAGACATTCATTGTCTACATTGTCTACATCAATAAGTTTAAATTGTTTTATAAAATCTTCAAGACATTCATTGTCTACATCAATAAGTTTAAATTGTTTTATAAAATCTTCAAGACATTCATTGTCTACATCAATAAGTTTAAATTGTTTTATAAAATCTTCAAGACATTCATTGTCTACATCAATAAGTTTAAATTGTTTTATAAAATCTTCAAGACATTCATTGTCTACATCAATAAGTTTAAATTGTTTTATAAAATCTTCAAGACATTCATTGTCTACATCAATAAGTTTAAATTGTTTTATAAAATCTTCAAGACATTCATTGTCTACATCAATAAGTTTAAATTGTTTTATAAAATCTTCAAGACATTCATTGTCTACATCAATAAGTTTAAATTGTTTTATAAAATCTTCAAGACATTCATTGTCTACATCAATAAGTTTAAATTGTTTTATAAAATCTTCAAGACATTCATTGTCTACATCAATAAGTTTAAATTGTTTTATAAAATCTTCAAGACATTCATTGTCTACATTGTCTACATCAATAAGTTTAAATTGTTTTATAAAATCTTCAAGACATTCATTGTCTACATTGTCTACATCAATAAGTTTAAATTGTTTTATAAAATCTTCAAGACATTCATTGTCTACATCAATAAGTTTAAATTGTTTTATAAAATCTTCAAGACATTCATTGTCTACATTGTCTACATCAATAAGTTTAAATTGTTTTATAAAATCTTCAAGACATTCATTGTCTACATTGTCTACATCAATAAGTTTAAATTGTTTTATAAAATCTTCAAGACATTCATTGTCTACATTGTCTACATCAATAAGTTTAAATTGTTTTATAAAATCTTCAAGACATTCATTGTCTACATCAATAAGTTTAAATTGTTTTATAAAATCTTCAAGACATTCATTGTCTACATCAATAAGTTTAAATTGTTTTATAAAATCTTCAAGACATTCATTGTCTACATTGTCTACATCAATAAGTTTAAATTGTTTTATAAAATCTTCAAGACATTCATTGTCTACATCAATAAGTTTAAATTGTTTTATAAAATCTTCAAGACATTCATTGTCTACATTGTCTACATCAATAAGTTTAAATTGTTTTATAAAATCTTCAAGACATTCATTGTCTACATTGTCTACATCAATAAGTTTAAATTGTTTTATAAAATCTTCAAGACATTCATTGTCTACATCAATAAGTTTAAATTGTTTTATAAAATCTTCAAGACATTCATTGTCTACATTGTCTACATCAATAAGTTTAAATTGTTTTATAAAATCTTCAAGACATTCATTGTCTACATCAATAAGTTTAAATTGTTTTATAAAATCTTCAAGACATTCATTGTCTACATCAATAAGTTTAAATTGTTTTATAAAATCTTCAAGACATTCATTGTCTACATCAATAAGTTTAAATTGTTTTATAAAATCTTCAAGACATTCATTGTCTACATTGTCTACATCAATAAGTTTAAATTGTTTTATAAAATCTTCAAGACATTCATTGTCTACATTGTCTACATTGTCTACATCAATAAGTTTAAATTGTTTTATAAAATCTTCAAGACATTCATTGTCTACATCAATAAGTTTAAATTGTTTTATAAAATCTTCAAGACATTCATTGTCTACATCAATAAGTTTAAATTGTTTTATAAAATCTTCAAGACATTCTCTGTCTACATTGTCTACATCAATAAGTTTAAATTGTTTTATAAAATCTTCAAGACATTCATTGTCTACATCAATAAGTTTAAATTGTTTTATAAAATCTTCAAGACATTCATTGTCTACATCAATAAGTTTAAATTGTTTTATAAAATCTTCAAGACATTCATTGTCTACATTGTCTACATCAATAAGTTTAAATTGTTTTATAAAATCTTCAAGACATTCATTGTCTACATCAATAAGTTTAAATTGTTTTATAAAATCTTCAAGACATTCATTGTCTACATCAATAAGTTTAAATTGTTTTATAAAATCTTCAAGACATTCATTGTCTACATTGTCTACATCAATAAGTTTAAATTGTTTTATAAAATCTTCAAGACATTCATTGTCTACATCAATAAGTTTAAATTGTTTTATAAAATCTTCAAGACATTCATTGTCTACATTGTCTACATCAATAAGTTTAAATTGTTTTATAAAATCTTCAAGACATTCATTGTCTACATCAATAAGTTTAAATTGTTTTATAAGATCTTCAAGACATTCATTGTCTACATTGTCTACATCAATAAGTTTAAATTGTTTTATAAAATCTTCAAGACATTCATTGTCTACATCAATAAGTTTAAATTGTTTTATAAAATCTTCAAGACATTCATTGTCTACATCAATAAGTTTAAATTGTTTTATAAAATCTTCAAGACATTCATTGTCTACATCAATAAGTTTAAATTGTTTTATAAAATCTTCAAGACATTCATTGTCTACATCAATAAGTTTAAATTGTTTTATAAAATCTTCAAGACATTCATTGTCTACATCAATAAGTTTAAATTGTTTTATAAAATCTTCAAGACATTCATTGTCTACATTGTCTACATCAATAAGTTTAAATTGTTTTATAAAATCTTCAAGACATTCATTGTCTACATTGTCTACATCAATAAGTTTAAATTGTTTTATAAAATCTTCAAGACATTCATTGTCTACATCAATAAGTTTAAATTGTTTTATAAAATCTTCAAGACATTCATTGTCTACATCAATAAGTTTAAATTGTTTTATAAAATCTTCAAGACATTCATTGTCTACATTGTCTACATCAATAAGTTTAAATTGTTTTATAAAATCTTCAAGACATTCATTGTCTACATCAATAAGTTTAAATTGTTTTATAAAATCTTCAAGACATTCATTGTCTACATCAATAAGTTTAAATTGTTTTATAAAATCTTCAAGACATTCATTGTCTACATCAATAAGTTTAAATTGTTTTATAAAATCTTCAAGACATTCATTGTCTACATCAATAAGTTTAAATTGTTTTATAAAATCTTCAAGACATTCATTGTTTACATTGTCTACATCAATATGTTTAAATTGTTTTATAAAATCTTCAAGACATTCATTGTCTACATTGTCTACATCAATAAGTTTAAATTGTTTTATAAAATCTTCAAGACATTCATTGTCTACATCAATAAGTTTAAATTGTTTTATAAAATCTTCAAGACATTCATTGTCTACATCAATAATTTTAAATTGTTTTATAAAATCTTCAAGACATTCATTGTCTACATTGTCTACATCAATAAGTTTAAATTGTTTTATAAAATCTTCAAGACATTCATTGTCTACATCAATAAGTTTAAATTGTTTTATAAAATCTTCAAGACATTCATTGTCTACATCAATAAGTTTAAATTGTTTTATAAAATCTTCAAGACATTCATTGTCTACATCAATAAGTTTAAATTGTTTTATAAAATCTTCAAGACATTCATTGTCTACATCACGAAAAATGGCAATTTTATTAATATTTTATTAATACAAAATCCAAAAAAAAATGGGAACGCGTACTTTTTCTTAGTTAATTGTGCTTTGTTTTTTTGCACAAAATTTTAAAATGACTTTATTTTCTTAAAAAACGGTGGCAACCCTACTCACCACATATACCTATAAAAAAAAAACAAAAAAAACGCCCATAAAACCTGTAAGTGTAACAAGTAAGTAACACATTAATATTTTTTTTTTATATCAACATCTAATAAAATGTTAGGGGCTAAAGTGTGAGTTTTAATCCCGATTGTGAAGTTTGTTTCCAGAGGGCCTGTAAAAAAAAAAAAAATAAAAAAACTAAAAAATAAAAAAAAATTGCGATCCAAAATTGTACAATATGCTAACAAAAATTAAATATATTAATTACAGCTAAAATTAATTTTAAATTTATTTTTATTTTTTCATCTATCATTCAGTATAAAATTTAAGATGTGCCTTTTAATCGTTAATTAAATAAATTTTTATATAAATTCGATATTTAAATAATTTTTTTTTAAAATTATATTACTTGGTGTTTTATTTCCTTTCTTTTGAATTTCAGTTAATCTACACGAAAATTGTCAATTTTTTTTTAATATTTTATTAATACAAAATCCAAAAGAAATGGGAACGCGTACTTGTTCCTAGTAAATTGTGCTTTGTTTTTTTGCACAAAATTTTAGAATTACTTTATTTTCTTAAAAAACGGTGGCAACCCTACTCACCACATATACCTATAAAAAGGTATCGTACAAAAAAAAAAACCGTTCATAAAACCTCTAAGTCTAACAAATACGTAACACATTAATATTTTTTTTATATATCAACAGCTAATAGAATGTTAGGGGCTAAAGTGTGAGTTTTAATCCCGAGTGTGAAGTTTCCAGAGGGCCTGTAAGGCCCGAGGGCAACAATTCACAGGAAGGAGCAAAATAAACAATTTAGTCCCGTGGAGTATATACTATTTTTTGCAATTTCAGATTATTTCGAGTTATAAATTTAATATCAAATAAAAAAAAACCAAAAATTCGTAAAACATTGTTTATACTAAATGAAAATATTATATGAATCAAGAATACTTTGAAGAAATTAACTATATTATTATACGCATGGATTATAAAATATTTAAATTGCGTAGCAACGTTTGTCAACAAAATTTATTTACTTTAGAATTTTAGCCATTTGCATTAGAAATTTTGCATGTAAAACTTCAAATTATTTCAATATTCAAATAAACAATAAAAAAGATTCAATAAACAACATTCAATAAACAATAAAAAAGATACAGTTAAGATAAATCTGTTCTGTTATCTTTTTGTACACATGTCTTCTTATTGATGTAGACAATGAATGTCTTGAAGATTTTATAAAACAATTTAAACTTATTGATGTAGACAATGTAGACAATGAATGTCTTGAAGATTTTATAAAACAATTTAAACTTATTGATGTAGACAATGTAGACAATGAATGTCTTGAAGATTTTATAAAACAATTTAAACTTATTGATGTAGACAATGTAGACAATGAATGTCTTGAAGATTTTATAAAACAATTTAAACTTATTGATGTAGACAATGAATGTCTTGAAGATTTTATAAAACAATTTAAACTTATTGATGTAGACAATGAATGTCTTGAAGATTTTATAAAACAATTTAAACTTATTGATGTAGACAATGTAGACAATGAATGTCTTGAAGATTTTATAAAACAATTTAAACTTATTGATGTAGACAATGTAGACGATGAATGTCTTGAAGATTTTATAAAACAATTTAAACTTATTGATGTAGACAATGTAGACAATGAATGTCTTGAAGATTTTATAAAACAATTTAAACTTATTGATGTAGACAATGTAGACAATGAATGTCTTGAAGATTTTATAAAACCTTCAAGACATTCATTGTCTACATCAATAAGTTTAAATTGTTTTATAAAATCTTCAAGACATTCATTGTCTACATTGTCTACATCAATAAGTTTAAATTGTTTTATAAAATCTTCAAGACATTCATTGTCTACATTGTCTACATCAATAAGTTTAAATTGTTTTATAAAATCTTCAAGACATTCATTGTCTACATTGTCTACATCAATAAGTTTAAATTGTTTTATAAAATCTTCAAGACATTCATTGTCTACATCAATAAGTTTAAATTGTTTTATAAAATCTTCAAGACATTCATTGTCTACATCAATAAGTTTAAATTGTTTTATAAAATCTTCAAGACATTCATTGTCTACATCAATAAGTTTAAATTGTTTTATAAAATCTTCAAGACATTCATTGTCTACATTGTCTACATCAATAAGTTTAAATTGTTTTATAAAATCTTCAAGACATTCTCTGTCTACATTGTCTACATCAATAAGTTTAAATTGTTTTATAAAATCTTCAAGACATTCATTGTCTACATCAATAAGTTTAAATTGTTTTATAAAATCTTCAAGACATTCATTGTCTACATCAATAAGTTTAAATTGTTTTATAAAATCTTCAAGACATTCATTGTCTACATTGTCTACATCAATAAGTTTAAATTGTTTTATAAAATCTTCAAGACATTCATTGTCTACATCAATAAGTTTAAATTGTTTTATAAAATCTTCAAGACATTCATTGTCTACATCAATAAGTTTAAATTGTTTTATAAAATCTTCAAGACATTCATTGTCTACATCAATAAGTTTAAATTGTTTTATAAAATCTTCAAGACATTCATTGTCTACATTGTCTACATCAATAAGTTTAAATTGTTTTATAAAATCTTCAAGACATTCATCAATAAGTTTAAATTGTTTTATAAAATCTTCAAGACATTCATTGTCTACATCAATAAGTTTAAATTGTTTTATAAAATCTTCAAGACATTCATTGTCTACATCAATAAGTTTAAATTGTTTTATAAAATCTTCAAGACATTCATTGTCTACATTGTCTACATCAATAAGTTTAAATTGTTTTATAAAATCTTCAAGATATTCATTGTCTACATTGTCTACATCAATAAGTTTAAATTGTTTTATAAAATCTTCAAGACATTCATTGTCTACATCAATAAGTTTAAATTGTTTTATAAAATCTTCAAGACATTCATTGTCTACATTGTCTACATCAATAAGTTTAAATTGTTTTATAAAATCTTCAAGACATTCATTGTCTACATTGTCTACATCAATAAGTTTAAATTGTTTTATAAAATCTTCAAGACATTCATTGTCTACATCAATAAGTTTAAATTGTTTTATAAAATCTTCAAGACATTCATTGTCTACATCAATAAGTTTAAATTGTTTTATAAAATCTTCAAGACATTCATTGTCTACATCAATAAGTTTAAATTGTTTTATAAAATCTTCAAGACATTCATTGTCTACATTGTCTACATCAATAAGTTTAAATTGTTTTATAAAATCTTCAAGACATTCTCTGTCTACATTGTCTACATCAATAAGTTTAAATTGTTTTATAAAATCTTCAAGACATTCATTGTCTACATCAATAAGTTTAAATTGTTTTATAAAATCTTCAAGACATTCATTGTCTACATTGTCTACATCAATAAGTTTAAATTGTTTTATAAAATCTTCAAGACATTCATTGTCTACATCAATAAGTTTAAATTGTTTTATAAAATCTTCAAGACATTCATTGTCTACATCAATAAGTTTAAATTGTTTTATAAAATCTTCAAGACATTCATTGTCTACATCAATAAGTTTAAATTGTTTTATAAAATCTTCAAGACATTCATTGTCTACATCAATAAGTTTAAATTGTTTTATAAAATCTTCAAGACATTCATTGTCTACATCAATAAGTTTAAATTGTTTTATAAAATCTTCAAGACATTCATTGTCTACATTGTCTACATCAATAAGTTTAAATTGTTTTATAAAATCTTCAAGACATTCATTGTCTACATTGTCTACATCAATAAGTTTAAATTGTTTTATAAAATCTTCAAGACATTCATTGTCTACATCAATAAGTTTAAATTGTTTTATAAAATCTTCAAGACATTCATTGTCTACATCAATAAGTTTAAATTGTTTTATAAAATCTTCAAGACATTCATTGTCTACATTGTCTACATCAATAAGTTTAAATTGTTTTATAAAATCTTCAAGACATTCATTGTCTACATCAATAAGTTTAAATTGTTTTATAAAATCTTCAAGACATTCATTGTCTACATCAATAAGTTTAAATTGTTTTATAAAATCTTCAAGACATTCATTGTCTACATCAATAAGTTTAAATTGTTTTATAAAATCTTCAAGACATTCATTGTCTACATCAATAAGTTTAAATTGTTTTATAAAATCTTCAAGACATTCATTGTCTACATTGTCTACATCAATAAGTTTAAATTGTTTTATAAAATCTTCAAGACATTCATTGTCTACATCAATAAGTTTAAATTGTTTTATAAAATCTTCAAGACATTCATTGTCTACATTGTCTACATCAATAAGTTTAAATTGTTTTATAAAATCTTCAAGACATTCATTGTCTACATCAATAAGTTTAAATTGTTTTATAAAATCTTCAAGACATTCATTGTCTACATTGTCTACATCAATAAGTTTAAATTGTTTTATAAAATCTTCAAGACATTCATTGTCTACATCAATAAGTTTAAATTGTTTTATAAAATCTTCAAGACATTCATTGTCTACATCAATAAGTTTAAATTGTTTTATAAAATCTTCAAGACATTCATTGTCTACATCAATAAGTTTAAATTGTTTTATAAAATCTTCAAGACATTCATTGTCTGCATCAATAAGTTTAAATTGTTTTATAAAATCTTCAAGACATTCATTGTCTACATTGTCTACATCAATAAGTTTAAATTGTTTTATAAAATCTTCAAGACATTCATTGTCTACATTGTCTACATCAATAAGTTTAAATTGTTTTATAAAATCTTCAAGACATTCATTGTCTACATTGTCTACATCAATAAGTTTAAATTGTTTTATAAAATCTTCAAGACATTCATTGTCTACATTGTCTACATCAATAAGTTTAAATTGTTTTATAAAATCTTCAAGACATTCATTGTCTACATCAATAAGTTTAAATTGTTTTATAAAATCTTCAAGACATTCATTGTCTACATTGTCTACATCAATAAGTTTAAATTGTTTTATAAAATCTTCAAGACATTCATTGTCTACATTGTCTACATCAATAAGTTTAAATTGTTTTATAAAATCTTCAAGACATTCATTGTCTACATTGTCTACATCAATAAGTTTAAATTGTTTTATAAAATCTTCAAGACATTCATTGTCTACATCAATAAGTTTAAATTGTTTTATAAAATCTTCAAGACATTCATTGTCTACATCAATAAGTTTAAATTGTTTTATAAAATCTTCAAGACATTCATTGTCTACATCAATAAGTTTAAATTGTTTTATAAAATCTTCAAGACATTCATTGTCTACATCAATAAGTTTAAATTGTTTTATAAAATCTTCAAGACATTCATTGTCTACATCAATAAGTTTAAATTGTTTTATAAAATCTTCAAGACATTCATTGTCTACATCAATAAGTTTAAATTGTTTTATAAAATCTTCAAGACATTCATTGTCTACATCAATAAGTTTAAATTGTTTTATAAAATCTTCAAGACATTCATTGTCTACATCAATAAGTTTAAATTGTTTTATAAAATCTTCAAGACATTCATTGTCTACATCAATAAGTTTAAATTGTTTTATAAAATCTTCAAGACATTCATTGTCTACATCAATAAGTTTAAATTGTTTTATAAAATCTTCAAGACATTCATTGTCTACATCAATAAGTTTAAATTGTTTTATAAAATCTTCAAGACATTCATTGTCTACATCAATAAGTTTAAATTGTTTTATAAAATCTTCAAGACATTCATTGTCTACATCAATAAGTTTAAATTGTTTTATAAAATCTTCAAGACATTCATTGTCTACATCAATAAGTTTAAATTGTTTTATAAAATCTTCAAGACATTCATTGTCTACATTGTCTACATCAATAAGTTTAAATTGTTTTATAAAATCTTCAAGACATTCATTGTCTACATTGTCTACATTGTCTACATCAATAAGTTTAAATTGTTTTATAAAATCTTCAAGACATTCATTGTCTACATCAATAAGTTTAAATTGTTTTATAAAATCTTCAAGACATTCATTGTCTACATCAATAAGTTTAAATTGTTTTATAAAATCTTCAAGACATTCATTGTCTACATCAATAAGTTTAAATTGTTTTATAAAATCTTCAAGACATTCATTGTCTACATCAATAAGTTTAAATTGTTTTATAAAATCTTCAAGACATTCATTGTCTACATCAATAAGTTTAAATTGTTTTATAAAATCTTCAAGACATTCATTGTCTACATTGTCTACATCAATAAGTTTAAATTGTTTTATAAAATCTTCAAGACATTCTCTGTCTACATTGTCTACATCAATAAGTTTAAATTGTTTTATAAAATCTTCAAGACATTCATTGTCTACATCAATAAGTTTAAATTGTTTTATAAAATCTTCAAGACATTCATTGTCTACATCAATAAGTTTAAATTGTTTTATAAAATCTTCAAGACATTCATTGTCTACATCAATAAGTTTAAATTGTTTTATAAAATCTTCAAGACATTCATTGTCTACATTGTCTACATCAATAAGTTTAAATTGTTTTATAAAATCTTCAAGACATTCATTGTCTACATTGTCTACATCAATAAGTTTAAATTGTTTTATAAAATCTTCAAGACATTCATTGTCTACATCAATAAGTTTAAATTGTTTTATAAAATCTTCAAGACATTCATTGTCTACATCAATAAGTTTAAATTGTTTTATAAAATCTTCAAGACATTCATTGTCTACATTGTCTACATCAATAAGTTTAAATTGTTTTATAAAATCTTCAAGACATTCATTGTCTACATTGTCTACATCAATAAGTTTAAATTGTTTTATAAAATCTTCAAGACATTCATTGTCTACATTGTCTACATCAATAAGTTTAAATTGTTTTATAAAATCTTCAAGACATTCATTGTCTACATCAATAAGTTTAAATTGTTTTATAAAATCTTCAAGACATTCATTGTCTACATCAATAAGTTTAAATTGTTTTATAAAATCTTCAAGACATTCATTGTCTACATCAATAAGTTTAAATTGTTTTATAAAATCTTCAAGACATTCATTGTCTACATCAATAAGTTTAAATTGTTTTATAAAATCTTCAAGACATTCATTGTCTACATCAATAAGTTTAAATTGTTTTATAAAATCTTCAAGACATTCATTGTCTACATCAATAAGTTTAAATTGTTTTATAAAATCTTCAAGACATTCATTGTCTACATTGTCTACATCAATAAGTTTAAATTGTTTTATAAAATCTTCAAGACATTCATTGTCTACATTGTCTACATCAATAAGTTTAAATTGTTTTATAAAATCTTCAAGACATTCATTGTCTACATTGTCTACATCAATAAGTTTAAATTGTTTTATAAAATCTTCAAGACATTCATTGTCTACATTGTCTACATCAATAAGTTTAAATTGTTTTATAAAATCTTCAAGACATTCATTGTCTACATCAATAAGTTTAAATTGTTTTATAAAATCTTCAAGACATTCATTGTCTACATTGTCTACATCAATAAGTTTAAATTGTTTTATAAAATCTTCAAGACATTCATTGTCTACATTGTCTACATCAATAAGTTTAAATTGTTTTATAAAATCTTCAAGACATTCATTGTCTACATTGTCTACATCAATAAGTTTAAATTGTTTTATAAAATCTTCAAGACATTCATTGTCTACATCAATAAGTTTAAATTGTTTTATAAAATCTTCAAGACATTCATTGTCTACATCAATAAGTTTAAATTGTTTTATAAAATCTTCAAGACATTCATTGTCTACATCAATAAGTTTAAATTGTTTTATAAAATCTTCAAGACATTCATTGTCTGCATCAATAAGTTTAAATTGTTTTATAAAATCTTCAAGACATTCATTGTCTACATTGTCTACATCAATAAGTTTAAATTGTTTTATAAAATCTTCAAGACATTCATTGTCTACATTGTCTACATCAATAAGTTTAAATTGTTTTATAAAATCTTCAAGACATTCATTGTCTACATTGTCTACATCAATAAGTTTAAATTGTTTTATAAAATCTTCAAGACATTCATTGTCTACATCAATAAGTTTAAATTGTTTTATAAAATCTTCAAGACATTCATTGTCTACATTGTCTACATCAATAAGTTTAAATTGTTTTATAAAATCTTCAAGACATTCATTGTCTACATCAATAAGTTTAAATTGTTTTATAAAATCTTCAAGACATTCATTGTCTACATTGTCTACATCAATAAGTTTAAATTGTTTTATAAAATCTTCAAGACATTCATTGTCTACATCAATAAGTTTAAATTGTTTTATAAAATCTTCAAGACATTCATTGTCTACATCAATAAGTTTAAATTGTTTTATAAAATCTTCAAGACATTCATTGTCTACATCAATAAGTTTAAATTGTTTTATAAAATCTTCAAGACATTCATTGTCTACATCAATAAGTTTAAATTGTTTTATAAAATCTTCAAGACATTCATTGTCTACATCAATAAGTTTAAATTGTTTTATAAAATCTTCAAGACATTCATTGTCTACATCAATAAGTTTAAATTGTTTTATAAAATCTTCAAGACATTCATTGTCTACATCAATAAGTTTAAATTGTTTTATAAAATCTTCAAGACATTCATTGTCTACATCAATAAGTTTAAATTGTTTTATAAAATCTTCAAGACATTCATTGTCTACATCAATAAGTTTAAATTGTTTTATAAAATCTTCAAGACATTCATTGTCTACATCAATAAGTTTAAATTGTTTTATAAAATCTTCAAGACATTCATTGTCTACATCAATAAGTTTAAATTGTTTTATAAAATCTTCAAGACATTCATTGTCTACATCAATAAGTTTAAATTGTTTTATAAAATCTTCAAGACATTCATTGTCTACATCAATAAGTTTAAATTGTTTTATAAAATCTTCAAGACATTCATTGTCTACATTGTCTACATCAATAAGTTTAAATTGTTTTATAAAATCTTCAAGACATTCATTGTCTACATTGTCTACATTGTCTACATCAATAAGTTTAAATTGTTTTATAAAATCTTCAAGACATTCATTGTCTACATCAATAAGTTTAAATTGTTTTATAAAATCTTCAAGACATTCATTGTCTACATCAATAAGTTTAAATTGTTTTATAAAATCTTCAAGACATTCATTGTCTACATTGTCTACATCAATAAGTTTAAATTGTTTTATAAAATCTTCAAGACATTCATTGTCTACATCAATAAGTTTAAATTGTTTTATAAAATCTTCAAGACATTCATTGTCTACATCAATAAGTTTAAATTGTTTTATAAAATCTTCAAGACATTCATTGTCTACATTGTCTACATCAATAAGTTTAAATTGTTTTATAAAATCTTCAAGACATTCTCTGTCTACATTGTCTACATCAATAAGTTTAAATTGTTTTATAAAATCTTCAAGACATTCATTGTCTACATCAATAAGTTTAAATTGTTTTATAAAATCTTCAAGACATTCATTGTCTACATCAATAAGTTTAAATTGTTTTATAAAATCTTCAAGACATTCATTGTCTACATCAATAAGTTTAAATTGTTTTATAAAATCTTCAAGACATTCATTGTCTACATTGTCTACATCAATAAGTTTAAATTGTTTTATAAAATCTTCAAGACATTCATTGTCTACATTGTCTACATCAATAAGTTTAAATTGTTTTATAAAATCTTCAAGACATTCATTGTCTACATCAATAAGTTTAAATTGTTTTATAAAATCTTCAAGACATTCATTGTCTACATCAATAAGTTTAAATTGTTTTATAAAATCTTCAAGACATTCATTGTCTACATTGTCTACATCAATAAGTTTAAATTGTTTTATAAAATCTTCAAGACATTCATTGTCTACATTGTCTACATCAATAAGTTTAAATTGTTTTATAAAATCTTCAAGACATTCATTGTCTACATTGTCTACATCAATAAGTTTAAATTGTTTTATAAAATCTTCAAGACATTCATTGTCTACATCAATAAGTTTAAATTGTTTTATAAAATCTTCAAGACATTCATTGTCTACATCAATAAGTTTAAATTGTTTTATAAAATCTTCAAGACATTCATTGTCTACATCAATAAGTTTAAATTGTTTTATAAAATCTTCAAGACATTCATTGTCTACATCAATAAGTTTAAATTGTTTTATAAAATCTTCAAGACATTCATTGTCTACATCAATAAGTTTAAATTGTTTTATAAAATCTTCAAGACATTCATTGTCTACATCAATAAGTTTAAATTGTTTTATAAAATCTTCAAGACATTCATTGTCTACATCAATAAGTTTAAATTGTTTTATAAAATCTTCAAGACATTCATTGTCTACATCAATAAGTTTAAATTGTTTTATAAAATCTTCAAGACATTCATTGTCTACATTGTCTACATCAATAAGTTTAAATTGTTTTATAAAATCTTCAAGACATTCATTGTCTACATTGTCTACATCAATAAGTTTAAATTGTTTTATAAAATCTTCAAGACATTCATTGTCTACATTGTCTACATCAATAAGTTTAAATTGTTTTATAAAATCTTCAAGACATTCATTGTCTACATCAATAAGTTTAAATTGTTTTATAAAATCTTCAAGACATTCATTGTCTACATCAATAAGTTTAAATTGTTTTATAAAATCTTCAAGACATTCATTGTCTACATCAATAAGTTTAAATTGTTTTATAAAATCTTCAAGACATTCATTGTCTACATCAATAAGTTTAAATTGTTTTATAAAATCTTCAAGACATTCATTGTCTACATCAATAAGTTTAAATTGTTTTATAAAATCTTCAAGACATTCATTGTCTACATCAATAAGTTTAAATTGTTTTATAAAATCTTCAAGACATTCATTGTCTACATCAATAAGTTTAAATTGTTTTATAAAATCTTCAAGACATTCATTGTCTACATCAATAAGTTTAAATTGTTTTATAAAATCTTCAAGACATTCATTGTCTACATTGTCTACATCAATAAGTTTAAATTGTTTTATAAAATCTTCAAGAAATTCATTGTCTACATTGTCTACATCAATAAGTTTAAATTGTTTTATAAAATCTTCAAGACATTCATTGTCTACATCAATAAGTTTAAATTGTTTTATAAAATCTTCAAGACATTCATTGTCTACATTGTCTACATCAATAAGTTTAAATTGTTTTATAAAATCTTCAAGACATTCATTGTCTACATCAATAAGTTTAAATTGTTTTATAAAATCTTCAGGACATTCATTGTCTACATTGTCTACATCAATAAGTTTAAATTGTTTTATAAAATCTTCAAGACATTCATTGTCTACATTGTCTACATCAATAAGTTTAAATTGTTTTATAAAATCTTCAAGACATTCATTGTCTACATTGTCTACATCAATAAGTTTAAATTGTTTTATAAAATCTTCAAGACATTCATTGTCTACCTCAATAAGTTTAAATTGTTTTATAAAATCTTCAAGACATTCATTGTCTACATCAATAAGTTTAAATTGTTTTATAAAATCTTCAAGACATTCATTGTCTACATCAATAAGTTTAAATTGTTTTATAAAATCTTCAAGACATTCATTGTCTACATCAATAAGTTTAAATTGTTTTATAAAATCTTCAAGACATTCATTGTCTACATCAATAAGTTTAAATTGTTTTATAAAATCTTCAAGACATTCATTGTCTACATCAATAAGTTTAAATTGTTTTATAAAATCTTCAAGACATTCATTGTCTACATTGTCTACATCAATAAGTTTAAATTGTTTTATAAAATCTTCAAGACATTCATTGTCTACATTGTCTACATCAATAAGTTTAAATTGTTTTATAAAATCTTCAAGACATTCATTGTCTACATTGTCTACATCAATAAGTTTAAATTGTTTTATAAAATCTTCAAGACATTCATTGTCTACATCAATAAGTTTAAATTGTTTTATAAAATCTTCAAGACATTCATTGTCTACATTGTCTACATCAATAAGTTTAAATTGTTTTATAAAATCTTCAAGACATTCATTGTCTACATTGTCTACATCAATAAGTTTAAATTGTTTTATAAAATCTTCAAGACATTCATTGTCTACATTGTCTACATCAATAAGTTTAAATTGTTTTATAAAATCTTCAAGACATTCATTGTCTACATCAATAAGTTTAAATTGTTTTATAAAATCTTCAAGACATTCATTGTCTACATTGTCTACATCAATAAGTTTAAATTGTTTTATAAAATCTTCAAGACATTCATTGTCTACATCAATAAGTTTAAATTGTTTTATAAAATCTTCAAGACATTCATTGTCTACATCAATAAGTTTAAATTGTTTTATAAAATCTTCAAGACATTCTCTGTCTACATTGTCTACATCAATAAGTTTAAATTGTTTTATAAAATCTTCAAGACATTCATTGTCTACATCAATAAGTTTAAATTGTTTTATAAAATCTTCAAGACATTCATTGTCTACATCAATAAGTTTAAATTGTTTTATAAAATCTTCAAGACATTCATTGTTTACATTGTCTACATCAATAAGTTTAAATTGTTTTATAAAATCTTCAAGACATTCATTGTTTACATTGTCTACATCAATAAGTTTAAATTGTTTTATAAAATCTTCAAGACATTCATTGTCTACATTGTCTACATCAATAAGTTTAAATTGTTTTATAAAATCTTCAAGACATTCATTGTCTACATTGTCTACATCAATAAGTTTAAATTGTTTTATAAAATCTTCAAGACATTCATTGTCTACATTGTCTACATCAATAAGTTTAAATTGTTTTATAAAATCTTCAAGACATTCATTGTCTACATCAATAAGTTTAAATTGTTTTATAAAATCTTCAAGACATTCATTGTCTACATCAATAAGTTTAAATTGTTTTATAAAATCTTCAAGACATTCATTGTCTACATCAATAAGTTTAAATTGTTTTATAAAATCTTCAAGACATTCATTGTCTACATTGTCTACATCAATAAGTTTAAATTGTTTTATAAAATCTTCAAGACATTCATTGTCTACATTGTCTACATCAATAAGTTTAAATTGTTTTATAAAATCTTCAAGACATTCATTGTCTACATTGTCTACATCAATAAGTTTAAATTGTTTTATAAAATCTTCAAGACATTCATTGTCTACATCAATAAGTTTAAATTGTTTTATAAAATCTTCAAGACATTCATTGTCTACATCAATAAGTTTAAATTGTTTTATAAAATCTTCAAGACATTCATTGTCTACATCAATAAGTTTAAATTGTTTTATAAAATCTTCAAGACATTCATTGTCTACATCAATAAGTTTAAATTGTTTTATAAAATCTTCAAGACATTCATTGTCTACATTGTCTACATCAATAAGTTTAAATTGTTTTATAAAATCTTCAAGACATTCATTGTCTACATCAATAAGTTTAAATTGTTTTATAAAATCTTCAAGACATTCATTGTCTACATCAATAAGTTTAAATTGTTTTATAAAATCTTCAAGACATTCATTGTCTACATCAATAAGTTTAAATTGTTTTATAAAATCTTCAAGACATTCATTGTCTACATTGTCTACATCAATAAGTTTAAATTGTTTTATAAAATCTTCAAGACATTCATTGTCTACATTGTCTACATCAATAAGTTTAAATTGTTTTATAAAATCTTCAAGACATTCATTGTCTACATCAATAAGTTTAAATTGTTTTATAAAATCTTCAAGACATTCATTGTCTACATTGTCTACATCAATAAGTTTAAATTGTTTTATAAAATCTTCAAGACATTCATTGTCTACATTGTCTACATTGTCTACATCAATAAGTTTAAATTGTTTTATAAAATCTTCAAGACATTCATTGTCTACATCAATAAGTTTAAATTGTTTTATAAAATCTTCAAGACATTCATTGTCTACATCAATAAGTTTAAATTGTTTTATAAAATCTTCAAGACATTCATTGTCTACATTGTCTACATCAATAAGTTTAAATTGTTTTATAAAATCTTCAAGACATTCATTGTCTACATCAATAAGTTTAAATTGTTTTATAAAATCTTCAAGACATTCATTGTCTACATCAATAAGTTTAAATTGTTTTATAAAATCTTCAAGACATTCATTGTCTACATCAATAAGTTTAAATTGTTTTATAAAATCTTCAAGACATTCATTGTCTACATTGTCTACATCAATAAGTTTAAATTGTTTTATAAAATCTTCAAGACATTCATTGTCTACATTGTCTACATCAATAAGTTTAAATTGTTTTATAAAATCTTCAAGACATTCATTGTCTACATTGTCTACATCAATAAGTTTAAATTGTTTTATAAAATCTTCAAGAAATTCATTGTCTACATTGTCTACATCAATAAGTTTAAATTGTTTTATAAAATCTTCAAGACATTCATTGTCTACATCAATAAGTTTAAATTGTTTTATAAAATCTTCAAGACATTCATTGTCTACATCAATAAGTTTAAATTGTTTTATAAAATCTTCAAGACATTCATTGTCTACATTGTCTACATCAATAAGTTTAAATTGTTTTATAAAATCTTCAAGACATTCATTGTCTACATCAATAAGTTTAAATTGTTTTATAAAATCTTCAAGACATTCATTGTCTACATCAATAAGTTTAAATTGTTTTATAAAATCTTCAAGACATTCATTGTCTACATCAATAAGTTTAAATTGTTTTATAAAATCTTCAAGACATTCATTGTCTACATCAATAAGTTTAAATTGTTTTATAAAATCTTCAAGACATTCATTGTCTACATTGTCTACATCAATAAGTTTAAATTGTTTTATAAAATCTTCAAGACATTCATTGTCTACATTGTCTACATCAATAAGTTTAAATTGTTTTATAAAATCTTCAAGACATTCATTGTCTACATTGTCTACATCAATAAGTTTAAATTGTTTTATAAAATCTTCAAGACATTCATTGTCTACATCAATAAGTTTAAATTGTTTTATAAAATCTTCAAGACATTCATTGTCTACATCAATAAGTTTAAATTGTTTTATAAAATCTTCAAGACATTCATTGTCTACATCAATAAGTTTAAATTGTTTTATAAAATCTTCAAGACATTCATTGTCTACATCAATAAGTTTAAATTGTTTTATAAAATCTTCAAGACATTCATTGTCTACATCAATAAGTTTAAATTGTTTTATAAAATCTTCAAGACATTCATTGTCTACATTGTCTACATCAATAAGTTTAAATTGTTTTATAAAATCTTCAAGACATTCATTGTCTACATTGTCTACATCAATAAGTTTAAATTGTTTTATAAAATCTTCAAGACATTCATTGTCTACATTGTCTACATCAATAAGTTTAAATTGTTTTATAAAATCTTCAAGACATTCATTGTCTACATCAATAAGTTTAAATTGTTTTATAAAATCTTCAAGACATTCATTGTCTACATTGTCTACATCAATAAGTTTAAATTGTTTTATAAAATCTTCAAGACATTCATTGTCTACATCAATAAGTTTAAATTGTTTTATAAAATCTTCAAGACATTCATTGTCTACATTGTCTACATCAATAAGTTTAAATTGTTTTATAAAATCTTCAAGACATTCATTGTCTACATCAATAAGTTTAAATTGTTTTATAAAATCTTCAAGACATTCATTGTCTACATCAATAAGTTTAAATTGTTTTATAAAATCTTCAAGACATTCATTGTCTACATTGTCTACATCAATAAGTTTAAATTGTTTTATAAAATCTTCAAGACATTCATTGTCTACATCAATAAGTTTAAATTGTTTTATAAAATCTTCAAGACATTCATTGTCTACATTGTCTACATCAATAAGTTTAAA
This sequence comes from Brachynemurus nebulosus, assembly GCA_035578155.1. Lineage (NCBI taxonomy): Eukaryota > Metazoa > Arthropoda > Insecta > Neuroptera > Myrmeleontidae > Brachynemurus > Brachynemurus nebulosus. Next base: position 14,222,151 of record JAPWDM010000011.1, on the reverse strand, counting down.
TTGTTTTATAAAATCTTCAAGACATTCATTGTCTACATTGTCTACATTGTCTACATCAATAAGTTTAAATTGTTTTATAAAATCTTCAAGACATTCATTGTCTACATCAATAAGTTTAAATTGTTTTATAAAATCTTCAAGACATTCATTGTCTACATCAATAAGTTTAAATTGTTTTATAAAATCTTCAAGACATTCTCTGTCTACATTGTCTACATCAATAAGTTTAAATTGTTTTATAAAATCTTCAAGACATTCATTGTCTACATTGTCTACATCAATAAGTTTAAATTGTTTTATAAAATCTTCAAGACATTCATTGTCTACATTGTCTACATCAATAAGTTTAAATTGTTTTATAAAATCTTCAAGACATTCATTGTCTACATCAATAAGTTTAAATTGTTTTATAAAATCTTCAAGACATTCATTGTCTACATTGTCTACATCAATAAGTTTAAATTGTTTTATAAAATCTTCAAGACATTCATTGTCTACATTGTCTACATTGTCTACATCAATAAGTTTAAATTGTTTTATAAAATCTTCAAGACATTCATTGTCTACATCAATAAGTTTAAATTGTTTTATAAAATCTTCAAGACATTCATTGTCTACATCAATAAGTTTAAATTGTTTTATAAAATCTTCAAGACATTCTCTGTCTACATTGTCTACATCAATAAGTTTAAATTGTTTTATAAAATCTTCAAGACATTCATTGTCTACATCAATAAGTTTAAATTGTTTTATAAAATCTTCAAGACATTCATTGTCTACGTCAATAAGTTTAAATTGTTTTATAAAATCTTCAAGACATTCATTGTCTACATCAATAAGTTTAAATTGTTTTATAAAATCTTCAAGACATTCATTGTCTACATCAATAAGTTTAAATTGTTTTATAAAATCTTCAAGACATTCATTGTCTACATCAATAAGTTTAAATTGTTTTATAAAATCTTCAAGACATTCATTGTCTACATCAATAAGTTTAAATTGTTTTATAAAATCTTCAAGACATTCATTGTCTACATTGTCTACATCAATAAGTTTAAATTGTTTTATAAAATCTTCAAGACATTCATTGTCTACATTGTCTACATCAATAAGTTTAAATTGTTTTATAAAATCTTCAAGACATTCATTGTCTACATCAATAAGTTTAAATTGTTTTATAAAATCTTCAAGACATTCATTGTCTACATCAATAAGTTTAAATTGTTTTATAAAATCTTCAAGACATTCATTGTCTACATTGTCTACATCAATAAGTTTAAATTGTTTTATAAAATCTTCAAGACATTCATTGTCTACATTGTCTACATCAATAAGTTTAAATTGTTTTATAAAATCTTCAAGACATTCATTGTCTACATCAATAAGTTTAAATTGTTTTATAAAATCTTCAAGACATTCATTGTCTACATCAATAAGTTTAAATTGTTTTATAAAATCTTCAAGACATTCATTGTCTACATCAATAAGTTTAAATTGTTTTATAAAATCTTCAAGACATTCATTGTCTACATTGTCTACATCAATAAGTTTAAATTGTTTTATAAAATCTTCAAGACATTCATCAATAAGTTTAAATTGTTTTATAAAATCTTCAAGACATTCATTGTCTACATCAATAAGTTTAAATTGTTTTATAAAATCTTCAAGACATTCATTGTCTACATTGTCTACATCAATAAGTTTAAATTGTTTTATAAAATCTTCAAGACATTCATCAATAAGTTTAAATTGTTTTATAAAATCTTCAAGACATTCATTGTCTACATCAATAAGTTTAAATTGTTTTATAAAATCTTCAAGACATTCATTGTCTACATCAATAAGTTTAAATTGTTTTATAAAATCTTCAAGACATTCATTGTCTACATCAATAAGTTTAAATTGTTTTATAAAATCTTCAAGACATTCATTGTCTACATCAATAAGTTTAAATTGTTTTATAAAATCTTCAAGACATTCATTGTCTACATCAATAAGTTTAAATTGTTTTATAAAATCTTCAAGACATTCATTGTCTACATCAATAAGTTTAAATTGTTTTATAAAATCTTCAAGACATTCATTGTCTACATCAATAAGTTTAAATTCTTTTATAAAATCTTCAAGACATTCATTGTCTACATTGTCTACATCAATAAGTTTAAATTGTTTTATAAAATCTTCAAGACATTCATTGTCTACATCAATAAGTTTAAATTGTTTTATAAAATCTTCAAGACATTCATTGTCTACATTGTCTACATCAATAAGTTTAAATTGTTTTATAAAATCTTCAAGACATTCATTGTCTACATTGTCTACATCAATAAGTTTAAATTGTTTTATAAAATCTTCAAGACATTCATTGTCTACATCAATAAGTTTAAATTGTTTTATAAAATCTTCAAGACATTCATTGTCTACATTGTCTACATCAATAAGTTTAAATTGTTTTATAAAATCTTCAAGACATTCATTGTCTACATTGTCTACATTGTCTACATCAATAAGTTTAAATTGTTTTATAAAATCTTCAAGACATTCATTGTCTACATCAATAAGTTTAAATTGTTTTATAAAATCTTCAAGACATTCATTGTCTACATCAATAAGTTTAAATTGTTTTATAAAATCTTCAAGACATTCATTGTCTACATTGTCTACATCAATAAGTTTAAATTGTTTTATAAAATCTTCAAGACATTCATTGTCTACATCAATAAGTTTAAATTGTTTTATAAAATCTTCAAGACATTCATTGTCTACATTGTCTACATCAATAAGTTTAAATTGTTTTATAAAATCTTCAAGACATTCATTGTCTACATTGTCTACATTGTCTACATCAATAAGTTTAAATTGTTTTATAAAATCTTCAAGACATTCATTGTCTACATCAATAAGTTTAAATTGTTTTATAAAATCTTCAAGACATTCATTGTCTACATCAATAAGTTTAAATTGTTTTATAAAATCTTCAAGACATTCATTGTCTACATTGTCTACATCAATAAGTTTAAATTGTTTTATAAAATCTTCAAGACATTCATTGTCTACATCAATAAGTTTAAATTGTTTTATAAAATCTTCAAGACATTCATTGTCTACATCAATAAGTTTAAATTGTTTTATAAAATCTTAAAGACATTCATTGTCTACATTGTCTACATCAATAAGTTTAAATTGTTTTATAAAATCTTCAAGACATTCATTGTCTACATCAATAAGTTTAAATTGTTTTATAAAATCTTCAAGACATTCATTGTCTACATCAATAAGTTTAAATTGTTTTATAAAATCTTCAAGACATTCATTGTCTACATCAATAAGTTTAAATTGTTTTATAAAATCTTAAAGACATTCATTGTCTACATTGTCTACATCAATAAGTTTAAATTGTTTTATAAAATCTTCAAGACATTCATTGTCTACATTGTCTACATCAATAAGTTTAAATTGTTTTATAAAATCTTCAAGACATTCATTGTCTACATTGTCTACATCAATAAGTTTAAATTGTTTTATAAAATCTTCAAGACATTCATTGTCTACATCAATAAGTTTAAATTGTTTTATAAAATCTTCAAGACATTCATTGTCTACATTGTCTACATCAATAAGTTTAAATTGTTTTATAAAATCTTCAAGACATTCATTGTCTACATTGTCTACATCAATAAGTTTAAATTGTTTTATAAAATCTTCAAGAAATTCATTGTCTACATTGTCTACATCAATAAGTTTAAATTGTTTTATAAAATCTTCAAGACATTCATTGTCTACATCAATAAGTTTAAATTGTTTTATAAAATCTTCAAGACATTCATTGTCTACATCAATAAGTTTAAATTGTTTTATAAAATCTTCAAGACATTCATTGTCTACATTGTCTACATCAATAAGTTTAAATTGTTTTATAAAATCTTCAAGACATTCATTGTCTACATCAATAAGTTTAAATTGTTTTATAAAATCTTCAAGACATTCATTGTCTACATCAATAAGTTTAAATTGTTTTATAAAATCTTAAGACATTCATTGTCTACATCAATAAGTTTAAATTGTTTTATAAAATCTTCAAGACATTCATTGTCTACATTGTCTACATCAATAAGTTTAAATTGTTTTATAAAATCTTCAAGACATTCATTGTCTACATCAATAAGTTTAAATTGTTTTATAAAATCTTCAAGACATTCATTGTCTACATTGTCTACATCAATAAGTTTAAATTGTTTTATAAAATCTTCAAGACATTCATTGTCTACATTGTCTACATCAATAAGTTTAAATTGTTTTATAAAATCTTCAAGAAATTCATTGTCTACATTGTCTACATCAATAAGTTTAAATTGTTTTATAAAATCTTCAAGACATTCATTGTCTACATCAATAAGTTTAAATTGTTTTATAAAATCTTCAAGACATTCATTGTCTACATCAATAAGTTTAAATTGTTTTATAAAATCTTCAAGACATTCATTGTCTACATTGTCTACATCAATAAGTTTAAATTGTTTTATAAAATCTTCAAGACATTCATTGTCTACATCAATAAGTTTAAATTGTTTTATAAAATCTTCAAGACATTCATTGTCTACATCAATAAGTTTAAATTGTTTTATAAAATCTTCAAGACATTCATTGTCTACATCAATAAGTTTAAATTGTTTTATAAAATCTTCAAGACATTCATTGTCTACATCAATAAGTTTAAATTGTTTTATAAAATCTTCAAGACATTCATTGTCTACATTGTCTACATCAATAAGTTTAAATTGTTTTATAAAATCTTCAAGACATTCATTGTCTACATTGTCTACATCAATAAGTTTAAATTGTTTTATAAAATCTTCAAGACATTCATTGTCTACATTGTCTACATCAATAAGTTTAAATTGTTTTATAAAATCTTCAAGACATTCATTGTCTACATTGTCTACATCAATAAGTTTAAATTGTTTTATAAAATCTTCAAGACATTCATTGTCTACATTGTCTACATCAATAAGTTTAAATTGTTTTATAAAATCTTCAAGACATTCATTGTCTACATCAATAAGTTTAAATTGTTTTATAAAATCTTCAAGACATTCATTGTCTACATCAATAAGTTTAAATTGTTTTATAAAATCTTCAAGACATTCATTGTCTACATCAATAAGTTTAAATTGTTTTATAAAATCTTCAAGACATTCATTGTCTACATCAATAAGTTTAAATTGTTTTATAAAATCTTCAAGACATTCATTGTCTACATCAATAAGTTTAAATTGTTTTATAAAATCTTCAAGACATTCATTGTCTACATCAATAAGTTTAAATTGTTTTATAAAATCTTCAAGACATTCATTGTCTACATCAATAAGTTTAAATTGTTTTATAAAATCTTCAAGACATTCATTGTCTACATTGTCTACATCAATAAGTTTAAATTGTTTTATAAAATCTTCAAGACATTCATTGTCTACATTGTCTACATCAATAAGTTTAAATTGTTTTATAAAATCTTCAAGACATTCATTGTCTACATTGTCTACATCAATAAGTTTAAATTGTTTTATAAAATCTTCAAGACATTCATTGTCTACATCAATAAGTTTAAATTGTTTTATAAAATCTTCAAGACATTCATTGTCTACATTGTCTACATCAATAAGTTTAAATTGTTTTATAAAATCTTCAAGACATTCATTGTCTACATTGTCTACATCAATAAGTTTAAATTGTTTTATAAAATCTTCAAGACATTCATTGTCTACATTGTCTACATCAATAAGTTTAAATTGTTTTATAAAATCTTCAAGACATTCATTGTCTACATTGTCTACATCAATAAGTTTAAATTGTTTTATAAAATCTTCAAGACATTCATTGTCTACATTGTCTACATCAATAAGTTTAAATTGTTTTATAAAATCTTCAAGACATTCATTGTCTACATCAATAAGTTTAAATTGTTTTATAAAATCTTCAAGACATTCATTGTCTACATTGTCTACATCAATAAGTTTAAATTGTTTTATAAAATCTTCAAGACATTCATTGTCTACATTGTCTACATCAATAAGTTTAAATTGTTTTATAAAATCTTCAAGACATTCATTGTCTACATCAATAAGTTTAAATTGTTTTATAAAATCTTCAAGACATTCATTGTCTACATTGTCTACATCAATAAGTTTAAATTGTTTTATAAAATCTTCAAGACATTCATTGTCTACATTGTCTACATTGTCTACATCAATAAGTTTAAATTGTTTTATAAAATCTTCAAGACATTCATTGTCTACATCAATAAGTTTAAATTGTTTTATAAAATCTTCAAGACATTCATTGTCTACATCAATAAGTTTAAATTGTTTTATAAAATCTTCAAGACATTCTCTGTCTACATTGTCTACATCAATAAGTTTAAATTGTTTTATAAAATCTTCAAGACATTCATTGTCTACATCAATAAGTTTAAATTGTTTTATAAAATCTTCAAGACATTCATTGTCTACATCAATAAGTTTAAATTGTTTTATAAAATCTTCAAGACATTCATTGTCTACATCAATAAGTTTAAATTGTTTTATAAAATCTTCAAGACATTCATTGTCTACGTCAATAAGTTTAAATTGTTTTATAAAATCTTCAAGACATTCATTGTCTACATCAATAAGTTTAAATTGTTTTATAAAATCTTCAAGACATTCATTGTCTACATCAATAAGTTTAAATTGTTTTATAAAATCTTCAAGACATTCATTGTCTACATCAATAAGTTTAAATTGTTTTATAAAATCTTCAAGACATTCATTGTCTACATCAATAAGTTTAAATTGTTTTATAAAATCTTCAAGACATTCATTGTCTACATTGTCTACATCAATAAGTTTAAATTGTTTTATAAAATCTTCAAGACATTCATTGTCTACATTGTCTACATCAATAAGTTTAAATTGTTTTATAAAATCTTCAAGACATTCATTGTCTACATCAATAAGTTTAAATTGTTTTATAAAATCTTCAAGACATTCATTGTCTACATCAATAAGTTTAAATTGTTTTATAAAATCTTCAAGACATTCATTGTCTACATTGTCTACATCAATAAGTTTAAATTGTTTTATAAAATCTTCAAGACATTCATTGTCTACATTGTCTACATCAATAAGTTTAAATTGTTTTATAAAATCTTCAAGACATTCATTGTCTACATCAATAAGTTTAAATTGTTTTATAAAATCTTCAAGACATTCATTGTCTACATCAATAAGTTTAAATTGTTTTATAAAATCTTCAAGACATTCATTGTCTACATCAATAAGTTTAAATTGTTTTATAAAATCTTCAAGACATTCATTGTCTACATTGTCTACATCAATAAGTTTAAATTGTTTTATAAAATCTTCAAGACATTCATCAATAAGTTTAAATTGTTTTATAAAATCTTCAAGACATTCATTGTCTACATCAATAAGTTTAAATTGTTTTATAAAATCTTCAAGACATTCATTGTCTACATTGTCTACATCAATAAGTTTAAATTGTTTTATAAAATCTTCAAGACATTCATCAATAAGTTTAAATTGTTTTATAAAATCTTCAAGACATTCATTGTCTACATCAATAAGTTTAAATTGTTTTATAAAATCTTCAAGACATTCATTGTCTACATCAATAAGTTTAAATTGTTTTATAAAATCTTCAAGACATTCATTGTCTACATCAATAAGTTTAAATTGTTTTATAAAATCTTCAAGACATTCATTGTCTACATCAATAAGTTTAAATTGTTTTATAAAATCTTCAAGACATTCATTGTCTACATCAATAAGTTTAAACTGTTTTATAAAATCTTCAAGACATTCATTGTCTACATTGTCTACATCAATAAGTTTAAATTGTTTTATAAAATCTTCAAGACATTCATTGTCTACATTGTCTACATCAATAAGTTTAAATTGTTTTATAAAATCTTCAAGACATTCATTGTCTACATCAATAAGTTTAAATTGTTTTATAAAATCTTCAAGACATTCATTGTCTACATCAATAAGTTTAAATTGTTTTATAAAATCTTCAAGACATTCATTGTCTACATCAATAAGTTTAAATTGTTTTATAAAATCTTCAAGACATTCATTGTCTACATCAATAAGTTTAAATTGTTTTATAAAATCTTCAAGACATTCATTGTCTACATCAATAAGTTTAAATTGTTTTATAAAATCTTCAAGACATTCATTGTCTACATCAATAAGTTTAAATTGTTTTATAAAATCTTCAAGACATTCATTGTCTACATCAATAAGTTTAAATTGTTTTATAAAATCTTCAAGACATTCATTGTCTACATCAATAAGTTTAAATTGTTTTATAAAATCTTCAAGACATTCATTGTCTACATCAATAAGTTTAAATTGTTTTATAAAATCTTCAAGACATTCATTGTCTACATCAATAAGTTTAAATTCTTTTATAAAATCTTCAAGACATTCATTGTCTACATTGTCTACATCAATAAGTTTAAATTGTTTTATAAAATCTTCAAGACATTCATTGTCTACATTGTCTACATTGTCTACATCAATAAGTTTAAATTGTTTTATAAAATCTTCAAGACATTCATTGTCTATATCAATAAGTTTAAATTGTTTTATAAAATCTTCAAGACATTCATTGTCTACATCAATAAGTTTAAATTGTTTTATAAAATCTTCAAGACATTCATTGTCTACATTGTCTACATCAATAAGTTTAAATTGTTTTATAAAATCTTCAAGACATTCATTGTCTACATCAATAAGTTTAAATTGTTTTATAAAATCTTCAAGACATTCATTGTCTACATCAATAAGTTTAAATTGTTTTATAAAATCTTCAAGACATTCATTGTCTACATTGTCTACATCAATAAGTTTAAATTGTTTTATAAAATCTTCAAGACATTCATTGTCTACATCAATAAGTTTAAATTGTTTTATAAAATCTTCAAGACATTCATTGTCTACATTGTCTACATCAATAAGTTTAAATTGTTTTATAAAATCTTCAAGACATTCATTGTCTACATCAATAAGTTTAAATTGTTTTATAAAATCTTCAAGACATTCATTGTCTACATCAATAAGTTTAAATTGTTTTATAAAATCTTCAAGACATTCATTGTCTACATTGTCTACATCAATAAGTTTAAATTGTTTTATAAAATCTTCAAGACATTCATTGTCTACATCAATAAGTTTAAATTGTTTTATAAAATCTTCAAGACATTCATTGTCTACATTGTCTACATCAATAAGTTTAAATTGTTTTATAAAATCTTCAAGACATTCATTGTCTACATCAATAAGTTTAAATTGTTTTATAAAATCTTCAAGACATTCATTGTCTACATCAATAAGTTTAAATTGTTTTATAAAATCTTCAAGACATTCATTGTCTACATCAATAAGTTTAAATTGTTTTATAAAATCTTCAAGACATTCATTGTCTACATTGTCTACATCAATAAGTTTAAATTGTTTTATAAAATCTTCAAGACATTCATTGTCTACATCAATAAGTTTAAATTGTTTTATAAAATCTTCAAGACATTCATTGTCTACATTGTCTACATCAATAAGTTTAAATTGTTTTATAAAATCTTCAAGACATTCATTGTCTACATTGTCTACATCAATAAGTTTAAATTGTTTTATAAAATCTTCAAGAAATTCATTGTCTACATTGTCTACATCAATAAGTTTAAATTGTTTTATAAAATCTTCAAGACATTCATTGTCTACATCAATAAGTTTAAATTGTTTTATAAAATCTTCAAGACATTCATTGTCTACATCAATAAGTTTAAATTGTTTTATAAAATCTTCAAGACATTCATTGTCTACATTGTCTACATCAATAAGTTTAAATTGTTTTATAAAATCTTCAAGACATTCATTGTCTACATCAATAAGTTTAAATTGTTTTATAAAATCTTCAAGACATTCATTGTCTACATCAATAAGTTTAAATTGTTTTATAAAATCTTCAAGACATTCATTGTCTACATCAATAAGTTTAAATTGTTTTATAAAATCTTCAAGACATTCATTGTCTACATTGTCTACATCAATAAGTTTAAATTGTTTTATAAAATCTTCAAGACATTCATTGTCTACATCAATAAGTTTAAATTGTTTTATAAAATCTTCAAGACATTCATTGTCTACATCAATAAGTTTAAATTGTTTTATAAAATCTTCAAGACATTCATTGTCTACATCAATAAGTTTAAATTGTTTTATAAAATCTTCAAGACATTCATTGTCTACATCAATAAGTTTAAATTGTTTTATAAAATCTTCAAGACATTCATTGTCTACATTGTCTACATCAATAAGTTTAAATTGTTTTATAAAATCTTCAAGACATTCATTGTCTACATTGTCTACATCAATAAGTTTAAATTGTTTTATAAAATCTTCAAGACATTCATTGTCTACATTGTCTACATCAATAAGTTTAAATTGTTTTATAAAATCTTCAAGACATTCATTGTCTACATTGTCTACATCAATAAGTTTAAATTGTTTTATAAAATCTTCAAGACATTCATTGTCTACATTGTCTACATCAATAAGTTTAAATTGTTTTATAAAATCTTCAAGACATTCATTGTCTACATCAATAAGTTTAAATTGTTTTATAAAATCTTCAAGACATTCATTGTCTACATCAATAAGTTTAAATTGTTTTATAAAATCTTCAAGACATTCATTGTCTACATCAATAAGTTTAAATTGTTTTATAAAATCTTCAAGACATTCATTGTCTACATCAATAAGTTTAAATTGTTTTATAAAATCTTCAAGACATTCATTGTCTACATCAATAAGTTTAAATTGTTTTATAAAATCTTCAAGACATTCATTGTCTACATCAATAAGTTTAAATTGTTTTATAAAATCTTCAAGACATTCATTGTCTACATCAATAAGTTTAAATTGTTTTATAAAATCTTCAAGACATTCATTGTCTACATTGTCTACATCAATAAGTTTAAATTGTTTTATAAAATCTTCAAGACATTCATTGTCTACATTGTCTACATCAATAAGTTTAAATTGTTTTATAAAATCTTCAAGACATTCATTGTCTACATTGTCTACATCAATAAGTTTAAATTGTTTTATAAAATCTTCAAGACATTCATTGTCTACATCAATAAGTTTAAATTGTTTTATAAAATCTTCAAGACATTCATTGTCTACATTGTCTACATCAATAAGTTTAAATTGTTTTATAAAATCTTCAAGACATTCATTGTCTACATTGTCTACATCAATAAGTTTAAATTGTTTTATAAAATCTTCAAGACATTCATTGTCTACATTGTCTACATCAATAAGTTTAAATTGTTTTATAAAATCTTCAAGACATTCATTGTCTACATCAATAAGTTTAAATTGTTTTATAAAATCTTCAAGACATTCATTGTCTACATCAATAAGTTTAAATTGTTTTATAAAATCTTCAAGACATTCATTGTCTACATTGTCTACATCAATAAGTTTAAATTGTTTTATAAAATCTTCAAGACATTCATTGTCTACATCAATAAGTTTAAATTGTTTTATAAAATCTTCAAGACATTCATTGTCTACATTGTCTACATCAATAAGTTTAAATTGTTTTATAAAATCTTCAAGACATTCATTGTCTACATCAATAAGTTTAAATTGTTTTATAAAATCTTCAAGACATTCATTGTCTACATCAATAAGTTTAAATTGTTTTATAAAATCTTCAAGACATTCTCTGTCTACATTGTCTACATCAATAAGTTTAAATTGTTTTATAAAATCTTCAAGACATTCATTGTCTACATCAATAAGTTTAAATTGTTTTATAAAATCTTCAAGACATTCATTGTCTACATTGTCTACATCAATAAGTTTAAATTGTTTTATAAAATCTTCAAGACATTCATTGTCTACATTGTCTACATCAATAAGTTTAAATTGTTTTATAAAATCTTCAAGACATTCATTGTCTACATTGTCTACATCAATAAGTTTAAATTGTTTTATAAAATCTTCAAGACATTCATTGTCTACATCAATAAGTTTAAATTGTTTTATAAAATCTTCAAGACATTCATTGTCTACATCAATAAGTTTAAATTGTTTTATAAAATCTTCAAGACATTCATTGTCTACATCAATAAGTTTAAATTGTTTTATAAAATCTTCAAGACATTCATTGTCTACATTGTCTACATCAATAAGTTTAAATTGTTTTATAAAATCTTCAAGACATTCATTGTCTACATTGTCTACATCAATAAGTTTAAATTGTTTTATAAAATCTTCAAGACATTCATTGTCTACATTGTCTACATCAATAAGTTTAAATTGTTTTATAAAATCTTCAAGACATTCATTGTCTACATCAATAAGTTTAAATTGTTTTATAAAATCTTCAAGACATTCATTGTCTACATCAATAAGTTTAAATTGTTTTATAAAATCTTCAAGACATTCATTGTCTACATTGTCTACATCAATAAGTTTAAATTGTTTTATAAAATCTTCAAGACATTCATTGTCTACATTGTCTACATCAATAAGTTTAAATTGTTTTATAAAATCTTCAAGACATTCATTGTCTACATCAATAAGTTTAAATTGTTTTATAAAATCTTCAAGACATTCATTGTCTACATCAATAAGTTTAAATTGTTTTATAAAATCTTCAAGACATTCATTGTCTACATCAATAAGTTTAAATTGTTTTATAAAATCTTCAAGACATTCATTGTCTACATCAATAAGTTTAAATTGTTTTATAAAATCTTCAAGACATTCATTGTCTACATTGTCTACATCAATAAGTTTAAATTGTTTTATAAAATCTTCAAGACATTCATTGTCTACATCAATAAGTTTAAATTGTTTTATAAAATCTTCAAGACATTCATTGTCTACATCAATAAGTTTAAATTGTTTTATAAAATCTTCAAGACATTCATTGTCTACATCAATAAGTTTAAATTGTTTTATAAAATCTTCAAGACATTCATTGTCTACATTGTCTACATCAATAAGTTTAAATTGTTTTATAAAATCTTCAAGACATTCATTGTCTACATCAATAAGTTTAAATTGTTTTATAAAATCTTCAAGACATTCATTGTCTACATCAATAAGTTTAAATTGTTTTATAAAATCTTCAAGACATTCATTGTCTACATCAATAAGTTTAAATTGTTTTATAAAATCTTCAAGACATTCATTGTCTACATCAATAAGTTTAAATTGTTTTATAAAATCTTCAAGACATTCATTGTCTACATCAATAAGTTTAAATTGTTTTATAAAATCTTCAAGACATTCATTGTCTACATCAATAAGTTTAAATTGTTTTATAAAATCTTCAAGACATTCATTGTCTACATTGTCTACATCAATAAGTTTAAATTGTTTTATAAAATCTTCAAGACATTCATTGTCTACATTGTCTACATCAATAAGTTTAAATTGTTTTATAAAATCTTCAAGACATTCATTGTCTACATCAATAAGTTTAAATTGTTTTATAAAATCTTCAAGACATTCATTGTCTACATCAATAAGTTTAAATTGTTTTATAAAATCTTCAAGACATTCATTGTCTACATCAATAAGTTTAAATTGTTTTATAAAATCTTCAAGACATTCATTGTCTACATTGTCTACATCAATAAGTTTAAATTGTTTTATAAAATCTTCAAGACATTCATTGTCTACATCAATAAGTTTAAATTGTTTTATAAAATCTTCAAGACATTCATTGTCTACATCAATAAGTTTAAATTGTTTTATAAAATCTTCAAGACATTCATTGTCTACATCAATAAGTTTAAATTGTTTTATAAAATCTTCAAGACATTCATTGTCTACATCAATAAGTTTAAATTGTTTTATAAAATCTTCAAGACATTCATTGTCTACATCAATAAGTTTAAATTGTTTTATAAAATCTTCAAGACATTCATTGTCTACATCAATAAGTTTAAATTGTTTTATAAAATCTTCAAGACATTCATTGTCTACATTGTCTACATCAATAAGTTTAAATTGTTTTATAAAATCTTCAAGACATTCATTGTCTACATTGTCTACATCAATAAGTTTAAATTGTTTTATAAAATCTTCAAGACATTCATTGTCTACATCAATAAGTTTAAATTGTTTTATAAAATCTTCAAGACATTCATTGTTTACATCAATAAGTTTAAATTGTTTTATAAAATCTTCAAGACATTCATTGTCTACATCAATAAGTTTAAATTGTTTTATAAAATCTTCAAGACATTCATTGTCTACATCAATAAGTTTAAATTGTTTTATAAAATCTTCAAGACATTCATTGTCTACATTGTCTACATCAATAAGTTTAAATTGTTTTATAAAATCTTCAAGACATTCATTGTCTACATCAATAAGTTTAAATTGTTTTATAAAATCTTCAAGACATTCATTGTCTACATCAATAAGTTTAAATTGTTTTATAAAATCTTCAAGACATTCATTGTCTACATCAATAAGTTTAAATTGTTTTATAAAATCTTCAAGACATTCATTGTCTACATCAATAAGTTTAAATTGTTTTATAAAATCTTCAAGACATTCATTGTCTACATCAATAAGTTTAAATTGTTTTATAAAATCTTCAAGACATTCATTGTCTACATCAATAAGTTTAAATTGTTTTATAAAATCTTCAAGACATTCATTGTCTACATTGTCTACATCAATAAGTTTAAATTGTTTTATAAAATCTTCAAGACATTCATTGTCTACATTGTCTACATCAATAAGTTTAAATTGTTTTATAAAATCTTCAAGACATTCATTGTCTACATCAATAAGTTTAAATTGTTTTATAAAATCTTCAAGACATTCATTGTTTACATCAATAAGTTTAAATTGTTTTATAAAATCTTCAAGACATTCATTGTCTACATCAATAAGTTTAAATTGTTTTATAAAATCTTCAAGACATTCATTGTCTACATCAATAAGTTTAAATTGTTTTATAAAATCTTCAAGACATTCATTGTCTACATCAATAAGTTTAAATTGTTTTATAAAATCTTCAAGACATTCATTGTCTACATCAATAAGTTTAAATTGTTTTAAAATATCTTCAAGACATTCATTGTCTACATCAATAAGTTTAAATTGTTTTATAAAATCTTCAAGACATTCATTGTCTACATCAATAAGTTTAAATTGTTTTATAAAATCTTCAAGACATTCATTGTCTACATCAATAAGTTTAAATTGTTTTATAAAATCTTCAAGACATTCATTGTCTACATCAATAAGTTTAAATTGTTTTATAAAATCTTCAAGACATTCATTGTCTACATTGTCTACATCAATAAGTTTAAACTGTTTTATAAAATCTTCAAGACATTCATTGTCTACATTGTCTACATCAATAAGTTTAAATTGTTTTATAAAATCTTCAAGACATTCATTGTCTACATTGTCTACATCAATAAGTTTAAATTGTTTTATAAAATCTTCAAGACATTCATTGTCTACATTGTCTACATTGTCTACATCAATAAGTTTAAATTGTTTTATAAAATCTTCAAGACATTCATTGTCTACATCAATAAGTTTAAATTGTTTTATAAAATCTTCAAGACATTCATTGTCTACATCAATAAGTTTAAATTGTTTTATAAAATCTTCAAGACATTCATTGTCTACATTGTCTACATCAATAAGTTTAAATTGTTTTATAAAATCTTCAAGACATTCATTGTCTACATTGTCTACATCAATAAGTTTAAATTGTTTTATAAAATCTTCAAGACATTCATTGTCTACATCAATAAGTTTAAATTGTTTTATAAAATCTTCAAGACATTCATTGTCTACATTGTCTACATCAATAAGTTTAAATTGTTTTATAAAATCTTCAAGACATTCATTGTCTACATCAATAAGTTTAAATTGTTTTATAAAATCTTCAAGACATTCATTGTCTACATCAATAAGTTTAAATTGTTTTATAAAATCTTCAAGACATTCATTGTCTACATCAATAAGTTTAAATTGTTTTATAAAATCTTCAAGACATTCATTGTCTACATTGTCTACATCAATAAGTTTAAATTGTTTTATAAAATCTTCAAGACATTCATTGTCTACATTGTCTACATCAATAAGTTTAAATTGTTTTATAAAATCTTCAAGACATTCATTGTCTACATTGTCTACATCAATAAGTTTAAATTGTTTTATAAAATCTTCAAGACATTCATTGTCTACATCAATAAGTTTAAATTGTTTTATAAAATCTTCAAGACATTCATTGTCTACATTGTCTACATCAATAAGTTTAAATTGTTTTATAAAATCTTCAAGACATTCATTGTCTACATTGTCTACATCAATAAGTTTAAATTGTTTTATAAAATCTTCAAGACATTCATTGTCTACATTGTCTACATCAATAAGTTTAAATTGTTTTATAAAATCTTCAAGACATTCATTGTCTACATTGTCTACATCAATAAGTTTAAATTGTTTTATAAAATCTTCAAGACATTCATTGTCTACATTGTCTACATCAATAAGTTTAAATTGTTTTATAAAATCTTCAAGACATTCATTGTCTACATCAATAAGTTTAAATTGTTTTATAAAATCTTCAAGACATTCATTGTCTACATTGTCTACATCAATAAGTTTAAATTGTTTTATAAAATCTTCAAGACATTCATTGTCTACATTGTCTACATCAATAAGTTTAAATTGTTTTATAAAATCTTCAAGACATTCATTGTCTACATCAATAAGTTTAAATTGTTTTATAAAATCTTCAAGACATTCATTGTCTACATCAATAAGTTTAAATTGTTTTATAAAATCTTCAAGACATTCATTGTCTACATCAATAAGTTTAAATTGTTTTATAAAATCTTCAAGACATTCATTGTCTACATTGTCTACATCAATAAGGTTAAATTGTTTTATAAAATCTTCAAGACATTCATTGTCTACATTGTCTACATCAATAAGTTTAAATTGTTTTATAAAATCTTCAAGACATTCATTGTCTACATTGTCTACATCAATAAGTTTAAATTGTTTTATAAAATCTTCAAGACATTCATTGTCTACATTGTCTACATCAATAAGTTTAAATTGTTTTATAAAATCTTCAAGACATTCATTGTCTACATTGTCTACATCAATAAGTTTAAATTGTTTTATAAAATCTTCAAGACATTCATTGTCTACATTGTCTACATCAATAAGTTTATCGATACATAACATATACATATCGCAATAACATCGATACATAATATTTTTCTTATGTCTGTGTGAAAAATTTTTTGTTTTAAATAAATAATTCGTTGAAAATTACCTCGTTCAATATGATAATTAATTAGTTTTAAACTTAATTAACTTTGGCAATAATTAACTTTGGCAGCAGCCAAAAAAAAAAAAAAAAAACGAAGAAGAAGAAGAAGAAGAAGAAGAAGAAGAAGAAGAAGAAGAAGAAGAAGAAGAAGAAGAAGAAGAAGAAGAAGAAGAAGAAGAAGAAGAAGAAGAAGCACTTATTATTTTATAAATCAATTTAAACTTCAGACAAGAAGACATGTGTACAAAAAGATAACAGAACAGATTTATCTTAACTGTATCTTTTTTATTGTTTATTGAATGTTGTTTATTGAATCTTTTTTATTGTTTATTTGAATATTGAAATAATTTGAAGTTTTACATGCAAAATTTCTAATGCAAATGGCTAAAATTCTAAAGTAAATAAATTTTGTTGACAAACGTTGCTACGCAATTTAAATATTTTATAATCCATGCGTATAATAATATAGTTAATTTCTTCAAAGTATTCTTGATTCATATAATATTTTCATTTAGTATAAACAATGTTTTACGAATTTTTGTTTTTTTTTA
Source organism: Brachynemurus nebulosus (assembly GCA_035578155.1). NCBI lineage: Eukaryota > Metazoa > Arthropoda > Insecta > Neuroptera > Myrmeleontidae > Brachynemurus > Brachynemurus nebulosus. Next base: position 14,204,197 of record JAPWDM010000011.1, on the reverse strand, counting down.
TTTGATATTAAATTTATAACTCGAAATAATCTGAAATTGCAAAAAATAGTATATACTCCACGGGACTAAAGTGTTTATTTTGCTCCTTCCTGTGAATTGTTGCCCTCGGGCCTTACACTTTAGCCCCTAACATTCTATTAGCTGTTGATATATAAAAAAAATATTAATGTGTTACGTATTTGTTAGACTTAGAGGTTTTATGAACGGTTTTTTTTTTTGTACGATACCTTTTTATAGGTATATGTGGTGAGTAGGGTTGCCACCGTTTTTTAAGAAAATAAAGTAATTTTAAAATTTTGTGCAAAAAAACAAAGCACAATTTACTAGGAACAAGTACGCGTTCCCATTTCTTTTGGATTTTGTATTAATAAAATATTAAAAAAAAATTGACAATTTTCGTGTAGATTAACTGAAATTCAAAAGAAAGGAAATAAAACACCAAGTAATATAATTTTAAAAAAAAATTATTTAAATATCGAATTTATATAAAAATTTATTTAATTAACGATTAAAAGGCACATCTTAAATTTTATACTGAATGATAGATGAAAAAATAAAAATAAATTTAAAATTAATTTTAGCTGTAATTAATATATTTAATTTTTGTTAGCATATTGTACAATTTTGGATCGCAATTTTTTTTTATTTTTTAGTTTTTTTATTTTTTTTTTTACAGGCCCTCTGGAAACAAACTTCACAATCGGGATTAAAACTCACACTTTAGCCCCTAACATTTTATTAGATGTTGATATAAAAAAAAAAATATTAATGTGTTACTTACTTGTTACACTTACAGGTTTTATGGGCGTTTTTATTGTTTTTTTTTTTTTTTTTTTTTTAGTAGGATACCTTTTTATAGGTATATGTGGTGAGTAGGGTTGCCACCGTTTTTTAAGAAAATAAAGTCATTTTAAAATTTTGTGCAAAAAAACAAAGCACAATTAACTAAGAAAAAGTACGCGTTCCCATTTTTTTTTGGATTTTGTATTAATAAAATATTAATAAAATTGCCATTTTTCGTGTAGATTAACTGAAAATTCAAAAGATAGAGAATAAAAAACCAAGTAATATAATTTTAAAATATTTATTTAAATATCCAATTTATATAAAAATTTATTTAATTAATGATTAAAAGGCACATCATAATTTTATACTGAATGATAAATGAAAAAATAAAAATAAATTTAAAATTAATTTTAGCTGTAATTAATATATTTAATTTATTTAGCATATTGTACAATTTTGGATCGCAATTTTTTTTATTTTTTAGTTTTTTTTTTTTCTTTTACAGGCCCTCTGAAAACAAACTTCATACTCGGGATTAAAACTCACACTTTAGCCCCTAACATTTTATTAGATGTTGATATATAAAAAAAATATTAATGTGTTACGTACTTGTTAGACTTACAGATTTTATGGGCGGTTTTTTTTGTTTTAGTAGGATACCCTTTTATAGGTATATGTGGTGAGTAGGATTGCCACCGCTTTTTCAGAAAATAAAGTAATTTTAAAATTTTGTGCAAAAAAACAAAGCACAATTAACTAAGAAAAAGTACGCGTTCCCATTTTTTTTCAATTTTGTATTAATAAAATATTAAGAAAATTGCCATTTTTCGTGTAGATTAACTGAAAATTCAAAAGAAAGCAAATAAAGAACCAAGTAATATAATTTAAAAAATTTTAATTTGTTATCCAATTTATATAAAAATTTATTTAATTAACGATTAAAAGGCACATCTTAAATTTTATACTGAATGATAGATAAAAAATAAAAACAAATTTAAAATTAATTTTAGCTATAATTAATATATTTAATTTTTTTTAGCATATTGTACAATTTTGGATCGCAATTTTATTTATTATTTAGTTTTTTTTTTTTTTTTTACAGGCCCTCTGGAAACAAACTTCACACTCGGGATTTAAACTCAAACTTTAGCCCCTAGCATTTTATTAGATGTTGATATATAAAAAAAATATTAATGTGTTACGTACTTGTTAGACTTACAGGTTTTATGGGCGTTTTTTTTTTTTTTAGTAGGATACCTTTTTATAGGTATATGTGGTGAGTAGGGTTGCCACCGTTTTTTAAGAAAATAAAGTAATTTTAAAATTTTATGCAAAAAAACAAAGCGCAATTAACTAAGAAAAGGTACGCGTTCCAATTTTTTGTTGTTTATTGAATCTTTTTTATTGTTTATTTGAATATTGAAATAATTTGAAGTTTTACATGCAAAATTTCTAATGCAAATGGCTAAAATTCTAAAGTAAATAAATTTTGTTGACAAACGTTGCTACGCAATTTAAATATTTTATAATCCATGCGTATAATAATATAGTTAATTTCTTCAAAGTATTCTTGATTCATATAATATTTTCATTTAGTATAAACAATGTTTTACGAATTTTTGGTTTTTTTTATTTGATATTAAATTTATAACTCGAAATAATCTGAAATTGCAAAAAATAGTATATACTCCACGGGACTTAAGTGTTTATTTTGCTCCTTCCTGTGAATTGTTGCCCTCGGGCCTTACAGGCCCTCTGGAAACTTCACACTCGGGATTAAAACTCACACTTTAGCCCCTAACATTCTATTAGCTGTTGATATATAAAAAAAATATTAATGTGTTACGTATTTGTTAGACTTAGAGGTTTTATGAACGGTTTTTTTTTTTGTACGATACCTTTTTATAGGTATATGTGGTGAGTAGGGTTGCCACCGTTTTTTAAGAAAATAAAGTAATTTTAAAATTTTGTGCAAAAAAACAAAGCACAATTTACTAGGAACAAGTACGCGTTCCCATTTCTTTTGGATTTTGTATTAATAAAATATTAAAAAAAAATTGACAATTTTCGTGTAGATTAACTGAAATTCAAAAGAAAGGAAATAAAACACCAACTAATATAATTTTAAAAAAAAATTATTTAAATATCGAATTTATATAAAAATTTATTTAATTAACGATTAAAAGGCACATCTTAAATTTTATACTGAATGATAGATGAAAAAATAAAAATAAATTTAAAATTAATTTTAGCTGTAATTAATATATTTAATTTTTGTTAGCATATTGTACAATTTTGGATCGCAATTTTTTTTTATTTTTTAGTTTTTTTATTTTTTTTTTTTACAGGCCCTCTGGAAACAAACTTCACAATCGGGATTAAAACTCACACTTTAGCCCCTAACATTTTATTAGATGTTGATATAAAAAAAAAAATATTAATGTGTTACTTACTTGTTACACTTACAGGTTTTATGGGCGTTTTTATTGTTTTTTTTTTTTTTTTTTTAGTAGGATACCTTTTTATAGGTATATGTGGTGAGTAGGGTTGCCACCGTTTTTTAAGAAAATAAAGTCATTTTAAAATTTTGTGCAAAAAAACAAAGCACAATTAACTAAGAAAAAGTACGCGTTCCCATTTTTTTTTGGATTTTGTATTAATAAAATATTAATAAAATTGCCATTTTTCGTGTAGATTAACTGAAAATTCAAAAGATAGAGAATAAAAAACCAATTAATATAATTTTAAAATATTTATTTAAATATCCAATTTATATAAAAATTTATTTAATTAATGATTAAAAGGCACATCATAATTTTATACTGAATGATAAATGAAAAAATAAAAATAAATTTAAAATTAATTTTAGCTGTAATTAATATATTTAATTTATTTAGCATATTGTACAATTTTGGATCGCAATTTTTTTTATTTTTTAGTTTTTTTTTTTTTTCTTTTACAGGCCCTCTGAAAACAAACTTCATACTCGGGATTAAAACTCACACTTTAGCCCCTAATATTTTATTAGATGTTGATATATAAAAAAAATATTAATGTGTTACGTACTTGTTAGACTTACAGATTTTATGGGCGGTTTTTTTTGTTTTAGTAGGATACCCTTTTATAGGTATATGTGGTGAGTAGGATTGCCACCGCTTTTTCAGAAAATAAAGTAATTTTAAAATTTTGTGCAAAAAAACAAAGCACAATTAACTAAGAAAAAGTACGCGTTCCCATTTTTTTTCAATTTTGTATTAATAAAATATTAAGAAAATTGCCATTTTTCGTGTAGATTAACTGAAAATTCAAAAGAAAGCAAATAAAGAACCAAGTAATATAATTTAAAAAATTTTATTTTGTTATCCAATTTATATAAAAATTTATTTAATTAACGATTAAAAGGCACATCTTAAATTTTATACTGAATGATAGATAAAAAATAAAAACAAATTTAAAATTAATTTTAGCTATAATTAATATATTTAATTTTTTTTAGCATATTGTACAATTTTGGATCGCAATTTTATTTATTATTTAGTTTTTTTTTTTTTTTTTTTTTTACAGGCCCTCTGGAAACAAACTTCACACTCGGGATTTAAACTCAAACTTTAGCCCCTAGCATTTTATTAGATGTTGATATATAAAAAAAATATTAATGTGTTACGTACTTGTTAGACTTACAGGTTTTATGGGCGTTTTTTTTTTTTTTTTAGTAGGATACCTTTTTATAGGTATATGTGGTGAGTAGGGTTGCCACCGTTTTTTAAGAAAATAAAGTAATTTTAAAATTTTATGCAAAAAAACAAAGCGCAATTAACGAAGAAAAGGTACGCGTTCCAATTTTTTTTGGATTTTGTATTAATAGAATATTAATAAAATTGCCATTTTTCGTACAGATTAACTGAAAATTGAAAAGAAATGAAATAAAAAACCAAGTAATATAATTTTAAAAAATTTGTTTAAATATCCAATTTATATAAAAATTTATTTAATTAACGATTAAAAGGCACATCTTAAATTTTATACTGAATGATAAATGAAAAAATAAAAATAAATATAAAATTTATTTTAGCTATAATTAATATATTTAATTTTTTTAGCATATTGTACAATTTTGGATCGCAATTTTTTTTATTTTTTAGTTTTTTTACATAATAACATCGATACATAATATTTTTCTTATGTCTGTGTGAAAAATTTTTTGTTTTAAATAAATAATTCGTTGAAAATTACCTCGTTCAATATGATAATTAATTAGTTTTAAACTTAATTAACTTTGGCAATAATAGTTTTTAAATACTTCTAATATTTAGCTCTAATTTTCGGAATTATTCATAAATATATTTTAAAATACGAAATAACATTCAATTAAAAATTAAAGATCGTGATAATTTACTATGTTGGAAAAAAAACTATCTTTTTAAAATAAAAACCCCGATTAAAAAAAAAAAAATTTTATAATCTATTAAATATTTCTTCATTATTTATGAAAAAATTTGTATTTTATTACATACTTATTATTGGCTATTTTTATAATCGATTTTAATTACTATTTACAAACGCCTACGTATTTTGAACGACGCAAGTAACATCTTAAAGAATAAGGTTAAACTTTGTACATGTGTGAAATTTTCAGTAATTAAAATTTCAACAAATTTTCACGTTTTCCTTTACATATTTGAAGTAATTCAATTACCACAATCGCAACAATACGAATAATTCAAGCAGACAGTTGATTTCAATACCAAGAGCATACATAAAAAATTGTAGCGGAAAACTTGAAATAATATATAATGATGAGAATCAATCAGTTCAGTTTGGACTAGTGGTTAAGAGTAACGATAATTTAAAATATGTTTCAGGTTGGATAATGGATCGAATACTGCAGCAGCGAAAAAAAAAAAAAACGAAGAAGAAGAAGAAGAAGAAGAAGAAGAAGCAGAAGAAGAAGCAGAAGAAGCACTTATTTTTTTATAAACCAATTTAAACTTCAGACAAGAAGACATGTGTACAAAAAGATAACAGAACAGATTTATCTTAACTGTATCTTTTTTATTGTTCATTGAATGTTGTTTATTGAATCTTTTTTATTGTTTATTTGAATATTGAAATAATTTGAAGTTTTACATGCAAAATTTCTAATGCAAATGGCTAAAATTCTAAAGTAAATAAATTTTGTTGACAAACGTTGCTACGCAATTTAAATATTTTATAATCCATGCGTATTATTCTTCAAAGTATTCTTGATTCATATAATATTTTCATTTAGTATAAACAATGTTTTGAGAATTTTTGGTTTTTTTTATTTGATATTAAATTTATAACTCGAAATAATCTGAAATTGCAAAAAATAGTATATACTCCACGGGACTAAAGTGTTTAGCGGAAAACTTGAAATAATATATAATGATGAGAATCAATCAGTTCAGTTTGGACTAGTGGTTAAGAGTAACGATAATTTAAAATAAAAATTTTAAATTATTAATTTTATATGGCATTATAACTTTGAAAATATACACTAGAAAATTTTAAGTAACAATGAAAAACTGAACAGTAGTGTTCACCGTGTCGGTCAGCGAGAAAATGGTATCGAAATTAATACAACTTCTGTATATAAAAGAAAGATTTATATAACACCAAAACCAGTCAAATCAAAAAAGAGTTATATAATTAATAACGTCGCTTAAAATTGAAAATGTCGCTACTTTTTATTTAAAAAAAATAAACTTATTTATACTTGCAAATCTGATACTTTACAACCTCCATATTGGAATATGTTACTTCAGGTGATTCCACATCAAAATCACTACAAACAAGGTAGAAATATTTTTTTAAGCTTTTCCCCTCATTCCGTCGTAAAAAGAAGATTATTTATTTTTTTCCCTTTCCAACAGTTTTTTCCATTAAGATGCTTCTATTTTGTCTACCTCCTTTGCCCATACCCGCTTTGCCCAAAAAGACTTAATTTTGTTAACTTAGAATAATTTCAAAATGAAAGCCGATACATGTCTACCTTTTTCTACATTAAAAGTCAAATGATGATAACATAATATGATAATACCAAAAACATTACAAATAAAAAGGTTTGTGACTAGTCACAGAATATTTATCGTCAAAATTTTTAACAAAACCAACAAAAAAGTTTGATGAAGCTTAACTAGGACATTAAACGACACAAGCGTTCAAGTGCAACTGATTGACATTGGTTGATATTCGGTTAATCTCGGCATACACACGGCCTGACAAAAACATTCGATACAACGATATACAAGCGCTTACCCGCTTTGAGAGGGGTACCCGCTTTGGGCGACCTTCCCCTACTGAGTATTTTTTCAGTACTAAATTCAAATTTTTAATATAAATGACTCGAAACTACTTTTTTCGATACGGCTGACATGATATCTCAAGTTATAATGCACCGATTTACTTGAAATTTGGTACAGACCTTCTTAATACTATCAAAATTGGTCCAACGTAGGGGTTTTTGGGTTTTTTTTTACTATTTTTAAAAAATTTCCAAATTTGAAAAAAGGAAGCGAAAAAATGATCTTTTTTTTAAATGGGCACTATTTTATGGAAAATTTTATTTTTTCAAATTGGCTACGTCCAACTAATTCTACATCCTTGTTTATTAACCCCTTAAGGACCAACATCTATGATATTTTTCCTAATAAAAAAATTTTTACTTTTATAAGTATTATTACAGACTTCTATACTGAAGGGTGTGCGTCTCTGATATAAAGTAGGCCATACATCATCCAGCGTTTTAATTGATACGTGTGACTCAGTTGCTTTTATTTGTATCTATACTTACCGTAGTAATGGCTCATAATAAATATATACACACGCAAAAAATATATGTATATTTTATTGGTTTTCTTTACAAAAATATGTAATGACAATTTTTACAAAAATTTATATTCAGAAATAACGAAGTAAAAAAATTACATAATACAATATATCACACACACACAAAAATAATATATTTTATTGGTTTTCTTTACGAAAATATGTAATGACAATTTTTACAAAAATTTATGTTCAGAAATAATGACGTAAAAAAGTACTTATCATAAAAAAAGAATGAAAACAAAATATGTGTTGACACGTGGAAATTCCGATTTCGGTCGGAGCGCTGGTTCCGTTGGTGTACCAAGTTGTTTTCTTGTGTGGACTGTAGATGGAAACGATGTCGTGAACTTCGTGTTGTTCAGTACGATGACGATGATAACGATGAAACAACGTAGCTGATTTGGTGAGTTTCCACACCACCTGGCGGTATCACCATGGCGCGTTATCTCTTTTATTTAAGGTGGTAGGTTCGCCAAGAGCCCTATCCATCCACCATTAGTCGCTAAAAGCTAACATGACTTGTAATAAATAATAAATTCAAAAAAAAGCTGACTTGTAATAAATAATAAATTCAAAGATTGCAGATAAATGAAAGAATATAAATAAAACAAAATCAGTCGGACATTTTAATCCTCCCCTTTGTAATTGATTGAAATACTCATTATCTATCATTACACCACTATTTTCTATTTTAAAAGGGCAAAAGTTTTATGGAATAAAAATCTTCACAAACAAGCATAACCTATAATATGTTATGCATTTTTTTGTAAAATATAAATAAATACTCCGAATTCATGTGTATGAATATCGTGTTGTAACCATATATGTAGTACTTCTATATGGACAGTTGGTACGGGAAAGAATGTCCAACTATTACGGTGACGGCAATATTTATTCTCTCTTTCACCCGAGCCGCTTTGTTCATGCTGCGCATGCTTACTTTTATTTTGCTGTATGCGCATTTTGCTGCATGTGCATAAAAGATGCGCAGAACCAAGTTGGGCGCTGGGAGGATTGAGAGCATCATACGCTATCTGTCCCACTTAGTCAGAACCACTTCCACTTACAGCGATTGTCCATATAGGAGTACTACATAATTATATGGTTGTAACCTGAATGTGAATAATATGACGGATGGTAGCATTGTTTTTTTCTACTGAAGATAGTGGCAGAATAATTCCCATTGAGATGTACTATGAAGGTATCGGATTGTATTTTGTGTCTATGACCAATGAGCCAAGGAGTTGCATGTTTGAAGTAGCCTGAAAATATAATATGTACAATTAAAATTAAATAATAAGAAATAAAAAAATAATAAAATTAAAAATATCTTTCTGTATGGTAGATTTTAAAACATGGTATCGCACAGAGGGGGACACCACAGTCGGGACACCAAGTTCGTGTTTCCTTTCTAATTTTTTTATTTGTTTTTGGATCGGTTTTTACACAGCAAGCGCGACATCTCCTTGTAGGGTTTGATTTTGATGTTGATGGAATATAATCTGGGAAATGTCTAGCTGTCAGTCTAAGGGGGTCAAGATTCACTTGCTCACTTCGTCCAGATGTGGAACTTGTAGGTGGATTAAGATATTTTTCAATAATTTTTTCCACTAATTCTATTAAAAACATTTCGTGGCTTAATTTTCCTCCATTTTTTTTATATAGTACCCAGGAGTTATGTGCTGTCATTTCCAATAGGTGGAAAAAAATTTTTTTATAATATTTTTTCAGTCGCGATCGCGCGATTGTGTATGGCTCCATTGACTGATCCGACCTATCAACACCTCCCATTTTATCATTATAGTCGAATACGACATCGGGTTTTGTTTGTTCTTTATTTTTAATAATTTTTGTTAAAAGTTCTCCTTTGTGAATTGACGTTATAAACAATACTTCTTTTTTATCTTGCCAGTGAACAACTGTTACCTTATTATTGTGGTATGTGGCTAATTCACCTTTTTTTAATTTTTTATTTTTTATTTGTGGGGGTAAATTTTTCCTGGTTTTTCTCAACGTGCCGTACAAATCTGTTTTTCGCTCAAGCAACAGACTACTGAGTGATGGCGAATTATAATAATTGTCTGTAATTAAACAGTAGCCTTTATCCAATAAAGTTTCAGAAAGAGTAAGTACTATCTTACTACAAAATGGCAATTCTGAAAACGAATCGCTTAATACGGTATCTTTGCCAGTATAAATTATAAATTTATAAATATATGACGACGAAGCTTCGCATAGTTTAAAAATTTTTATACCAAATCGGGCACGTTTGCTCGGAATAAATTGTTTCCAGCTCAATCTTCCCTTGTAAAGTAGTAAGCTTTCATCCACACATATTTCTTGCTCCGGTGTATACACTTCCTGAAATCTTGAATTAACTAATTCAATAACTGGCCAAATTTTCTTCAGTTTCGTTGAGTAATTGTCTGTGGGTTCTAATTCTTTACTCTCAAAATGAAGAAATTTTTTTAATAGAAAAAATCTTTCCCGCGACATCACTTTTTTGAAGAATGGTGTTTCAACTGATGGCCTCTTTGTAAAATATAATTTTTCACTTGGTTTGTGTACCACACCTTCTAATAAAATTAATGCCAAGAAGCACATTAATTCATTAACATTTGTTTTGAAAACTTCTCTATGAGAAGAATGTGGTTCATTTTCTTTATTTTTATTCATAAACTCCTCTGCATATATATTCGTTTCTTCAACGATTTTTTCCACTATCTCGTCGGTTATGAAACATCTGCAAAAATAAAAAATAAATTTACAATATTAATATTATCTTTTATTTTGATGTGGTAGGTAAGTAAATTTTTTTTTTTTTGATAGTTTTTAGTTTGAATTTTAATATCAAACAAATGATTTCACTCGACGAAGTAGGTTTACAACAACTTCATCGCTGCATCCATTGAACGATTTATTGCTTAATTAAATAGTGCAGTAAAAGTAAACCTTTTTTTGTGCGGTGGATACGGACCGCATAAAAAATCGCACAAAAAAAAAAATATATTTAAGAACTTCATAAATTGCTATAAAAAGTAAAGTTCGATCCAGATTGTAAGAAAAAACTTTTTTTATGCGGTGGATAGGAACCGCATAAAAAAAGTTTCATCGAAAATATGTAGCTTAGAACGCTCAAAACCTCACTCATTTGCTTAAAAGTTGCTTTTCTAAACAAGATAAAGTATTAATTTACACATAAGAACAATTTATTTCATTTTTAAAATATTATGAAAATTCTGAAAAATGCATCTATAAAAAAATTTAACGATATTTTCTTACTTTCTCTTGCTTTTGATTTACATTATGCACTTTAGAAATTTTTTCAAGAACCGCATTAAAAAAATCGCACAGAAAAAGGACCGCATAAAAGAAGGTGTAACTGTAATTAAATTTTTGTACTAAATATTTAAAACAAAAATTAGTAATTTATTACCAAGATACATCAATCTGACACTATTTGCTATACAGGTAGGCCAGTTACATGTTATTGTCCTATACCCAATTTTCTTACTACGGCCATCTCCGTAATTACAAAAGTAAACAAACTTTTAAGTAAATACCATAATTACACAAAAATTTTGTAATTTTCATATATTTTGCCAGTGACGTTCAACTAGGTAAAAAGTATAATTTAAAAATAGAAAACAGATTTTGCATTTAAAGTATAAGTAAATATTCGCTAATTCACCTTCATTAAGACGAAGTTAGAAATTTTCCATTTCCGAAAGCACATATTTGTAAACATTTTTCTTTTTTACGTACGTATATCATAAAAACTTATTTAGTTTGCAATTTTTTAATAATTAGATTCCACGCCACTGAGTTATAGATGTATATTTTAAAACAAACATATAAACAAATACGTACCTAAAAATATCCAGGATATTATTATCCTCAGGAAATTCAACTTTTATTCCTGAATCACCAAGAAAATCAAATTTTTGGCAATGTTCTCGTTGCCCTTCTATCCAAAGTTCTTCGCCATCGTCTTCTTGTATCTCGCCTTCTCCTTCTTCACTACGGCTTACGATATTTCGAATATCTTCGATGTCGAAATCACTTTCTGAACTTTCATCGCCACTAAATTCGCTTAAATTAAATTCTATATCACTATCTTCGAGAATAGCTAATAAATCTTCTTCACTCTGTATATATTCTTCGGCCATTATGTATTTTATACGATTATTAATTATAGGTATATATTAGTTATACAAAAAAAAAAAATTATAATGCAAAAATTAAAAAATAAATATAGTCGATTATCTTTTCTAAGCACTAAAAAAAAAAAATTCACATACACAAAATTACACACACTAAAATTGAAACAGACCTAACCTATGAAAATTATTTTAAATATTATTAACGTAGAAGTTTTAAAATATTCAAAATAATATTCAAAAAAACTGTCTTTTAATTATAAATGTCATTAAAAACAAAAAATAAAATTGAAAATATAACGATGACAAAGATAATTAATAAAACGCATACAACGCACAAAACTTACAACAAGCAAACACGAGGTAAAAAATAAATATGTAAACGATGTAACGCATGTGCGTATGTGGTATGTTTTACTTCCTATATTTACAATATTATAGCGTTAGATGGCAGTAGGCTCCAGTTATCGACACAAGACGAGCCAGACTCGTCAATTGGATTTTTTATTAAAATTGCTATGACGAGCTGAGCTCGTCATTAGTCCTAAAAGAGTTAAGAATTAACTAAAATTTTATGTTTCAGATCACTAGGAGCGTTGGAATTACGTCAACCAGGAGACACCTTTTTTTTGAGTCTCCACTTTGCCGGCATGTACCGATTTCAATTTTGAATTTTTTTAAATATTTATATATTTTTATACTTTTCAAATATCAATAAAAAACTGTTAAGAAAAATGGATACCAAAAAGGTTTACTTTACTTTTTTTTTTTTTTTTTTTTTTTATTACGCCCCCGCAGTAATAGCATCTCAAAATCGAGCCTCTAGACTAGAATAACCCCTTAAGTGTCTAATAATAATAATAAAGTAGAGCCTTGTTTTACACGGGAGTTATAGTTTACGAAAATGTCATGTAAACCAACACCTTAATTAACACCTTGACAGTCGTTGGCGTCATAAGATGTCAAGTGAATCATTGCTTATCAGCAACTGGTATTTTTTATGTTATTAGGTAGTAGCCCTCTACATAGTGGTAAAATTTCAAAACTTTTTGAATTTTTTATGTCAAATTGTTTCCTCATTAGTGTTTAGAATGAAAATGAATACCTTTGTATACTATATTATTAGGCAGGGAGTTTTAGGAGCTATCACATCCCAGGGCTAAGAGACGTAACACACTCATGAACATAAAATGCAGATATGATGACAAATAGTAAACGGCATATAATTTAAAAAAAAAACGGTGTAAAATAAACCAACGTAAAACAAAGCTTTACTTTATTTCACTTGAACCCTTCATTTCAATTATCTCTATTATAAAGAACAATTAAAGAATAAATATCTCATATACGATATTATTCCGTTAGATGTCATAATTATGATTAAAAAATTGCTGATATTTGGTTGACATTAATATTAATTTAAAATTTATCCGTTACGGTCTTTTTTATTTTTTCGTTTTGACAGTATCATTATACGTCATCTAATAAAACAAAGGAATAATACAATTCAAGGAAATTATATACGTGTCTTTGATAGAAAACATAGCTATATTTTTATTATTAAAATTATTATTTCGGTTTACGGTTGTCTTGTTATATTTACATATTATGACGTATGGGAAATACGTATAAATATATATTATAATATTGATATTAAGGTACTTTGTTGAACGTATTCAAGTTCAATTCAGAAGTACCTGCTTGGAATAAGTCACAGTTAGTAGTATAAATGTCAGGGAGGGATTCTTAAATGGGAGACTTAACCCACGATTAATATTTTATTTGAAATATTGTGCTACCTATTCACACACTTGCTTGGCACATGTGACATATGTGACGCCATACTGGCCACCATTAGTAAGGTTTAACACTGAGTATAAAGTACCTAAATGTATTTTTGGTGACTTGCAGTAAAAAAATATTTTTTTTATTTTTTGTACTACTCTAACAAACAATAACGCATGCGCTGTCTTTCTGTTTTGTTACCTATATTGTTAAATTAATGAAGTTTCTCGAAATAAAGTGTTTTCATCTAGTGTTTTAATATGGTAAAGCGAGAAATGTTAAAATGCAAAATTTGAGTCCTAATAAAGTGGCAAGATGTGATCAGTGGTTCAACTTTCCCTTACTAATGACTAGTTCCCATTTTTATATTCCTTTGGATGAAATATTGAGAAGACTTTGTTTCGATTAGACCTGATGGATCAGATAATGATGTATATCCAACTGATTGAATAGTTTAAACGAATGGATGGAACGAATAGTTTTTTTTTTTTAAATTCATGAAATATTTCAAAAATATTTTCGCCCATTCAAAGACAATCTCTTCTTTTAATGCTTGGCCATCACGAAAGCCATGTAAGTGTAGAAGTAGGTAATGACATTTTCCAGGGAAAATGGAATAACATTATTAATGCCTACTACACAGTAAAGAAATTTGTGTTCTGCAGTGGTTAAAATTTTTGTGTTAAAAAAGTAACACAACCCTGCGTTAATGTAACATTTCCTGTTTGTGTTAAATGAAAATATTAACACAAATTTCGATTTAACAGAATAAAAATATTAACCTGTTTTGAACAGCAAGGAAGTAACACAATATTTGTGTGGAGCAAAAGAATGCTATAAGTACCTAACTTACGTTAGAATATATATCTACCAAAATATATATATAATAAAAAAGATGAGAGTAGTTCTTATTCTTAAACAAAACCGAAAAATTTTTCAGTTATTGACGAATATAGTTTTATTAAACGTTTAAAAATGAAATAATTTTCCTACATTTTAAGGTTATTTTGTTACAGATTCAGTTACAAAAAATCATGTAAGCTCACTTGAGATTGTATATCTATACAATCTGAAGTAAGCTTACATGATTTTTTTTTACAAAAGACTGATTTACTTTGCGTTCTTTGAGTCTCGTTTATAATAATATATGAACAAAATCGTTATAATTTTTGACGATTTTCAAATATCTTAAGCTGCAGTGGAAGTAAAAGATTGAATAAAAATGTTTAACAACTAACTCTGATAAATCTGAAAAATTAACACAAAATGTATGTCCTCTTGTATGTTAAATCATTGACACAAATCTTGTGTATAGATTTGACACATATGCTTTGTGTTAAAATAACACAAAAAGTTGAGTGGACCGTTCTGGACATGTGAAATGTGTTAATTTTAACACAAATTTTTTCACTGTGTACACACTACAGTAATAACTCTTTCTTCCTTCTTAAAATCTACATACAATATTGCAACGAACGCAGTGATGGGCGTCACTGAAATGGACATCGAACCACTAGTCTTTATATTATCAATCGCGGGCCAAGCTGTGAAGCTCTCTTGTCCAGGAATAGCATATTATTAGTTTTCTTTTAGCAGTATTGCACAGTGTAAATTATTACAAGATACTGGCATTATAAATTATATTCTTTCTCAAAATTATATAATAATGCTATGTAGATACAAAAAATGCTCTCTATAGGTTTAGTAAATGAATATGCAATTTTTGTCGAGTTTCTACAAAAACATAATTTATTATTAAAAACCTCAAAAGTAGGTTAAACTAACGACATTTTGTTTTGTTCCAACTAATTCATTAGGTAGATAATATAAATCATATTATCACAAGTAGAGTTAATGAGTTAACCTTAAGAATTAGAACTATCTACTCAATTGAAAAAGTTATTTCACTAGCGAACAGATGAAATCCTACATTTTAATTCGAATATAAGTTTCGCGAGGCTTCAAAACAGCCAAAATAAACGATTGGACAGGTTTCGGCTAAATTCAAATCATGAAAAAATAAAAGTTAAATGAAATTAAATGTACATCGAGGTCCTGGTATTCTAAGAAAAACCTAAAATTGGAATATGTACTTTTTGAACCACCAACACAAGTATCTCCAGAAAGGTTTCACCGAGTAGAACTTAGAGATTATGATGCTATTGAAGTATGAAGATGACTACACCAGAGTCGTGTGGTTAGCGGAACAAGCTACTATAAGAAACTAATTTGGTAGAAAATTTCGAAATATTTGCTCTAAATGTAATCTGACTCAAAAGTCAGAAAACATTTCTTTGGAGTGTGAAGTATAAGGACCAACATAAAGTTGGTTTCGTGAACTACTGTCGTTGTCTACCGACTCCAGAGTGACAAAATTTAAACTAGAATTGAAGTAACTTGCATTACGTTCCTACACTAATGGAGTATACCAAAAGAAACGCATTAACTTGACGACAGCTCTACCACTCTATCTTCTTAGCAAGTAAAGCCACACTTCAACAATATGATAGGTTTTATTTGCTTCAGTACTTGTTTTGTTAAATATGCTTATTCTTTTCTTTGTGTATTTTTAAATATATCGTCGGTTTGGTGCGAAAACTCATTAAGTGACAAATTTTTCAAAAATGAGTTTTTTATATTTTTCAGCTGAATTTTACTTTCTCTTTTGATTGATAATACTCAGTAGATGATACGACCACTAGATTTCCTTATTTTGCATTTGCAAATAATCATTATTTGATATTTACCATTTTGTTGTAGAACTAAAAATCATTAAAGTCACTTACTGACTTTTTGCATTACAAAATACTACAACAAATATTAGAAATATGAGATATAAAACTCATTAGACCATTTTCCAGGCAAAATAACAAACAAGTTATAACTTGTTTTTTTTTTCTAATTTAGTTTTTTCATATTATTTTATTTAAAGTTTTGTTATTCTAGGTATATAAATAATGTTAAGTAATAAATTGATGCGTTCGGTTTATTTTGTTATATTCATACAGTTTAATTATTTTTAAATTGTTAAAACATAGTTTTAACAGTGGTACTGTTAATTTGAAAAATTAAAATTGAATGTTCTTATGGAAAGTAATGGGTCCTGCAGTACAGGATAGTACTGATGGCGAAATTGAAGATTAGCTCTTGTAATTTTGGTCTATAAAAAAATAGTGCTTCTAATATTTTTGTAATGCTAAGTTTGCTTATATAAAATTCTAAAACGTTTATTTTACAAAAATTTTTTATAATGTTATATTTAGATCAATAACTAGAGTTATATTTTTTTGTTGACTTATAAGTTAATATGATTTTCATTTAGATAAAATGTCATTATATATTCAGTTGCAGTATTTTTATTATATGCAAAAATTCATTAAGTACGAAAAACAAAGTTTGTGAGACACTTTTGAAAATTTTTTTACTAAATCTCATTTAAAATTTTGATTTTCTTATATTCCTAGCGGTTTTAACAATTTAAACAAAACAGATCTGTTGCTTAAACATTTTGGACAAGCAAACATAATTAACAATTTTTCATTTCCATTTATCTCTGAAACTTAAAAATCTTACTTAATGAGTTTTCGCACCAAACCGACGAATTATATGGCTAGGTTTAATATTTTTTCGAGCCAAAAAGTATGAATAAATAGAAAAAAATGATAGACCAAAATTACAGAATATTTAGGCATTCAAAAATAAATTTTAGTAATAAGAGAGAATTCGACGCTTGCCTAATAATTGTTTATATGAAGATATATATATATATATATATATATATATATATATATATATATATATATATATATATGTATATATATATGTATATATATATATATATATATATATATATATATATATGTATATATATATGTATATATATATATATATATATATATATATATATATATATATATATATATATATATATATATATATATATATATATATATATATATTTTTTTTTTTTTTCTTTTTGGAGTGTTTTCCACCAATTTTTGTAAAAATTATTTTCTTGACTATATATATTTCGTTTATTAAAAAACTCTTCAGGTCTTATAATAGGATTATTATAATATATCCACCGAAAAACTATTACAATTATGAAGATATATATTTATTAATTAACGGTAAGTCATTACAATGCACATTCTGAATATTTCCGCTCTCAATAATTTAAGATTGCTTCCTCAATTGCGGACTCGAGCCGTACCCCTACTCTACCACCTACTACAATATTTACCTATTTCATAAGAGCTAACTAAGAATCAAAAAGTTTGTTATGCTTATATTAAGTGAATGAAAAATTATCAAAATAGTCTTGCAAAATTTTATGAAGAGATACATATCTTATCAGTAAATTAAAAATGTTACCCATTAATCAATATTTTTAAATAAAATTTTAAGTAATAAACAAAGAAATGAACTTGTTAACTGCGTGCATATGTAAATAGATGATAATAATGATACAATTAACTAATTATACCTAACAATAAGTTCAATACGCTGCCTGTGCTTTATTGCTGGTAAACAGAGACGTAAGACAAAATATACTACCTATTTTTCTTATTGTTATAATAATAATTAATAAGTAGGTATTTAAATATAAGAGGACTCACTAATTTTTATTAAATAAGAATAAACTTTTTTCTTTTTTTTCTTATTTCACTTATCTTTATGCTAAAATTAAAAAATTTAAGAATAACAAAGAAAAAAAACATGTTTCAATTTGTAAAATGAAGGTAAACAGTGTCTACCCTGTCCATTTCTACACTAGGTTACTGGTTATCTTTTGAAACAATAGTAACCAGAAAACAGAATGTTAAGTGACGCTTAGGCGTCATGCAAACAAACTTATGATTTAAGTGGATGAAAAACATTTTAATCAAAGGTGTTTAAATTCAAGTTCCATATCATTTTACAAGGGTTATTGAATTGGATATTTTGTGTTAAATGTTTATTAGCTGAATAGAATTACCTCAAAAGTGACACATACATGGATCGTTCATATATTTTCGATTGTTTATATGACAGTTATGGTTTTATTATAATTATTAATTAGAAAATCCTCTGTAAAGCTATATACAAAGAAAATGTATGAACAATGAGATACAATGTTTTCGCGCTTTTTATTTCCCAAGGAGCCTAGGTGCTTCACATAATATAGCCTATAAGTGTCGGTACAAATTACCGTAGTTTAACTTTTACTATTTTATAAAAGTTATGTATAATAATTTCCACGTAGCAGCGACTAAATTATTATTGGTAATAAATTATTTCAAAATTGTACATTTTAAAATAATCCTAAGTCGCCTAGGCATAGGTATTCTACTAAAAATAAGATTACATTCAACAGTAAAAATATCTCCATGTGGATGATGGACAATCATTAAGTCAGCGTTTTTCAGTACTCATAGTTTTTCACAAGTTTCAGGATAAAATATAGGGCACGGTAGAAGTACAAAATAAAAACGTATATAACAGTATAGAATAATATTGAAAACTTATAGGAACAGAAATACGAAAAATGTCTTACGTACTATTAAATCTGTCTATACAGCTTCTACCCACTAGGGATAAGAATTATGGCTCACTGTAGCATATACGAAATTATCTGTAGGTATATAGTTTCAAAGATGTAATCCTTTTCACAAGAATTAATACCACGACACATACTCTAGATAGGTACTGACAATGTTTCCTTGCATTTCCCACGTCTGCCATAAAACAGTCCATCGACACGTTCAGATGTAAGTAAATATGTACAGTAACTATCCAAACTGTACATGTTTCTTCGAGATTATAGTTATACATAATCACAACTTTGTAATATTATCAAGAACAATCTTTTAGTTAAACATATTAAATAATTTTATGAATCAAAAAGACCTTCTGTTAAAATCAAATCCTAAATTTAGAACTAGATTAATGAAATGGAAAAACCGTTTTCATCACGATTATGATTAATATTTTACTCATTATACGAGTACTTTTGAAATTTTAAGGTTAACAGAGCAATCAACTTTTTGCCACTTTTGACCCATTTTTGAACTTTCGATGAATTAAAATTCGAAAATAGCAATTAAGATAACACAGATCCAACGGAACATTTTGAAAATTGGGAAAAACCATATAAACTCTGTTAAATAAAGTTTGGTTTTAGCTTCTAGAATTCTGATTTTTGTTATAGAGAGGAAACATAGTATGGATAGATAGAGTTAACAGTTTTCTCGTTAGATAATTAAGTCGAAATATATATTGGGTGTTGTCCAGTTACAATTATTAACTTTTTCAGATTTTTCGTCATTTTTGCCCCAATTATGAGGTCTTTAATCTTTCAAATGATGTTAAAAGCTATAAACATTCCATTCTAACAATAAAATTCTAAAAATATAGACTTTCTAACTTTTATCGTAAATTTACCACGAGTTGTGCGGGGTAAATGGGATTTAAGAATTAAAACAGTCTCATGATTTTTGATTTTACCCACTATATACATATTAAGTCCAGTTCAAGATGACTTTTAAAGAATAAAGAATAAAGAATCTGGGTTACATACGATTTTGTAAGTACTTACAGTATTCGCTCAAAATTACATTGAACTTACTTAGAATAAAAGCTTAGACAAGTCGAAATTATAACTGTATATATTATACACGTATGAATGCGGGTGGTATAAGAATGCAGAAGAAATACAACTACACACAAAATAATATATAAGCAATATCGACGGTACAATGTAATTGTAACGTAGGTACAACGACGAACGTACATATACATCGAATAGAAGTAACACATTCTATACTACCAAGTACGCAACAGCGTATTGAGCCATAAGAGTGAGTACAATATTCGATGACGATGTACGACGCTAGGCTAGCGAACTGGCTGACGGCCGTAACGACGGGCGCTAGCTGTTGTAACGCAAGCGAGCACGGGAGACAGTAACAATCTAACGAATCATCAGAGCAGAACGGAGGAAAATTGTGATGGAAAAACTGGTAGAATACAGTGCAATTCACCGTTAGTGACAACAGGATAACTAACATAACCTGTACCTACACTGCATTGTGTAAAGGACACATACACAAACAAAATCGCCGTGTGACTGTATACCCATTGTCCCTATAAACAATTTTTTTTTTTTTTTTTTTGAGTCAGTGGCTACATTTGTTCAGTGAACTATATGTACTTTTGTAAAATATATATGTATCAATATAAACAATAGTCGTATTTTATAACTAACTGTTGGTTAAACGGTGTGTCTTGTGAACCGAATAAAAGTTTCGATTTAATGGAATTGTGTTTTGCCGGTTTAGAATTTTTACGACCGTTAAATGTTTTGTGAATTTTGGTTCTTATGTTTTATTTTTTTGTTTTCAAATGAAAATGAAATTTTGAAAGACATGGTTTTCAGTTTTTAATTAATGTTTTTGTTTCTATTGTTTATTGTTCATTTGTTTGATACAAAAAATTTGTAGTTTTTTTGTTTTTGAAAAGTTTTTATGAGACAACAGTTTCTATTTCCACTGGCTGGTATGTTATGCTTTTATTACTTCTTTTGTATGTATTGTATATTTTTTCCTAGTACCGTATATCATACTATTGTCTACCATTGTTGTAACAACTTGTACTGTAAGTTCGAATGATACAACGGGGATGAGTTTCATAGTTTTCTTTTCTTCAACGAATTGCGTGACGGTCACGTAGAAATATTAAGGTAGGCAAAATAAGAAAAAAAACTATTAAGTAAATAAAAAAGAACTTAATTAGAAACTGAAGTTATTGTTCTAATTTAACCGAAATTTCCTTGCAGAAACTACCACTTTTAGTTTTTCATCGATTTTGTGACATGCTTCGATCAGCTGTTTAATAATGATCACATTAATCGGAACATTTCATAGAATTTATGTAAAAAAAAAGTGAAAATGGCGTTTTTGCAAAATATTTTTGCAATATAACGCACAAATCTGTTATACAAGAAAATTAACTGTTAGTCTACCTATTTCAAATCTTTGTTAAGACTTGATTTGTCAATAAAGATGATTAATATTTGAATGGTAAAGTTCACCGTTACAGCAATTAAATGAATTTCCTTTACGAATAAAATAAAACAAGATAACAACTTGAGTAGCTTTTATCCAATAACCACAGTTTATTAAAGAATAGTTCCAAAGGATATTAAGTAAATTTTCAATTTATATTCTGAATTAGAAAATCTATGTAGTATTTTCTAACTGTTTTTGTTTTGCTTTGTTCATTTTATTAACTTTGTCTTTTCTCTTCGAATCAATCGCAATTACATTACAGGCTATTTGATGATTTATTGATTGAACTTAAAATTACTTTGTTTAAAAATTTTATCGATTTACAATAATAAGAACTCAAAGAATTCATAGTTTGAAAGCAAACCAGCACCGCCACCATTAAGAGAGTCTTAATGGTGGCGAGTCTTAATAATCTTCTGTTGTATGATGTTATATACCTAGTGAAGTCATTATCATATGAGTATTAAAAAGGACAAAATTTCCTTACGGCGAAACATTACAACCTTTTAGGTTGTTACATTTGTTTTTAACATTAACTTTTATTATTTAATTGTTATAACTTTTGACCTCTCTAGAGTCAGTGTGTAGATATAATGTCATATCTATTTAGCAAACATACCTCTCCTAAATGTTAATTAAAAATAATTAATTTTTCACTGGATAATATCCCTTTAAGCCAAAATTCAACATTTAATTTAATCTTAATTGTTATTTTAATTAAAATAACACTATAAGGATAGCAACTGTGGCGCAAGCTGAATAAATATTTATTGGTTAACATTATTTTCGTAAATAATTGGCAAATTCAGTCTATAAAATTTAATATTAACGTAAGAATTACTTCATTTCTTTTTAGCATCTGCATAACATAGCGAATTTCCTTCTATTAACTTATTTTAGTTCAAAAAATAATTTTTCAAGATTACAAGACATAAAAATTAATAACAGTGAAATTCTACGTCCACTATTCAGACTTTTGTCTAATACAGACGTCACTTAGAATTATATTTTTATCTACAAAATCATCAGTCTACAGAATTTAATTTATTAGTTAAGAAAATAATTCAAATATCACTAACAATATATATCTTAAATGAGTTTAAAAAAATAAAACGACACTGTTTATTAAATTGTGTAAGATCTGATTCTGACACGTTAAAAGTGGTCAAGTGGGAGTAAGCTGATAAATGCGAATTTATAAGGATTTTCTTGTACTACAAAATCCAAAAAAGTGGAAACGCGTACTTTTTCTTAGTTAATAATAATAAAATTGTACTTTGTTTTTTTTTGCACAAAATTTTAAAATTACTTTATTTTCTTAAAAAACGGTGGCAACCCTACTCACCACATATACCTATAAAAAGTTATCCTACTAAAAATAAAAAAAAAAACACCAATAAAACCTGTAAGACTAGCATGTATTTAACACATCAATATTTTTTGTATATATCAACATTTAATAGAATGTTAGGGGCTAAAGTGTGAGTTTTAATCCCGAGTGTGAAGTTTGTTGCCCTCGGGCCTTACAGGCCCTTTGGCAACAATTCACAGGAAGGATCAAAATAAACACTTTAGTCCCGTGGAGTATATACTATTTTTTGCAATTTCAGATTATTTCAAGTTATAAACTTAATATCAAATAAAAATAAAAAAAAAATTCTTAAAACATTGTTTATACTATATGATAATATTATATGAATCAAGTATACTTTGAAGGAATTAACAATATTATTTACGCACGGACTATAAAATGTTTAAATTGCGTAGCAACGTTTGTCAACAAAATTTATTTACTTTAGAATTTTAGCCATTTGCATTAGAAATTTTGTATGCAAAACTTCAAATTATTACTTTTTGATTTAAATTTAAAAAAAAAAAAAACTGAATAATTTCGATCAAGTGGATAATTTCGTGCAGTGAAAGTGGATTTGCCAAACTACCTCAAAATGTAGCCACGTTTTTAAAACTGGAGAATCCATCCTCATACACTGGGCATTGTTTCAGGCGTACATCCGTCTATGTATTAGCAGATTTGGGGCAAATATCGACATTGTCAAACGACATGGGGGGGGTGGGGGGTGTAACTCTTCAACAGTGGCAAAAGGCTATGTTAAAAATTCAATTAACAATAAAAAAGATATAGCAGACAAAATTTTCGGACAAAAGGATGTGAAATCGACTTCTAAATTAACCCTCAATGGAAATGAATCTTCCAGCTTAAATAATGATTTATTTAAAATATCGAGTTGCAGTAATATCAATATATATGTAAACATTAATTCAAAATAAAATTTCCTTAAGACATACATATATCTGTTCTGTTATCCTTTGTCTACATAATAAGTTTAAATTAATTTATAAATTCATAAGTCAGGGGTCTATAAATTAAATTTACTGACTGGTGCCACTCTATAGGGTGTCAGAGAAATAAGTGACCACCTTTTGAGGGGTTACTCATAGCACCTGGTAGACACTAAAATCGCTGGAATTTTTTCGAAATTAACAGTCGCGTCACCCCTCAAAAGGATAAGAGTTATTTCCCTTACACCCTGTATATAGTATATATACACACATACATACGTGTATATATATATATATATATATATATATATATATATATATATATATATATATATATACAGGGTGTAAAGGAATTTAAATTAAATAATTTACATAATTATCAACTGGAAATTTTCACAAAATAATTTTACCTGCAAATTTATTTTTCTAAATTAAACTTACTTTAGTGATGATATTTTCACTGTATTAGTATGCATTATGCAATGTTATGCATTATTTAGGTACATAACATGGATAACCCTTTGGAATTTTTGAATTTCAAATGAAACTCTTACGTCATCTCGTTTCGTAATTGTTTGTAAAACAAACTATTATTTAAACTGTGCTTTTGGTATAATTTTTGGAAAGTGTATAATTACCATATAACCCTAAATATATTTGTTTTCGTTTCCATGTAAAATGTATTTGACAACAAGTAGCCCTTAATTTATTTCTTAATTTTGCAATGACAGTTACATCCCTTTGAACGGCGATAGGAAAAATAGAGGTATTATTTGAAATATACATATTTGTCATTATCAAGATCTATAATCGAATGCCATTTGATCTGGTCATTATTAAAAGTCAATAATTCCAATAAAATTATCACACTGGCGGCATCTAGTATACCAACTACTAAGCATATGTGGTATCAAAATATGGTTTGTCTCCTTGCTAAATTAATCTAAAAATTAATTGAAAAAATTTGAAATGACAAATAAATTACGTAATAATAAAAGAGAATAAATAGTTTTGTTTTTATTTAAACGAATAGGTTGAATAGGGATGGATAAGAAATATACTTTCTCTTGTGTGGCAGACGCCACACAGAACAGAAGGCATTCAAAAATGTGATAAACAAAAATTTAATAGGAAAAAATTGGGCAGTGTTTGTTACAAACTTTCATCATGTTAACTATTTTAAAAAATTTACATTATGTATTATACGAAATTTATTCAATGTATCTAGTATAGGATTTAATAAAATAAAATAAAAATATATATAAAAGAAATTTAAATATAAAATTTAATATGTAAGGTAATTTTTGGTTCAAGCTTACATTCACGTCGTTCAACTTACAAGTTTTCATTTAGACTCAGCATTACCTTTTTCTGGGAAAACTCGTCGGCGGCTAAATTTAATTAAGGTTAATGTAATTATATTCGTTTTAGATTAGGAATTTTCTTTATTGAATAAATTTCCGCAAAATAAAATGATTGTTTAGTAACTAAGGTAGTATTAAGTAATTACGTAATTTGTCCGTTTTCCGGTAGGTCACGTGTTGAGTATCCGCATGTAAATTTTTTTAAGGGAATTAAGGGAAAAGGGACTAAATCTAAAGGGTAATAATTGTTATACGCTTTGAATACATTTAATTGAATAATTTGTTAACAGAAATATATTATACAAATCTTAGAAATTAATTTGAGATTTATACAATTTATTTATTATTGCCCGAACATACATGTAGTTTTAGTCACGATTCGTAATAGCGATCTTTACAATAAGTTATTAGTTTTAAGTATCCTTTTGTTATCATTAAATTTGTTTTCAGAAACGAACGAACGGTTGTACGTTTATATCACTCGCTTTGATAACTTGAGTGCGAACTTGCAACCGGCCTGTTCAAAATTTATTTGTAAAACCATTATTTTAACATTATTTGTAAGTTTTATATTGTAAACAATCATGGTGACCCTACACAATATTTTATATTTTAATAGATTGTTAAATTGTAGTTCGGAAATCGTCTCTTATAATTTAAAAGTTCCCTAAGTAGCAATAGAGGGCCAAATTTGGTTTTTGGGGTTAATTCACAGACCTATACGCCTTCCACTGCCGCCTTCCAACTCGCTAACACCTTGAGTAAGCTCTACGAATATTACGCCCCTAAATAAACTCAATTCCTCCAAATAGTGCCCAACAAACGATTACCGGTCACCCCTCTAAATAATAATTAATTAAAAATTACAAATTTTTTTTTACTACAATTTTTAATTAAGGTTTTAAAAAGAAATCCGTATCATGTGTCTGAGATAGAATTTGAAATGTTGTAATAAAATTAAACCTTTATAAGTAATATTAAACTTATTTTATTTTCTTATCGATCAAAGATATTTTTTAATTAAAATATCTTTTAATATAAAAGTGTTTTTAAGGTTAAATTATATCATAAATAATATTTAGACTGAGAGTCACATGATTTAATTAGCGCCCTAAAATTACCTCAGATGCAGGGTAACTTGTACCACAGTCATTATTTAAAATTACCCAACTTTAATGTCAAATATTCAGATTATAATGCAGTAATTTATTTTTCGGTAATATATAAATAAAAAGTTTTACTTGCAAAAACTTCGAAACTTGGCAAAAAGTTATGCCATTTTACGGTATCACAAAACCACAAAGTCTAATTAATCAGTTGATTTGACTATAGTTGAAATTTATCAAATTTGTCGATTAATATAATAAATAACAACAAAATATTTTTTTGGTAGAGGAAACCACATACTTTTCCAAACCAATTTCCTTTTACAAATTAACTTAAATAAAATGATCAAATTTTATTTTACCAAAATAGCATTATTTATATTTAGTTTGTTAAACTAAAAAGATATGAAATTAAAAATTAGTTTTTTTCCATTATTTTATTTATTTTGTATCTGTGATGCATATTTGGAAAAGGAAATTAAAGGCATATCTGACGAAGATTATCATTTTGATCTTGAAGACGAACTCTTCTCAAATATACGGAATCGATACTTCAATAGTAGCTTCTCTG
Organism: Brachynemurus nebulosus; assembly: GCA_035578155.1. NCBI lineage: Eukaryota > Metazoa > Arthropoda > Insecta > Neuroptera > Myrmeleontidae > Brachynemurus > Brachynemurus nebulosus. The sequence goes on along the minus strand of JAPWDM010000011.1, from coordinate 14,177,224 downwards.
ATGTAAGTAAAAATGAGATAACCTTATGACTTTTTGTTTTGTTTAGTTTTAAGACAGTCTACTATAGTCTAGAATTTATTAAAATTTGATATTTTTTTTTTTTTTGTTTCATTTTCTGAAAGTTATAGACCTTTAAAAATATGTCCTCAAAAGGCAATTTAAAAATTTTGAAAATTTACAGTCATTTTAATGCGATAGCTTTAAGGTACCAGCAAAGTGTGATCAGCCGAAAAATAGTCAACTTTCGCGATTTTTTTTCGGATGGATATAATGGGAGAATGGGATTGAATATTTATTACGATTAATACCACTATTTAATAATACAAAAATATTTTTTTTATTCATTTTTATTTATTTTTATAATTATTATAACTTTTTGAAAAAAGTGTCTTCAAAAAAGTACGAAAATCGGTGCCCACGATTGCAGCCGCAGTTTTCAACCGAAAAAAAAATAATAGATTATAAATCTGTAGGTAAGCCGCTATGTATCTATTGAAGCTTTTTTTTTCTTGAAATTTGCAAAAATGGCGGCGGTTTGAATAAAAACTACAAAATTTTTTATAGTTTTTCCTATGGAAAAATAGGAAGATTTTAACAGAAAAAAAACAGCTCCCATAGGTACATAGCGGCTTATCTACAGATTTATAATCTATTTAATTTTTTTTTTTCGGATGCAAACTGCCGCCGCAATTTTGGGCACCGATTTTCGCTCTTTTTTAAGGGGGGGGGGTAAGGTTTTAAACGCGAAAAAAAGGCGTATTTTCATGATTTTTTTTTGGAGATATGAATAATGTTGGCTTATTTATTTCATATACACGTTATAGTATAACATCTGAAGTATCTTTGAAAAAATTATCAATTACAAATATCGATAAATAAGTCCGTGACAGCGAATTTCCGGAGGCGCCTCGAAAAAGAGTTGTTTTGCGGTGAACATCATAACTCGGTACCGGATCATCCGAGACAAAAAAATCGAAATGCGTTTAAAAGGCGATATGTTTCCCTAGAGAGTCAGGAAGAGTTTTTTGTATTTTTTCGATTTTTTTATTTTTGGCAGCATTTTGAAGTGAAAAACGCAATTTTTGCTAAAAATTTCGGTTAATTTTTTATTATAAACTGGAAAAAAATAGCAAAAAAAAAAAAACTCGACCTCATTACCTGTTGATTTATGTGTAGAAACAGTGTACAAAATTTCAACAAAATTGGTGAAGTAGATTTTGAGTTATGATGTTCATGGACTTCAAAAATGTTGTTTGCGAGAAAATGGATTTAAAGTTTTTTATACTCAAAAATCCAAAACTAAGCATCAATAAAATGATATAATTTTTTATACTTACGCGGGTAATTATAGTAAGTATTTGTTTTGTATAAGATTTGTAAGTATAAAATTAAAGTAAATTTTATACTTAGCAGGTAGGCGCGTCGCGCAGCTACCAGACAGGTATAGAAATCGAGCATGAGGGCCGGTCGCTTGAAACGCTGTATCTTCATTAGTTTTGCTCGGATTTACTTGAAATTTTGACACAACACGCTCGACATGTTGTACATTCAGAAAAAAAATTTAAAAAAAAAATGCAAAAAAAAATTTTAAAAGCCTTACCCCCCCCCCCCTTAAAAAAATTATAATAATTATTAATAATAAATAAAAATGAAAAAAAAATATTTTTGTATTGTTAAATAGTGGTATTATTCGTAAAAGAAAATTCAATCCCATTCTCCTATTCTATCCATCCGAAAAAAAAATCGCGAAAATTGGCTATTCTTCGGCTGACCACACTGTGTTAGTACCTTAAGTATCAGATATTATACTTTAAATACATTTTTCCTGAAACTACATTTTCCAAGCTGGTTGACACGATATTTTGAGTTCTATTTATCTAATCGACTTGGTAAAAAAAACGTTTTTTTTTTTTTTGATTCCTGTCAGAATTACTTTTTTAAACCAGTATCTTTTTATTTTTTTGTTACCGATGAACACAAATCTCAAAATTATGTCAACCAGTACATTAATTGTTTGCGTAACTATATTTAAATCGTTTATAGTTTTTCGTGTGGAAAATTAGGACGATTTTAACAGAAAAAAAACAGCTCCCATAGGTACATAGTGGCTTACCTACAGATTTATAATCTATTTAATTTTTTCTTTTCGGATGCAAACTGCCGCCGCAATCGTGGGCACCGATTTTCGCTCTTTTTTGAAACACTTTTTTCAAAAAATTATAATAATTATAAAAAATAAATAAAAATTAATAAAAAAATATTTTTGTATTGTTAAATAGTGGTATTAATCGTAAAAGAAAATTCAATCCCATTCTCCTATTCTATCCATCCGAAAAAAAAATCGCGAAAATTGGCTATTCTTCGGCTGATCACACTGTGTTAGTACCTTAAGTATCAGATATTATACTTTAAATACATTTTTCCTGAAACTACATTTTCCAAGCTGGTTGACACGATATTTTGAGTTCTATTTATCTAATCGACTTGGTAAAAAAAACGTTTTTTTTTTTTTTTTTTTGGATTCCTGTCAGAATTACCTTTTTAAACCAGCATCTTTTTATTTTTTTGTTACCGATGAACACAAATCTCAAAATTATGTCAACTAGTACATTAGTTGTTTGCATAACTATATTTAAATCGCTATAAAGCAGCCCCTACACGCTCAATAATATTGCACAAAATCTGAGATGGCACAATATTATTGATCGTCTGTAGGTTATACTGAAGGGTTGTACGGTGGTTGTGTATTGTGCTGATCAAAAACAGTTTGAAATATATTGTGCAATGAATGAATATTGTAACGTTTGTAGGCTTTGCAAATATTGCGCAATATGACTTGATCTATTTAAGTTTCAGTTTATTAATTTTTTGTAATGCCATATTTGATGGCTATTCATTGAATCAATTTGACTTATTGATTTGAAAGAGTAATTATTTGCTGCTTCGCAACGTCTTTATCACTTAATATTTAAAATTAAACAACAATTGAATTATTCTAGAATTCATACATTCAATTTATTGTACAAATTTCTTTTACAAATTATTGCACTGTCTGAAGGGAAGTTCAATAAATTGTACAAGTTGATTGTACAATATTAATTAGCGTGTAGGGGCCGCTTAAGTTCTTGAATTTTCATTATGTTTATATGAAAATTTATGTTTGTAAAAAAAAAAAAAAATAAATCTAAATCCGTAAAAAAAGCCGAAATTTTCGCTCTCTAGACTAGAAGATTCCCTAAAGCGTACACTCTATTCTTGTAGGAAAATGGAATATACTACCAAATTGTAATTGATTCACAGCGACGTTCTATCAATGAAAATGACCTTAGAATTTCGGAGAGAGAGAATTCTGAATATCTTCGAATAACCGGTACCCAATTATCAACAGTCAACAACAATGCGTTCCTCAACTTGAATCATTTGATTTCCTTGGATTTAAGTGAAAACGAAAACCTTCAAACGATCACATCAAACGCGTTTTTAAATTTAACAAAATTAAAACAATTAAATTTATCAAAATGTAAAATTGATGTGATACCAAGAGATATATTTACATCATTAGAGGCGTTGGTTAATTTGATCCTTCAAGAAAATGAATTATGGAACATACAAATGTTGGCGTTTAAACCACTGCGTAATTTGGAAGTGTTAGATTTATCTAAAAATAAATTAGTAATAGTACCACCGCTTCAATTTTCGCCGTTAACAAAACTGAAAGTTTTAGATTTAAATAGAAACAAAATTAAAAATTTAGATTTTATTTTGAATAATGTACATGAACTGCGTAATCTAAAATATCTGAATATTGAATACACTGATGTTACAATCAGATCTGACAGTTGTTTTTATCAGTACGATTGTCTTCCAAATTTGGAAGTACTGATTGCAAATAATAATATTTTTGCGGCACTGCATCGATTTAAATTCATGAATAAACCAGATAAAAAATCTAATCAAAAAAATAGTGCTAGTAAATTAGTGGCATTATCGTTAGTTGGAAATTTTATCGAGCAAGTCCCAAATAGTACATTCTATCATTTAAAAAATTTAGAAATTCTGGATTTATCGGATAGTTATGTAATAAGTTTAACAAATAGTTCTTTCATATACTTAACGAATTTAAAATACTTAGCCCTGAAATATTGCAAATTACAATCGCTGCCATACTTACCAGCTAATGTTGCGCGAAACTTGATTGTTTTACATTTAACCGATAATCAGATATCAAAAATCGACAACAATTCCCTTAAGAATATGATCAATTTAGAAATGTTACTATTAAATCGAAATAAACTGGATGAAATCCAAAAAGATGTTTTTGCATCGAATAAAAAATTACGTCATTTAGATGTGGATTCGAACGGACTGACGGAACTTCCAAAAACAGCATTTGATCATTTAAAATATTTAGAAACGTTAATTGTATCCAGAAATAAATTTAATGTACGAAATTTGGCGAACTACTTTAAAAATACGGTATCTTTACGTTATTTGGATGTAAGTCACTGTGAAATCAACGAAATATCTGAAAAAACTTTTTTGTTAGATTTTGACCAATCGCCAAAAATCGATCGACTTGTTTTGAGCAATAATCGTTTAACAGTTTTAAAAAACCAAACCTTTTTAGTTTTACACCAGCTGAAACAATTATTGCTCGGTCAAAACAGTATTCGAACATTAGAGGCGGGCACGTTTAGTCATTTGTCGAAATTAGAATGGTTAGACTTAACACAGAACCACATAACTGAATTACCAGAGGGCATTTTTTCACATTTAACGCAATTAACCATGGTATCACTCACTTTGAATCGGATAACCACGCTTCCGTCAAAAATATTTCATAATTTACGAAATTTATATTTAATTGGATTGCAAGCGAATCAATTGGAAATATTACCGGATGAATTATTCAAAAGTTTATACAACTTGCGATTGGTCGATTTAACGAACAACCGATTGAAATATATTAGTCCGAACACATTTTCATATTTGAATTTAACACGCGTGAGTCTGGTCAAAAATCGATTAACATTTCTAAGTCCGGATACATTTGCATCGACATCGGTCGAATTTGTATTAATTGATGAGAATCCTTGGCAATGTCATTGCCTTTTATCGTTTATTAGTAATTTACCGGCGAAAATTGATCCGCCTTTGGTACGATGTGTTTTCGATGATCGTTACTACGAATGCGTTGAAGATATCAAATTGAGCGAACATTTTTTTAAAATATTTCAAACAGCATTTCCAGTTTCAAGTTATGGTCCAGGAAATTTTCGTCGTTGAAATATTGTAATGTTTTAGTGTTATTAATATAATATTTTGAAAGTCTTATTGATTTCTTTTTAAATTAAGGCCCCACAAGTTTATTTTTGCATTATTATGGCCTTTTTGTTCCTGCTACATCCGTTTCCTTTTACCATATCGCTAGGACTTTCAAATTTTCTTATTAATAGTTTAGGCTAATCAGCGGCGTTTGGGGTAGAGAATTTTAAAGTAATTTATAAAACGATTACTACAAAGTTTTATTACGTTTTAGCTTGATTTGACAATAATTAAAAAAAATTCTATTATAGACTAACTATTAAACTAGTGATTTTTCCTTTTTTGGTTGGTTGATTTTAGATCCGAAAAAAAAACGACTTGTCGGGCTGGGTCCAACAAATATGGCGATAACTTGGTCTACAATAGATATTTTTCTTTTAATTTTTGCCAAATAAAGTTAAAACATAAATAATATAATAGGTAACTCTTTTATAAAACAAAATAAAAACAATCTCAACTACTGTCAAAAAAATTTAAAATACACAGCTTTTCAGGCCGTTAATGACTCCTAACTCCTTAATGGTCACGATTAATTTAATAAGCATCACACTTGGTTCCTTTGTTGTCTCGAATTCAAACTTCACCTCGTATTTTTTTGTTTTTCTTTTACGAATACCTATATTCTTTAATATTTTGGAAATTTATGCGAGCATGGTTATTTTATTATAATAACAAAAATACCTCTGTCGCAGCATCTGCATAACATAGCGAATTTCCAAATACTGGGCACTGGCGGATCTCATCTAAGAACTGTACCTATTTAAAATTGACGACATGGGTGGAATATTAGCCTAATTTCAAAATACTAGTTTTGAGATAAATTGATTTAAATATTTCAGAAATTAGGTTCTTATTTCCGAAATTCAAATAAAATTACTGGCGACGGATTAATATGAAAATGACAACTTGGATACAATAACAACCTAAATTAAATTAAAAATTTAAGTCAAGATTTTTTTAAATAAAAAGTACACCAGCTATACTAAACATGGATACTAAACAAGTGATGAAATAAGTACCGTGGAGCATCGATTATCTGAACCTCGATTAACCAAACGCGTTCCAGAAGACAAAATTCAAATTTAGTAGTAGTTCCGTCTATTTCTTTAATTACCTTATTCCTTGATAGTTTTTTCTACATTAAAATCGTGAAAAAACCTGTTTTTTCGATCTCTGGACTGACGAGCCTTCTTAAAAAAGATTCCCCTAAATATTTTTTTTTTTTATACTAGAAATATGCCCGTAAGAAATAACCTACAATGGTGATTTTAATAGTGTAATTGTAGCTCACTCGGTAGGCAGACGTCATTTGTTCCTTACACGGCGAGTTCGTAGGCGTCGACGTGGCCGTTTCGAAATTGTTGAAGTCATGTGGACCGGGACTGTGCCGCGGAGCAAATTTTCATAAGATCTGTGATATTTGTTGTTGTGCTTTTTTAAACAAGTTGTCAAAACATTTTTCTCGTTTTTAATCCAGTCTCCGTCTTGTGTCGTCCTTTTTATTCTTTGTTATGTTTTTTAACCACTTATTACGTCACTGGTCGGCCTGTGGCTCCCCAGTGACGTAATAAGAATTCATCGTGATATTACCAGTGATAATTTTTGATAGCAGCCTTGAGTGTTTTATTTTCTAGTCGGTTTCCTCCACCCCGAGGTCCTCTAAACCTCGGGGGAGTTTCATCGTTGGTTTTCAGTCCTTGGTGACCGAACGCTTCGTCTAGTACTTATCGTACCGTCACCAAGGGCTGTCCACTCTTTTTTTAAGCCCCGGGATGGCAGGGCTCATCGCTGGATTTTTTATTTGTGTATGGTTGTCCGTTGTCTATTGCATTTATGTGTTCCTGTCTTTACGTGTTTTTATTTCTCTCGTGTTTGGCGGCGCATGCCCTTAGTAGGCGATGCCGCCGGGTGCTGCTGACCACGCCATCCACCGGCAGCAGTACCCCAATTTTAATAAAAAAAAAAAAAAAATAGTGTAATCACATTGACGATAGGTAGTCAATGATATATATAGTTAAGCATCTAAAAAAAATGCTTCCACTTGTGACAGGATTATGAAGCTCAGGAACATCTGAAGAAAAAAAGTCAAAAAAGGTTCTTAATCTATATGAGTATGGTTATTGGCGGAACCAGAGTTCGCAATTTTGCATGTATAGAAAGTAAATGGCGGCAAAATTTTACGATTTTTGGGGATGAAAATGGTCATAAAATGGCCATATTTTATCCAAAAAATCTGATTGTGGTTTAGCCAATGGCGAAATGTATTGTAAATATCCTTTCCAAATTTGAGCTAATTTGGATGAATAGATTTAGAGTAATCTTGACACAGGTGTCGAAAAAAGTCGTTTAGAGAAAAACGCATTTAATGTGATTTCTGATAAGTATAGCTATAAGAATATGCGAAAACAAAATTCGATTTTTTGAAATTTCTGGTCTGGTGAGCCCCCTTAAGCAGAAATTTCTAATTCTTGACTAATTTAAAAAGGACAAGAATATAGTCCTTAATTTCAACAGTTATTGATAAACAGCGTACTTCTGAAGTTAATTTTTGATACATCTTGTACTGTTAGTTAATAAAGTTTAAAAGTTTTTGGTTCGAAACTCTTGAATAGTCAAGTTATCAATTTTTTTTCTAAACTAGAATTGTACACACAATCATATATGTATAAATTGGGCAATATTGTTTTCCTAATAGCTATTAAGAAGTTTGAAAATCATCTTACCGTATACGTACTATTAAACATGACTTTGTATAAGTTCTTTTTTTCTTCCTTTTCCTTTTGTTTTTCATCGTGATAGTACTAATAATTAAATTTTATAAAATTCTCCCGTTTTCTTACCTACTTTAATGTTGTTTTTAGCTAAAATTCGATTAGTGTAGTCACGAAGCAATTTCAAGGGATGCTGTTATATAAAATATCTCAAACGGAAAATTAGATTAAACAAACCTATACATACATCAAGTTGATTTTGGGACATTTATATTATTAGGTTATTTATTTAGTCTGAATTTAATGCGAGCAAGAGGTAAATTTTGTAATTAGATATGTGATAATACAATTTTAAAAAGATTAACTAATTCCAATAATCACACATTAATCTAGACTTGATATTGTTTAATACCTTCTAATGTGTGTTTTTTGATGTGAAAGTTGTCCTGGTTATTATTATTTAAATTAATAAAATTTTTCACTTTGAAATTGACAAAGGTATTAAATTAAATTAAAATAAAATTACAATTTGATTTTCAGGATTAGTTTGAATGATCTAGTATTATCTAACAATAGTCTTCATCATGCTTAATACGTCTATATGAGTTATTTTTCCATAACTTTTTTCATATAAAATATAAAAAACTGTGCACTTAACATTTTTGTGGTTATAAAAGAGTAACAGAAAATGTTATATAAACAACTGAATTTATTCCAATATCTTAATCATTTGTTAACATAATACCTAAAAATTTTTTGTCAGCAAGGAGGCCGGTGGTCAATCAGTTTTTTTGGCAGAAAATAATTTTCTTATTAAGCCCTGTATCTAGACTTCTTTCATTACCAGTATTAAGTATTATATTAATTCGTACACTATGTTACGTGACCTACAATTATTTTGTTTCAGTTAAAATAGAAAGCCTCAATTTTTAAATAAAAAATTTCTAAAATTTTAAATTGTAAAACTTTTTAAACACAGGGTGATTTGATATCTTTTGAACACCCAGTACATTGAACTTAGCAGTTAATGGACGTCCCGTGTGTAGTAATTATTCCCTGATAGGTGTACACATGTTTGGCGGGACGAAGAATTATAAATACTGCAACTTGTCACATTACCAAACCTTTTTAATTCAAAATTTTGTACTTACCACCTCCGGGTATTTTGGCAAAAAGGTAAGAATGTAAAATTAATTAAAGACTAATATTTCTATTGTTGTTAAAATAATTACTTTTTTTGTAAATTCTTTTGTTTTAAATTTAATTTTTGTTTACTTACTACAAGAGTATGGTTAAATGCCATAGTGTTTAAATGGTTTAAAAGAGAAACTTTTAATGTTCTTTTTTACATTTTTTGTTGGTTGTGTTGGGTGCTGTCTAATTAATTTTTAGTCGAATTTTTCCTTGAAAAAATTACACTTATACAGTCTAAACGACAAGAACGGCGAGAGGCGAGAGTAGGGGCGCTATCCGTTTTCGGACCCGTAGAACACGATTCTATAGAAAAAAATGTCTGATATAATATTATATATATATATATATATATATATATATATATATATATATATATATATATATATATGTATATATATATATATATATATATATATATATATGTATATATATATATATATATATATATATATATATATATATCTATAAATATATATATATTTTCCCGCTACCTTTTTATATGTGTAGGGCCCCCCTAAGGAAGTTAAGAGCTCAAATTTAGTAAAAGGGGCTCATTCCGATTGCGAAAATACTATCAAAGTGAGGTCAAATTATGGGCAAATTTTGGATCCGACCCAACTTTTAAGGGGGTGGTGGGGGGCGGAAAAGCAATAAAACTTTTCCAAACGGGTTGGAAATAATGTTTCGGTCAATTATCTACAACATATCCAAAATTCAGCTTCCTAGGATGATTTGGTGGGAGTAGAGCGGCAACAAACGATTTTCCCTGGATTTAACACGCCCCCAGCCTCCCAGAATTAACGTAGAGGGTTGAAATTGGGTGTATTGGTAGAGTTCATAAGTAAGTTGTGCTTTTTGAAGGTTTTAATATTTTACCCCCACCCCCCTCGTTTTTAAGCTACAATTTCATGCTTTTTCGACGTTTTCGAAGTTTTTACCACTCGCACAGGTCACCCAAATAAACCTAAAGGGCTGAAATTTTGTATTCGGGTTGAGTTAGTACCAAAGGGGTGCCTTTTGGGGCTCTCGACTTTTAACCCCTACCCCGGCCATTTTTATACCAAAAAGAACATGATTTTTCTTGTTTTTTAACAGTTTCACATCCACAGCTCACGTTTTCAAAGTCGGTGCCCCTCATAACTTCAAAACTATAGCACCGATCCATTTGAAATTTTGAACACTATTTGTGTACATAATTTACGAGGTAACGCTGGAGAGTTTTTTTCAAATTTATTAATAATTTTTATTTTACAATAACAAATTAGCCAATTTTTTTTCATCAAAATCGTGTTTTTCCGTTCTAAGTGTTCCAAAAAAGTGAAAAATTGAAATTTCGAAAAACCCTCCCAGCGTTACCTGAGGAAAACTATTATCTAACGAATGAACCTTAGTTTTTTTATTTCGGAAGATCCAGCACCAAGTTATGAGGGGCACCGCAATTCTACTTTTTTCCGAGACACGTTCGAATAATTGCTGCCATTACTGTATTTTTTAATATTTCTTCGTGAAAATTTTATACAATATTGTTCGAATGTTATACTTTAATGTACCACTGGTTTTAATAAAGAGATTTTAATTGTGTCGTCACAAGAAAATAACAAAAACATGCCTTTTTTTATACAAATTAACCTTACCCTCTCCTTAATATGTTTGTTTTTAATATTTTAAGATTATGGCTTGAAGAAGAGATTTTATTCTCGGAAGGTACGTAGCCAATAAAAAACAAAAAATTTTTGATGTAACATGGTAATCATTTATTCCAAAAATTCCTAATAATATTCTATTATTAGAAAGTGGTTTTCTCTCCAGAATATGCCTAACTTCTATTATATGAAAATTTTTTATTTTAGTTCAATGTGTTTTCTATCAATTCAAATGAATGGTTTTTTGCACATTTGCTTTTTTATATTCTTCGTACATACTTTGCCTGTTTGAAAGGAAACATGAAAATTATTTGAGATATTGTAATTCAAATAAACATAGGTAAATTCTCGGGAGACAAGAAAAAGTTACAAATGGGAATGATATGAATATTAGTTTGAAATAGGGAATACACAAATAAAATATTATATAATATTGTTAATTACAGTTTTAATTGATGATAAAATAGGCATTATTCAATTTGCAGCTGTTCTAGATCCATCATGTTGAATTAACAGATTTTCCCAATTTTGTATTTTGGTCTGTTTCGATTGAAATGTTAATTATTAGTTCCTAAAACTAGGTATAGCACACATAGAACAGAGTAATATTTATCGACCGCAGAATGAGAGTGGAATACTAATCTAGTTTTTAATTAAAAGTAATTTTATTTCTTGTAACATATTCTTTTGAAATTTAGAATGCGCTTTACAGTTGGTAAAAATTGGACGGAATATTTTAGTCTCCTATAATAATAATATGTAAAGTCTGAAGATAACCATTCGTTTTTTAATAGTCAACTATTGTTTCGTTTTAAATGCATTTTGCCTAAAGAATGAAATGCTTTACAATAGAAAAAGTATTTCTACATCCTACAAACTATCTGTATGTAAATTTTCAATTTCATTGGTTAAGTCGTTGAGGTATGAAAGTTGGAAAAAAATAATACAAGCTTTTACATTTATAATACCTATTTATATTATCTATTTTACTTATATTATCAAAATTTTCATCAACTGTGCACAAAAACAGTTAACAAACACTTTTTACCTACATATATCTTCTTTCTGCTTTACTCCACGACATACATATTATGCGTGCGGCCATAAAAAAATAATATTTTAGTTTATGTTAACCTTTTCCGGTTAATGCAGTATCTCATTAATTTTACGTCATATGACATTTTAACTACGAAAACTGTTTTTTTATTTCGTCGCATATAACGGAGTCGACAGTGACGATAAAGTTGCTAAATAATTAATTATTCAAAAATGTTGTTGGATATACCTACGCGTGGGTAGGTGATAGGCATAGGTACGTACGTAAATGAAAAAGGTTAAATAAAAAAAAATTCTGAAAGTTATTTTTATAGCTAATTTGATTTTATACTCTATGAGTTGAACAATTTTAATAATTTCTTATTTATACCTGTCTGTGCATACGAATATTTATTTGCCAAGGCTAGGTTACAGATTCTCTTTTCATGTTCTGAAGGAAATTATTTAGTCAGTTTCACTTGCTTCGAGTGAAATTCATCGTTCATTTACTGAATTCGTAAGAACTTATAAATTTACCGTGTTTATTGACATATTGTATATAACTGAATATCATTTCTGAAAACTAGTGAAGGGACAAAATATTATGAATCCTCTGCTGGACAATTTCGCAAAAGGGTGAATTACCCCTATACACAAAAAAGTGAACTCTATAATTTTATATTAAGGTGGTTGCAGCATTCTAAAAATTAATGAATGAGTTTTATTTTAAAAATTAAGGGAAAGGTGTGTCAGTAGTAACAAAAAAAAATATACTTGCTAGTAACTTTGTGTCTATTAGTCACAGAGAATTAAATTTTTGGTACAAGATACGGACATTCTTTATGTTTTGAATGAATTACACAAAAATATTCTATGTTGGCCCAAAATTAAAATAACTGCATTTATGTGGCCCAAAGTGTAATGTTACAATCGTCACCATCAGAGGATCAATTGTTACAGGGCTTAGGTACAATTGTAACACTCATTATTTAGTGTAATTTATAAGTTAATTACTATAATTAATTTACTTTTCAAAATTCTCCCGCACATGTTGAGTGAGTAAGGTGATAAATGCCACAGTTTCTGGCAACAGGATGTCAACTGCTACATCCGTTTCCTTTTACCATATCGCTAGGACTTTCAAATTTTCTTATTAATAGTTTAGGCTAATCAGCGGCGTTTGGGGTAGAGAATTTTAAAGTAATTTATAAAACGATTACTACAAAGTTTTATTACGTTTTAGCTTGATTTGACAATAATTAAAAAAAATTCTATTATAGACTAACTATTAAACTAGTGATTTTTCCTTTTTTGGTTGGTTGATTTTAGATCCGAAAAAAAAACGACTTGTCGGGCTGGGTCCAACAAATATGGCGATAACTTGGTCTACAATAGATATTTTTCTTTTAATTTTTGCCAAATAAAGTTAAAACATAAATAATATAATAGGTAACTCTTTTATAAAACAAAATAAAAACAATCTCAACTACTGTCAAAAAAATTTAAAATACACAGCTTTTCAGGCCGTTAATGACTCCTAACTCCTTAATGGTCACGATTAATTTAATAAGCATCACACTTGGTTCCTTTGTTGTCTCGAATTCAAACTTCACCTCGTATTTTTTTGTTTTTCTTTTACGAATACCTATATTCTTTAATATTTTGGAAATTTATGCGAGCATGGTTATTTTATTATAATAACAAAAATACCTCTGTCGCAGCATCTGCATAACATAGCGAATTTCCAAATACTGGGCACTGGCGGATCTCATCTAAGAACTGTACCTATTTAAAATTGACGACATGGGTGGAATATTAGCCTAATTTCAAAATACTAGTTTTGAGATAAATTGATTTAAATATTTCAGAAATTAGGTTCTTATTTCCGAAATTCAAATAAAATTACTGGCGACGGATTAATATGAAAATGACAACTTGGATACAATAACAACCTAAATTAAATTAAAAATTTAAGTCAAGATTTTTTTAAATAAAAAGTACACCAGCTATACTAAACATGGATACTAAACAAGTGATGAAATAAGTACCGTGGAGCATCGATTATCTGAACCTCGATTAACCAAACGCGTTCCAGAAGACAAAATTCAAATTTAGTAGTAGTTCCGTCTATTTCTTTAATTACCTTATTCCTTGATAGTTTTTTCTACATTAAAATCGTGAAAAAACCTGTTTTTTCGATCTCTGGACTGACGAGCCTTCTTAAAAAAGATTCCCCTAAATATTTTTTTTTTTTATACTAGAAATATGCCCGTAAGAAATAACCTACAATGGTGATTTTAATAGTGTAATTGTAGCTCACTCGGTAGGCAGACGTCATTTGTTCCTTACACGGCGAGTTCGTAGGCGTCGACGTGGCCGTTTCGAAATTGTTGAAGTCATGTGGACCGGGACTGTGCCGCGGAGCAAATTTTCATAAGATCTGTGATATTTGTTGTTGTGCTTTTTTAAACAAGTTGTCAAAACATTTTTCTCGTTTTTAATCCAGTCTCCGTCTTGTGTCGTCCTTTTTATTCTTTGTTATGTTTTTTAACCACTTATTACGTCACTGGTCGGCCTGTGGCTCCCCAGTGACGTAATAAGAATTCATCGTGATATTACCAGTGATAATTTTTGATAGCAGCCTTGAGTGTTTTATTTTCTAGTCGGTTTCCTCCACCCCGAGGTCCTCTAAACCTCGGGGGAGTTTCATCGTTGGTTTTCAGTCCTTGGTGACCGAACGCTTCGTCTAGTACTTATCGTACCGTCACCAAGGGCTGTCCACTCTTTTTTTAAGCCCCGGGATGGCAGGGCTCATCGCTGGATTTTTTATTTGTGTATGGTTGTCCGTTGTCTATTGCATTTATGTGTTCCTGTCTTTACGTGTTTTTATTTCTCTCGTGTTTGGCGGCGCATGCCCTTAGTAGGCGATGCCGCCGGGTGCTGCTGACCACGCCATCCACCGGCAGCAGTACCCCAATTTTAATAAAAAAAAAAAAAAAATAGTGTAATCACATTGACGATAGGTAGTCAATGATATATATAGTTAAGCATCTAAAAAAAATGCTTCCACTTGTGACAGGATTATGAAGCTCAGGAACATCTGAAGAAAAAAAGTCAAAAAAGGTTCTTAATCTATATGAGTATGGTTATTGGCGGAACCAGAGTTCGCAATTTTGCATGTATAGAAAGTAAATGGCGGCAAAATTTTACGATTTTTGGGGATGAAAATGGTCATAAAATGGCCATATTTTATCCAAAAAATCTGATTGTGGTTTAGCCAATGGCGAAATGTATTGTAAATATCCTTTCCAAATTTGAGCTAATTTGGATGAATAGATTTAGAGTAATCTTGACACAGGTGTCGAAAAAAGTCGTTTAGAGAAAAACGCATTTAATGTGATTTCTGATAAGTATAGCTATAAGAATATGCGAAAACAAAATTCGATTTTTTGAAATTTCTGGTCTGGTGAGCCCCCTTAAGCAGAAATTTCTAATTCTTGACTAATTTAAAAAGGACAAGAATATAGTCCTTAATTTCAACAGTTATTGATAAACAGCGTACTTCTGAAGTTAATTTTTGATACATCTTGTACTGTTAGTTAATAAAGTTTAAAAGTTTTTGGTTCGAAACTCTTGAATAGTCAAGTTATCAATTTTTTTTCTAAACTAGAATTGTACACACAATCATATATGTATAAATTGGGCAATATTGTTTTCCTAATAGCTATTAAGAAGTTTGAAAATCATCTTACCGTATACGTACTATTAAACATGACTTTGTATAAGTTCTTTTTTTCTTCCTTTTCCTTTTGTTTTTCATCGTGATAGTACTAATAATTAAATTTTATAAAATTCTCCCGTTTTCTTACCTACTTTAATGTTGTTTTTTAGCTAAAATCGATTAGTGTAGTCACGAAGCAATTTCAAGGGATGCTGTTATATAAAATATCTCAAACGGAAAATTAGATTAAACAAACCTATACATACATCAAGTTGATTTTGGGACATTTATATTATTAGGTTATTTATTTAGTCTGAATTTAATGCGAGCAAGAGGTAAATTTTGTAATTAGATATGTGATAATACAATTTTAAAAAGATTAACTAATTCCAATAATCACACATTAATCTAGACTTGATATTGTTTAATACCTTCTAATGTGTGTTTTTTGATGTGAAAGTTGTCCTGGTTATTATTATTTAAATTAATAAAATTTTTCACTTTGAAATTGACAAAGGTATTAAATTAAATTAAAATAAAATTACAATTTGATTTTCAGGATTAGTTTGAATGATCTAGTATTATCTAACAATAGTCTTCATCATGCTTAATACGTCTATATGAGTTATTTTTCCATAACTTTTTTCATATAAAATATAAAAAACTGTGCACTTAACATTTTTGTGGTTATAAAAGAGTAACAGAAAATGTTATATAAACAACTGAATTTATTCCAATATCTTAATCATTTGTTAACATAATACCTAAAAATTTTTTGTCAGCAAGGAGGCCGGTGGTCAATCAGTTTTTTTGGCAGAAAATAATTTTCTTATTAAGCCCTGTATCTAGACTTCTTTCATTACCAGTATTAAGTATTATATTAATTCGTACACTATGTTACGTGACCTACAATTATTTTGTTTCAGTTAAAATAGAAAGCCTCAATTTTTAAATAAAAAATTTCTAAAATTTTAAATTGTAAAACTTTTTAAACACAGGGTGATTTGATATCTTTTGAACACCCAGTACATTGAACTTAGCAGTTAATGGACGTCCCGTGTGTAGTAATTATTCCCTGATAGGTGTACACATGTTTGGCGGGACGAAGAATTATAAATACTGCAACTTGTCACATTACCAAACCTTTTTAATTCAAAATTTTGTACTTACCACCTCCGGGTATTTTGGCAAAAAGGTAAGAATGTAAAATTAATTAAAGACTAATATTTCTATTGTTGTTAAAATAATTACTTTTTTTGTAAATTCTTTTGTTTTAAATTTAATTTTTGTTTACTTACTACAAGAGTATGGTTAAATGCCATAGTGTTTAAATGGTTTAAAAGAGAAACTTTTAATGTTCTTTTTTACATTTTTTGTTGGTTGTGTTGGGTGCTGTCTAATTAATTTTTAGTCGAATTTTTCCTTGAAAAAATTACACTTATACAGTCTAAACGACAAGAACGGCGAGAGGCGAGAGTAGGGGCGCTATCCGTTTTCGGACCCGTAGAACACGATTCTATAGAAAAAAATGTCTGATATAATATTATATATATATATATATATATATATATATATATATATATATATATATGTATATATATATATATATATATATATATATATATATATATATATATATATATATATATATATATATATATATATATATCTATAAATATATATATATTTTCCCGCTACCTTTTTATATGTGTAGGGCCCCCCTAAGGAAGTTAAGAGCTCAAATTTAGTAAAAGGGGCTCATTCCGATTGCGAAAATACTATCAAAGTGAGGTCAAATTATGGGCAAATTTTGGATCCGACCCAACTTTTAAGGGGGTGGTGGGGGGCGGAAAAGCAATAAAACTTTTCCAAACGGGTTGGAAATAATGTTTCGGTCAATTATCTACAACATATCCAAAATTCAGCTTCCTAGGATGATTTGGTGGGAGTAGAGCGGCAACAAACGATTTTCCCTGGATTTAACACGCCCCCAGCCTCCCAGAATTAACGTAGAGGGTTGAAATTGGGTGTATTGGTAGAGTTCATAAGTAAGTTGTGCTTTTTGAAGGTTTTAATATTTTACCCCCACCCCCCTCGTTTTTAAGCTACAATTTCATGCTTTTTCGACGTTTTCGAAGTTTTTACCACTCGCACAGGTCACCCAAATAAACCTAAAGGGCTGAAATTTTGTATTCGGGTTGAGTTAGTACCAAAGGGGTGCCTTTTGGGGCTCTCGACTTTTAACCCCTACCCCGGCCATTTTTATACCAAAAAGAACATGATTTTTCTTGTTTTTTAACAGTTTCGTTCTGGTCAAAATCTCCCCAAATAAACCTAGAGGGCTGAAACTTTTTGTACAGGTTAAGCTAATAGCCAGACACATCTTTTTGGTTCAGGTTTCAACTTTTAACCCTTACCGCCACGATTTTTACGCCAATATTTCCATAATTTCTTTGCTTGTTTTCTAACACGTCTAGAGACTCTCTAAGGAAACCTAGAGGGCTGAAATTTTGTACGTGTATTCAGTTAGTATCCAGCTAGTACCTTTTAGGGAGTCTACGTTACTTTTCCCCTCACTTCTCCCTTTTTTACATCGGAATTGAATGCTATTGTTAAATGTGTTTTAAATGCATTATTTTTATTCTAACTACAACTAGGCTAATAGTAATTTTAAAAAATTTAAAATACCCCTGTCGCAGCATCTGCATAACATAGCGAATTTCCAAATCTTGGGCATTGGCGGATCTCATCTAAGACCTGTACCTATTTAAAATAATTTAGCTTTCTAAGAGTAAAAGAATTTTTAAAATCGGCTGGGTAATTAGTTTTGGTATTTTTGGGGACCCAAGAACCCGAACGAATTTTGTGCAGCATAGTTGTATCCATTTAAAATAATTTAGTTCTCTAGCAGTGAGAAATTTTTTAGCATCGGTTCGATAGCTTATTACTGGCGTTTTCGGATCTGCAAGATCCCGGTGGACCTCATTAAAAAATCAGCTCGACCGTATATTCTAGGCGGACTTTATGTAATATATATATATATATATATATATATATATATATATATATATATATATATATATATATATATATATATATATATATATATATATATATATTCAAAACCCGTTGTGTAGCATTCTACGCCGCATTTGCATCCGCAGGACAGTTGTGGATCTCAGATAACACAACCTGTACCTATCTAAAATAGTTTACCTCGGTAATAGTAAAAAAGTTTCAAAATCGGTCAGTTATTTTATTTTTGACACTTTTAGGTCCTACTGACACTGTCAGACCTTACATAACGTAATCTATATGTATCTAAAGCTTAGCTCCCCGACAGTGAAAAAATTTTCAAAATCGGTTGGTTAGTTTATTTTTGACACTTTTGGATCCGATGGACCCTGGCAGACTTTACATAACGTAATCTATATTTATCTAAAATAGTTTAGCTCTGTAACAGTAAATAAAATTTTCAAAATCGGTCGGTTAGTTTATTTTTACCACTTTTGGGTCCCATGGACCCTAGCGGACCCTAAATAACGTAATGTATGTCTATCTAAAATAGCTTAGTTCCCCAACAGTGAAAAAATTTTCAAAATCGGATGGTTAGTTTATTTTTGACACTTTTGGATCCCATGGACCCTGGCAGACTTTACATAACGTAATTTATATTTATCTAAAATAGTTTAGCTCTGTAACAGTGAAAAAATTTTCAAAATCGGTCAGTTAGTTTATTTTTGACACTTTTGGGTTCTATGGACCTTGGTGGACCTTACATAACGTAATTTATATTTATCTAAAATAGTTTAGCTCTGTAACAGTGAAAAAATTTTCAAAATCGGTCAGTTAGTTTATTTTTGACACTTCTGGATCCTATGGACCCTGGCAGACCTTACATAACGGAATCTATATTTATCTAAAACAGTTTAGCTCTGTAACAGTGAAAAAATTTTCAAAATCGATCAGGCAGTTTATTTTTGACACTTTTGGGTCCTATGGACGCAGGCGGACCTTACATAATGTAATCGATACTTATCTAAAATAGTTTAGCTCTGTAACAGTGAAAAAATTTTCAAAATCGGTCAGTAAGTTTATTTTTGACACTTTTGGGTCCTGTGGACCCTGGCGGACCTTACATAATGTATTCTAAATCTATCTAAAATAGTTTAGCTCTGTAACAGTGAAGAAATTTTTAAAATTGGTCGTTTAGTTTATTTTTTACAATTATGGGATCAGTAAATCCTGGCGAAACTCATACAAGTCTAGTACTCTAACAGTAAGAAAAGGGTTCTAAGGATCTCATATAACTGATGGCAGTCCGTAAGCTTCTTGCGGACATCATTTAATTAATTAATTCTAATACTTTAACTTACTAACTGTGAAAAAATTTTTAAAATCGATTAGTTGATTAATTTCTGGCCTTTTTAGGTCCCGAAAACCTTGACCTCACATAAAATACCTTAAATCCATTTGAAATGGTTTAATTTTTTAACATTATTAATTATTAGTGGAAAAATTTTCAAAATCGATTCAAAATATTTTTCCGTGCATACATATGTACATTGTACATATTTTGTTTTGTTTCATATTTAATATTATATCATAACATAATCTTCAATTTCTTGTTTACTTAAAAATTCAATAAAAAAAAATTCTTCATTACATTAGCTTAGAAAACCTGTTTAATTTACATTTTTCAACATGAGATAGAACCATGCTAATTATAATGCAATAAATGAGAAACAAAACTCTATACATGTATGTGTGTTATAACACATGTATGTGAATATACTTCACTTGTTCTCACAAAATTCTTTAATAAAAAAGTGAAATATTTTTATACTTCATAAAGAACTGAGATAGAAATATAAATTACTTATTACAATGACAAAGAGAGCAAAATAAGGCAATAGTGAAAATTACGATTTTCTCGAAAACTACTTAACATAGAAAGAAAATTATAAGAACATTTTCTTCATAATTTTTTTTTCCTTTTCAACGATGTAAAAATCGAACTGTCTTATGATAGGATCGAATGATAAAAAATGGCCAGAAAACCTACTTCTGGGCATCCGACGTGTCTGGCTAACGAACTTAGCCAAGCTAATTCAGAATCCAGTCCGCACACAAAATTTCATAAGCGTTAGACCTTTCGTTCGAGAGTTATCGTGGGAACACATAAATATATATATATATATATATATATATATATATATATATATATATATATATATATATATATATATATATATATATATATTTTAGTGAAAATCATTTTCGTATTCTAGGGACCTCAAAACAGATTTCTGCCATAGTCCCGGACTCAGATTGCGTCATGAGACCTACTGTAATAGCTGAATTTCGAGTTTTCGAAATTCGCTAAAAAAGTGAATTTACTTTTATAACAAATGTAATACATACATATTAAGTAATTTAAAAATGTTACTAAAGTCACTGTTTATTTATAAATTAGGAATTTTGGATTTTTATTATTTATAAATTAGAAATTTTGGATTTTTTTGGAAAGAAAAAATATCTTCATAAAAGCCTCCCAGTTTGCTATTTAAGTTCCTTTTTTAATATTTAAAAATAAAACACAAAGGCAATTGGCGGATAAGCATGGGTAGGAATGCCCTCGTACGAATTGTGTTGGCTTTTTCCCTGTTAACTGCTATCGGCACAAAATTGAAATTTACTGAGATTCAGTCCTTAAAAAGTTAAACCTTTTTTTAAAGCCCCGATCAACCGCACACTCATCATCAGTTATGAAACCACCAAAATGAGAATTCGCTTGTGGACTTTCAATTACATTTCGCTTGTAGACACTCAATACCGAAGATGAAAGGAAAAATTCGACTTGCGAGATGGGGCTCCGCTGCTCACGGAGTTTTTTTATTATTTTGGCAAAAAGGAATTTTCCAAGAATGATTTGCGACAAGCTAAGTTGTTTTGTTGGATGCTCTCTGGAAAATGTGCACTTGATTCAATCCGTATTGATGGTATTTCGTCTGGTTAATTGGAATTCAAGTTTTAATCAGAGCATTGACCGAGTAACCGTCAAATTTTCGTGGGAATTAGTTCAGATGTTACAGCATCAAACATCAAATTTCACCAAATGATTCAGATAAGTGAATTCTGATATCGCCAATTCTTTGTCTGTGATAACTTTCACATGAGTGATAATTGAACTGACTTGTGTGAACATGGGATCTGTTCTAGTCGTGTTGAAATCTTAGTTTGATCATTTTATAACTTACTAAATGAACAGTTTTTGATCAGAACCATATTTTTCCATCTAAAACTAATTTTAATTGTAAATTAATTTAACACTGGCTTCTTTTTTATAGTGGCATTATTTTTTTATACTGAATTTTTATTTATTTAATATCTGCTACAAAATACTAGTTACATTTTCTCAGTAAATTTACCATTTTATATATATTTTGTAAAAAATTTTTATCTTGTTTGATAGTTTTTCTTTTCCGTATTAACCAGATTTTTATTTTAGGTGAAGCCAGTGTTAGTTTGCCAGTTAATTCGCCCAAAAACGCCGAGGTTGGAGAAATTGTGGTTACCTTTAGTTGAAATTGGTATTTATGTAAAATTTCTTATATCATCAGTATTGAAATGTAAGTTACCTTAAGTTACTTTAAATTTTGTTCCTTGCGTATATTTTTTGTATATTTCTTTGCGTCAAAAATTTTTTTATCTGTCCGTCTTGTCTATCTCTTTCGTAATTATTTCGTTTATATATTCTTTATTTCAGATATTTTCATTCTATTTAAATTTAAATTCATATTTTAATAGTTTTTTTGTAACAACTGTCATACACGAACAGCTACAAGGAAATCTCAAAGTGCAATGTTTAAATGACTGACTTTTCTATAATTACAATAAGCTCACGATTATCAAATGCACGATTATCAAAATTGAAAAAAGACAAAAATAGTCAATTTTTAACAATTGACTGTAACTTTCCTTACAACCTCCTCATTGGAGTATATTACTTCAGGTGGTTCCACATCAAAATCACGACAGACAAGGCAGAAATATTTTTTTAAGCTTTTTCCCTATTCCGTCGTAAAAAGAAAATGTTTTTTCCCTTCCAACAGTTTTTTCCATTAAGAGCTTCTATTTTGTCTACCCGCTTTGCCCAAAAAGACTTAATTTTGTTAACTTAGAATAATGAAGTACGATGCATGCCTATCTTATTCTATATTAAAAGTCAAATGATGATAACATAATACGGTAATACCAAAATGATTATAAGTAAAGAAGTTTGTGACTAGTCAAAGAATATTTATCGTCATTTATATTTTTGACAAAACCAACAAAAAAATTTGATAACGCTTAACTAGGATATTAAACGACACAAGCGTTCAAGTGCAACTGATTGATATTGGTTGATATTCGCTTAATCTCGGTATACACACGACCTAGCAAAAACATTCGATACAACGATATACAAGCGCTTACCCGCTTTAAGAGGGGTACCCGCTTTGGGCGACCTTCCCCTAATTTCAATAAGATTAGAGTATAAACTAGTTGTTCCTCCATAAACTGAAGAAAAGAGTCTTATCTTTCCTAAGTGGAAAAAAATATTATTGCACTTACTACTGAAAATCATATGCTCGACATTAAAACCTCTCATAGTAAAAAATATCTTTCTGTTTTGTTTTTGTATTCTATAAGTGAGAAAAACATTTCGAATATCAGAAATTTAAATTACATTTGACGGGAAAAATTATTGCTTTTAATTTTCATAAAAGGGTATAGTACCTACTCGACTATTCTCGCTCGTACTTTAACAGAAAAACTAGAAAGAATGAAAAAAAATTAACTACACATTTTAGTTGAAACAAAAAAGACAGATAACGCAATAAAAAATTGGCTAATTTTTCAGGAGTCCCCTTACCTACCAAAAGTAGAGTTCATTTCAAATAGGTAAGTTGTCTACTTTACTATTGGAATTCACCTATCCGAAATGAGCTCTACAGTTTCTTTACATGCTTGTTTCGTTATAGTTAAAGCAATCGATAATATTTTTTTTGTTATCCAAATTCCAGTTTAAATATTTGACTATTCGTTGAAAGTAATACAAATAACGTATTTACAAAGTTTTATGCTCAAATAAATAAGGAATTGTCACACAAATCCAACCTACACAGTTAACTGTATAATCTTCACATATATAAAATACATTTTCACGGATAATTCAATTTTCTGTGGAAAACATTTTCGTTTCACCAATGATGTGTTACAAATTGGCTTAATTTTACAATAAAAGCATTTCTTCAAATAGACAATTTTTATAACGGTTCGTATAATAAATTTGATTTTTCATAGCTAGACAGCGGAATAATTGTATTCTGTGCTTTTGATTTTCGATAAGAAATTTTCAGATTTCATTCAAAGGAGTGAGATAAAAATAATAATGAACGAATAGTTCTGTTTTGAAAACTGGATTTCTTCTTTTTATAACAATAAAAAATTTTATTTTGAAAATTTGTTAGGGCAAATATATAATAGCATTAGCGATTATGTGCACAAAACTGAGTATTTCCTGTATGAACCGTATGATATTATGAGGACTTGTAAAATATCAACTTTCTGTTATCATCTTGTTGGTCTGCGCATAAAGTGTATATTTTAGGTGCTGGTCGTTAAAATCGTGACAGGTACCTCTATATGCTTGTCTTGTGTGTTAATATATTATGGAATAATTTCGCGCTTTGTGGTTGATCAAACCGATGATTCAATAGCTGATTTCATTAGGCTTCAATAAACTAGACAACATAATAAACCAGATTCAAAATCAAGTGTAAGATTCGTTCAGATTGAAGCAACAAGTAGAAAGTGGTAAGTAGAACGCAGAAGTCGGTTACTTGATGTACCAGACACGCTAATCTGCTTTCTGTCTTCAGGGCCGGATCTAGGGGGGCATCGGGAGCACGTGCCTGGGGCACCAGATTTGAGTGCTAAAATTTGGAATTCTTTTTGCTCGTCACTTGTTTGGAGGGAAAAAAGTTTGAAGAAAATATTTCTTTTTAGGGAAGGTCGGCATTTTTAAACGATGCCCCGGGCGGCACATAAGGCAAATCCGGCCTTGTCTGTTTTACTTATGCAACCTATAGTTAGTTTATAGCTATACTTACTACTTCTCTCTTCAGTGTGAACCAGTTATAATTATAATTGCTGATAATGTTAGAGTTGTCTACAAAAACATTGTGTTTGAAATATTTAAACTTTCACACGATTTCAGTGCTAAAAAAAAAGAGATTAAGTAGCACTACATTTAAAATTTTTATTATATTAAAGTTCTATGAAACAGCTAAAGAGTTTACGCCTAGGTAATCTTAATTGTAAGTTAATAATAGAACTAAAACTAAAAATATGATCTACCCGACCCATCCATTTTCGGAAGCTTGCTTGGTATGCAGGTGGTTTTTGATTTTGTTCATACCAATTTTGTAAACGGTTGGTAATAATCTGCGCAAATATTTCCACCTTAGTATTTATCAAAGCAACAGATCTATAGTTCTGTGGCGAATTTCTGGTTCACCCTTTCTTTAAAATTACAGAGTTTGCTTCAGCCCTATCATCAGGCACCATTTCCTTGCTAATTATTTCAATGAATAGATGCAGCATGTTCTTTTTCCCATTTTCTATTAGATTTAAAAAAAATTCATATATCGCTTATTCCTGGGGCTTTTTCATTTCTGCATCTACTCAATGAGGCATTTAGCTCTTCTATACTAATTTCACAGTCAATTTTATTTACACAGTTTCCTAATAATTGAGTTGCTATCGACAACACTACTAATTGTAAGTAATTTCATAAAAAAAATTCGTAATTATAACCACATTTTAAATATTTTAAATTTCATTATAAATTTACAAAATATACTTATATTACAGTATAAAAATCATTTGTAAAATAATGTGGCGAGTGGACATTACCACAAAATTATAATTAATATACCTAAACGAACGGTTTCCAAACTTTATGCACTAACTTATGTCTTTTTCATAAATATCTTTTTACAATGTCTTAAAATAATATATAATAATCTGTTGAAATAAATTATATTTTCTGATATTGTAAAAAATCGAAATAATAGTGTTTTATTTTTTTTTGCGAAAAGAGACCCATATAACTCCTTAATATAAAATGTCCATTATTTGGTAATTATGTTTGAGCGCTTATTCTTAAAACCATGATTTTATCAAAACGACGACGATATTTGCAACTAACCTGCGTCTCCCTGGTTAACATTGCGCACCCCCCAGCTTGGAAATTACTGACCTACACCATTCTATACATATTTACCGACATTACGGTAAGTATGATTGACATAATTTTCAATACGTAATTAGCCGGTTTTTAAAATAAAAAATTTCAAATTACTGGATATCAGAGTTTGTTGAATTTAGTTTCGAAATTTCCCGAAAATAAGTAGGGGAGAGGTGTGTCAGTAGTAACAGTGGGTCAATTGTAACTTCGAAATTTGTGAGACATCTATTAATCCTATTGAAAAGTATTACGTATCATAAGGTATCCCGTGAAGTTGTGCTTTACTGACAAAACTTTCAGTTAATATCATCTGGTGGTTTTCTCTCAGCAATATCAAATGTGTTTATATAAGCTAACCGTAAATTTTGAGTTTGTTGACAATTTTTTGATTTTTACACTAAATATCCCATCAATTTCAAGCAAAGTGATTTTATTGAAAACAGAAGCAATCAAATAATATTATCAAATAGGTAGTATCGCTTTTTTAATCATAATTAGTATTTTACAATTTTTTTTATAAAATTAAACAGCACTGCAACAATTGCAACAAATTCAATAGTGTCATTTGTAAGATGTTACAATTGACACACTCCAGTAGTTTTATATATCCACAATTTTTCTTTACAGTATTTTAAATTTAAGGAAATGAGTACATAGAGCCGAGGGTCAATATAGAGTTTTAAATAAAGTTTAAAAACTTTTACGGTTTTTCATAGTCCTAATTTTTGAGGATTAATTTTAAATTTTGTAGCTAATAATATCTTTTTTAATAGTTTACATTATTAATTTTCTAAATATTACTTTGTATTGCTTTAAAAATTTTAGTTAAATAAAATTAAATTTTATATTTCAGGTATGAATCGAATGATAAAAGTAACGGTTTCGATTAAAAAATTAAAAAAAAATTACCTTCCATTAATAGTTACATTTTGGCAAAATCCACTGATTTTATACATCGATTTTCAGTTACGGTTGTCGTTCGATTCAATGCTACTACCATTAGTTTTCCCTGCTGGATCAGTCCCTAATCTAATTCACGCTGTTTTCAGAATAAAAAAAAATGCTATATGAAACAAAACGAAAAAGTAAGATAGGAGCTGTATTTGATAATGTATACATGAATACTGTTAAAAGAGTAACAGAAAGAGAAAAAATCACGCCTGTTGCCAGAAACTGTGGCATTTATCACCTTACTCACTCAACATGTGCGGGAGAATTTTGAAAAGTAAATTAATTATAGTAATTAACTTATAAATTACACTAAATAATGAGTGTTACAATTGTACCTAAGCCCTGTAACAATTGATCCTCTGATGGTGACGATTGTAACATTACACTTTGGGCCACATAAATGCAGTTATTTTAATTTTGGGCCAACATAGAATATTTTTGTGTAATTCATTCAAAACATAAAGAATGTCCGTATCTTGTACCAAAAATTTAATTCTCTGTGACTAATAGACACAAAGTTACTAGCAAGTATATTTTTTTTTGTTACTACTGACACACCTTTCCCTTAATTTTTAAAATAAAACTCATTCATTAATTTTTAGAATGCTGCAACCACCTTAATATAAAATTATAGAGTTCACTTTTTTGTGTATAGGGGTAATTCACCCTTTTGCGAAATTGTCCAGCAGAGGATTCATAATATTTTGTCCCTTCACTAGTTTTCAGAAATGATATTCAGTTATATACAATATGTCAATAAACACGGTAAATTTATAAGTTCTTACGAATTCAGTAAATGAACGATGAATTTCACTCGAAGCAAGTGAAACTGACTAAATAATTTCCTTCAGAACATGAAAAGAGAATCTGTAACCTAGCCTTGGCAAATAAATATTCGTATGCACAGACAGGTATAAATAAGAAATTATTAAAATTGTTCAACTCATAGAGTATAAAATCAAATTAGCTATAAAAATAACTTTCAGAATTTTTTTTTATTTAACCTTTTTCATTTACGTACGTACCTATGCCTATCACCTACCCACGCGTAGGTATATCCAACAACATTTTTGAATAATTAATTATTTAGCAACTTTATCGTCACTGTCGACTCCGTTATATGCGACGAAATAAAAAAACAGTTTTCGTAGTTAAAATGTCATATGACGTAAAATTAATGAGATACTGCATTAACCGGAAAAGGTTAACATAAACTAAAATATTATTTTTTTATGGCCGCACGCATAATATGTATGTCGTGGAGTAAAGCAGAAAGAAGATATATGTAGGTAAAAAGTGTTTGTTAACTGTTTTTGTGCACAGTTGATGAAAATTTTGATAATATAAGTAAAATAGATAATATAAATAGGTATTATAAATGTAAAAGCTTGTATTATTTTTTTCCAACTTTCATACCTCAACGACTTAACCAATGAAATTGAAAATTTACATACAGATAGTTTGTAGGATGTAGAAATACTTTTTCTATTGTAAAGCATTTCATTCTTTAGGCAAAATGCATTTAAAACGAAACAATAGTTGACTATTAAAAAACGAATGGTTATCTTCAGACTTTACATATTATTATTATAGGAGACTAAAATATTCCGTCCAATTTTTACCAACTGTAAAGCGCATTCTAAATTTCAAAAGAATATGTTACAAGAAATAAAATTACTTTTAATTAAAAACTAGATTAGTATTCCACTCTCATTCTGCGGTCGATAAATATTACTCTGTTCTATGTGTGCTATACCTAGTTTTAGGAACTAATAATTAACATTTCAATCGAAACAGACCAAAATACAAAATTGGGAAAATCTGTTAATTCAACATGATGGATCTAGAACAGCTGCAAATTGAATAATGCCTATTTTATCATCAATTAAAACTGTAATTAACAATATTATATAATATTTTATTTGTGTATTCCCTATTTCAAACTAATATTCATATCATTCCCATTTGTAACTTTTTCTTGTCTCCCGAGAATTTACCTATGTTTATTTGAATTACAATATCTCAAATAATTTTCATGTTTCCTTTCAAACAGGCAAAGTATGTACGAAGAATATAAAAAAGCAAATGTGCAAAAAACCATTCATTTGAATTGATAGAAAACACATTGAACTAAAATAAAAAATTTTCATATAATAGAAGTTAGGCATATTCTGGAGAGAAAACCACTTTCTAATAATAGAATATTATTAGGAATTTTTGGAATAAATGATTACCATGTTACATCAAAAATTTTTTGTTTTTTATTGGCTACGTACCTTCCGAGAATAAAATCTCTTCTTCAAGCCATAATCTTAAAATATTAAAAACAAACATATTAAGGAGAGGGTAAGGTTAATTTGTATAAAAAAAGGCATGTTTTTGTTATTTTCTTGTGACGACACAATTAAAATCTCTTTATTAAAACCAGTGGTACATTAAAGTATAACATTCGAACAATATTGTATAAAATTTTCACGAAGAAATATTAAAAAATACAGTAATGGCAGCAATTATTCGAACGTGTCTCGGAAAAAAGTAGAATTGCGGTGCCCCTCATAACTTGGTGCTGGATCTTCCGAAATAAAAAAACTAAGGTTCATTCGTTAGATAATAGTTTTCCTCAGGTAACGCTGGGAGGGTTTTTCGAAATTTCAATTTTTCACTTTTTTGGAACACTTAGAACGGAAAAACACGATTTTGATGAAAAAAAATTGGCTAATTTGTTATTGTAAAATAAAAATTATTAATAAATTTGAAAAAAACTCTCCAGCGTTACCTCGTAAATTATGTACACAAATAGTGTTCAAAATTTCAAATGGATCGGTGCTATAGTTTTGAAGTTATGAGGGGCACCGACTTTGAAAACGTGAGCTGTGGAGAAAACGCTTTAAAGTTTTGAACACTTAAAAATTATTGTATAAAACTGATATAGAATACTTACTGCTAAACTAAATTTTGTACCCTACACTGACAAAATATACAGTAAAGGTATAAACACGTTAGTACTTCCATTGAAATTTCTATAATATAACTGAGAGAGAGAGATATATAGAGAGCGAAACATCTGCCAGGTAACAACAAAAATGCTTATAACTTCGTCAATTTTGCTCCAATCAACTTGAAATTTTGAGACAATATTCAGATATTATGATATTGAGATATTATGCAATCAGTTAAAAAAATAAAAAAAATGTAAAAAAATTATTTTAATACCTCACCCTGCCCTTAAAGTAGGTACCTACTAAACGGTAATACAATAAATAAAATACAATTTTATTCAAAAAACAAATCAATATGAAAAATTATTATAGTTACTAACAAGGAAAGGTATCCAACTGCATTTCTGAAAAATTTTTGAAACTTTAGTGGATTGTAGATCTTACTAAAAGTAATCAAAAGCCATATTTCGTTCGTGCCCATAAGCGGTTTAAGGGGGTGAAACTCACCCATGAAAATTTGAGTTTTTTTCAATTTTCTTAAATTTCATGGAATTGGTAAGAGCTATGGCAGGGAAACTGTATATATTTGTGAAAGGCACTTTAAGATCTTTATTATGATACCAAAATTAAAGTTATAAAATCATTGAGGTTTCATTCCCCACCCCCAACCCCAAATTTTATTTTGGTAAAGGAGAAGGCTGTTATGTGTAAATAAAAGAATTTTTAATTAATATATTTTACATCACACCAGTTTACTTGTTTTTGCCTAAATACACCCTTTACTAATATTAACTTGGAACAAATTTTAACTTTTTGATTTAATAATGAGCAAAAATATGGTCCGCAAATCTCGTTTTTTAGTAATAAATTCTTACAAATTTACGATATACTTTAAAATACATAGTTTACAAAGAAAAATTACACTGCCTCCCCCCATGCTTTACTGATATATATATACCAATCTTACTTATTTATTTACTTATTTATTTATTTTTATTTATCTATACAATTTTCATAATTTTAACCTCTGGACATCTATGGATTTGGACTCTGAAAACAACTCATCACGGTATTTTCAGATAATGTAATTCTAAATGAGTATGCTATTAATTTACATCGCCGTAATAATATTCTCTAGCTCACAATCAGTTTTCGTCGCCTCGTTTTCAAAATTTGTTCAAGTATGGATGGTATAAAAGTCGATATATTGACTAACGACCAGAAAGATTTGAAAATCCTGCAACATATTGCTTTTTCAAAGAAGAAAGAGAAGCACCAAATTTTAGTGTAAGTGGTAACCCCGCTTTTATAAGATGTGCTTGGTGTGGACAATATTTTTGTTTTGAACATTTTTATGAACAATATCATTATTGTGTAGATTACAAACCTTCAAATACTGAAAATTGTATCGATAAATAAAAATAAATAAGGTTTGTATTGATATCAATAAAGCATGGGGGGGGGCGTGCAGTGTATTTTTTCTTTCTAAACTATGTACTTTAAAATATATCGTAAGTTTGTAACAATTCATTGCTAACATACGAGACTTTTTGACCAAATTTTTGCTAATTATTAAATCAAAAAATTAAAATTTTTCTCAAGTTAATATTAGCAAAGATGTATTTCTGCAGAAGGAAATAAACCGGTGTGATGTAAAATATATTAATTAAAAATTCTTTTATTAACACATAACAGCCTCCTCTTTTACCAAAATATCTGATAAAATTTGGGGTTGGGGGTGGCGGATGAAACTCCAGTGATTTTATAACTTTAATTTTGGTGTCATAATAAAGATCTTGAAATGCCATTCAGGGCGTTTTCGCGTTGGGGCTACCGTAGCGAGGAGCGACGCTACATTGTGATCGTGTACTCGCAACCATTGATGCCGGTAGTCATTAGAGCTATGTCTAAAAATATTTTGAAATGACTAACGCAATATGGCTCCCGTTGACACATAACCGTGCACATAACTTAAAATTTTTCAAACTGTTTATGTTTTAATAATTTTTGTATTATGCTACGTTAATTTTAATAATTCAAACATAAAATTTTGCTTCATTACATTAAAAATTGCAACTATTTTAAGAGATTGTCAAAAAAAATTTTTGAATGGCATTTGTACGCTACGCGAACAACTATAGCGCGTATCCTAGGGAGCAATGTTTATGCAACGCGAACATGAATGCTACGTCGATCCGAAGTGATGCCCACGGAAGCGATGAAAGCAACAACGCGAATACGCACTTATAAATATTGTATAGTTTCCCTACCAAAGCTCTTACCATTTCCAAGATAATTAAGAATATTGAAAAAAATTCAAATTTTCAGGGGTGAATTGCACCTCTTTAAGGCGCTTATGAGCACGATCGGAATATGGCTCCTGATGACTTTTAGTAAGGTCTACAATCCACCAAAGTTCTAAAAATTTTTGAGAGATACAGTTGGATACGTTTCCTTGTAAGATAAAAAATTTTTAAAAAAATACACAATTTTACAGTCAAAAAATAAAAATTTTTTAAATTAAGACAACAATTTTTTAAGAAAATTCTATTGTTGAAAAAATAATAAATAAAATTAAAATACCTTTTAATAGTATTAGGTACGTCAAACATTGAAATGAATTAAAAATCAAAAATCAAAAAACAAGAAATTGTAAAAATCAACAAAAATTGAATTCCCTACATTAATAATAGAATATCAAATTAATGTTACTAAAAAGATAGGAGTAAATTTCAGTGGCGTTTCATGACCTAAAATTTAACCGGGGCTAAAATGTTTTGCATATCATGTGAGAATTTTTTTAGAAAAAATGAAATCAGAATTAAAAATGGAAAAATAAAAGTTCAGTGTTATAACTCAAAACTTCGTAGTCATAGAAAAATTCTAAAAAAATATTTAAATTCTACGTAAGAATTTAGAACGTACGAATACCAGAGTTCTTGTCAGTAAAAATTTCATTAGCAGTAAAGGAAATTTTGAATAGCTTCTTTTTTTTTACTATATGTGCCACGCTAAGTGGCGCTTCTTTACATTCGCTAATTATTGCCACGTGTACGTGCAAAATTCTTACCTATATTGTGACTGAAAGACGCCGAAATATATCTAACTCCCAATTGCCCAACCATAGTTGCTGCAAACGTTTTTCCAAAATATGGCAGGCCACAATATTCTGCAATATTTCCGGCAATATGTGTTCATTGAACACATTGTATCAGAATCAAGTTCAAAACCACCCAGTTTTATTTTCTTCCTTTACATTCAAATATTTAATTTATTATCACGAGATATTACACGTTTTACATTAATTTTTTGATTTATATTAATAAGTAAGATTTTACGGCTTGTTTGTTTATATCATAAACAATTTTCATTAATAAAGTTCACTTTTCGTCTTCGTTGTGTAATGTTAAATGGCATCCTTGAATTGTTTGAAAATGCGTTTTGTAGATAGAAGACGTGGCTTAATGGAAAACAAATTGAGTACGTGTAAGTAATACTGTTATGACTTGAGTTGAATAAACAAATGATAGAATGAGCGAGAAAAGAAAGGTTGGTACGAAATTTTCCAAAAATAAATCTGTTGTTTTGTTTTAGCGATGTTTTAAATATTTAATTATCGATGTATTTATGAACTTGTGAAATATAGACAATACATTACAAATACCAATATTTCACTTCAATAATTTGATAAGTTTATTTAAGTATAATTTTTTTTTTTTAAAGAAATGGAGTATTTTAATTTTTGCTTTTAGTGACAATTTTTGTTCTAATGCTTACAGCGTACCTACTAGAACTGGACTGAACTGATGGAAAGATGATACGGAAAAGTAAAACCATTTACTGTAAGCTTTCTAGCAAATAACTAACGTCAACATAAATCCCATTATGGAAAAACGCCGTGAGCAGCGGGGCCCC
Source organism: Brachynemurus nebulosus (assembly GCA_035578155.1). Taxonomy (NCBI): domain Eukaryota; kingdom Metazoa; phylum Arthropoda; class Insecta; order Neuroptera; family Myrmeleontidae; genus Brachynemurus; species Brachynemurus nebulosus. The sequence continues at coordinate 14,143,493 of JAPWDM010000011.1, read as the reverse complement.
ATCACGGAAGTCGAGTTCTTCTCTTCATCTTCGGTATTGAATGTCTACAAGCGAAATGTGATTGAAAGTCCGCAAGCGATTTGTCATTTTGGTGGTTTCAAAACTGATGCTGAGTGTCCGGCTGATCGGGGCTTTAAAAAGAAGGTTTTAAGTTTTTAAGGGCTGAATCCCAGTAAACTTCAATTTTATGCCGATAGCAGTTAGCAGGAAACAAGCCAACACAATTCGTACGAGGACATTCCTACCCATGCTTATCCGCCAATTGCTTTTGTGTTTTATTTTTAAATATTAAAAAAAGGACCTTAAATTGTAAACTGGAAGGTCTTTATGAAGACATTTTTTCTTTCCAAGAAAATCCAAAATTTCTATTTTATAAATAATAAAAATCCAAAATTCCTACTTTGTAAATAAACAGTATTATAAATATTTATGTATTGCATTTGTTAAAAAAAAGTAAGTGTTAAGTTAAGTTTTTCACCTGATGATGGTGTAAAAGCCGAAAGTCGACTCGTGTTTTTCTGTTATTTTGCTGTGAAAAGTGACAAAGCAACAACCATATTTAAAAGTAAGTGCATTTTTTTTAAATTTTTAAAATTACTATACGCCTGCTTGTATTAGAATAGAAATAAAGCATTTAAAATTGCTATTAACTTAACCTGTACACAAAATTTCAGCCCTCTAGATTTATTTGGGAAGATTTTGACCCGAAAGAAACTGTTAAAAAAAAGAAAAACCATGTTCTTTTAGGTATAAAAATGGTGGGGGTAAGGATTAAAAATCAAGACCCCCAAAAGGCACCCCCTTGATACTAATTCAATCCGAGTACAAAATTTCAACCCTCTAGATTTATTTGGGTGACCTGTACGAGTGGTACAAACTTCGAAAACGTCGAAAAAGCATGAAATTGTAGCTTAAAAAAAACGCCGTGAGCAGCGGAGCCCCATCACGGAAGTCGAATTTTTCCTTTCATCTTCGGTATTGAGTGTCTACAAGCGAAATATAATTGAAAGTTCACAAGCGATTTGTAATTTTGGTGGTTTCAAAACTGATGATGAGTGTCCGGTTGATCGGGGCTTTAAAAAAAGGTTTTAAGTTTTTAAGGGCTGAATCTCAGTAAATTTCAATTTTGTGCCGATAGCAGTTAACAGGGAAAAAGCCAACACAATTCGTACGAGGGCATTTCTATCCATGCTTGTCCGCCAATTGCCTTTGTGTTTTATTTTTAAATATTAAAAAAGGAACTTAAATAGTAAACTGGAAGGCTTTTATGAAGATATTTTTTCTTTCCAAAAAAATCCAAAATTTCTATTTTATAAATAATAAAAATCCAAAATTGCTAATTTATAAATAAACAGTGACTTTAATAACATTTTCAAATTACTTAATATGTATGCATTTCATTTGTTAAAAAATTGTATTCACTTTTTTTTAAATTTTTTAAAATTACTCTTCGCCTACTTGTATTTAGAATAAAAATAATGCATTTAAAACACATTTAACAATAGCATTCAATTTCGATGTAAAAATGGAAGAAGTGGGGGGAAAAGTAATGTGGACTCCCTAAATGGTACTAGCTGGATACTAACTGAATACACGTACAAAATTTCAGCCCTCTAGGTTTCCTTAAAGAGTCTCTAGACGTGTTAGAAAACAAGCAAAAAAATTAAGGAAATATTGGCGTAAAAATCGTGGGGGTAAGGGTTAAAAGTTGAAACCCCCAAAAAACAGTGTCTGGCTATTAGCTTAACCTGTACACAAAATTTCAGCCCTCTAGGTTTATTTGGGGAGATTTTGACCAGAACGAAAGTGTTAAAAAACAAGAAAAATCATGTTGTTTTGGGTATAAAAATGGTGGCGGTAGGGTTTGAAAGTCGAGACTCCCAAAAGGCACCCCCTTGATACTAACTCAATCCGAATACAAAATTTCAGCCCTCTAGGTTTATTTGGGTGACCTCTGCGAGTGGTACAAACTTCGAAAACGTCGAAAATGCATGAAATTGTAGCTTAAAAATGAGGGGGGTGGGGGTAAAATATCAAAACCTCCAAAAAGCACAACCTAGGTACGAACTTTATCAATACACCAAATTTCAACCCTCTACGTTAATTCTGGGGGGCTGGGGGCCTGTTAGATCCAGCAAAAATCGTTTTTCCCCCCTCTACTCCCACCAAATCATCCTAGGAAGCTGAATTTTGGATATGTTGTAGATAATTGACCGAAACATTATTTAAAACCGGTTTGGAAAAGTTATATTGCTTTTCCGCCCCCCACCACCCCCTTAAATGTCGGGTCAGAAAAAAAATTTGCCCAAAATTTGATCCCACTTTGATAGTATGAGGTGCCTCGAAAATGAGCCCCATTTACCAAATTTCATCTCTTAACTTCCATAGGGGGGCCCTACACAAATTAAAAGGTGGCGGTATATATATATATATATATTATATATATATATATATATATATATATATATATATATATATATATATCAGACATTTTTTTTTTCTACATATCCGTGTTCTACGGGTCCGAAAACGGATAGCGCCCCTACTCTCGCCTCTCGCAGCTCTTATCGTATAGACTGTATAAGTCTAATTTTTCGGAGAAAATTCGACTAATGAGGGGGGTGGGGGAAAAATATTTAAACCTCCAAAAAGCACAACCTAGGTATTAACTCTATCATCACACCAAATTACAACCCTCTACGTTAATTCTGGGGGGCTGGGGGCGTGTTAGATCCAGCCAAAATCGTTTTTTCCCGCTCTACTCCCTCCAAATCATCCTAGGAAGCTGAATTTTGGTTGTGTTGTAGATAATTGACCGAAACAATATTTCCAACCGATTTGGAAAAGTTTTATTGTTTTACCGCCACTTTTTATTTTTTTACTATTTACTAATTTACTATTTACTATTAACTCTATCAACACGCCATTTACACTATTTACTATTAAATTATAGAAAACACAGATTTGTAAAAAAATACCAAAAAAGTACACGGAGAGAAAAATCATATAATTTTTGTAGATAAAATTTCAGAAAAATTATCATGCTCTCTTTTAATGCGTGCGCGATCGACGACCAAAGTAAAAAATATGTGCTAGCATGGTAAAATTTAATGTGCTAACACAACTTTTATCACACTCTTATTAATATATGTAATAGTTTAATTCTTGTTGTCGTACTCTTTCATTTACGCATCTGACCCGCAACCTTATGTTGCTTCGACTGTACCTCTAAAAACTTCGAAGATGCCCGATCTTTTCCGACTTTTGATTCTTTATGATCCATACAAAAATGATTGGCAACAATATATTTTAATACTGAAGATAGTGGAGTAACAAAATGATGAATTAAACGATGATGATCCGTCAAGACATTCTAATAAACACTGCTTCGATACCACACGACACCACACCAGCTAACCAGCTACTTGCAACACCACCAGTCCTGCTATGTGACCTTCATATATGATTATGTTGATACTTTCTGCAGCTTGCCTCGCTATGTGACAGCGTTGATACCTTCTCTTTCTTTCTTTCTACTATTAGCTTCTTTTATTCTTTTCTACTTTTCTTCTATTTTAAGACAGCATGGTAATTTTTGTAAAAAAAACAATTAAACTGTCGGCAATGGAACTTTTTACTGTGCTGTTTTACAAATTTACTGAGCTAATATTACGGAAAGAACATTCTATCCTTTAAATTTTCTATGATTAAAATAATTTTTGTATTTTTACCGTACAAAATTTAATATGTTCGCCTCTTACACGTCGATTGTAGTGCTGAGCACAGTAATTTTTATATGAATTTTCTCTCTGTGTAGGATAACAGTTTTTATATAAGTATATAGGTTTTTTGTTTAAGTTATTTGAGTTTTTGTTCAAATTAATTGTAAATATATATTTTTAAAATGTAACATTAAAAATAAGTGGACCGATCATTAAAATGTAAATCTTACAGTGAATTAATATATAATTTTTAATAAGTATAAAGTTATTAAATCAAATGACAATAAATATTTTTTCGAAAAATAATTAAACGATAAGAAACAAAAAAGTTAAAAAATATTGATAATTCTTAAGTCAATTTAATTTAATTTATTCTGAAAAAAGGGATTAACGAAAAACAAATCCAATTATATTGAATCAAATATTTCTACGAAATGAAGGGAAATCTGATATTTAAAAAAAAAGTTACTAACGAACTTAATACTGACATATTCAAATAATTGAATATTTAATGAATACAAAAATTTTAATATTTTTGAAATTTAAATGAACTGATTGGAATTTTTTTATCATTCTCCCTTTTATTTTGTTGTGTTGAAATTACTTGATCTATTACGATTTAGGGTATTATACATAATTAGTTTGAAAGGTCAGATTTATGGCACTTTTTCTTAGAGAAATCATAACGTCAAATAAGAATGGAATTTTTTATTTATTTATTTATTTACTTATTTATTTATTTATTTATTTATTTATTCTTTTTTCATACATTTAATGTATATGGAATACGTCAAAAAGGGAAGGAATGCAGCCATGGCTGACTTTAATTAGGTACTATCCCGATATTTCCCTTAGCAATTATAGAAAACCAAGGAAAACCATAATTAGGATAGTTGATATTTTGGTATCTAATTAAAATATAACTAAAAAACCAGCAATACGTTGAAATCTAGTAAAATCTCATTGTCGTCTGGCAAAAGGACCATACGACAATGCGTCATCAATAACAAATATCACAATATAAAATTTAAAATTTTTCTTAATTTAAAATTAAATAAAATTTAAAATTAACTTAATCATTGTGTGGTAAAAAGCAAAAGAAAAAAACCACACATCAATGTGTCAACCATTTAAAATCAAAATGATTTTTCTTTTTCTTTTCTTAAACAAAAACAAAAAAAAAAAACGTCGTGAGGAGTGGGGCCTCATCACGGTTTTTAAAGGTTTTAAGTTTTTAAGGGCTGAATCTCAGTTAATTTCAATTTGGTGCCGATAGCAGTTAGCAGGAAAAAACTAACACAATTCGTACGAGGGCATTCCTACCTATGCTTATCCGCCAATTTCCTTTGTGTTTTATTTTTAAATATTAAAAAAGGATCTTAAATAGTAAACTGGATACCTTCATGAAGATATTTTTTCGTTCCAAAAAAAAAACAATTCTATTTTAAAAATAAAAATCCAAAATTCCTACTTTATAAATAAACATTAACTTTATTAACATTTTTAAATTACTTAATATGTATAATTTTATATATTGCATTTGTTATAAAAGTAAGTTAATTTTTTTTTTTTAATTTTTAACTTCCTATTGGAAGTTATTGTAATGGGTCCGATTTTATGAATCGCTAATTTTGACATACCTCCACGTTTCAAGGTCACTAGAATCCGAATCCATCGTTTTTAGCCTGATGTCTTTGTGTGCGTTCGTTAGTTAGTTCGTTCGTTCGTTCGTTTGTTCGTTCGTTCGTAAATTTTTTTTCGTCTCGTATATCCCGAGAACAAATGATGATATCAACTTCGGACAAATTTTACTAAATGTGGTATCAAAAAATGAAGACCGGATAAAGGATAAAGCTTTCAGCAAATTCGGATTAACGGTTTGTTTTTCGTGGTAAAAAAAACGGAATTAACTTTATTAAGATAAGATAGATTATATGGCTTTTTTACCATAACATTATTATATAATGGCTTAAGAACCTTCCTTGATGTTAGAAACGCCAGTATTTTATTATAAAATAAAAAAAAAAAAAAATAAAAAAAAAACGAGATAAGAATCTTTTTTTTAAAATATACTTTGTCTCGTATAACTTGAGAATAAATGATGTTATCATTTGTTTGATGAAGGTGAAGCCCCCACCCTTAGGTATAGAAGGCGAAGTCCCCGGTATGGTACAAGGGGCAAAACCTCTATCGGGGGCCCAGGGGAGGAGTCGACTGAAATGAAAAAGAATTATTTATGTACAGTAGTCTCTAGTCTTTAAGGACACCCAATGGGAAGTTGACAGTGTGGGTAGACCAGTCGTTCAATTTACTATTCGCCTACTTGTCTTATAGTACCTATAAATATATAGCATTTTAAACACATTTAACAATACCATTGAATTCCGATGTAAAAATGGGAGAAGTGGGGAAAAAAGGAACGTGGAATCCCTAAAAGGCACTAATTGGATACTAACTCTATACATGTATAAAATTTTAGCCATCTACGTTTACTCAGGGTCTCTAGGCGTATTAGAAAAAAGGCAAAAAAATAAAGGATATATTGGCATGAAAATCGTGTGGGTAAGGGTTAAAAGTTGAAACTCCCAAAAAGCAGTGGCTGGCTATTGACTTAACCTGTACACAAAATTTCAGCCCTCTAGGTTTATTTGGGGGGATTTTGACCCGAATAAAGCTGTTAAAAAACAAGCAAAATCTGTTCTTTTTGGTATAAAAATGGTGGGGGGAAGGGTTAAAAGTTGAGACCCACAAAAAGCACCCTCTTGATACCAACTCAATCCGAATATAAAATTTCAGTCCTCTAGGTTTATTTGGGTGACCTGTGCGAGTGGTAGAAACTTCGAAAACGTCAAAAAAGCATGAAATTGTAGCTTAAAAATGAGGGGGGGGGGTAAAATATTAAAACCTCCAAAAAGCACAACCTAGGTGCGAACTTTATCAACACACCAAATTTCAACCGTCTACGTTAATTCTGGGAGGCTGTGGGCGTGTTAGATACAGCCAAAATCCTTTTTTCCCCCTCTACTCCATCCAAATCACCCTAGGAAGCTGAATTTTGGCTATGTTGTAGATAATCGACCGAAACATTATTTCCAATCTGTTTGCGAAAGTCTTATTGTTTAGTTGCCCCCCCCCCACACCCCCCTAAAATTTGGGTCGGATCCAAAATTTGCCCAAAATTTGACCCCACTTTGATAGTATGAGGTGCATCGGAAATGAGCCCCACTTACCAAATTTCAGCTCTTAACTTCCATAGGGGGGCCCTACACCTATTAAAAGATAGCGGGAATATATATATACTTACATATATATATATATATATATATATATATATATATATATATATATATATATATATATATATTCCCGTTATCTTTTAATAGGTGTAGGGCCCCCCTATGGAAGTTAAGAGCTGAAATTTGGTAAGTGGGGCTCATTTCCGATGCACGTCATACTATCAAAGTGGGGTCAAATTTTGGGCAAATTTTGGATCCGACCAAGATATATATATATATATATATATATATATATATATATATATATATATATATATATATATATATATATATATTATATATATATATTTTCCCACTACCTTTTAATGGGTGTAGGCTGTATAAGTCTAATTTTTCAACGGAAAAATTCGACTAAAAGAAATGTCACAATCGCAGTAACAGTAGTAACAAACAGTAGCATCATCAACACAGTAGTAACAGGCATTAAATAAAAAAAATTTTACTGTACTTATAACACTTGTGTTATTGTTTCCTTATTCTATCGCTTTTTTATGTCGTTATTGCTCATTAATTTATAATGTAACCTAATCGCCATCTTTCTTGTGCTATTTTCCCTCTGTAGTTCTCTTTTTCTTCCTATAGAACAAATATCATTAAAATATTTCAATTAGATTTTTAAGAGATTTCTAATTAAGATAAACTATCAGTAATCCGGAGAAAGCAGGTAGCCAGGTATTTTAAAACTATTTTTATTAGTTTACTATTTGAAAATAACCGCTAAATTGCTTTTTCGGTATAATAGTGCTAACATAATTAACGGATACTGTCTTCGACTATACTGTAAAGAGCAAGAGTACTACACAATTTATGACTACGAAACACGAACCTGTCAGTACCGTTTGAAAATCTCTGTTGAGTTGTATAAGATACTATGTTGATCCATCAAGTTCACTAGATCTGAAACGAAGATTTCACTTATAATGTACCAATTATTATTATTAATCGTTAATAAGTGATGAAGAATATTGTCAAAATTATTAAATAACAGATAATTTATTCTACATAATCATTTTATACTACATTTTTTAATCGTCGGAAAATTCAACGTTCAAATTAGAGTCACACAGATAATAAATAATAATAATAGCGCGATTGTTCCGTTATTGAACTGCACAGTGCTATTAATAAATATTATGTTTAATATTATTTATAATGAAAATCGATAGTTTATTAAAATATTAACAAAATTTTTCTCTCTATTACTCCATGTATTTGTTTATGTTGGCTTGTCAAATAAAATCAGTTGAAATGTTCAATAGACTGGAAACAATTTGTACAAAAACAAAATATTATGGAAATAATTGTAGCCATGACGTAAATTTATTTTAAAAATGATTAGAAGAATTTTTATGACGTTATGAGCTATTTGACAACAAAAATGTATTTTTCTTGGAAAAAGACGATAATTATTAGATTTTCAAATGGGTGTGCTACTAAAAAAATAAATATTCTAAATTCAAGATAAATATTAAAGTATGTATTTAGAGATTAGAGTCAATAAAGCAAACAAAATTAACGTAATTAATAGTTGAATGTCTAGTCTAAAATAAATCCCAGTGTTAAGACAATCTGTACCAATTAGTGCCGGTGATAAAACAATATTCTATTCTATCAGAATCAAATTTTCAGACGGATTATTGTTACAAATTGAAATTCATTAATTTTGAATTCAGTTTTCAATTATGTGCATATATGTACAAGTATGTTGTTAGTTATTGCTCAATTACGTATTGTCCTTCATAATTCAAATTCGTGGTCATATCATCCTCATATTCTTCCTGATTTGTAGGAAATTATTACGCTAGACGTTTGGCACTTTTCTACCCATCAATATAATAAAATATATAAAATCCAATAAACAATGGAAGCGTTGTGTATAACGTTTTTAATGTTATACACAACGCTCCCGTGATTTATTTTATGAGATTTTTCTTTAAATATTCATTCTATTAGATTTCTGTCACGAAGTTTGAAAAGCACCTATTTTAAACCTAATTCTCACAAATCAACTAGATTAAGTGTACATATAAAAATCTGTCGTTCGTAAGGTGTAATGCTGTGGTAATTTTAGTTCTGATTTAGTCTGTTACTATTCATCGTAGGGTTCACGTCGTAACCAGTATCATCGTTGTTTTAATCAACTCGTGAAATTTATAAAGAAAAAAATATGAAGTGTGTCATAGGTACTTAAGTGTAAAAATTCTATTGAACAAAAAATTTTAAAAATAAACGGATACCTTTCTTAAAATAAATAAATTTATTTTTAATTGTTGGTTGTTAGACATATAGGTCGGCCATGACAGTATATATTATAAATATGCAAGGTGCCCAGTCATACATATTATTCCACAGTACACAAACACATTCGCATGTTTGTGTAGATGCAAATGATGTGTTTTGTTATACGTATCATAATGGTAGGGGTAGCGGTGTCCACGTCATTTGCTGGCAACAGCGGGCACGGTAATTCGGAAATAGGAAATTTAGATCTTGTATATTTATATGCTAATTCTTCATAATTTAAGTTACCAAAAACACTTCTTTTTACTATGCTGTGATGGCTAAGTTTACCTAAACCTAACCATCTGTTTTTCATACTTTCTCGAAAATCATTAGAACACCTAATTTTCTACTGGAACACCTAAATAACATAAAATACACTTATTTTTCATCTAGTTGTTTTCGGTAATTTTGAAAATTTTTGTTTTGGGAGCTCCCAGCTTGATGGAGGTACTGAAAACTATGGCCGTAGAGATAAATGCCAAATCTTGAGGGTAAACGTGATAAAATAGATGACAGGTACAAAAATATAGGTGATGAGCCATAAAAATGGGTTGCTTTATCTCAAAAGCATAACAGATAAGTAAAAAAATGAACAAAAATCCTTTCACAGCCATTATTTTTTTCTGTTTGTGGATCCTTCCATTCAAGTACAGGCCCGGGGTTACAACTTTGGCTGCTGCTCCTTCTCATTCGGCCTGTTGAAAATCAGTCAAAAAAATTCAGATTTCTTTAAAATTTTCGTATCTATCGTCAAATAAAGCCCCCTTAATGTTTGACTAAAAATAATTGGTGTGAGCTGCATTTGTTCTAGACGGATAATCTCGACAACGACGGTTTAAATACGGTATTATTACGTTTAGGAAGTGTAGATGGAGAAACTTTTAAATAATGATATTATAGTTTAGACTCTAACGCTCCTTTTACATTGTACGGTTTTCGCCGTACGGCAAAAAACCGTACGATCGCATGTTTTTAGTGGAGTGAAGAAGATCATGGGACCTTTCACATTACACGGTCACGGCAAAATGCCGTTGCCGTGCCGTGTAGCTGCCGTCTCTTGCCACTGAACTTGACGGTTGCCATACGGCGTTTTTAACTCAGTAGTGCATGTAATTAAATGGATGCTTTCACATTAGACGGTTTTTTAACGTACCGCATTAAAATTATTTTGTTGAATTTCATATTAATTATTAATTTTATTTGTGAAATAGATGAAACTAATGTTGAATGTGATAACCAGTTTTTGAAGAAACTGTATATAATTCCGAAATTGTGTGTTTTGCCGGTAATTGAAATTGAGCCGGTAAACGTCCGAAAATAGTTGAAAAATTTATTTTCGTCATTTTTCAGGTCTGTGAAAGAGTGTGATAATAAATAATCCTACTTTCTATTTCCTCTGATTTATAGAATTAACTTTAATCACACTTGTTACTTGTGTAATGTTGCAAATTAAATGAAGATATTCAGTTTACAACGGCAAAAAACCGTGCAATGTGAAAGCAATAATATTACGGCAAAAAGCCGTACGGTTTTTTCCCGTACGGCGAAAACCGCACAATGTGAAAGGAGCGTAATGGTAAGATTAATTCTTAACTACTAGGGAATTATTTTGTCACCAACCTCAATCCATTTTCTTTTGTCGTGGTTTTTAGTGTAGTGAATTCTAATTCATAATTCTGCTTTTGTCAGCTTTATTACTTTCTATCTAAAGAGTAAGAAGTTATTAAAACTATAACAGAAAGTGCTTTTGTTTGAAGTAGTTAGTTTTTATAATTTCTAATCAAACGTTATAGTTTCTAATAGAACTATTAATAAACTTTGGAACTTCATTTTAGTTTATTCTAAGCTTTACCACCTGTACAAAAAATTACATCTTTTATTTAGCTTGACCATTTTTCATCATCTGGCAGTATTCACCTGCTGCCTGGCTGACGTCCCCTACAACAATTACTGATTATTAATCAAGTAAAACGTGGTAACTAACGAACACCGTCGGTACTGGGAAATATATGCTGCACCAATCGGCCAACCACTGACCTATATAAAGCATACGTACAGAAAATTAATTTATTAAAACAGTAATCGATTCAACGCGGTGCCTATCATTTCTATAATTTTTTTATACAGTATTTCCGTTCAACATTGCTCATTGTATTCATTCATTTTCACTAATGTCATTCGATTGTACGTTTTATATGTTACATATGTCCATAATGTTTTCAGCTATTAAGAACATGTAAATGTTAATACAGAAAAATAAATATTATATTTTAGCGTTCCTTCACTTTTACGCTCATGTCATAATTTAAAAAAGCTTTGTGCAAAGTTTCCAAAAGTTCATTAACATGACTTAAAGCAACATGACAAATAAGAATTACATTTAAGGGGGACTACTAGTGTGATCGCCTGAAAAAACGTGATTTTTGGGAATTTTTTTAAAGAAAACTACTTATGGGGTGTTTTAATATTTTAAGTATATATTCGTTGATATATAATAAATTCATGATAAAATTTTTGTACAAAAAAATTGAAAATTCAGTGAGTTATTGGAGATCTCCCAAGGCTCCAAAAAAAAGTTCCCCTACTGCTGCATTGATAGCGACCTTCACAGTGCCTGAAATCAAAAAAACTAAAAAGCCTATTAAACTAGAAGGTATTGCCCGTACCGTGAACCTCAATCGAAAAAAAAGTTGAAATTTAACAAAATGGCAGAGTTTTTTAAAAAAAAGTTTAAAATTTTGTACGAGGGAGACAAATTGGATTTTGTTTAGACATTCACTACCAAAAAGCAACTTAATTAGCTGAAAGTGGCCTGAAGAACCGTGGTCCAGGGTACTTATCGATTTCATGGGATCCATATTTAACAAACATTTCTTAATTTTAGTTGATGCTCATAGTAAATGGTTGGAATGTATTGATATGAATCAATCGATTACTGCCAGCTAAAATATTAAAGCACTCAGGGCCATATTTGCTAGGTTTGGTCTCCCGAGACAACTAATTTCTGATAACCGGTCCACGTTTATCTCTAATGAATTTCAAATGTTTCTGAAAAATAATGGAATCGAACACATAACAACGCCAGTAGTTCATCCAGCAGCAAATGGTCAGGCAGAAAACGGTGTGAAGCTTGTTGAAAACACTTTAAAAAAGGCGCTACATGGTTTAAATAAAAATAATTTAGACCATTACTTACAAGTATTTCTATTAGATCATCCACAGAAACTCCATCTATTGCACCATCGGTGAATCTCCAGCAAAACTGATGTTTAATAGGAACTTACGAAATCGGCTCGATTTGTTAATAAATCAAAGGCCCAAATTATCAAGTGGTGTAAGCGTTATAAAGAAAAACGTTCAGAAAAATCAGACAAAACAACGAAATGCCTACGGAGGGAAGATGAGAAAACAATTCGTGGAAGGTGAAATTGTATCCACAAAGGATTATAGCGTTCCTGTCAAAGTTTCGTGGACAAAGGAGACTATATCAAAAAAGCTGGGTCGGCAAACGTATTTAGTTTCTGTTTCAGGCAAAAGCAAGCTGTGGAAACGCCATGCAAATCAGCTAGTTAAAGCAGCTAACCAAATAGCCGATAAAAACAACCACCATAATGATCCATACGTGCCGATTACAGTTAGAGTTCCCAACGTAGCGGTCCCTACTCCACGTGCAGTTGAAGTACCTACGACTGTTCAAGTACAACCGGACAACGCGAAAAAGTCGACGACACATGAAACACCACGATATAACTTACGGAGCCGTTGGACATCACAATGCTAAGCAAAACAGAATTTTATTTTTAGCGAATTTCCAGAATGGAAATTCAGCCATTACAGTAGGTCTCATGACGCGATTTGAGCCCGGCACTATGGCAGAAATTTATATATATATATATATATATATATATATATATATATATATATATATATATATAGGTAGGTATATATATATATATATATATATATATATATATATATATATATATATATATATATATATATATATATATATGTATGTATTTATGTATCAGCACGATAACTCTCGAGAAATGTCCTAGGTTTACGAAATTTGGTGAGAACGTTGGAAGTTCAAAAATCTTGGATGAGTTCTTCAGCCAGACACGTCGGATGCCAGGAACATGGTTTTTGTTCTTGCAAAAAAATTGTTTTTTGCCATAATTTGCTATAATTTAAAAGTTTTTGCTACATTTTCTTACACCATTGCAAAGACGGATAAAAATCACGTAAAAAAGGTTTTTGAACTATTATTCTAGGTTAGCTAGTTTTTAAGAAAATAAGAAAAATAAGTCAATTTATTATTTTATGGAGATATCTGTAAAAATGGAGCCAAGTACTTTTTGTGTTGATGCTTAAATATTTATTTAAAATACCCCTGTCGCAGCATCCTGCATAACACAGCGAATTTCAATTTACAAAAGTACGTTTTTCTCGGAAACTAGTTGATATAGGGTAATTGTAAATAAAAAAAACCTTCTTTATGTGATTTTTCCGCGTCATTCCGCCAAATTTTTTTCACGACAAATTTCATTTCACGAAAAAAATTTGGCGGAATGAGGCGGAAAAATCACATAAAGAAGGTTTTTTTTTATTTACAATTAGTCGATATCAACTAGTTTCCGAGAAAAACGTACTTTTGTAAATGGAAATTCGCTATGTTATGCAGGATGCTGCGATAGGGGTATTATTTCCTTATTTAAATTGTTAATTTCCTTGTTTAAATTGTCATCATAAAAATATTTCTCTTCTTTTTTTTAGATGTACAAGCGAACTAAAGGGGGATGCTGTAGTATATTAGACATCTGTTGGTCAAATGGACAGTAGTATGAGTGATAACTGGCAGTGATCTATGCAGTTATGTCTTACTGACAGCATAGATAAGAATACGTGCAAAATAATAATAGTTATAATTGCAGTCACTAAGTTAATGAGCAGCGCTGGTGATAATTACGCAAATATATTCTATGGATCGTCCGACTATAGTTTTCGACCCGCCAACTTCGGTAAAAAGAGTTCACTTGTAAATTCGGCGAGCTAGTTGAAAGTATTTACAATCGATAAATATATTTTTGTGTTCAACAATAATTACAATTACTTAAAATATTTTTTGTTACAATTTTATTTTATTATTGGAAGAAACTTTTATTATTTTTGAAGTTGTATTGCGTAATTCATTGTTAAGTAACATTTTAATCGACCAAAAATACAACAATTTATAAAATAGAAATTTTAGATTTTTTTTGGAAAGAAAAAATACCTTCATAAAGGCCTTCCAGTTTATTATTTAAGGTCCTTTTTTAATGTTTAAAAATAAAACACAAAGACAATTGGCGGATAAGCATGGGTAGGAATGCCCTCGTACGAATTGTGTTGGCTTTTTTCCTGTTAACTGCTATCGGCACAAAATTGAAATTGACTGAGATTCAGCCCTTAAAAAATTAAAACCTTTTTTTAAAGCCCCGATCAGCCGTACACTCATCATAAGTTTTGAAACCACCAAAATGACAAATCGCTTGTAGACTTTCAATCACATTTCGCGTGTAGACATTCAATACCGAAGATGAAGGCAAAAATTCGACCTCCGTGATGAGGCCCCGCTTCTCACGGCGTTTTTTTTAATATCAAACTGTAATTTTTCATATGAAGAAAAATTATAATTTAAAAAATGAATATTTACTCGAAGTAAATAGAATTAATTCAATTCGATTTTCCTTAATTTCTCGTGCATATTCGTTTGAAATTATGTAACTAATTTTATTGCTTGAATGAAGTAGTGGCAGCTTTTAATATTGAAGAGTAAACTTCCGATTATTTCGATGACAAATATACATTTTTAGATTCGAGTTAAATTGGTTTTAGACAACAATTATGGATTATGGAAGACACAAATTTATTCACACAAGGGGAAAATATACTCTTCAGGCTAAGAAGGTGAAAGTACTTAAATGGAATATTAAAAAATTAAAAAAAAAAAACAGTAGCATTAAATGCGGAATATGACAGCTAGTTTTATATATCAATATTAGGGCTTCAAACGTTCTTATGTGAGGTTATTTGGAATTATATTGTACATATCGTATCTCGAAAATAACAGGGACACATTATCTACGAAATAGTATGTATATAGATTTGGCCTGATTATTACCAAAGTACGATATGTGTAACATTGAGACGCTATTGTTGAACCTTTTTGCACGCATTAATCAAATTAATATCTTGTGTGTATACAATATCAGAATATTACAAAATATATCACAAATTTCAAAATTTACAGTTTATTATATTCATTTACATAATCTCATAGGTATGTATATAATATATTTGGTAAATAAATTATATATGTAGGTATATAACTAATATTAATTTTAAGTTAAGCACACATACATAACTAAGTCTTTATAATATGCAAAACAAGTCCGTTATGGATATATAATTATGTCTTGCTTGTAGGCGGAGGGGGCATAAACCGTCATGTTTGTTTTGAATACTTGTTTGCTTAGATACTACGTTTTTATATCACATTCGGGAGGTGCTATTCTATGCCTCAGGTCACCTGTAATATATGAGGGGCTCAGTGGAAAAGTGGTAGAAGTATATATTGCTGATACCGAGTTATTGAACTTAGCATATTATTATGGAATGATATTATCATTACATATATAATATGCTAAATTCAATAACTCGGTATCAGCAATATACACTTGTACCACTTTTCCACTGAGCCCCTCATATCACACTTTAAATAGTTTTATTTTATATGTATTGATTCCATTTTTCATTACGGAAAAAATAATTCTTCAATAAGATCGCTTTTTCTGGCATTTCAAAGAGAATTGCCTGCAGTATTTTATATGTTTCAAATGCTAACATATTTTCATTATTAATTATAAAACTTTTTTTTTTTTTATGTTGTACATGAAAATGAAATATTAATTATTATTATAATTTTAAACTACGTTCCTATCCTAGAAGTTTGTTATAACAAAGTAAAATATGAAACAACCTAATTAATTATTTAAACATAGGTATATACTTGCATTGTAATATGAAACTTTTATATACGCTTTTTTATTCTAACCTTTTCGTTACTTTTTTTAAAAATAATTTTGTAAATAAGGTGCAATCGCCTAATGTCGGACAATATCCTAAGGTAGGCCAGTGGTTGCCTTTTTTTTAAAAATAAGGCCTTAAAAAATAAAAAATGCTTGACTGTGGGGAATAAGACAAAAGAAAACTGAAGATTTCATAAAATATCTATCATTTTTAAGACCATGAATTCAAATCTATATCCCCTATATTTTTTTTTTAATTTTACAACAAAAAAATATTGAAATCGATTTAGTAATTATACTCATCGCAAAGCTAGTTTATAATTTTTGTTTTATTGTACATTTATAAGTTTGAAAACAAAAGTAAAATAGGGTGGAATCGCCTAATGTCGGCCGGTGCTTTAAGGTCGGCCACTGGCTGCTTTTTTAAATAATAATGCCTTAAAAAATAAAAAATGCTTGACACACATATAGAAAGTTCAGTTCGCGAAAACCTTCTGTTTTTATATGTTTGTCAAGCATTTTTTATTTTTCAAGGCCTTATTTTTTTAAAAAAAGCAACCAGTGGCCGACCTTAGGACACCGGCCGACATTAGGTGATTCCACCCTATTCAATATTTACATTAAAAAAAAATTAAAATTGGGTCTATTATAAACTTTTTTAGTATGTATATTTATTAAGTTTTTCGAGCAAATTGCGATGGATATTTTATCAATAATCAATATGTATATTGAAAACAATTTTACTTTTTCTGTTACAATTCATATTTACTCTAATGTATGACAATACAAAAGTCGGTGTTGGCTGTGTGGAAAAAACGGATACAAGTCTATAGAGTGTCGTACACCCCACCAATGTTATAGTATTGCTAATATGATATGATAGATTCAAAATAGTACTTATGCGGTAATTCAACATAAGTTAACCAGTAGATTTAAACCGGGCTTTGTATATTATTTGGCCTATGATTGGTGAAGGTGGTTTTGATAGTGAAGATTTTCTGTAGTCCCATCACAATTCCAGATGACTATATAGTCATAATTCCTTTAATCCAATAAATTGTGATTTTGTTTTACAAAATTGCTTTCAAAATTCTGCGAATCAACTCTACATCATGTCCCATTTTTGGTCGCATTGGCCCTGTCTGTTGATATAAATCATTAGTTATTAACTTAAAACACGAAAAGCCTTTTCTACACGGAGAGAAAATTCCTATAAAAATTACTGTGCTCATACTACAATCGACGTGTAACAGGCGAACATATCCAATTTTTGTACGGTAAAATTGGATATGTTCGCCTGTTACACGTCGATTGTAGTATGAGCATTGTTGAATGTTGTAGAAATGTAGAACAATCATTGTAAATTTAATGTAAAGCGATGTAATGAATAATTATATTGATGCATATCCGTCAGTTGAGTCAAACTCACGACCTCTTAAATAGGACTTAACGTTGCTAACCATCAAATCAGTTTTAGATCATAAATATTTTAATAAAATAGTTTAGTTGTTTGAAATTAATCCTTTTATTAAAAGTAACGGATGCTGAGTGTCTCATTCGGTGGATACTAGAATACCGTTAATTTATATCTGATGGGGACTAGTACGGTTCCTTTATTTTCGTTTCACTGATATATTCTTTATAAAAATATTCAAATAGATGAAAATATTCCTGAGAATTCATACAAAATTACTATTCCATTCCATTCTCCAGAATGGAAATTCAGCGATTTATTATTTTGTGAAAGTAGAACACAAATCTAAAATATAACCTCACGGCTACTGATGCCTTCACTTTATTATATTTCTATGGCAAAAATTGTCACTTAGCGAGTTATACTAATAATACTAATAACTAATAATGGTTAAAGTATTAGAACAAGAATATCTTTAAACTGTACTAAAGCTTTTAGAAAAATGATAGAAATATCCACTGTCATAACAAATTTATTTAAAGTAAAAAAAATTACCTATTACATTATATAAACATACTGAAACTTAAAGTACATAATATTGTCATGAGTTATTAAATTATGTTTGTGATTTGTTTGTTCAATATATAAATGTTATAAATAAATTATTATGCAAGAACCGATGGGACTACGGGAACGCTTATGTATATATTTGTCTGAAATGTCTACAAACATTCAGATACTTATCTATAGTGCAGAGAGAAAATTCCTGTACCGACAAGTTCCCGTATTCTATCTATGTAAGTAAAGATAGGTTCTTTTGTACACATTCATATATAAGATTTTATAAAGATAGAGGTACATTATTATGTAAAGATTAATTACTGAAAGAAAATTTGCTGTAGTAGTTTTTTTTTTTTTTATTTTTTTAATAATGTTTACAGTCTTTCTTTACAAATCTTTAACCCTTTAGCTGTGAACACTAGTACTCATTGTCTAGTACTGACTTCAGAAACTAAAAATGTTCAGTATTTAATTGCGCATCACACACATTTTTGTGGAAAAAATATACCATTCCGTCACCCTAAAAGACAACTAGTTCAATTAATTTAAATCAGACTCAAAAGTTTGGTATAAGTGCATCGGCAGCCAATAAGCCAGAGGCTGGATGAGAGAAAAAATTTTAATCGTCCATATGCGTATATGTATATAATACATATATATATATATATATATATATATATATATATATATATATATATATATATATATATATATATATATATATATATATATATATATATATATATATATATACCGTGTGAGTTTTCCGAGAGTTGCCATTCGATTTATTCCTAAAATATGCATCTAATCGAAAAAAAGTTTATGCAAAAATTATTCAAAAAAGAGGGGGCCATTTTTTTTCAAATGGAAACATATGTTGAAATGCTTTTTAAAAATTAGTTTATTACTTCAAATTACAAATTATGCTAAAATTTTCATTATTTTATTTCATATTTTTGAGAAATTGCATTTTTAAGTTTTAATTTTCAAAACCCGTGGTCAAGTTTATTTAATCGAACGGAAAAAATACGGATAATTTGTAATTTATATTCAAAACACCCAAAATAACTAGTGATGGTATGTTCGCATTAAGTTGTTACAATAAAACAAAATTTATTAATTAAATACATTAATTATCAAAATAATTTGTAGTTTTTCCTCAAATAGTCAACTTAATATTTAAAAAACAGGTTATAAACAGGTTATAAACAGGTTATTAAGTTACAGCTGCGCTTGTAATATTTAATATTACACCATATTAAAGAAGTCAAAATTACTTACGTGTGAAACTGGCATTACCTATTACCTTTCCTAAACTAAATGATGGCGGACATAGATTAGGTACAGATGTCATTTGAAAATTATTAAACGATTTTCTTAAAAAAAAAAAAAAAGTAAAATAATTGTCCAAAAAATATTTTAATACAACATTTTTCGAGATTGTAGTATGTATCTTAACAATATGTCTCTAAAACATGTCTTTTAAACATATTATTATATAACCTTAATTTATTTTCCAGTAAGAACGCCTTTAGTGAAGGTTGTTCAAAGTTCAAAATAATCGCCGATTTTATTACAATTTTAACATCTTTAAAACGTGTTCTGTGTTAAAACGGTTCTCCATATTATGAAAACGATAGTATTTAATAAAATTTTTAATATAATTACACAAACTTTATTTAATTACAACCACTTCCTAAATAAGATATAATAAATAAATATACTTAAAGTATCATTTTATTAATTCTAATTACTTTAGTGTGTAATCAAATTGCCTAATTGTTTTTCGAGACTACCTACTAAAGCAGCGGAAGCATTGTGAGCAGTTTTAAAAAATAAAAAATTTTTCCTCACCAAAATAAAATTTTTTACGCACATTTTACGTTCTAGAGCTTCCTGAATAATTTTGGTTTGGTGTCTGTCCATCTGTGTGTCACCAGTTTGCACCAAGTGACATAACTTCTGAACTATTCGATTGTTTGTAATGAAATTTTTAGAAATTATGCAGTTTGGTTCCTAGATGGTCCCCTATGAATTTATTCGAAATCTCAGTAACGGTAGCTACGTTGCCACCATGTCATTCCATTAATACACTAAATTGCACCAAGTGGCATAACTTCTGAACTATTCAATTCATTTTTATGAAATTATCAGAAATTATGCCGTCTGCTTCCTAGATGGTCCCCTACAAATTTCATTACATTCGGAGTAATAGTATCCACGGCACTACCATGAAATCCCATTAAATGTCAATATCTTATTTACTGCAAGTCCCATTTCGCTCAATTTTTTATGAATCGTTTTGTTTATTTATTTTTATTAATTTATATAGGTATATTAAATTACACAAAGATATATTGGGCATTAAATTACTAAGGTGCTTTTACAAGTACGACAAAGCTCTATGCCACACCCTATTGGCAGCGTACAGTGGACTTTCGGAGATTGTCCATATTTCAGTGTTAGGGATTTAAACATCGTATGTTTACGTCACACGAACATTGTATTCACTAAAATTGTGTGTTTGCAGTATTCGTGTGACGTAAACATGCGATGTTTAAATCCCTATCACTGCAATATTGACTATTTTTGATTGGACAATCTCCGAAAGTCCACTGTATTTTAGTATATTACAAAACTGCGAAATTTTTTTATTTTAGTTTGTAACCAAATGATTATGGATCATTTTCTTGGTATACTTTATTTGTTGGATGACCAATTGTCATTTTATCGTTAATTATTTCCTCTTGATTATTATTTAGAATTATTCAGGATATAAAATAAAATACACTTTCCATAGAATAAGATTGTTTATTTTTTTCCGGCAAACATCGAAATTACAGTATGTCGACGTGTTCTACAATTTTCCCTCGGTGCCATTGCCGGATTTCATAGATTTTTCAATTTTTCTTCTTTCTTGATAATAAGTTGAACGCAAATTTCGCATTTTAGCTTTGACTTTTGGTACACCTGATATGATCATTACTACGACTTTTTCATAGTACGTTTCCCGCATGGCTCTATTTTTAAATAATGGAGATTTTGTATTCCATAGGCATTCAAACTTTCTAAATTCCTAAATAAATTTTATTCTCGTTTCCAAATTGCACTTTTCTGTCATTTTTATTGAACCTATAAAATAATTTACATTTAAAATTAAAAATTATACTTATTTTTAATAATTACATAATATGAAGTACTTACTTGATTTAATTACATTCCCAGAAGATACATTTTAGTTATAAATCCATATGAACACAAAAAATTGAATAAAAATTAATAAAATTTGCCTATTTAAATAGCTGAAATTCTAAATTTCTAATTTGGTCTTTTGCACTTATACTAAAATAGAGTCCCTATAATAAATAGAGTCATAACATGTGTGGTGGACACATTTTTTGTCTAACGTTGGGTAAAATAAATTGAAAATAAGTTAAAAAATATTTAACAAAAACCATTTAGTTTAACCTAGAAAGAATAATTAAATTAAATTTTTTTAATTGTTCATAAATTCATAACCTATTAATAATAATTATGTACTCAAAAATATTTACACAAACATGTGATAATTAATTTCAAAGCTTCCCGCTTTGTTTGGAAAGAAAGTGGATGACATATCACGACTCTATTTAATATAGGGACTCTAGGTAAATCTATACGGTAAAGCCATCTATGTAGCATAAATACAAATACCGCTTAGCTACTTCCCGTAATTATGAGGCTTGTTTGCACTAGGCGCTCTTAAACTCACCAAAATTCACTTATATAAATCACTTTTAAGCGCGAAAGTAGTAAAATTTAAAAAAAAAACTTAAGATAAAAATTTTTATTTTTTAATTTTTTGTTTCTGTTGCTTTATTGAATAATTTTTATCAACAAATAAGTATAATTTCATTTAAAGAAAGGTAAGTTTGTATCGTATCTCGAATACCACAAGAGCTATAAAGCTCCTGATTATAGCAATTGGTTGCCCCCGTCGATATCTACAACTGTTATTTGAACAATTTTTCGATTAAATCAACGGTTTGGCTGTAATTAAAATAGCAACTCTCAGAAAACTCACACGGTATATACAGGGTGGACCATTTTAATCTTTGCATCTAAATATTTCGCCAGAGGCGCCACCTATCAAAAAATGACCTTTACAAAAGTTGTTAGGTACGAATGGGGACATTTAATGGTGACCTTAAATTTGACCTTGAATTTCATTTTCAAGGTCATTTTGAGGTCAAGTCGTATTTTTCAAATGGAACGACCTACTTTTTATTTCGGATTCTGAAAGAGCCTGAAATTTCACGTCGAAAATGCTATGAACGAATTTTTTTTATTGTAGTAAAAGTGAAAAGAAATGTGATGAAGAACACCTGTTATTTTTCTAATAACTGGTATTACTCAGAAAGAATGGGACGAAATGTGACGAAAAATCACGGAATCTAGCTTTTCCAAAAACCTTACTTTTCTACCAGACAAATATGGCATTACTAAAGCTTCTATTGTCTATTATAATATATACAACGTTTTATTTTCAAATTTTTTTAGCACAAGAAAAAATGATAAAAAATTCAAAAATTTAAAAAAATAAAATTTGATAATATAGTAGGAGTGACTCAATCAGTACCTCGAGGACCTGCCCAATTGCCCACCTTTTTTCGACGTCAGTTGTAAGTGGAGTAATTTCGATTAAACTGGGACTGAAAAGCCAAGTAACATGTGTTAAGTGTAATTTAGATTATTTTTGTGCCTGTCTCAAGCAAAATCAGTTCAAATATGTTGATCTATTTAACCAGAAATTCAGTAACTGTATATAAACTGTATTTGTCAGTTGATTTCATGAGTATAAATAATTTTCAATCTTTTTAAAAATATTTTATTCAGGTGGTACAATGTTTGAAGCACCTTTTATATAAATAATAGTTTTGAATATTTGAAAGAAAATTATGAAAATAAAATAAATTTTCCTACCAAGGTATTCTATAAATAAAAGTATTGGAGATATATATTACACATTTCTAGATATTTATTTGTGAATATAAAATAATAATAAATAATATAAGCATCTTTTTATATGGATTCAATATAGACTACGATATTATAGGTACATACAGGGTGGTCCAGAATTATGTACCGTAATTGCTGGAGCTGATAGTATGTTCAAAAATAATGGTACCTTTTCATCTACACTTTTTTCCAAAACTCAATAATAAGGGTGATAAAGCAGAGGGGTAAAATGTAGAGGGGTGGAACGAAACTAACTTCTTCTTTTAAAAACAATTTTGGGCGCTTTTGATTGCTCGATTCATAATCTACGGGTGCGTATGAACATTAAGATAATTAAATTTATGATATCAATTATTCCATCACTTATGATTAAGGGATAATTTGGAAATAGATACTTCTACTTTAAATTGCTCGAAAACGGGAATATTTATCGCAATGTAACAAGTATACCTTTTTTACGTGAAATTGTCTGAGGAATCATATTATCAAGGATTTTGTTTAAATAATTGCAAGTTAAAAAAGAAAAGACGTGATAACTCACACCTACCACCCAAAACCACCCCTTAGTCATGAGTGGTGGAATAAGTGTTGGCATAAATTTAATCCTTCTAACGCAAAATAAGTACCCCTAAAATATCAATCCGTTATTCAAAAGCGTTTGGAAAATATTTAAGAAATAATGGTTTTCGTTTCACCCCTTTACAGAGTTGTATTTCCCTTATTATCGAGTTTTGAAAAAAAGTGTACATGAACAGGTACCATTATTTTTGAACGTACTACCAGCTCTAGCAATTACGGTACATAATTCTGGATCACCTTGTATATATATATATACATATATATATATATATATATATATATATATATATATATATATATATATATATATATATATATATATATATATATATATATATATGCTTCTTTGTGTTTATATAGGTAGATGAAATATGATTCAACCAATAACAAATTCACTTAAAAAAGAAAATTTCATTGAAAACTTCATTGAAAATTTTCCTCACCATCTTCCTTATTTATGCGTAAACGACAAGTTGAATTTTACTAGTCGTTTTTAAATTTCAATAACAAAAGTTTCAATGTGCTCATTTTTTCTTAATTTTAGGGTATATAATAGAGTTGAAATGATATGGTACAGTTGTCTTCTACTCACCAAGAGCCAGCGTAGACGTCATTCAAAGACTAGTTCACTTATTTTATTTTGTATATGAAGGTATACTTTTCGTAGGTATGTCTGAAACATTTGTCGACAACCCTGCTGAATAGGCTTGCTTCCATAGGGATCTATTATTTACAGATTACAATCTGAGGTTCGTTGATAATTTTAACAAATGACAGGATCTTATAGAACTTCAGTTTCTGGTATATACGTCAAACATATACGCGATACCTTTCTGCAATGTTTCAGCTAGTACAATCTTTGAATGAAGTAGAGGGTAGGTATTGGTCTATTATAATCAAATTTGTAAGATTATAAGAATCGATTTATAATGACATCCATTAGGAAAGAACATTATAATCATCTAGTAAGGGTTTTTCAACTAATTCCAGAAAATGCAGTACTCTTGTCTTTGTATGAAATATTTACAAACTTGTCAAATGCCAAAAACTACGGCAAGTAATCACAAATTAAAAAAAGTCTCAAGTCTGAGCCAGTTATGCAATATTTTCAATTTTAATATGCTGTCCAAACTTAAAAATAACTAGGAGAAAATAGTAGACGAACTTTTTACCAAATTCAACTTCCTTTCTAATAATAAAAAAAGTACTAGTATGTACCAGTTTCAGGATATATAAATTATCTTTTATCATAATTAATTACCGTAAAAATAAAAATTTACTTAATTCAAGAAAAAAATAGTAACAATATAAAGTTATAATTGGGTTAAATAAATCCTAATTTATATAAATTTTCTACTGGCTTTTTTTCTCATGTTCCCCATCTTATTGCTAAGGTTCATTTAAACAGAAAATATTCTGCCTAGTTACATAAGTAGATAGGCTAGGAGAGAACGGGAGCACCGTAGAACCTCAATTATCCGGACTACTTTTTTGACCGTGTTAACAACCGTGTAGTTTGGGGTCCTACTGTACCTAGTGTATGAATTGACCTTTGACCTGGCACGTACATGTATTTAAAAATTGTTGTTGACATTTGACCCCAACACTCGCTCATACTGTTGGCCTTGAAATTCCAAACACATGAGTCATCACCAGCAACCAAATTAATTTATGTTAACCCATTATGCGTCATCACAATATTATAACAATTTCATTTTGTGTTAACCCATTACCAGCCAAACCTAACGCATGCGCAGACTGAATTTAAGTACACGACGCATGCGCAGACTGAATTTTAGGCCAAAATTTGATAGATGGGGTACACTACCGCATCAAAAATATGGGGAATACCCTAACTCGGGGGTGGCCCCAAACTTTTGACACCGTACTGTACTTAAATTTTTGGTACACTGCCGTGTCAAAAGTGTGGACCCCCCTGGCCAAAAAGGTACCCTATCACTTTTTGAAGCGTACTGTACGTGCAAACCTTGACCCCAACACGCGCTTGCCTTAATTGCGCCATCTTAAACGAACTATCACGTCAAAAAATGTGGGGAATACCCTAACCCAGGGTGGTCCCAAACTTTTGACGCCGTACTGTACTTAAATTTTTAGTACACTGCCGTGTCAAAAGTGCGGGCCCCCCTGACCAAAAAGGTATCCGAACACTTTTTGAAGCGCACTGTACGTGCAAACCTTAACCCCAACACGCGCTTGCCTTAATTGAGTCATTTTAAACGAAAGGTACATTACCAAGTCAAAAATGTGGGGAATACCCTAACCCAAGGGGTGGCCGCTAAATTTTGCGGGGCACTGTACCAAGCGCTAGATTTTAAAACCAGACTCCGGGGTCCAGATTTCTGACCGCTACTGTACTGCCGGAAATCGAGTGTTAACTGTACCTTATGGGGATTTTTGGTATATTTAACCTTGGAAAATTCCAGGAATTTTTATCAGTTTTAAAACAAACAAACAACTAATAATTAAATGTTTATTTTAGCTGAATTATGATCATATGACTCATATATGGAGTTTTTTTGGTATAAGAAAGATGACGTCATGGAATATTAATGAGTTAAAAAATTGTTTAGTAAAAAATATCACCCATTGTAGGCCTCAAGCAAGAAATTATTTTTATCAGTTTTAATACTTTAACATTTAACCTACAGTGACCAATTTTTTAGTTAACTAACAAAAATTCTTGAAATTTTAACAAGTTACAAAAAATATTACTTCTTATGGTGCACAACACTTTTGAATTTGACTGTAGCACAAAACTGTTTCTATATCAAACGAAAATTATCTGAAATAATTCAGTATGTACATATGTATAGACTCTATATATTAAAAATATTTTATGTATACACTCTGTATATTGAGAATAAGAAAGAAAATTTGTATATAATTTTAATTTTTATGAATACTAGTAAACGAATTGTATAGCCATTTATGAATAAGTATTAAATCTAATTATAAAATAATTTATAAATATTGCAAAAAATTTGTTTAATCAGCAAAATCAATGTATATCATTTTAATACTGATACATATTTATATTAGGGTATAATAGTATTGTATTTAACATTTTTAAACAGAATAAAAGTTCAATTTTTGGTTTTAAATTACTATAAACACGTCGCGTAATATAAAAATGATAACAGCATTGAGTTTTACTAAATTTTTAAGTCTGTAAAATCAAAATTTTTATAGCTAGAACATTTTGAATTTGATACTTTATCAATCATTAACATATATACAATATCATGTATATATAACTGGTGTATATTTAGTATTTTTAATAAATATTTTAGTATACAGGGTGTATCATGAAATATGCTTTTCAATTAGAATAATAAATTTCATAAGATTTTTGTTAATACTCTTATTGGTTAACGAAAGAAACTTTTTGCTGTAAAAAAAATAGGGGAATTCAGGGTAATAATTAAATAAAACGCACATATTTTTCTTTTTTTTTTAAATTTTATTTATAGAATATGTATACAAAAAAATTAAATTGCTTAAATCTATATATTACTAAAAATCTATTTATTTTCCATATAAAATTTTTTTAAAAGAATACAGTTTTCTAATGAGCAAATTTTATCTGAATGGATCATACAGCGTCTTGAATAATATTCATCTCGCAGATTGGAAATCTTCGGTACATCAAATATTTCCTCCAAATTCAAAATCCACGGCTGGTTTTCGGTACCATCAAACAAATTTGAAATCCATTTCTTCTTTTCACCGCCCTTGAAACTTCTTTAATATAGGTTTCAATATGGAATGAAGTTTTTTGTACGGAATAAATCCATATGACCAAGGTATCCCATGCCAATTTCGGCAAAGCCAACGTGCAGCAACCCGTTCATATTTCTTCGGCAACTCGTTGAAATCAAACGGTGCATCGAATATAAGATGTAATATTTCATCCGAATTTTCCGCAACGATACCAACTTCATTAAAATAAAATTGGCTGTTAGCTCCTTGATAGCCTTGTATGTCAAGAAACGCCATTTTTTATCGCCGCCGTAGAACTGAATTTACTCACACAATCCACAACTTTATATAAAATAATTAAAATTGGTGAGGATAGTTAATTTGTGGGATGTATCCGAAAAAGGATACTAATAGCTATTGCTAGTTGACCATCAAATTACAAACTGTTAATAATATTTAGCACATTGGTGCGTACCATGTTCTTTTCACTTTAAGACCTAGTGATTTAAGGAATGCTAAATTTTCGGGTGAAATGTGTTGTCGCTTAAAAGTTTTACGTTTAATGATCTTAGGTTTCGAAAGTCCTTTGCTAGGTTGTTTAGCGTTGAACTGCTCTGAATTGTAAATTATCATGGTTCGAAATGCAATTGTTTTACCACGAAATTGTTTTTTCAGCGAAAGTGATGTTAACTCTTTGACAACCACCGGTAAATTGACAATATTTTGTGTAAGTTTAACTAATTTATACCCTTTAACCATGATAATGTGTGTGAGCCCTTTAACCATGATAAGGTGTATGAGCTCTTTAACCATGATAAGGTGTATGAGTCACTCCGGGGGCAAAATAAGTCACTCCGGGAGCAAAATGAGTCACTCCGGGAGCAAAATGAGTCACTCCGGGAGTAATATGAGTCATTCCGGGAGCAAAATGAGTCAATTCGGGAGCAAAATAAGTCACTCCGGGAACAAAATTAGTCACTCCGGGAGCAAGTAGAGTAACTCCGGGAGCAAAATAAGTGACTCCGGGGGCAAAATGAGTTTCTCCGGGAGCAAAAAGAGTCACTCCGGGAGCAAAATGAGTCACTCCGGCAGCAAAATGAGTCACTCCGGCAGCAAAATGAGTCTCTCCGGGAGCAATATGAGTCACACCGGGAGCAAAATGAGTCACTCCGGGTGCATGTGAGTCACTCCGGGAGTAATATGAGTCATTCCGGGAGCAACATGAGTCACTCCGGGAGCAAAATGAGTCACTCCGGGAGCAAAATGAGTCACTCCGGGAGCAAAATGAGTCACTCCGGGAGCGAAATGAGTCACTCCGGGAGCGAAATGAGTCACTCCGGGAGCATGTGAGTAACTCCGGGAGCCAAATGAGTCACTCCGGGAGCGAAATGAGTCACTCCGGGAGCGAAATGAGTCACTCCGGGAGCGAAATGAGTCACTCCGGGAGCGAAATGAGTCACTCCGGGAGCGAAATGAGTCACTCCGGGAGCAAAATGAGTCACCCGTTGGAGTCAAATGAGTAGCCCGGTGAAGCAAATGAGCTAAGTATATATACGAAATTGTCTGAACCGGAATCAATGGAGTGGGATAAAATGGATGTTTCAATTGGTGAATTTTTCGAACGTGAACCAATGCTACTGAACGAACTGACTTTGGAAACATTTCTTCAAATCTACAAGTGGATCAGTTTGAATGTGCTGAAAAGTTATGGTGCGAAAATCATACAACGCGCCTGGATTTGGTTACCATCCTATTATCGAGCCATGTTTCAAGAATGTGAACCATGTTTTAAACATTATAATCGACCATGGCCACAAGATCATATTGATGGACCACCTGGTTTGAAAATTCGCTGTGAAATGTGCAAGAATGGCGTGAAAATGGAGGAAAACTTTCAACCGCCCGTTGGTGAACCATTGACATTTGCAACACGGATTTCACACGTTGAAGACATATTTCTGACTCATCCTTATTTGTATACAAAAGTTAGAAATTTCGATATGTTATTATACTTAACAAAACAACTATTGAAATATGATATTTGGGTGCAACATCTGTATGCATATATGATACCCGAATATGCACAACGAATTTGTCAAGTATGGGATCAGTTACCTGAAAACATGAAACAATTACGTTAGGGTGTTATTGAATATATAAACAAATCATACAATTTTTAATATTTATTTATTGTAAAAAATATTTCATATACATTTATTGTAAAAAATATTACATATACACTTACTGTGAAAATATTTTATATTCATACTTATATTTTAAAAATAAAGAACAATAATTATTTACATATATGTGTTATTTATTTGGAAAAAAAAGCCTTTTTATCTTACAGGGTTAAAAAATATAAAAATAAAATATACAATTCAATGAGGGATAACTGCTGCTTCTTAGTAAATTCTTAGTGTGGATAATCAATTAAGCATCATCATCATCATTATCATCATCATAATCGCTAGCATCTTCTTTATCAGTTTCATCCAGATAATCACCTAGTGGCTCAATAACATCAGCCTTTTGAAGTTCGCGAAGTATAGAGAATATTTCTCGACCAACAGTAGTTTCTTTTAAAGCATTTAACTCTTTGATTAAATCTTCTCGATCGTAAACGTTAAACAACAACATATTTTTATTTTCCTCTAAACTTCGAATAATATTGAGTATTTTTTCACCAGTCTCTGAAGTCTCGTATAAACGTTGTTTATATTATTATCTCATTTTGCTCCCGGAGTGACTCATGTTGCTCCCGGAATGACTCATATTACTCCCGAAGTGACTCACATGCACCCGGAGTGACTCATTTTGCTCCCGGTGTGACTCATATTGCTCCCGGAGAGACTCATTTTGCTGCCGGAGTGACTCATTTTGCTGCCGGAGTGACTCATTTTGCTCCCGGAGTGACTCTTTTTGCTCCCGGAGAAACTCATTTTGCCCCCGGAGTCACTTATTTTGCTCCCGGAGTTACTCTACTTGCTCCCGGAGTGACTAATTTTGTTCCCGGAGTGACTTATTTTGCTCCCGAATTGACTCATTTTGCTCCCGGAATGACTCATATTACTCCCGGAGTGACTCATTTTGCTCCCGGAGTGACTCATTTTGCTCCCGGAGTGACTTATTTTGCCCCCGGAGTGACTCATACACCTTATCATGGTTAAAGAGCTCATACACCTTATCATGGTTAAAGGGCTCACACACATTATCATGGTTAAAGGGTATAAATTAGTTAAACTTACACAAAATATTGTCAATTTACCGGTGGTTGTCAAAGAGTTAACATCACTTTCGCTGAAAAAACAATTTCGTGGTAAAACAATTGCATTTCGAACCATGATAATTTACAATTCAGAGCAGTTCAACGCTAAACAACCTAGCAAAGGACTTTCGAAACCTAAGATCATTAAACGTAAAACTTTTAAGCGACAACACATTTCACCCGAAAATTTAGCATTCCTTAAATCACTAGGTCTTAAAGTGAAAAGAACATGGTACGCACCAATGTGCTAAATATTATTAACAGTTTGTAATTTGATGGTCAACTAGCAATAGCTATTAGTATCCTTTTTCGGATACATCCCACAAATTAACTATCCTCACCAATTTTAATTATTTTATATAAAGTTGTGGATTGTGTGAGTAAATTCAGTTCTACGGCGGCGATAAAAAATGGCGTTTCTTGACATACAAGGCTATCAAGGAGCTAACAGCCAATTTTATTTTAATGAAGTTGGTATCGTTGCGGAAAATTCGGATGAAATATTACATCTTATATTCGATGCACCGTTTGATTTCAACGAGTTGCCGAAGAAATATGAACGGGTTGCTGCACGTTGGCTTTGCCGAAATTGGCATGGGATACCTTGGTCATATGGATTTATTCCGTACAAAAAACTTCATTCCATATTGAAACCTATATTAAAGAAGTTTCAAGGGCGGTGAAAAGAAGAAATGGATTTCAAATTTGTTTGATGGTACCGAAAACCAGCCGTGGATTTTGAATTTGGAGGAAATATTTGATGTACCGAAGATTTCCAATCTGCGAGATGAATATTATTCAAGACGCTGTATGATCCATTCAGATAAAATTTGCTCATTAGAAAACTGTATTCTTTTAAAAAAATTTTATATGGAAAATAAATAGATTTTTAGTAATATATAGATTTAAGCAATTTAATTTTTTTGTATACATATTCTATAAATAAAATTTAAAAAAAAAAGAAAAATATGTGCGTTTTATTTAATTATTACCCTGAATTCCCCTATTTTTTTTACAGCAAAAAGTTTCTTTCGTTAACCAATAAGAGTATTAACAAAAATCTTATGAAATTTATTATTCTAATTGAAAAGCATATTTCATGATACACCCTGTATACTAAAATATTTATTAAAAATACTAAATATACACCAGTTATATATACATGATATTGTATATATGTTAATGATTGATAAAGTATCAAATTCAAAATGTTCTAGCTATAAAAATTTTGATTTTACAGACTTAAAAATTTAGTAAAACTCAATGCTGTTATCATTTTTATATTACGCGACGTGTTTATAGTAATTTAAAACCAAAAATTGAACTTTTATTCTGTTTAAAAATGTTAAATACAATACTATTATACCCTAATATAAATATGTATCAGTATTAAAATGATATACATTGATTTTGCTGATTAAACAAATTTTTTGCAATATTTATAAATTATTTTATAATTAGATTTAATACTTATTCATAAATGGCTATACAATTCGTTTACTAGTATTCATAAAAATTAAAATTATATACAAATTTTCTTTCTTATTCTCAATATACAGAGTGTATACATAAAATATTTTTAATATATAGAGTCTATACATATGTACATACTGAATTATTTCAGATAATTTTCGTTTGATATAGAAACAGTTTTGTGCTACAGTCAAATTCAAAAGTGTTGTGCACCATAAGAAGTAATATTTTTTGTAACTTGTTAAAATTTCAAGAATTTTTGTTAGTTAACTAAAAAATTGGTCACTGTAGGTTAAATGTTAAAGTATTAAAACTGATAAAAATAATTTCTTGCTTGAGGCCTACAATGGGTGATATTTTTTACTAAACAATTTTTTAACTCATTAATATTCCATGACGTCATCTTTCTTATACCAAAAAAACTCCATATATGAGTCATATGATCATAATTCAGCTAAAATAAACATTTAATTATTAGTTGTTTGTTTGTTTTAAAACTGATAAAAATTCCTGGAATTTTCCAAGGTTAAATATACCAAAAATCCCCATAAGGTACAGTTAACACTCGATTTCCGGCAGTACAGTAGCGGTCAGAAATCTGGACCCCGGAGTCTGGTTTTAAAATCTAGCGCTTGGTACAGTGCCCCGCAAAATTTAGCGGCCACCCCTTGGGTTAGGGTATTCCCCACATTTTTGACTTGGTAATGTACCTTTCGTTTAAAATGACTCAATTAAGGCAAGCGCGTGTTGGGGTTAAGGTTTGCACGTACAGTGCGCTTCAAAAAGTGTTCGGATACCTTTTTGGTCAGGGGGGCCCGCACTTTTGACACGGCAGTGTACTAAAAATTTAAGTACAGTACGGCGTCAAAAGTTTGGGACCACCCTGGGTTAGGGTATTCCCCACATTTTTTGACGTGATAGTTCGTTTAAGATGGCGCAATTAAGGCAAGCGCGTGTTGGGGTCAAGGTTTGCACGTACAGTACGCTTCAAAAAGTGATAGGGTACCTTTTTGGCCAGGGGGGTCCACACTTTTGACACGGCAGTGTACCAAAAATTTAAGTACAGTACGGTGTCAAAAGTTTGGGGCCACCCCCGAGTTAGGGTATTCCCCATATTTTTGATGCGGTAGTGTACCCCATCTATCAAATTTTGGCCTAAAATTCAGTCTGCGCATGCGTCGTGTACTTAAATTCAGTCTGCGCATGCGTTAGGTTTGGCTGGTAATGGGTTAACACAAAATGAAATTGTTATAAGTAAATTGTGATGACGCATAATGGGTTAACATAAATTAATTTGGTTGCTGGTGATGACTCATGTGTTTGGAATTTCAAGGCCAACAGTATGAGCGAGTGTTGGGGTCAAATGTCAACAACAATTTTTAAATACATGTACGTGCCAGGTCAAAGGTCAATTCATACACTAGGTACAGTAGGACCCCAAACTACACGGTTGTTAACACGGTCAAAAAAGTAGTCCGGATAATTGAGGTTCTACGGTGCTCCCGTTCTCTCCTAGCCTATCTACTTACATAATTAATCACATGGCTTACTCTTTCATTCACTGCATTACCATTTCAACATCTAGGTATAAGGTAAGAGCACCAGTAGCCGTCATTGAACCAATAGCCGTCAAGTTTCAGTAAAATGATAAATATTAAGATATTAAGCAAGCATAATTTTTTGTTTTTCCTGCTACACGTTCTGGAAAATATGCTCAACCGTTATTCTATTTATGATAGAATTCAGTTAGCATTAGATATAATAACGACTCACTTGAAAGTTAGTGTTTGTAAAATTTGCATACATTCACTAAAACACTTAAGATTTAGCTAAGATAAGCACTAATTTAATTTTACTGTAATTTTGGTTTAACGAATAATTAATTAATTAATTTTTTTTGACGTTTATTATGAATTAAATTGTACTAAAGAATAGTTTTTAGACCAAAAAACCTAACAGAAATTTTTTATTTTTTATGGGGGCTGCTGCCATAGCATCTATCCGTAGCAATTGACAAATTCTTGTATAAATCTATTTATCAAATCGGTTAATCAATATACAAGTTCATTGACATCTAGTGGTATAGCATGAAAACACTAAAATGATAAATAATGCAGAAATTAACTCGATATGCTTTCAAAACAATAACTTTAAATCCTTGTTTTCAACATTGAAAGATTACGGCGCCGTTGTGCAAAATTGTGCTAGAATATTCTAAACATAAGTTTGCTTATATTTCAATTTAAAATCATAAAACACTCTTACAAGTTAGACTACCTAACTGACACTCTCCGATTTGAATAAAACTTAGCAAACTTATTAAGCATCGAAAAAGATTAAAAACGCGTTTTTTGTGTTTCGGCTAAATACGCTGTTTAGGGGTAGAAAACACCCCTCAACTCCTGACAGTGGAAACAATTATGGCTAATTATTTCTGAAATGATACATTTTCTGAAAAAGTGCTTAGAGCCAAAGTTATAGAGCTCAAAATGATGCACTTGATGGTGTCCGGCAACAGTTACTTACTTCCAAGTTTAATTAACCTTGAAAAGTGACCTCAAGGTCGACTTCAAGGTCACCATTAAGTGCATCGTTTTGAACTCTACAACTTTGGTACTAAGCACTTTTTTCAGAAAATGTGTTATTTCGGAAATAATTAGCCATAATTATTTCCACTGTCAGGGGTTGAGGGATGTTTTCTACCACTAAACAACGTATTCAGCCGAAACAAAAAAACTTCTCAATTGTAGGATTTCAATACGTCACTGCATATTGTTCAGCTCATGCGCGATCGTTTTTGAGCTTCATCATCTGTTTCAGTCTAAGTATATGTTTGCCGGCGATCATTTGCTTATTGATCGTTTTGCTTTGTGTAACTTCATCCGTTGTTAACAATTTCCATAATGTTGATTTTTACTACAATTTTGTATTCTGTGATATTTGATTTCAAACTATGGTTTTGTCAGTGTTTTCTTCTAATTTTTAAAATTTTTTTCTTTTATTGTTCAACACAATTGTTTTTTCGCATTTTATTTAAAATGTATTATATAAATTTATCAACTCATTGTATTTCAGATAATTTCTTTGTCTGATGTTTGGGCGTGGTATTTTCGTATTTTCTTTGTCTTTAAACCTCTCTAAAAATTCAAAATTTTTAAAAATTTAAAAAGTTAAAGTGTAATTTAATTCTAACTTTAATTAACCATTGAATTTCGCAACGATGTGGATATTTTTTGTTTTTTCACACCATATTCAAAATTTTAACCTTTGACAATTTCAAAACGTTTTCTTAAATGTTACGTTTTCTGACTACGATTTAGAATCTGCTGTTTTTGAAAATGACTGTTAATACGGTCCAAACTAGTCAAATAACCTTTATTGATTCTTTATTGATTTTTTTATTTCATTTCTTTGTTTTTGAATTTTATGTGGTGATTCTTTTTATCACTTGTTTTTGCGTGCTTGTCGTCATTTTTGAACTTTTGTTCCTTATCATTGTAATTTCCCCGCAGTTGGTTTTGATTTGTTTAAATGGGCTACTTTCCTTTTTATTTATGTGACAGTGTGGTCTAACAATTATCTGTGGTACACCGAATTGTTTGATTACGATAGAAATCGGCATTTTTTTTAACGAGTAGCATATCAAAAGCATTTATTTAATCTTCATTACTGTATTTTATATTGAAATTTACCTACAAAAAAGACGGAACTAAGAACCGTTACTATAGGGTACCAGTATCCGACATTAATTTACAAGAACTACTAAAATTTAATTGTTACAGAAAATAATTACGGGTACTGGTCAGTAGCTTTAAAATAAAATTTGTTACCCCAATTACCATCACTATGACGGTTAGTGAAAAATGCCTGTATTTTATGTGCCAGTAGTGCGGCATAAAAATAGATCCCTAAGTGTAGTTAGTTTCGGTTTGCTACGATTGCGGCAAAATGAAATAAATTCTAAAGTTTGGAAAAGGTTTACCGGCTAATGGATGATGGTATGGTAATGGATAACTTAAGGTTCAGAGTTTCGCATTGGATGTGGAAGCATGGGTTTTAAGCAACGTTAATGATGACGGGTGTAAATCACAAATAAAACTAGAAATTTCATCTTAAAAAAACTGTAACAATTTATTAAATTAAAATTTGTCAGGTGGATAAGATTCCCTGGTCTAGTCACGTGGACGACTTACAAAATAGCTAACTTTTAACTATCGGTTAAAATGAAATATAATACAATTTGAAATTTACAAGAAAATAAATCACTAACGAAACCTAAAGATGTTAAGTTAATCTGACCTGAACTGCTTACTTATCGACTTATTAAAAATGAAAATACAAATTACAATTATTAGTATGACAAAGAACAATGAAAACCGAATTGTAGATGCGATAAATTAAATTTACGAAGCCACGTGAAAATTAAACCTCCTTGACTTTTAATACAAATTCCGAACAAACTCATAATTAAAATACTAAATTAAATAGATCTAAATTAAATAAATCTAAATCGAATAAACTTAGTCTAAATCGAATCTAAATCGAATAAACTAATCGAATGTCTAGTTGAATTAAATACTAAACTACATAATCTAAATTTAGATAATATATATGTATATATAAAAATCAAAACTGACTGACTGACTGACTGATTGACTGACTGATTGACTGACTGACTGACTGACTGATTGACTGACTGATCGATCAATGCACAGCCCAAAGCGCTGGGCCTAGAAACGTGAAATGTTGAACACGGATTCCTTATATAATGTAGGTAAGCACTAAGAAGGGATATTTGCAAATTCACCCTCTAAGGGTGAATTCATTTTGAGAGAATTTCATTGGGTAAAATAGGGGATGCAAATTTTCATAGAAGTCTGTAGTTTTTTGAGTTAGAAATACGGAAATTGGTGTTAGGTTACTGGTTTGAATACAAAAGTTTCAGTGCTTTTAAAAATTCATCCCTTAGGGGATTAAAACGGGGGAAGAAACTTTAAATGGAAGTCTGTCACCTAGAAATGTAAAATTTTGAACAGGGATTTCTTATATAACGAAGATGACAACTAAGAAGGGATTTTTGGAAATTCAGCCCCTAAGGGGGTAAAATAGGGGATGAAAATTTTCATAGAAATCTGTAATTTATTGAGTTAGAAATATGGAAATTGGTGTTAGGTTACTGGTTTGAACACAAAAGTTTCAGTGCTTTTAAAAATTCGTCCCTGAGGGGGTTGAAACAGGAGAAGAAATTTTAGATAGAAGTCTGCCACTTAAAAACGTAAAATTTTGATCAGGGATTTCTTATATAAGGTAGGTGAGCACTAAGAAGGGATTTTTGGAAATTCACGTTTGAGCGTTTTTGGATACTTTTAGCTATTCAAATCGATTTTTCACCGACTAAGCTTTAATTACATTGAATTTCCTTTTCACCATTTTCTTTAACATGAAAAAACGAACAAATTTATGTCCTTAGAAGTGCAAGTAGTGCTGCCAGATCGATTTTACGACCAAAAATCCCGTGGGGTAAATATATACCCCAGTTTTGTAGTTTAGGAGTAGAAAAAATAAGTTTGTCGTTCTAGGGTTAAGTATTTTAATTATATAGCTCAGTTGTTTAAGATTAATCATATTCTAAAGAATGACGGATACTGGGTCTCTCTGACGGATACTGGAACATCGTTAATTTTTTATTGACGGTACGCTACACTTTTTCCTTTATTTTATTTTTATTAATATATTTATTATATAAATATTCAAATAAATTAAAATATTCCTAAAAGATCTGAAATTCTCTTTCCTTTTAGCTTTACTGTTGGTTATTTCGTATAATATGATCGAAAAAATTTAATCTAGTCCTGCTCATATCTTAACATGACGGCTACTGGAGCTCTTACCTTACTTTTATATTTTTCTGTTCTCGTTTAATTATGTAAAATAATTTTTCTTCAGTAATAATTATTTTAAAATAATATTTATTTATATAGCATTTTCTTTTACTCTCGGTGTAAGTACAAATTAAAACAATTCCATTTGTATTGGGATCTGTCCAAAAGGAGGAGCTTCAGAAAAATGGCTGACAAAAAAGTGCATTAACATTAATTTTATATATAGTAACCAGTGCTATATTAAGAAAAAATCATCATAAATATTAGAACTGCTTGTATTTGGGTTGACACAAGTCCAAAGCAAAGACGTTTTGTTGAAGGAGAGAAATTTTTACATCTGTAAAACAGTTAAAATGTGGTAAAAATATGAAAAAATGGATGAATGAGT
Organism: Brachynemurus nebulosus; assembly: GCA_035578155.1. NCBI lineage: Eukaryota > Metazoa > Arthropoda > Insecta > Neuroptera > Myrmeleontidae > Brachynemurus > Brachynemurus nebulosus. The sequence goes on along the minus strand of JAPWDM010000011.1, from coordinate 14,104,839 downwards.
TAATGAATATTACAATTTAAGAATTGTAAATGAATCGAAAAAGCAAATCAATTGTATGTATTTTTAGATCTACAAAATTCAGCTCATAAATGACATTTCAACAAATTTAATGCACTTTAAGAATAGTCTGATTTTTTCAACACCAGATGTCACACCGCTAATCGACAGATCCCAATAGAGTGTGCTGGTTGGCGAAAGTTGATGTGTATGGAAAATCGTTCATTTATGTATGTGAAACCAACCAACATAATTATTAATTATTATTAAACAACTAGCCATATTATATCCACCTGATAGGATTTACCATCGACAACATCTCAAGATGTCAGTCAATGTTAAAGATATATTGAATAAGAAATTATTTATTTTAATAGCCATAGTAACAAATCTTTATATAAGTGTCTAATTTCAAAAATGACGAATTTCCATGTAAATTTTCATCCTCTGTTTAACCCACTTAGAAGATAAATTTTCAACAATCCTTTCTTAGTGCTCACCTGCGTTATATACCTAAGGAACTTTTGCACAAAATTTCATGCTTCTAAATCCAACGGTTTAGACTATGCGTTGTCAGTCAGTCAGTGTTAGAGATTTATTAAGTAGATATGTTTTTGACACTAGCGTGTATAATATACACCTGTAATGACCCATTGTACATGAGGACAAATCGTAGTTATTACTCTATTCAGAAAGGCGTTAAGCGTTAACCTTTATAACAAATTACCAGAATAGACTACAAAATTAAATATACAAATTTTCATGCTCTCTAGTACTTTTCACACTATGTGTCGATTTTTACAAATTTATTAATTGATATATTCATTTAAATTAGGTTTTTCAGGGTGTGCAGCGGTCAGGAAAATCTGGAAAACCTGGAAATGTCAGGGAAATTTAACTTTCTGGAAATATCAGGGAATAGTCACGGAATTTAGTTTATTTTCTGGAAAAATGTAATTTTTTAAACAAATTTAAATTTTTAAATGTTGTCCACAAATTGTGCAACAGTAATTAGGTACTCATATAATCACGTTGGAAAATAACCATTACTTAAAATATTTAAAAATATATCTCAAAAAGTACGATTTTGTACCAAATTCATATGTTTACTATTTTTACAAACTAGAAGCCAATACAAAATTGACAACAAAAACATTGAAACTTATTTTAATTTATTGTACCTTAGTACCACAACTGCAACATCACCATTTTAAGGGTTTTTCTTTAAATATGTTTATTGTTTCAAATAAGTTAGTGGCATCCTCAAAATGACACCCTAGATATGGTTTTCACGGAAATATGTGATTTGTAAAAAGTGATGTCATAAACTTTTTATATTGGTATGAGTGCAGATTTAACATTTCTCAATAATAAGCGTCAAATGTAAATTGAATATTTTAGGATATTTGAATGCGATCTGATTTTTAAAATTTAATTTCATTTATAATATTCACATATCAGTTATAATTTATTATCGATAAAATAATCGTTACTGATTTATTTTCTACCTAAAATAAATAAATAAAGTAAGATTTGTTTTTCTTTTTTCCTTTTTTTTGCTGTTCGGTATCCGGCTGAATATCAGATAATTTTCAATAATTTTTCCGTATATGAATAGTTAGAAATAATATTTTATTGTTTGCAGAAAAGAAATGATGAAAGGGAGTTCATGAAGTTTCCAATAGCAAACATTCAGCCTTTCATTATCTTTATAATAAAAGTTTTAAAAAAAATTTAAAGATCTGGAAAATAGTTTTTTTTTTAGAAAACCTGGAAAAGTCAGGGAATTTTTTTTCAAACGCATGCTGGACACCCTGTAATTTTTCTTGATGATGTTGCCAATGTTACGTAATTATCAAATAAATATTATTAAAAACAACCAGGCCCGACGAGAGGGTGGGGTAGCTGAGGCTGTAGCGAAGTTGAGTTCTTTTTGCTCACGACTTATTTTTATGGGAGGAAATTTTTAAAAAATGCTGTTTATTTCCGGGGCCCGCCATTTCTCTCCACGGCCCTGAATGTAATAAAGGTCGGATTTAGCTTAAGTGGCCGCCCTAGGGATCCGCCAAAATGCTACTCTATTATATAATGCGGCTGTACTATTACCGCGAATTTAAACGCCGATAGCAGCATCAGAGAGGATTGAAAGCAGTGATCTGTGCATTTTGCAGCATGCAGTGTGAACTAAAATTACAAAAATGAAAAATGTGAATAACAAATGCATTTATAAACAAAGATAAAATGCTTTAGACACACGGTATAAAACATATGTGCGTATATTTACATATATGAGTATATCGTATACCTACTTAATTATGCATAACATGCAATAATTTAATTTCTAAAGGTAATTAAAATTATGTACATTATACATGTATTGGTGTTTCGCAACTAGTGACTCTAAATAAATATCAGCATTTTCATTGTAATTAATGTAATTATATATTTCATACAATCTAATTAAAAATTAAACCTACATTATATAAATGTAGAATGATCTGTCTCTTGACACAAGAACGAGACATTGGGATGACGAAAGCGGGACAAATGGCATAAAAAAATAAAATATAAGAAAATGATTGAAACCAAGGTCTTTTGAGTAGTTTTAGGTTTCTACCTAGCTCCTAACGGGGTTAACCTCCCAAACAACGGAAAAGTAATCGTTACAGGGTTGGCATTTTTCTCAGTAATTTTTCAGTTTTTCTATTGTTATTCTTAATTCTTCTTGGAGGTCATAATTAAAATTGCGGTCTCACATTTTTGATATAGCAAGAAGATATTATTTTCATTTTATTGCTTCCGAGACTACTCAAGTAGCGGAAGCATTGTGATCACTTTTGCAAAATAAAAAATTTTTGGCTTCAAAATAAAATTTTTTACGGACATTTTGCGTTTTAGAGCTTCCTAAACAATTTTGATTTGGTGCCTGTCTGTCCGTTCGCCTATCTGTCCGTCTGTGTGTCGCCAGTTTCCACCTATGGCATCACTTCTGAATTATTCGATTGTTTTTAATGAAATTTTCAGAAATTATGCAGTTTGGTTCTCAGATAGTCCTCTATGAATTTAATCAAAATCGGAGAAACGGTAGCAACGCCGCTACCATGTCATTCCAAAATTGCACCAAGTGGCAAAACTTCTGAACTATTCAATTCTTTTTTACGAAATTTTCAGAAATTATTCAGTTTGGCTCCTAAATGGTCCCGTATGAATTTAATTGAAATCGCAGTAATGGTAGCTATGCCGCTACCATGAAATCCCATTAAATGTCAATATCTTATTTACTGCTAGTCCCATTTTCCTCAAATTTTTAGGGTATTTTGGGGGTTAATTTGTGAAATATTTTTGCTATTATTTTATAATTTAGCCTGTAAGTATTTTGAGTTACAACAATTTTTTATGAACTTTAAGGCGAAAATATAATTTCACGGTACATATATTTGGTAGAATACTGCTTTAAAGTTTTTTACGAGCACGAGGAAGCTATGCGCCACACCCCATTAGCAGTGTATTTTATTGGTTTTAAGTTTCGAAAGGCCTACCAAAAATTATTTTTATTTTTTGTTTTTTGCTTTTTTTGTTCTAGCACACTTACTTTCTTTTGTTTTTTTTTATATAATTTTTCTAATGTTTGTTTTCAGAATTATTTGCTCGGCATATTTTATTGACAGGCCCCGTATCAATTAATTTATCTATTTAAAAGTTTTACATAGATTATTATTCTGATAATACCGTACAAAGTGTAGAATGTTTGAAATATGTTAAATATTAAAATAAAATACCCTTGTCGTAGCATCTGCATAACATAGCGAATTTACAAATATTGGGCACTGGCGGATCTCATCTAAGACCTGTACCCATTTAAAATAGTTTAAATTTCTAAGAGTAAAAGAATTTTTAAAACCGGCTGGGTAATAAGTTTTGGTATCTTTGGGACCCAAGAACCCGAACGGACTTTGTGCAGCATAGTTGTATCCATCCAAAATAATTTAGTTTTCTAGCAGTGAGAAAATTTTTAGAATCGGTTCGCTAGCTTATTTTCTGGCGTTTTCGGTTCTGCAAGATCCCGGTGGACCTCATTAAAAAAATTATTTCGACCGTATATTCTAGGCGGACTTTATGTAATATATATATATATATATATATATATATATATATATATATATATATATATATGTATATATATATATATATATATATATATATATATATATATATATATATATATAAAACATGGACCTGATAGTTAAAGCTGCAATATTTTTGAACTTATTTGTTCCACATTTATAAGTAACTCCACATTGTAATTTAATGTAAGTAATTCCACAATCTGTTCCTTGTATGGATTAGTTATAATTCATATAACATTCAAATAAAAACATTATGAGATTTTTCTGTTTTAAAATATATATATATATATATATATATATATATATAAATATATATATATATATATATATATATATATATATATATATATATATATATATATATTTTACTTAATATAATATTTTGTTCTAGTGTAGAACTGACTTGTAAAATTTTATTACTTTTAATGTCCTCTTGTTAAATAATATGTAGGGACAAGTTCCTTTCTACACCGACCTAAAATAATAAAACTGGTGGCGATTGTCAGTGGTGGTGATTGACAGGGTACCCTTTTTACAACCATCGAAAATAAAAAACTGGGGGCGATATCAGTGGTGACGATTGTCCGGATTCCGATTAGGAGACCAAATAATAGGAGATTATATATCTCCAATATCTCTTTATTATTTCGCCTCTCATATTTGTCTTTGTTTTGTTTTACATAATTTGATTCCTCTTTTTAGCGAATTTCGAAAACTCGAAATATATATATATATATATATATATATATATATATATATATATATATATATATATATATATATATATATATATATATGTACCCACGATAACTTTCGAACGAAACGTTTAATGCTTGTGAAATTTTGTGTGCGAACTAAATTGGCTCGGCTAAGTTCGTCAGCCAGACACGCCATGCCCAGAAGTAGGTTTTCTGGTCATTTTTATCATTTTTTATCATTCGGTCCTATCATAAGATCGAAAAAAAAAGTTCAATTTTTACATCGTTGAAATGACGAAAAAGAATTATGAAGATATTGTTCTTATAATTTACTTTCTATGTTAAATATTTTTCGAGAAAATTGTAATTTTTCACTTTTGCCTCACTTTGCTCTCTTTGTCAATCTAATAAGTAATTTATATTTCTGTCTCAGTTCCCCATAAAATATAGAAAAATCATTTTTTTTACCATTTCATACGAAAACAAAAGATATATATTCACATGTATGTATTAATATTGTATTATAATAAACAAAGTTCTGCCTCATGTTATTGCATTATATTTACCATAGCTTTGTCTCAAGTTGGAAAATTAAAATTAAGCAGATATTTTAAGCTCATGTAATGAAGAAAGTTTTCTTTTTTTTATTGAATTTTAAACAAACAAGAAAGTGAAATTTACGAGTATGTTATCATATAATATTATTAAATATAAAACAAAATAACATAATATGTTTGTACACACCGAAAAAAATTTTACATGGATCGATTTTGAAAATTTTTTCACTAATAATTATTAATGTTTGAAAGTTAAACAATTTTAAATGGATTTAAGGTATCTTGTGTGAGATCCGTCAAGGTTTTGGGGACCTAAAAACGCCAAAAAATAATTACCCAATCGATTTTGAAAATTATTTCAGCGTTAGTAAGTGAAAATATTTGAATTAATTAAGTAATTAAAGGAAGTCCGCAAAAATCTTACGGACTGTCATAAGTTATATGAGATCCCTAGGACCCTTTACTTACTGCTACCCAAAAGTGATAAAAATTAACTAACCGACCGATTTTGCAACTTTCCACTGTTAGGGAGCTAAGCTATTTTATATAAGTAGATAGGCTATAAGAGAGCGGTGACACCGTAGAACCCCAATTATCCGGACTACTTTTTTGACCATGTTAAGAACCGTGTAGTTTGGGGTCCTACTGTACCTAGTGTATGAATTGACCTTTGACCTGGCACGTACATGTATTTAAAATTTGTTGTTGACATTTGACCCCAACACTCGCTTATACTGTTAGCCTTGAAATTCCTAAGAGGTGAGTCAATACCAGCGACCAAATTAATTTATGTTAACCCATTATGCATCATCACAATTTACTTATAACAATTTCATTTTGTGTTAACCCATTACCAGCCAAACCTAACGCAATTTAGGTACACGACGCATGCGCAGACTGAATTTTAGGTTACAATTTGATAGATGGGGTACGCTACCGCGTCAAAAATGTGAGATTACCCTAAGTCGGGGGGGGGTGGCCCCAAACTTTTGACACCGTACTGTACTTAAATTTTTTTTACACTGCCGTGTAAAAAGTGCGGGCCCCCCTAACTGAAAAAGGTATCCGATCACTTTTTGAAGCGCACTGTACTTATTTTTTTGTGTGTACATGCAAGCCTTAACCTTTAACCTCACTTAATTGAGTCATCTTGAACGAAAGGTACACTATCACGTCAAAAATTTGGGATTACCCTAACCCACGGGGTGGCCCCAAACTTTTGACACTGTACTGTACTTAAATTTTTGATACACTGCCATGTCAAAAGTGTGGACCCCCTGACCAAAAAGGTATCCGATCACTTTTTGAAGCGCACTATACTTATTTTTTGTGTGTACATGCAAGCCTTAGCCTTTAATCTCACTTAATTGAGTCATCTTAAACGAAAGGTACACTATCACGTCAAAAATGTGGGATTACCCTAATCCAAGGGGTGGCCCCAGACTTTTGACGCCGTACTGTACTTAAATTTTTGGTACACTGCCGTGTCAAAAGTGCGAACCCCCCTGGCCAAAGAGGTGTCCGATCACTTGTTGAAGCGCACTGTACGTGCAAACCTTAACCCCAACACGCGCTTGCCTTAATTGTGTCATTTTAAACGAACTACCAAGTCAAAAATGTGGGAAATGTCCTAACCCAAGGGGTGGCCGCTAAATTTTGCGGGGCACTGTACCAAGCGCTAGATTTTAAAACCAGACTCCGGGGTCCAGATTTCTGACCGCTACTGTACTGCCGGAAATCGAGTGTTAACTGTACCTTATGGGGATTTTTGGTATATTTAACCTTGGAAAATTCCAGGAATTTTTATCAGTTTTAAAATAAAAAAACAACTAATAATTAAATGTTTATTTTAGCTGAATTATGATCATATGACTCATATATGGAGTTTTTTTGGTATAAGAAAGATGACGTCATGGAATATTAATGAGTTAAAAAATTGTTTAGTAAAAAATATCACCCATTGTAGGCCTCAAACAAGAAATTATTTTTATCAGTTTTAATACTTTAACATTTAACCTACACTGACCAATTTTTTAGTTAACTAACAAAAGTTCTTGAAATTTTAACAAGTTACAAAAAATATTACTTCTTATGGTGCACAACACTTTTGAATTTGACTGTAGCACAAAACTGTTTCTATATCAAACGAAAATTATCTGAAATAATTCAGTATGTACATATGTATAGACTCTGTATATTAAAAATATTTTATGTATACACTCTGTATATTGAGAATAAGAAAGAAAATTTGTATATAATTTTAATTTTTATGAATACTAGTAAACGAATTGTATAGCCATTTATGAATAAGTATTAAATCTAATTATAAAATAATTTATAAATATTGCAAAAAATTTGTTTAATCAGCAAAATCAATGTATATCATTTTAATACTGATACATATTTATATTAGGGTATAATAGTATTGTATTTAACATTTTTAAACAGAATAAAAGTTCAATTTTTGGTTTTAAATTACTATAAACACGTCGCTTAATAAAAAAATGATAACAGCATTGAGTTTTACTAAATTTTTAAGTCTGTAAAATCAAAATTTTTATAGACTAGAACATTTTGAATTTGATACTTTATCAATCATTAACATATATATAATATCATGTATATATAACTGGTGTATATTTAGTATTTTTAATAAATATTTTAGTATACAGGGTGTATCATGAAATATGCTTTGCAATTAGAATAATAAATTTCATAAGATTTTTGTTAATACTCTTATTGGTTAACGAAAGAAACTTTTTGCTGTAAAAAAAATAGGGGAATTCAGGGTAATAATTAAATAAAACGCACATATTTTTCTTTTTTTTTTAAAATTTTATTTATAGAATATGTATACAAAAAAATTAAATCGCTTAAATCTATATATTACTAAAAATCTATTTATTTTCCATATAAAATTTTTTTAAAAGAATACAGTTTTCTAATGAGCAAATTTTATCTGAATGGATCATACAGCGTCTTGAATAATATTCATCTCGCAGATTGGAAATCTTCGGTACATCAAATATTTCTTCCAAATTCAAAATCCACGGCTGGTTTTCGGTACCATCAAACAAATTTGAAATCCATTTCTTCTTTTCACCGCCCTTGAAACTTCTTTAATATAGGTTTCAATATGGAATGAAGTTTTTTGTACGGAATAAATCCATATGACCAAGGTATCCCATGCCAATTTCGGCAAAGCCAACGTGCAGCAACCCGTTCATATTTCTTCGGCAACTCGTTGAAATCAAACGGTGCGTCGAATATAAGATGTAATATTTCATCCGAATTTTCCGCAACGATACCAACTTCTTTAAAATAAAATTGGTTGTTAGCTCCTTGATAGCCTTGTATGTCAAGAAACGCCATTTTTTATCGCCGCTGTAGAACTGAATTTACTCACACAATCCACAACTTTATATAAAATAATTAAAATTGGTGAGGATAGTTAATTTGTGGGATGTATCCGAAAAAGGATACTAATAGCTATTGCTAGTTGACCATCAAATTACAAACTGTTAATAATATTTAGCACATTGGTGCATACCATGTTCTTTTCACTTTAAGACCTAGTGATTTAAGGAATGCTAAATTTTCGGGTGAAATGTGTTGTCGCTTAAAAGTTTTACGTTTAATGATCTTAGGTTTCGAAAGTCCTTTGCTAGGCTGTTTAGCGTTGGACTGCTCTGAATTGTAAATTATCATGGTTCGAAATGCAATTGTTTTACCACGAAATTGTTTTTTCAGCGAAAGTGATATTAACTCTTTGACAACCACCGGTAAATTGACAATATTTTGTGTAAGTTTAACTAATTTATACCCTTTAACCATGATAATGTGTGTGGGCCCTTTAACCATGATAAGGTGTATGAGCTCTTTAACCATGATAAGGTGTATGAGTCACTCCGGGGGCAAAATAAGTCACTCCGGGGGCAAACTGAGTCACTCCGGGAGCAAAATGAGTCACTCCGGGAGTAAAATGAGTCATTCCGGGAGCAAAATGAGTCACTCCGGGAGCAAAATGAGTCACTCCGGGAACAAAATTAGTCACTCCGGGAGCAAGATGAGTAACTCCGGGAGCCAAATGAGTCACTCCGGGGGCAAAATGAGTCACTCCGGGAGTAAAATGAGTCATTCCGGGAGCAAAATGAGTCACTCCGGGAGCAAAATGAGTCACTCCGGGAACAAAATTAGTCACTCCGGGAGCAAGATGAGTAACTCCGGGAGCCAAATGAGTCACTCCGGGGGCAAAATGAATCACTCCGGGAGCAAAATGAGTCACTCCGGGAGCAAAATGAGTCACTCCGGGAGCGAAATGAGTCACTCCGGGAGCATGTGAGTTACTCGTTGGAGTCAAATGAGTCGCTCCGGGAGAAAAATGAGTCACTCCGGGAGCAAAATGAGTCACTCCGGTAGCAAAATGAGTCACTCCGGGAGCAAAATGAGTCACTCCGGGAGCAAAATGAGTCAGTCCGGGAGCAAAATGAGTCACTCCGGGAGCAAAATGAGTCACTCCGGGAGCGAAATGAGTCACTCCGGGAGCAAAATGAGTCACTCCGGGAGCAAAATGAGTCACTCCGGGAGCAAAATGAGTCACTCCGGGAGCAAAATGAGTCACTACGGGAGCAAAATGAGTCACTCCGGGAGCATGTGAGTCACTCGTTGGAGTCAAATGAGTAGCCCGGTGAAGCAAATGAGCTAAGTATATATGTGAAATTGTCTGAACCGGAATCAATCGAGTGGGATAAAATGGATGTTTCAATTGGTGAATTTTTCGAACGTGAACCAATGCTACTGAACGAACTGACTTTGGAAACATTTCTTCAAATCTACAAGCGGATCAGTTTGAATGTGCTGAAAAGTTATGGTGCGAAAATCATACAACGCGCCTGGATTTGGTTACCATCCTATTATCGAGCCATGTTTCAAGAATGTGAACCATGTTTTAAACATTATAATCGACCATGGCCACAAGATCATATTGATGGACCACCTGGTTTGAAAATTCGCTGTGAAATGTGCAAGAATGGCGTGAAAATGGAGGAAAACTTTCAACCGCCCGTTGGTGAACCATTGACATTTGCAATACGGATTTCACACGTTGAAGACATATTTCTGACTCATCCTTATTTGTATAAAAAAGTCAGAAATTTCGATATGTTATTATACTTAACAAAACAACTATTGAAATATGATATTTGGGTGCAACATCTGTATGCATATATGATACCCGAATATGCACAACGAATTTACAAGTATGGGATCAGTTACCTGAAAACATGAAACAATTACGTTAGGGTGTTATTGAATATATAAACAAATCATACAATTTTTAATATTTATTTATTGTAAAAAATATTTCATATACATTTATTGTAAAAAATATTACATATACATTTACTGTGAAAATATTTTATATTCATACTTATATTTTAAAAATAAAGAACAATAATTATTTACATATATGTGTTATTTATTTGAAAAAAAAAAAACCTTTTTATCTTACAGGGTTAAAAAATATAAAAATAAAATATACACTTCAATGAGGGATAACTACTGCTGCTTCTTATACGGTGGTGTTCTTCAAAATTCAGTAAATTCTTAGTGTGGATAATCAATTAATCATCATCATCATCATCATAATCGCTAGCATCTTCTTTATCAGTTTCATCCAGATAATCACCTAGTGGTTCAATAACATCAGCCTTTTGAAGTTCGCGAAGTATAGAGAATATTTCTCGACCAACAGTAGTTTCTTTTAAAGCATTTAACTCTTTGATTAAATCTTCTCGATCGTATACGTTAAACAACAACATATTTTTATTTTCCTCTAAACTTCGAATAATACTGAGTATTTTTTCACCAGTCTCTGAAGTCTCGTATAAACGTTGTAATTCATCTATTAAAGTATTAGGATTATGCCAGTATTTTATTTTGTTCGATTGTATGTTAACATTTCTAGACTCTCTCAAGTTGTCTTGCTTAAAATGCTTAGCTAAGACCCCGTTTTCGACATTTTCATTTGAAGCTATATGACGTTTTAAGCTTATTGGTTTAACCTGATTGACAATTTTCGCTTCATTTTCCGAGTCAGCGTTTCGAACCTCTTTTAACATTATAATATCTAAAGCAGTTCCTAGAAGTTTAGTTAGTTGTGAAGAGAAGGTTGTTTCATTGCAATTGTTATTAATTGCTGTTAAGCGATTTACTTGCTTACATTCATTAGACCAACTATCTTTCTCGTTTTCAGATTGACGACGGTTTCTCCTCTTTTCAAAGAGTTAAATTTGGTTTGAATGGCTTCAGTTGCAGCATCTATCCTTTTTTGGTCAAACGGATTCAAGATTGCTTCAGAGTAATCAATATCATGCTGTAGTTGAGATGTATTTTCATCATCATTATCATCAAATCTAGATATAGGGATATCATCAGGTGTTTTATTATTAGCATCATATGGTATGAATTTGCTTGATGAGTTATCATTCTTTCCAATCGTACCATCATTAATATTGCTTAACGAATTATGTTGAGCATTTAAGTGTCTAGAAAGATTAGACTTTCGCGTAAATGCTTTACCACAAAAATCACAATTATACATCGTTCAGCGGGAGGTCTGAAGCGTTCGCTAGTAAATGAATAACTGTTCAAAGATTTATTGCTTCTCTACTTATATATACTTAGCTCATTTGCTTCACCGGGCTACTCATTTGACTCCAACGATTGACTCACATGCTCCCGGAGTGACTGATTTTGCTCCCGTAGTGACTCATTTTGCTCCCGGAGTGACTCAGTTTGCCCCCGGAGTGACTTATTTTGCCCCCGGAGTGACTCATACACCTTATCATGGTTAAAGAGCTCATACACCTTATCATGGTTAAAGGGCTCACACACATTATCATGGTTAAAGGGTATAAATTAGTTAAACTTACACAAAATATTGTCAATTTACCGGTGGTTGTCAAAGAGTTAACATCACTTTCGCTGAAAAAACAATTTCGTGGTAAAACAATTGCATTTCGAACCATGATAATTTACAATTCAGAGCAGTCCAACGCTAAACAACCTAGCAAAGGACTTTCGAAACCTAAGATCATTAAACGTAAAACTTTTAAGCGACAACACATTTCACCCGAAAATTTAGCATTCCTTAAATCACTAGGTCTTAAAGTGAAAAGAACATGGTATGCACCAATGTGCTAAATATTATTAACAGTTTGTAATTTGATTTTTTGACAAATTAACTATCCTCACCAATTTTAATTATTTTATATAAAGTTGTGGATTGTGTGAGTAAATTCAGTTCTACAGCGGCGATATAAAATGGCGTTTCTTGACATACAAGGCTATCAAGGAGCTAACAACCAATTTTATTTTAAAGAAGTTGGTATCGTTGCGGAAAATTCGGATGAAATATTACATCTTATATTCGACGCACCGTTTGATTTCAACGAGTTGCCGAAGAAAAATGAACGGGTTGCTGCACGTTGGCTTTGCCGAAATTGGCATGGGATACCTTGGTCATATGGATTTATTCCGTACAAAAAACTTCATTCCATATTGAAACCTATATTAAAGAAGTTTCAAGGGCGGTGAAAAGAAGAAATGGATTTCAAATTTGTTTGATGGTACCGAAAACCAGCCGTGGATTTTGAATTTGGAAGAAATATTTGATGTACCGAAGATTTCCAATCTGCGAGATGAATATTATTCAAGACGCTGTATGATCCATTCAGATAAAATTTGCTCATTAGAAAACTGTATTCTTTTAAAAAAATTTTATATGGAAAATAAATAGATTTTTAGTAATATATAGATTTAAGCGATTTAATTTTTTTGTATACATATTCTATAAATAAAATTTAAAAAAAAAGAAAAATATGTGCGTTTTATTTAATTATTACCCTGAATTCCCCTATTTTTTTTACAGCAAAAAGTTTCTATCGTTAACCAATAAGAGTATTAACAAAAATCTTATGAAATTTATTATTCTAATTGAAAAGCATATTTCATGATACACCCTGTATACTAAAATATTTATTAAAAATACTAAATATACACCAGTTATATATACATGATATTATATATATGTTAATGATTGATAAAGTATCAAATTCAAAATGTTCTAGTCTATAAAAATTTTGATTTTACAGACTTAAAAATTTAGTAAAACTCAATGCTGTTATCATTTTTATATTAAGCGACGTGTTTATAGTAATTTAAAACCAAAAATTGAACTTTTATTCTGTTTAAAAATGTTAAATACAATACTATTATACCCTAATATAAATATGTATCAGTATTAAAATGATATACATTGATTTTGCTGATTAAACAAATTTTTTGCAATATTTATAAATTATTTTATAATTAGATTTAATACTTATTCATAAATGGCTATACAATTCGTTTACTAGTATTCATAAAAATTAAAATTATATACAAATTTTCTTTCTTATTCTCAATATACAGAGTGTATACATAAAATATTTTTAATATACAGAGTCTATACATATGTACATACTGAATTATTTCAGATAATTTTCGTTTGATATAGAAACAGTTTTGTGCTACAGTCAAATTCAAAAGTGTTGTGCACCATAAGAAGTAATATTTTTTGTAACTTGTTAAAATTTCAAGAACTTTTGTTAGTTAACTAAAAAATTGGTCAGTGTAGGTTAAATGTTAAAGTATTAAAACTGATAAAAATAATTTCTTGTTTGAGGCCTACAATGGGTGATATTTTTTACTAAACAATTTTTTAACTCATTAATATTCCATGACGTCATCTTTCTTATACCAAAAAAACTCCATATATGAGTCATATGATCATAATTCAGCTAAAATAAACATTTAATTATTAGTTGTTTGTTTATTTTAAAACTGATAAAAATTCCTGGAATTTTCCAAGGTTAAATATACCAAAAATCCCCATAAGGTACAGTTAACACTCGATTTCCGGCAGTACAGTAGCGGTCAGAAATCTGGACCCCGGAGTCTGGTTTTAAAATCTAGCGCTTGGTACAGTGCCCCGCAAAATTTAGCGGCCACCCCTTGGGTTAGGACATTTCCCACATTTTTGACTTGGTAGTTCGTTTAAAATGACGCAATTAAGGCAAGCGCGTGTTGGGGTTAAGGTTTGCACGTAGAGTGCGCTTCAACAAGTGATCGGACACCTTTTTGGCCAGGGGGGTTCGCACTTTTGACACGGCAGTGTACCAAAAATTTAAGTACAGTACGGCGTCAAAAGTCTGGGGCCACCCCTTGGATTAGGGTAATCCCACATTTTTGACGTGATAGTGTACCTTTCGTTTAAGATGACTCAATTAAGTGAGATTAAAGGCTAAGGCTTGCATGTACACACAAAAAATAAGTATAGTGCGCTTCAAAAAGTGATCGGATACCTTTTTGGTCAGGGGGTCCACACTTTTGACATGGCAGTGTATCAAAAATTTAAGTACAGTACAGTGTCAAAAGTTTGGGGCCACCCCGTGGGTTAGGGTAATCCCAAATTTTTGACGTGATAGTGTACCTTTCGTTCAAGATGACTCAATTAAGTGAGGTTAAAGGTTAAGGCTTGCATGTACACACAAAAAAATAAGTACAGTGCGCTTCAAAAAGTGATCGGATACCTTTTTCAGTTAGGGGGGCCCGCACTTTTTACACGGCAGTGTACCAAAAATTTAAGTACAGTACGGTGTCAAAAGTTTGGGGCCACCCCCCCGACTTAGGGTAATCTCACATTTTTGACGCGGTAGCGTACCCCATCTATCAAATTGTAACCTAAAATTCAGTCTGCGCATGCGTCGTGTACTTAAATTCAGTCTGCGCATGCGTTAGGTTTGGCTGGTAATGGGTTAACACAAAATGAAATTGTTATAAGTAAATTGTGATGATGCATAATGGGTTAACATAAATTAATTTGGTCGCTGGTATTGACTCACCTCTTAGGAATTTCAAGGCTAACAGTATAAGCGAGTGTTGGGGTCAAATGTCAACAACAAATTTTAAATACATGTACGTGCCAGGTCAAAGGTCAATTCATACACTAGGTACAGTAGGACCCCAAACTACACGGTTCTTAACATGGTCAAAAAAGTAGTCCGGATAATTGGGGTTCTACGGTGTCACCGCTCTCTTATAGCCTATCTACTTATATAAAATAGCTTAGCTCCCTAACAGTGGAAAGTTGCAAAATCGGTCGGTTAGTTAATTTTTATCACTTTTGGGTAGCAGTAAGTAAAGGGTCCTAGGGATCTCATATAACTTATGACAGTCCGTAAGGTTTTTGCGGACTTCCTTTAATTACTTAATTAATTCAAATATTTTCACTTACTAACGCTGAAATAATTTTCAAAATCGATTGGGTAATTATTTTTTGGCGTTTTTAGGTCCCCAAAACCTTGACGGATCTCACACAAGATACCTTAAATCCATTTAAAATTGTTTAACTTTCAAACATTAATAATTATTAGTGAAAAAATTTTCAAAATCGATCCATGTAAAATTTTTTTCGGTGTGTACAAACATATTATGTTATTTTGTTTTATATTTAATAATATTATATGATAACATACTCGTAAATTTCAATTTCTTGTTTGTTTAAAATTCAATAAAAAAAGAAAACTTTCTTCATTACATGAGCTTAAAATATCTGCTTAATTTTAATTTTCCAACTTGAGACAAAGCTATGGTAAATATAATGCAATAACATGAGGCAGAACTTTGTTTATTATAATACAATATTAATACATACATGTGAATATATATCTTTTGTTTTCGTATGAAATGGTAAAAAAAATGATTTTTCTATATTTTATGGGGAACTGAGACAGAAATATAAATTACTTATTAGATTGACAAAGAGAGCAAAGTGAGGCAAAAGTGAAAAATTACAATTTTCTCGAAAAATATTTAACATAGAAAGTAAATTATAAGAACAATATCTTCATGATTCTTTTTCGTCATTTCAACGATGTAAAAATTGAACTTTTTTTTTTCGGTCTTATGATAGGACCGAATGATAAAAAATGATAAAAATGACCAGAAAACCTACTTCTGGGCATGGCGTGTCTGGCTGACGAACTTAGCCGAGCCAATTTAGTTCGCACACAAAATTTCACAAGCATTAAACGTTTCGTTCGAAAGTTATAGTGGGTACATATATATATATATATATATATATATATATATATATATATATATATATATATATATATATATATATATTTCGAGTTTTCGAAATTCGCTAAAAAGAGGAATCAAATTATGTAAAACAAAACAAAGACAAATATGAGAGGCGAAATAATAAAGAGATATTGGAGATATATAATCTCCTATTATTTGGTCTCCTAATCGGAATCCGGACAATCGTCACCACTGATATCGCCCCCAGTTTTTTATTTTCGATGGTTGTAAAAAGGGTACCCTGTCAATCACCACCACTGACAATCGCCACCAGTTTTATTATTTTAGGTCGGTGTAGAAAGGAACTTGTCCCTACATATTATTTAACAAGAGGACATTAAAAGTAATAAAATTTTACAAGTCAGTTCTACACTAGAACAAAATATTATATTAAGTAAAATATATATATATATATATATATATATATATATATATATATATATATATATATATATATATGTATATATATATATATATATATATATATATATATATATATATATATATATATATATATATATATATATATTTTAAAACAGAAAAATCTCATAATGTTTTTATTTGAATGTTATATGAATTATAACTAATCCATACAAGGAACAGATTGTGGAATTACTTACATTAAATTACAATGTGGAATTACTTATAAATGTGGAACAAATAAGTTCAAAAATATTGCAGCTTTAACTATCAGGTCCAGGAAGCCGCATTTTTTTTACATATTATGTCTGTATAATTTTTTAAATGACGTCGGGATAAGATAAAAATGGTTCCGCGACAAAATAATCGCGACAAAATAATCGTGGACAAAATAACTGAATGACAAAATAACCGCACGACAAAATAACTTTAGACAAAATAACCGTGTACAAGATAACCAAATGACAAAATAACCTTAAACTTTATTTATTTATTATTTTGTTAAAATACTAAATCTAAATTACAAATATAAAACTGTAGCAATATCTTGTAAATACTTATGTTTTTTTCCGTTTAATCACAAAGTATAGTGTCAAAACTAACCTAACTTTCGGGCAAACGGTAACCTTAACTAACCTCACCACCTAGTTTTTATGTCAAAGTCGAAGTATATTGCCAAAACTAACTAAAGAAACCTAACCTTAACGAACCTCACCACCTATAACCTTAACCTAATTAGTTCTTATATCAAAGTCGAAGTATATTGTCAAAACTAACTAAACTAACCTAACCTTAACGAACCTTACCACCTATAACTTTAACCTAATTATTTTTTATACCAACTGCCGGTAACTAGCCGGGTGTCTTGCCACTAGACCAACGATACTCTGTTCGACAGCCGCCCCAATTCGATAACCATTCAACCACTTATGTGTATTGGTACTCTCTCTAATGCGAGAAACAGTTACTATATTTCAATTTCAAATATTATCGAGTGCTTGTGAAACATTACTACGTATGACGAACTTTTTTTCGCATTTAAACATAAGCAATATTCATATGTTCACTTATCGTTCAGCTAAACTGAAACATTAATATTTCTTCATAAAAATCTAGAAATATTTAAGAGCGTTTTCATTTATCTGCGTAAAACGCTTCTAAGAGGTAATATTAACCTCTAAAATTGGAACTTCAAGGTTGCAAAATTTCGTACACATATAATTAAAATGATTGAATGAGACTAATTTTAAAAGAATCTTTATAATTATTAACGAAATTTACGTTTACTAGAATGCTTAATGAATGAAAAAAAGTTTTCAATGTTTAAATTAACAATTTTCGTATCTCAATAGCTGTTTTGTAACTAGGAAAAAGGAAAAATAATACTTAGCTTTTATAGGTAACTAAGAAAAGAAATTGCTGATTAATAAAATTGTGCATTTTTTGACAGTTTGAAATGTCAAATATTGTTTTTCTGATTTAACATAACAACAAATTTTATGCAATTTGTAATTTCCATAGTAATATGTGGTTATACTTAACACATGTGCTACGTGCATTGTACGTGTTAAGCAAATTTTTACAATATCACACAGTAATTTCAGGACTTGCTTTTCTTTGATTTCATATGTGGTATGTGAAATTGCAAATATGATAAAAATAACAACAGTGAATATGTGATATATTTATCACATTTTCAGGACTTGGCCTCCTCAGGCATAAATAAGCTAATAATTCTACTATTGGCGATATTATCACTGGTGGTGATTAACATCTGATGAAATATAATTTAATGAGGTATAAACAAATTTATGGGTTGGTGGCGATTTTCACAAAATTTTCAGTTGGGGGCGATTGTCATATACATAATTCCTAATCTCCTATAAATCTCCTATTATTTGGTGTACTTATTAATTAACAGAAATATAAATATATAGCAAATATTCAAAATTTTTAATTCTGCATGTTCCAGCATTACCGAATTCAATAGAACAAACAAATCTATATAATCTTAATGACTTTGATTGTAAAATTTATAGCTAGTTTGAAAGTAAGTAGTTATACAATTTCCATTATACATAAAATCTTTAAGCTTTTTGAACAACATGCAACTCTGCTTTATTAATAGCTTTTAATAATTTATATTCTCGTTATGGAATGTTGTTGCATACAGTCTTCTTTGCTTATTCATTAAAACGATTGTTCCAGAAACGTACTGTTTTAATTTATTGCGAATGTATTGTAACTATCAAAAATAATCGCATTCCCATTTTAGCGAATTTCCATTCTGGAAATTCAGCTATTACAGCAGCTCTTATGGTAAGAGCTAAGTCCGGGACTATGATAGAAATTTGTTTTGGAGCCTCTAGAACCCGAAAATCTACTTCACTAAAATTTATATATATATATATATATATATATATATATATATATATATATATATAATAATAATAATAATAATAATAATAATAATTTATTTTAAACAATTGATCTTACAAAAGATGCTTGTTTCGTCACAAATATTTACATTTGATTTATATTATAAAACGCCTGTTCTAATAAATGATTATTTAATTTTCTTTTAAATTGATTAATGTTTATCTCCTCTAAGATTTCTTCTGGTAATTTATTATAAACGTCTATGCTAGCAGTAACGGGTCCTTTTCTAAAAAAAGCTAAATTATGATTTGGAATATATATATATATATATATATATATATATATATATATATATATATATATATATATATAATATGTATTTATGTGTGTGCGCGATAACTCTCGAACGAAATGTTTAATGCTTATGAAATTTGGTGTGCGAGCTGGAATCCGGACTGGCTCAGCTAAGTTCGTTATCCAGACACGCTGGATGCCCAGAAATATGTTTTTTGGCCATTTTTCACCATTTTTCGCCATTTTTAGTGGTTTTTTTGGCCAGAATTAAAAATTTTTTTTAATTTTGTTTACACCGTCGGAAAGAGCTTGAAAAATTGCATAAGACAAGCTTTTAAAAAAAACATTGTTCTAAGTGAACTAGCTTTTGAGAAAAACTAAGAAATTTGCTGAAGTTTTTTACAATATAGTATATTATTCAACGAGCTAGTAACGATGGCTATTACTCACGAAGATGCAATTGCGACACAAGCCGAGCTTGTGAGGCGAGTGTCGTAATGCATCTGAGTGAGTAATAGCCATTGCAAGCGAGTAGAATACGATATTTTTTCTACGACTTTTTTCCTTTTTGATTTAAATAAATTTGAATATAAATTTTAAATCAAATTTTTAATCTATTTCTTATTTCATTAAAAGTTTGTATAATATTATGTATAAAACGATCAAAACAAAACATAAACTACTTTATTTACTTGAACGTTACTAGGCAATATAGATTAAATTAAAACTTGATACATACATATATACACAAAACAAAAGCAAACCCATGGAATAATGATTAATACTGTGATTTCATTGGTCAAGAGGGTATTGAGTAATGAACATTCCTCCACACCTTTGAATAATGCCTAACTTTCTCGGATATATAATGAGTGTGTTCTTCAATAGGAGTAGAAAAAATACTTTATTGTTTAAGCAATTCTTTTCTAGATAAAACAAGTGCTAGTTAGTTATTCAATATGTATGTATGTGGTATAATAACAAATTGGCTAAACCACAATTGGCTTGGCCCCTCTCATCAAAATTAGCCAGTTTTTTAAGAGTACGTTATGGAAAGGAAATTTTTGTATGATGTCCTCCTTTAGAGAGAAATTATAATTTATATATATATTTGCATACCTAGAAAAGAAATCGAAAACTGTAGTTGTGTAATGTAATAACATATGACTTCCGTTACATTATATGAGATCCCTACATTATATGAGATCCGTTAGGGTCCTGAGGACCCAAAAACGCCAAAGATTAACTACTGAACTGATTTTGAATATTGTTTCACTGTTAGAAAGCTAAAATATTTTAATTTTGTAGGGGAGACAGGGGCATGTACTAACAGATTTTACTTTTTTACATATTAAACGGAAATGAAACTAGTTAGCGATTTTTTTTTGTAAACGTTATAAAGCATCAACTATCTGTCTATAATTTTTGATAAAAAAAACTTACATATCCCTTGTACTTTCTATGGAAAAACCCATTTTCTTAAAAAATGTGTTTGTTAATACTTACCTCACTTTTGGGGCAAGTTTTAACAACGTTGGGATAAGTATTAACATTAGAGTTTTAATATGATTATGATATTTTGTAGATATTTACTTATAGGAAATAAAACAAAGTATCATATTTAACGTGTTTATTATTAGAAAGGAATTATCTTATTTAACATTATTATAACTCTTGAAATATATGATAACTGAGATCAAGCAAAACTCTTCCTCTCCTTCACTGCAGAAAAGATATAAAAATTAAAACCATTTAAATTTAACACTCACATATGTACATACACATACATGCAAACATATTTGGCAATGTCACGAAAAAAATTCTGGTAACCTCGAAGAAATGACGATATTTGGATTTTGAAATCGGGATGAATACAATAACCTCCTTATAGGGAAGTTAAAAACATAGTCTTTGTTGCATAAAATTTAAACGAGGTAAATGTTAACATGTTAATACTTACCCCATGCATTTTGTTAATACTTGCCCCGAAGGTAAATTTTTTACAAATTTAAATTTTTAAAAAGAATACGTTGATAATGCGGCAAAATTTAAACAAAATACAATACCAGATGGAATATGCTACCGTTTGAAATAAATTTAGTCTCTTTTAGGTATACAATCATGCTTCAAATCAAAAAACCGTCGACTTAAAAATGTTATTTTACCTAATAAAATCTACGCCTTACTCACAACTTTGTTTTGCGGCAACCGGCCGAAGACTGATTGGTCACAACATGTCCGTGGTCATCTATTGATGACAGCAACCGGACGTACTTAATTTTTTCGTCCGTAGTTTGGCGGAAAATGGCCTGTTATTACTTACCCCCGTTAATACTAGCCCCTGTCTCCCCTACAGGTCTTTGATGAGATCCGTCAGTGCCCAATATCTGGAAATTCGCTATGTTATGCAGATTCTGCGACAGGGGTATTACCTATTTTGTTATAAATTTTTACAGATGTTTTTAAATAATACAAAATGAAGTTAGACTTTAGGTACCTGTAAAATGTGCTAGTAAAAAATTTAGGCCATCAAACGGTTCCGTCGAAATGATGAAAAGTCAAAAAGACGTGTTAGAAAGATTAAGGGAAGGTGGGGTAAGATGAGATTGATCGGCGAGATGGAGTAACCTCATTAGCACGCCACCTGAACCCACCAACCGTAAGAAAATATTAACGTTCGGTCTGTTGTCTCAATTACCCATAAACAAACGGTGGATGTAAGCAATTACACCTATATATTAGAGCCAAAGGGGCGTTTTTACGTTGTTGTTCTATTATTTTCATGTATTTTCAACATTTAAAATGATAGAAAAATGATGAAAATTGGACATGTATGATCAGTATGAAATTACGTTTACAAAAAGAATTAAATGAATTGTTAGAGTATATTTTATTCGTTCATCTATCTTTTAAGGTTATAAAGTATTGGTAAGTAAATCTTATATAGTGTAGCATATATCCATTTAGCAACATATTATTACATTATATAACTATAGTTTTCGATTTTTTTTCTAGGTATACAAGTATATATATACCTATATATATATATATATATATATATATATATATATATATATATATATATATATATTCTTAAAAAACTCTTAAAAAATCTGATTAATTTTAATTTAATGAGATGAGACAGAGCTATTGTTATTATAACACATACATACATATTGAATAACTAACTAGCACTTGTTTTATCTAGAAAAGCATTGCTAGAACGATAAAACATTTATTGTTAAAAAAATTCAGCAAATTTCTTAACTATTCTTAAAAGCTAGTTCACTTAGTACAATGTTTTAAAAGCTTATCTTATGCAAATTTTTGCGCTCTTTTCGATGGTGTTAAAAAAAAATTTAAAGAAAAAAAAATTTTAGCCATATTTTGCAAAAAAAAAAAAACCTAAAAATGGCGAAAAATGGCAAAAAACCTCGCTAAAATGACGAACTTCCCATACGAACTTTCATTTCCTCTTTTAACCCCTAAGGAAATAAATTTCAAGAAACGTTTACACAACTGACTTTTAAATTTTCATATCTCCTGTGCTAAATTGCTTCCTTCTAAACCCAACAGTTTAGGCTTTGCGTTGTCAGTCCGTGTTAAAGATTTATTAAATAACATTATTTATTTTAATAGCCTATAGCAACATATTTTTATATACCACTAACTTCAAAAATAACGAATTTACATACAAATTTTCATCCCCTATTAAACCCACTTAGGGGACGAATTTTCAAGATCCTTTCTTAGTGCTCACCTACGTTACATAACTCGTTACGGAACTCGTGTGCAAAATTTAATTCCTTTAAACCCTACGGTTTAGGCTGTGCGTTGTCAGTCAGTCATTCAGTCAGTGACAGAAATTTATTAAGTAGATTTTATTTACGATTGAATTGATCACAATGATAAGGAAAAACGATATGGGATTATTTTTATTCCTTAGTATACCAAACGGATAATAGCGTACATTAATTTTGAAGTAGTCCTTTAAATTCTTCCGTCTGAAATAATGACGGTTTATTCTAAAGGTTGGTTTATTCTAAATATTAAAATTATAGTAAAAGATCTAAATTCAGAACATAGTTAAAAAGTATGAAATGTTCATAATCACAGTGTACCCAGCACAAAGCATCCACACCTTAGGGGCACGGATACTTTGTGCTGGGTAAAGCCTTACTCAAAATTTTCAAAAATCAGCTTTTTTCTCGACTATGAAAATATATTACGGAACTAAAAGTTCCTAACTCCTGCCAAAATGACGATATCGAAGAATAATATACACTTCGATTTATGCTGACACCTCAAATATTTTTTGAGATGCACGAGGAACCATGTCAAAAACATACTTTCGAGAAAAAAGCATTTAAAGTTTTTTTTTTTAAATTGAATTATAGTAAAGTGCGCCCACTAAAATCCTCATAACTTTTTGATTTTTTTTTTTAAATGAAATTTTAGGAGAATATTTTTAACACTTTAAAAAACATAATTATGAAGGAAAAAATCTGGTTGTCTTTTTTTTTAGTAAATCTTTCCTTGATAATTTCAATTTCAGTGACTTTTTCTGTTATTAACTTTAAAGTTTATACTTATGTAAAAAAATAAAAATGCATAAAAAGAATCATAAAAATATTCCACCTTTTTTGAAATAGTTATAAAAAGCGAAAATGTTTTGTTTAACTTCTAAAGTAAGCTGCTCGCTACAAACTTGTTTTTTAGAAAATAAAATATGCATTATTTAAATACACGGGATATGTAGAATACCTATTCTGTGTAATTTATTTTTAGAAACAAGCATAAATAAAAAACAATAGCGTTAGCATAGTATGTATGTTTATATATGTATGTAAAATGATTTATACATCTCAGAGAAAAATGTCTCAAATAATTTATAACATTGACAAATGAAACATTCCTTCAAAAACAATTTTAAGTAAAATTTTTCCCCTAAAATATTTTATACGAACATATTTGGAGAAAACATATACGAAACAATATAACATTACTGCTTAATGTAGCAAAAATTGTTAATCGACGTTACTGTCAAAAAATTTTTATTTCAAGTTACAGTTACTTAAATCGACAGATTTTTATGGAGTTTAAGGTGATGTTACAACAGAAAACGAGAAAAATTCTCAAAAGAGAAGTTCATTAGGAAGAGGAAATTATCAAAAATTTTTAGACTAAAAAATTTTGGATTGATTTAGTATACAAGTTTGTTGCGAAATCAGAAAAGTTTCAAAATAAGGGGATTTTATAATTAAATATAATTAAATAACTTTTGGTAAAATTACTTTTCAACAACGAAAATTGATGTGGAAAAATAATTTCAAAATTAGGAGCAACTCTTGGATTAAACATTTCTCTTTTACTTACTTCTCCATTTTATTCTTTCTTTTTTTATGCAACCAAACCTAAAAATGTACCTATAATGAAATATTCGCATTTTTTTGGAGTTCCAGTGGTGGCTAGTAAAATAATATTGAACAAAACCGTAGCATCCTTTTAATAATCTTAATTTTATAATAGTGATGAATAAAACTATAGCTAGAAGAAAATTTCTAATTACAGCTAAAACGTGTGATCATTTAATTTATATAAAATAAATATTTGTGAAATATTAGAACCCTCAGGCAATCCAAATAAACAATATAGTAAATTACGTACCTTTTTCATGTCTTTTCAACCTAGTCGGGGATAATGCGCTCATGAACTCGCAACTTATCCCTTATTCTCACTTTGTGACAGTCATAGAATCCCATGAAAAAAACCCGCATCCATCTTTACGCAGTACTCACATAAAAAATTACAATGAATAACCTCAAAATGATAAAATATCAAGTGACATATTATGATAAACAAAGAGTGAGAAATGGAAAAAGTGTAACACACTTATAATAATAAACTTATTTCTGAGAGTTATTTTTCTGTATGAAAATATTGTGTGAAGAGTAAGGACCAAAATAAAACTCACTACAAAACCTCTCAAAAACTTAAAAAGTATAATATTTCTACGATACGAGATTTTTATTGACAACTCATAATTACAAAAGTTTTTAAGTCTGTTTGAAGAACGAATAAATTTCAAAGATATATCAACACGATAAGTGGAAAATCGATAAAAGTCACTATAAGGTTGCGTCAGAAAGCCATCGACATATATTTATTAATTTTTTTGTTTTTTTACTAAACGATATTAAATATACATATGTGCTTTTAAGTTCACGTTTTATTCCAAGAAGACTGAGTGTTTTGGACACGTTATTAGCCGAATTTTACTTTCACTTAATATTTTGTTATAACAAGTTATGAATTTTTTATGCAACTATAGATTAATCAGAAGTTATTAAATAGATTATTTGATAAAATATTTGCAGTAACGAGACGAAACTGTCGACAATAATATAGATTATATCAACGTTTGGACGAATTTTCCATTAGACTTCCCAATACTTTTAACTACAACACTTACAAAATTTCATTTCCCCTGGAATTCTTTTCAAGAAATAAATATTGTATCTAAAAAATATATAGGTACCAACATTTAATTTTCTATAGAAAATATTATAAGTACGTCTGTCATTGGAATCCAAATTCAAAATCCCGTGAGCCATAAATAATATATATATTTTTTTTTATATTATAAAATCCGATGAAACACTTTTTATGATAGTAATGGTGTGCGCATAATATTCACTGACGAGTAAATGATTAAGTTTGAGAGGTATGTTGCAGTTTTTTCTTATTGTTATCAACATTAAATTTTTCCCTTTTTCATTTTTTAATTTTTGTAGAAACATTTTTTACGCAAAGAATAAACAAAATACAATACAGCTGACATTAAAGTGAGATGTTATTATATTCCACAAAACAAAACATATTCTTTTTTGCCTTATTTTTGAAAAAAATATTTGATAAAATAAAATATATTTCAAATTAAATGATAATATAGGCAAGTTCTCTATGGATTTTAAAATTATTCAAGTACTGTTGTTAGAATGGAAGGAAATAAATAAACTGCGTAATAAAAACAAGACATTTAAAAATATTGTTAAAATACAGCGAAAAAATTTAATGTAAATTTTTGAAGTATAAATTATAGAAGTTTTTATCATCTTACGATAAAGTGTACTGTCAGTATAGAGATGATATAAAAAGTTTTTTTTTCTTTTTTTATTTCGTGCCTCACTCGAAAAATACCTTTATTCAAACAAGGTCTTCATCACGAATTTATTTTTATATACAGAAGGAAAAAAAATTCAAAAATAAAATTTACATTGTTAACAATATCTACTATACAATTAATTAATGAAGAATTGTAGTAAACATTTCATTGTTCATAGAAAATGTGTTGTTCACCCATCGTGTTAACAATGTTTTGATGATACTTTAAAATTGGCCCAAAAATTGGGTCAAAATTGGACCAAAAATTTGGACAACATTGGACAAACTTAGTAAAATATGGATTACCACACCGGAGTTGCTATATACCTATATATATATATATATATATATATATATATATATATATATATATATATATATATATATATATATATATATATATAGGTATATAGCATGTATATATATACAGGGTGTAAAGTAAATAAGTTTCATCCTTTTGAGAGATGGTTTATCTCGGTGTAAAATTGCCGAAGACATAAAAATTTTTTCGGAATTCGCTATCTGAGAAAATCGCATCCCAGCCAGCTCATCGTTTAATATGAATTTCTCTGAATACGCCTCTGACCAAACTAAAATTATTCGCACCCTGTATAATAAAAATTTTTTAAAAATAAATATAATTTTTTTTTTATTTTACGACAATATGTAAACATCTGCCGACTTTTGAATTGATAGGTACTGTATAGTAAAAAAAAAGCCGAACACTGTTTTTCATAAAGTTTGGTTAAAATATGTTTGAAATATTTTTGTATGTTTTTATTTCACAGGACGTTATGAATATTGCAAGAACCGTAACTCTGGTATTGTTGCATTTCTTTAATTACAAATATTTAGTTGCATTACTTTAATTACAAGTATTAATTTAATTAAAAATTACATTAAAAATTACACTTGAATTTTTAAACAAACCAAAATAAAAACTTTCCTTTAACTGTCATAAAACATTGTTGTTAATATTGTTGGTACACAACACAGATTAAAAAGTGAATTTTTATTCATAAGTGAGTAACTTTAGCGGAAAACTGTAACAGAGAATTCCAAACTTCGGCATTAATTATCATTATTGTAAAATTATTTTACCAAATTTGTTCTATTATACCAACAAGCTGATACAAAACACACTTAAAAATTTATGTACTATAAACATACATAGTAGTCCGTCTATTGTGTAAGCAAATATACAGTAAGGTAAATGTCCCAAATTCCGACACTTTAAGGAAGAACCAAACATATTTTCCTAAAATAATTTAAAATTCGTTGGAAAGGCTGAAAGTCTTTTGTCAACAACCAGACTAAAATTTTTACTTTAGATAAATTATCACTTAAGAAAAATAGAAAGATAAAATACAAAAAATAAGAATTTTTGTACTACTGCAATGGCACATAATTTCGACATCTACCATAAGAACTTAGCTCTAAATTCAATACCTTTGTGAACTTATTATCGTGTTTTTAAATTCAACAGTGTCCATAATTTTGACTATAAACGCTTTAGCTCAAATAAAAAAGAAAAAAAAATGATAAAGATGCATTTAAGTATAATTTATTGAAAAATTGCTTTATTTATTACACGTACATATTAGTTAATAATGTACTTTTCCAATTTCTGCTAATATGAAAATTAATACTGTTTTGTTGTATATTTCGCAAAATAACTAATTGATCATTAATTTTAGTACAATATTTGTTAAAAATAAATCGAAATATACAAAAGGTAGTATTGCCTAATGTTCATAGATATCTCTGATATACAAAACGAACGTTTTAAAAGCAGAATTTTTTTAAATTCTTTAAAATTATATAAACGTTTGATTTTAAGACACTGTCTGATTTTGGGTCATTTACCTTATCTATTGATTCATTCAAATTGATAAATATTCCTTTTCATTTCCCAGTGTGTCAAAATCGTCAAAACATTTTTTTTAAATAAACAATTACAGACATACTCACATACATATGTACTTGGGGATTCACAGACAATCATGATGATATCATCACATCAACCATCGATAATCAAGGAGTTGGCCAAGTGCGTATTTAACACACATTAAGCCGAGTTCCTGAGTTATTTGCGTTTTTGTATTTTTGGAGATAAAATACATCGCATAGCATATTTTTTTACGGTTTACTGTGAAAATAAATAAATATATTTGTACTTGTGTTACTTAAGGGTCAATTAAGTGGTAATTGGATTCCTTACAAACCACATGGACTTCGACATACAATATTTCTGAAACAAGGTGTAAAGATTAGAAGTTGTTAAAAGAACCTTAACTTGATTTTAAAAGATTTTTTTAATGATATGCTGCAAACAATTATTTTTGAAGGAACTTACGAAAAAAAATTTTCGTAAGTTCTCTTCTCTTCTAAATTTCTCTTAATAATTTTGATTTGAATTTTTGGAAATGTTATCTAATATCAGAATATACTTTGACGTAAAATTTCACTTACTGAGTGTACTAAAAGTGTTTATGCCCAGCTTTAAATACGGAAGATGGGTACCATAAGAAATTAAGAAAGAAATTGTTTTACTGACGGTTAATTGAGATATCTATCTGTAGCATGTATTGTATTTGCAAAATTTCGTTTTCATACATGCAAAGGCGTGGAAATTCTGAAAATGTTACAATCAAAAAATTATAAGAACTTCCAGAGTTCTTCGGAACCCTAATTTTTGAAAATTATTTTTTAAAGACATACATAAACATAATATTTTATTACCTGTCAAACTGAATATATTTATGTGTTTTGGAAACACCAATAACCTATTTATTTTATAAGTATGTATATGCATTTGTAGTTGAATGTGTATGTGTGATTATGTGAATATGTGATCCAGAATAAAGATGGAACAATGTGATTGTTGCATGAATTAACTGTGTGAAAATAAATTAGCGATTTATAATTTTTTTTAAATCAAAGTATTAAAATTAAAAGTATGTGTATGTGCGTGAATAATAACCAATTGTATATTTTAGAAATGTTTTAAAATTTAATTGTTGTGTCATAAAAATATTTCAACTTAACGTACTTGCTCTGAGATAGTCAGGTACAAAAGTTTATCTCAGCAAAAAAACTTTATCAAAAATTAAATAATGTATTGATATTCTTCAGTTATTATATTTGTATACCACTTGTTTTTTTGTATTTCCGCACATTTATGTTGCAGCAATTTAAAAGAATTGTTGAAAAAATGTTGTAAAAACGTAGTAAAATGATGTTTTTAAATTATATTTCAAAATCGGCGTGGTCAATAATTTTTATTTCTTATTAAATATGGTTTGTAACTTTGTATTAAATAACATTCAACTTTTATCAAATTCCTTTGACACGTTTTCATTTTATTCTAAAAAAAAAAGAATTTTCCCATAAGAACCCGTGTTAAAATTACAAAACTTTGAAATCGTTTTTCTCAAAATTGGGGTGGTCAATTTTTTTTTCGGTAAGGGCTCGTATTATTGGTATTGGAGAAAATAAATATCTAGTGAACTTTGTTAAATTTCCAAATAATTTAATGAGATTTGACGAAATCGATCTATTTGATATGTGACGTAAATTGTCTCATTAAAAATTATGTTTAAATTTTTATGGACACTACTGTATAACTATTTTCAAAAGATTCCGTAAACAAGCAGGTAAAAATATTTTGTTGACAAAAAAAGTTACATTCAAAAAAGCAAAGGAAAAAAATGATAAGTAATCAGAGCCTGATTAAGTTTTTTTTTCTAGGGGCCATTTTTTAACACGTTTTTGACAATCGAAAATTTCTGAAATGAAACTTGATCGGTAAAATTTAAATAGCAATACTTAATTAGTAGACTGAGACCTTTCTCTCCTGCAAATTATGAAACTTATTTACTTTACACCCTGTATATATAGGTATATATATAGGTATATAGCATATAGTATATAGGTATATAGTATATATATATATATATATATATATATATATATATATATATATATATATATATATATATATAACATTACGACTCGCAAGCTCGGCTCGTGTCGCAATTTCATCTTCGTGAGTAATAGCTATCATTACCAGCTCGTTGAATAATATACTATTATGTATATATATCTTGTTTAATAATCTATCTAGGAAATACTTTTAAGAATGCGTTTGAAATTTAGGAAAAAGAGGTTTTGCGTATTTAATAACAAAAAAGATATGTTGATTGGAAATATATATATCTTAGTAGAAAATGGGTATACCTAGTAGAAAATATTTTACGCAAGAGCGAATCATTAAATTACCGCTAGAATGGACAATAGTTCAAAAAGTTGTAAAACTAATGACTACTTTACAGATCTCAAGAACGGGAATCAATGTGTGCTTTTCTGAAAAAGAGGAAATAGATATACGGTCAATAAAGAATATAAAAAAAAAATTGTCCGATTGAAAAAATACTTAAAGGTATTTTAAAGGTAGACAACGCATACTTGTGAGCGCGCGAAATTAACAATTAAAAACAGGTATAAACAATGAAATTTTTTTAAATCTCTATTAAGGATATTATTAATTATTGTATAAAGAATTTAAAAAAATATTATTTATATTTAGTTTTTTTTATAATATATTTTTCATGGGTCAAAAGTACCCAAATTTGAGATTCTTCGAACCTTTAAAAATTCATATCTCTAAAAATATTAACTTTATCGTGAAAAGCCATAGGAACTTTTTTGTTTGAATTTCAATAAAGAATGTAAAAAAGAATTTGTCCGGTTGAAAAATAACAATTCCTTGTTATTGTTTAAACAATTTCGGTTTAAACAATATGGCCCCGGGTTACCCCATGGCAACATGCATTTATATCATCAGTAGGGCAATTTGAACAGGCTCGCATAATAAAATTGAGGTGGAATAGTTTTCGGTACTCATGCGCCGATACCTCCTGGACTGGCCGATACCTCTCTTCTGGGTTTTTCCCATTTATTAACCAGTCCATTTATTGTATTTAATCTACAAATATTCTTTTATCATGTTCACATTGAACTCTGTTCATATACCGTAACTTGGGGTAAGATTGGCCCTTAAGGGTAAAATTGGCCCAAGTCTTGGAAAAAGACAGATTGACTTACTATTAGTTAGGAAATACAGCTATCAACTTGGTTCTTGTGGTAAATGACAGGTAGCAGCACTGACTATACTCGAATGCTAAGATTGATTTAATTCCATCTTTTGTCACTGCTCAGTGCTGCTCCAACTTCACCGTTATTTCTTGTGAATGTTTTGATGCGAACCAACTTTTGCCTACACATCCAGAACTACTGAAGATTTTTGATTGGTAAGTGTATAACAGCTTTCATTTAATATATATTCAAAATATTTTAAGTTTGTTTTTTCTGATACCTACCTTGTTTATTTGTAAAATGTGATTTTGTAAGCTGGGGTAACTTTGGCCCAAGTATTGGGGTAAGATTGGCCCACCCTGTTTTTTTTTTTTTTTAAATTTCCATTAAAAGAACAGTATATTATGCAATAAGTGCGGGAAATTATCGATTGCCCACGAGAGCGAAGTGAGTGCGCTCATTCGCTCAAATGGGCAATCGACAATCCTGCACCAGTTGCATATGCTATTTTTTATTACGAATTTCACATATTTTTTCCATTATTAATACTATTTTTGGTTCCTTTTTAAAATAATATTATTGAGTGTTTGTCTTTTTTTTTTTAATTAAAAAAATACCCCTGTCGCAGCACCTGCATAACATAGCGAATTTTCAGAGATTGGACACTGACGGATTTCATATAACAACCTGTATCTATCTACAATAGTTTAGCTATCTAACCGTGAAAATATTTTTAAAATCGGTTGAGTGGTTAATTTTTTAAAAATTTAAATTTTGCAAAAAGCCACTAAAAATGGCCAAAAATTTCGCTTCTAAAGATCGAACGTATCTGGCTGATGGACTCATCCACGCTTTTTGGACTTTTGGGACTATTGGGAAACAAAGGCCCTTCTGACGACACATCTTGCCGGAACGTTGGAAAAAGTGAATTTTTGAGTGCGCGTTTGGAGCGCTGTATTTTTTCACCTGTTCAAGATAGACAGATGTTTTCCCGGACTTTTTTGTAGAGAATTCGATTCTCTACAAAAAAGGTCTTAACACTTTTTATTGTATCTATCACCTTTTGGCTACGTAAGCGGTGAAAGGTAAAAAAACGCTCTTCATGAATTTTCAATATTGTTTAAACAATACAAAAAAAAAAAAAAACATTTCCGGGAGTTAATATTTTGCACAAATGTTCTCTTCGGCAATCCCTACAAGAATCTCTTTTTAAAAAATTTTTACATCTATTCTAAAATTAATGTTTAGTGAGTGAGATAGAGCTTAAAATTAGTGCTACTGGAGTATAAATGCATTTTAAACGTATCCAAAATATTTAAGCTGTCTACACAATCAATTAAATAAGGAATAAGAAATAAGAAATAAGATTTAAGAAATAAGGAATAAGAAATAAGGAGTATGCCATCTAGTGACGTTGATTGGAACTTTAACGTAACTGCTCATAGATATAAATATGTAGGTACTTTTGTACGTCATAATTCGTGATTTTTTTCACTTGAGTGACATAAAAGTCATCACGAACGTTATTTTTTCATGAATTTTGAAGTACAAAAATACCTAAATACATATACCTATGAGCAGTTACGTTAAAGTTCCATTCAACGTCACTAGATGGCATACTCCTTATTTCTTATTCCTTATTTCTTAAATCTTATTTCTTATTCTTTATTTCATTGATTGTGTAGACAGCCTTACTTGATACACCATAATACCATATACACACAGAACGATATACAGATATAGCTTCTAATTTAAAAAACCAGGAGCGCTCGCGTAAACTTTGCATCACCAATATAATTATTACAATTCGAATTTATTCTCTGATTATAGCAGTTAGTTTTAAATTCAAATTTCATTGTTTATTACATAGGTACTACAATAGATATATAATGCTTGTTGATTTGATTTTGCAAGCTGTCAATTTTTATTAATTTTTATTGTTTTTATTAATTTATTTTATAATTTAAGCTAAACGCCGGCTAAATATAATATAATAACAAGTAAGTAGATACTTATCTATATTCGTAATCATATATACATTTTATGAACTTTTTTCGTTAAATTTGATGTTTTTTTTTCTAGATTGAACAACGATTAAGGAATTTTTAGACAAAGTTAAATTGATTTACGATTGAAGACTAAAATTAAATGAGTTTTTACTTAATGTAATTTTGATTTTGCTTCAATAGAAGTAAAAATTGTTTTGTATTGTACAGATTTTAAACTGGAAGTTTTATTTACAAACTGAAAGAAAAGTTACGAAGCAAAAAAATGAAGGAGATATTTGCCTTATGAAGAGAAATAACCAGAAATCATAAAATAATTAATTAATGTATTTAAAAAAATAAATAGATAATAAAAACATGTTTTCTTGTGTAATTTTACTAAATAATTTGATAATAGAATGTGTCAGTATGCTAGCACTATTTTAAGCTAAATCTGCTTTCCATTTTTAAATTATACTGTTCACGAATTGAAATGATTGACAAAATATGTGGAAATTATAGAATTTTGGTGTATTTTCGGTAATTGCTATGAACTTGAGTATAAAATGGAGAATTATTTTCAAAAAAAATATATTATGAAAAAGAATATGTTAAAATTTTTATACATTTCGTATGCATGAATACATCCACCTGAATTGTCAAATACATAAATAAAATACGTATAATTCAAGAATTTTATGTTAGAAATTAATATTCATTTTGAATTTATTATTGGTAAAAAAAAAAAAATTATTTGAAATGTCAAACTAAAAAAAAAAAAAATAACATGAGGCGTTTCAAATAAGTCATCTATTTCAGTTCTGGTCGAAAATGAGTTAGTGATGAAAATGGATTTTTCAGCTTGTATTGCTTATTACAATTTAATCAAAAAGGGGTGTTGTTTCAAATTATAGTTATAGCAAAACTAGCCTTAGCAGTAAGTTGTGATAAAACTCTTTTTTATTTTTTTCGTTAAATAACTCGTTTTGTATGAATTAGGCCAGTTTCGTTTTAGAACGCCTCATATTTTTTAATTAAAACAAAATGACAATGATATTTGACAATCCTCTACTTTGTTTATAGATATATAAAGACACGTTTATGTTGGTGGATAATATAAAAGATTTATTCGATTAAAGAAAAATTACAGTTTAATTGATAAAATATCATAAATATAATGATTTGCTTATAATTATTAGACATTATTTTTTAGTATTTTATCATCAATCTGATCAAATTTTTGAAATATATTAAGGGCAGTCTAAACAGAGTTTACGGTATGCGTGTAATTAAACTAATAACATGGGGTATGTTAAACTGATGTTAGATAAGGACAAAAAATCTTTAACCCAAAATTTTGTAAATTATTTTTAATTTTTCTGGAGAACCAGCTGACAAACAGGTATAGCTCAGAGGACCTTTTTAATAAAATTTCGTGTGCTTTTCGCAATGGTATAAAAAAAACCTTTGAATTCTAATGTTTTTAGCACCTAGGACACTTTTTGTCAAAAGTGCCCAAAAACCAACTTCTGGGCATCCGATGTGTCTGGCTAACGAACTTAGCCTAGCAAATCGAGAATCCAGTTTGCATACCAAATTTCATAAGCATTAAACGTTTCGTTCGAGAGTTATCGCGTACACACATAAATACATATATATATATATATATATATATATATATATATATATATATATATATATATATATAAATTTTAGTGAAGTAGATTTTCCGGTTCTAGAGGCTCCAAAACAAATTTCTGCCAGTCCCGAGCTTAGGTCTTACCATAAGAGCTGCTGTAATAGCTGAATTTTCATTCTGAAAATTCGCTAAAAAAAATTAAATTATTTTGTTGGTGGTTTATATAGAAATAAATATAAAATATTTATTAAATGAAAAATCAGGAATTAAACGAAAAAAATTTACAAAATAACCGCCCTTAAAATTTGCCGCCCCGGGCTAATGCCCAGGTTGCCCGCCTTTGGAGCGGGTCCTGTCCCTAACATATTGTACACTATCTACTTACGTACAACCACAATTAAAAATGTCGAACATTGTCCCAAATAGTATTTGGCATTAATTATTATGACATTTTGTATTTGGAACAATGTTACCCCAAATAAAGGCAAGACTGTTCCAGCTTTTCAGAATATTTTAAAATAGAAATTAAATAAGTTCTGAGCTCTAATAACTAGTCAATGTATACTTTGCAATATGCAGAGTTCAATAGCTAATAGTAAGAGGAAGTTACCTAAATATATATGAGAAATATAAGGCAGTTTACGTAAAAAAACGCAAAAAACTGGCCAATCTTACCCCAAGTTACGGTAATTAATTGTAGTTAATTTTACTTTGTGAAAATCCATAATGAATACGATGAAAAAAATTTTAATTTTGTTAAATTTTCACTTAAATATAAAAATATTATTTTCCATAAACTAGTTTTCGATTGATTAAATCATCTTCAGGTGAAAATTGAACTGAATGAATTAATTTTTTAGTAAAAGAATACCTATATGACAATAAATGGACTGGTTAAGAACTGGGAAAACCCAGAAGAGAGGTAAAGAAATACACGTGTACCGGAATAAAACTTCTGCTCAGTTCTCTGCAATATATATATATATATATATATATATATATATATATATATATATATATATATATATATATATATATATATATATATATATATTGCATATATATATATGTATATATATATATATATATATATATATATATATATATATATATATATATATAGACAAATAAACACCCATTTTTTTTTCTTAATAAGCATGAAAGAAAGTTTTTTTAATCCAATGGATGAATGTTTTCAAAAAAATACAATCCAAAATTTTTTATTTATTAATGCTTTTTTTTACAAAATGTCGACATCTATATCCAAAAAAAAGAAAATATTTATGACACTAGGAGTTGGGAACCGATATACAAACAGACGTGTAATTTGAGTTAATTTGAGTAATATGATACATAGAGTGACATCTAGACGTCAATGTAGGAAACATAGAATTGTTTAAGTATTAGATATAAATAAAGGATTAAAATACTGTATTCAACAAAAATTGTTTAATATATATATATATATATATATATATATATATATATATATATATATATATATATATATATTCTTTAATTAAGTAAGGAAACATTAAATGTGAGGTGAATTTCAATTGAAAAATAATCATTCTATTAATAATAATTTTTGTTATCAGAAATAACTTCATTAATATATAAATGTCAAAACTGTTCGGACATATGATCGCGTTCCGGTATAGGGGCTTTTATCCTATGTACAAAGTATTTTTTATAGTGTGGTATTTTTTTAGTAATATTTTCTATGTAGTAGGTCACTATTTTAATGTATAACAATAACAATTAATTAATTAATATGTATAAAATCAGGGCCGGCAAGAAGGCAGGACAGGTGGAGCAATTGCCCGGGGGGCAATAAAAACGGGGTCCGCAGCCTCGATTAGAAGCCTCATCAGTTGTATTTTTAAAAAAAAATTTTTTTTGTTGTCCCCAGGGACCCGTCATTTCGCTCGCCGGGCCTGTACGTAGTAAATTGTGAATTTTTGAGCAATTAGTAGGTGAATACACTCCTCCTCTTGAATTTTTGTCTAATAATAAAAAAATATTTCCTATACAAGCAGAAACTGACATTTTTTAAAATAAAAAATACCTATGTAAAGTTCCAAATACCTATTCTAACAAACGTCTTATATAATAAGATTTTCCGCTATTATTTGGATTTATTTGTGTCACATAAGAAAATTCAGTCCCTTCTTCCGGCTGAAAAAATTTAATTTAAGATTCATTGTCCTCTCCAAACAATATATATTTTTTCTATGAAATCGTATCTCTCATATTATATAATGTGAATTTTCTTAATAACTTTTTTAAGGGTTTTTCTAGGATATTTACTTATTATTTATTAATACTGACTATTCTATAGCGAAAGAAGATTTACTCACGTTTTCTTTTCTAAAACTAACAATAGAAAAGTTTCAGTGCATTGTCTGGTAGATATTGATCGAAACTAATTTTAAACAATCCTATAAATAAGAAATTTAACGCAGACGGGAAGAGTTCTAACTTTACTTTTACCTTTTTTTAAGAAAATATATTTATATATCTCTTGAAATATAACGCCACATTTTGCCTACATAATAGACAACCGTATATCTATTTCCTTCTTTTCAGAAAAGCAGACATTGACTCCCGTTTTTGAAATCTGTAAAGTAGTCCCTAGTTTTACAACTTTTTGAGTTGTCGTCCATTCTGGCGGTAATTTAATGATTCGCTCTTGCGTAAAATATTTTCTACTAGGTATAACGATTTTCTACTAGTAGATATATATTTTCAATCAACATGTCTTTTTTGTTAGTAAATACGCAAAACCTTTTTTTTCTAAATTTTCAACGCATTCTTAAAAGTATTACCTATAGATAGATTATTAAACAAGATATATATACATAATAGTATATTATTCAACGAGCTGGTAATGATAACTATTACTCACGAAGATGAAATTGCGACACGAGCCGAGCTTGCGAGGCGAGTGTCGTAATACATCTGATAAGGAAAGGTATCCAACTGTATCTCTCAAAAATTTTTGAAACTTTGGTTTGTAGATTGTAGATCTCATTAAAACTAATCACGATCTGGATTGTAGATCTCATTAAAACTAATCACGAGCCATATTTCGTTCGTGCCCATAAGCGGTTTAAGGGGGTGAAACTCACCCCTGAATATTTGAGTTTTTTCAATTTTCTTAAATATCTGGGAAATGGTAAGATCTTTGGTAGGGAAACTATATATATATTTGTAAATGGCACTTTAATATCTTTATTATGATACCAAACTAAATTTATAAAATCATTGGGGTTTCATCCCACACCCCCAACCCCTAATTTTATCAGGTAGTTTTTGGTAAAAGACGAAGCTGTTATGTGTAAATAAAAGAATTTTTAATTAGTATATTTTACATCACTCCAGTTTATTTCACTTTACATAAATACACCCTTTGCTAATATTAACTTGGGGAATATTTTAACTTTTTTATTTAATAATCAGCAAAAATGTGATTAAAGAATCTCGTATTTTAGTAATGAATTATTATAGACTTACGATATACTTTAAAGTATATAATTTAGAAAAAAATACACTGCCAGCCCCCCCCCCTCCCGATGCTTTACTGATATTTATACAAATCTTATTTACTTATTTATTTATTTTTATTTTTCTATAAAAGTAACTGTTAATATTTTAAGATTTGTAATCTACACAATAATGATATTGTTCATAAAAATGTTCAAAAAAAATAAAATATTGTCCACACCAAGCACATCTTATAAAAGCCGGTTTATCACATACACTACATTTTGGCGCTTCTCTTTCTTCTTTGGAAAAGCAATATGTTACAGAATTTTCAAAACGTTCTGGTCGTTGGTCAGTGTATCCACTTTTATACGATACATACTTAGATAAATTTTGAAAACGAGGTGACGAAAACTGATTGTGAGCTAAAGACTGAAGTTTTAGAATATTGTTATGGCGATGTAAATCAGCATCATATACTCATTTAGAATTACATTATCCGAAAATAATTTGATGAATTGTTTCCAGAGTCGATATCCATAAACATGCAGAGGTTAAAATATTGACAATTGTATAGATAAATAAAAATAAATAAATAAGTAAATAAGATTTGTATAGATATCAGTAAAGCATGGGTGGAGGGGGAGGGGTTCCAGTGTATTTTTTCTTTCTAAATTATGTATTTTAAAGTATATCGTAAGTTTGTAACAATTGATTACTAAAATACGAGATCCTTTGACCATATATTTGCTCATTATTAAATCAAAAAGTTAAAATTTTGCCTAAGTTAATATTAGCAAAGTATGTGTTTATGCAACAAGTAATAAACTGATGTGATGTAAAATATATGTTAATTAAAAATTATTTTATTTACACATAACAGTCTCCTCTTTTATCAATAAATACCTGAAAAAATTAGAGGTTGGTGTAAGATCTACAATCCACCAAAGTTTCAAAAATTTTTGAAAGATACAGTTGGATACCTTTCCCTGTGAGTGAGTAATAGCCATTGTAAACGAGTAGAATACTATAATTTTTCTAGGAATTTCTTCCTTTTTGATTTAAATAAAATTGAATATAAATTTTAATAAACTAAAAGACAAAAATTTTAATCTATCTCTAATTTCATTAAATACTCGTTTATGTATCTATGGAAATTATCAAATTAAATAATAAATTATTTTATTTAATTACACGTTACTACGCAAGATATATTAAATTAACAATTGATACATACATTATTCACAAAAAAATCGCAAACCCATTGAATAATGGTTTTACTGTGATTTCATGGTTCAAAAAGGTATTGAGTAATGATCATTCCTCCACACCTTTGGATAATGCAACAATTAACAGATATATAATGAATGTGTTCTTCAACTAGGAATCAGTGCATGGGCTGACAGGACCCCCCCACCCGTAGGAAGAAGAAGAATGTGTTCTTCAACAGGAGTAGAGAAAGTATTTTTTTTTTCAATATATTGCACTTTGGATGTACACGAACGCAACACTCTCAAAATTACTATAAAAAATGATAAAATTTGTAGGAGAATAATGAAACATTTGTAAGTTAATTCATATACATATCTAAACTCTTTAAATGGCAGGTGGTTTTGCAAAAAAGACTAAAAACCTTAATAGATATCAGATATGAAATATAGTATACAATATTAACCCAAATTTACCCACCCTGGTCTATATTATACGTGTGTCACTTATTTATGAATTTTCGGTAGTCAGAAAGGGGTATTGTAGTTTTTATGACCAAAAAAAATTCTACAAAAATATTATATTTGGTTTACAAAAGTTCTCGGTATAAATAATAAACTAGATTTTCAACATTATTGATTCCCGAAGTGTTTGCCTAAGATCAATAAAATAAATTAAATAAATTCCCAAGTAAATATCCATTTTTAAAAATTAATAAGAATATTTTTATCGGCTTCCCATTAAATTTTTCAACAGTTTCATGTAGGTACAGTTGCCCTTAAGAAAAATAGAATACTTTCTTTTGTCAATATTATTTAGTTCACAATATACAACTAAACCATTTTTATGCGGTCTTTTTTTGTGGTTTTTTTTTCTACGATTTTTTTTATGCGGTTTGTAAAAAATGGCCATTAAAATGCATATATGAATCGAAATCAAGAGACAGTAAACAACCTAAACGTTTACTATAATAGCTTACTTGGATAATAATACATTTTGACGGCTTTTAAGCATTTAGTCAATACATTACATAAGAATATATGTTATCATTGCATCATTATATTAAATTGATATTGCCTTAATTTTATTACTTTAATTTTATTCAAAATTTTAAGTATAGTATTAGTATAAATATTTATTAACTATTACCGTAAAACCGTCTAGACCCGGA
The DNA here is from genome assembly GCA_035578155.1 of Brachynemurus nebulosus. Lineage (NCBI taxonomy): Eukaryota > Metazoa > Arthropoda > Insecta > Neuroptera > Myrmeleontidae > Brachynemurus > Brachynemurus nebulosus. The sequence continues at coordinate 14,063,429 of JAPWDM010000011.1, read as the reverse complement.
CACTTTGCACCAATCTTCAAAGTAAGCAGTTTCTACATTAACCTGCTACAATAAACATTTGTTCTTGACGTCATTAGAGAGAAAAAAACATCCTCTAAACAGCTGTACCAATAAAAACTACGGATTTCAACTTTTACTCTCTCATTTTATCAGATTACTATTCTCCAGTTTTTCAAAGAAATAAAATGTGTGTCGAACTTAGACATGTAATTTTCGTCATAATTGTCATATTGTTTTAATTTTGATATGTATGTGTTCAGAATTTTATCGCGCATCATTTAACGATATTTGAAGTTATATTGGATGTATATATAAAAAAATACATGCTATATATATATATATATATATATATATATATGTATATATATATATATATATATATATATATATATATATATATATATATATATATATGCAGGGCCACACCTATTCTAAGTGATGCATGCAAGAAAGACGCCGCTGTCTTTCCCTGAAATGACAAAAGAAATATTTATTATTAACTTTTTTCTCTACAAAAAGCAAGTGACGAGAAATAAAAATGTCAAATTCAACAGTTTGGCGCCCCCAAAACTTGGCGCGCGGGGCACATGCCCCCGCTGTCCCCCCTAGATCCGGCCCTGCGTGTGTGTACGTGAATCAATCTCTTAATCATGTAAACTTTAAATTTCGTTTCACCATCTCTCTAGCGTTTCATTTTTGCAGGTTTGGTTTGGTCTATGATAAATACGCCCTATCGCAGCATCCTACATAACATAGCGAATTTCCGTTTATAAAAACTAGTTTATCTCGGTAACGACATCCGACGTGTCTGGCTAACGAACTTGTCCAACGGTTTGGGACTTCTCACCAAATTTCGTAAAAATAGGACATTTCGTTCGAGAGTTATCGTACATATATATATATATATATATATATATATATATATATATATATATATATATATATATATATAAATTTTAGTAATATTATTTTCGGTTTTTAGAGACCTCAAAACAATTTCTGTCATAGTCCCAGGCTCAAGTCGCGTCATGACAGTGGCTGTGATAGGTGAATTCCATTCTGCAAATTCGCCAAAAGATTCATTTTGTGCTTGGTGAAGTTCCATATTATTAGATGGATTTCACGCCTCTTCAAGATATTTCATTCCATTTTCTTTTCAGGCCACTGTATACTGATATAATCGGATGTGTTCAGTAATACATTAAAGTAGTTTCCTAGTTTCCATTATCGACAAATTAGTTATATATAATTAAAATATAATTCATTTGTGATTAATAATTTAATGAAATCAGTTTATTTGTTGAATTATTTATTAGAATTTTTTTCGGATTATACCGAATTTTTAATGTGTAGTAAAATAAAATAGGTAGGTGGGTGGGCGTATTATAAAATAGTTCATTTACATAAAGTTGGCCATTGAAAAATAATTACTTAATATCATAAAAGAAATTTAAAAATGTGTCGGCTTATATTGCTTACAAACATGCAAACCAAAAAACAAAAACAAGGAAATTTCGTTAATTATACATTATTATAGAGAAAATTCAATTAGTTATTTACAAACATCAAAATTATTGTATATTAATAATTTAAGGTTAAATAGGTTAAAGAGTTTTAAATAGGTTAAATATTTCACAGTCGTTAACGATTCAAATAACTTGAGGGTTTGTAAATTTATCGATTTTTTTCATTTAGCGGTAGCTCAATATATTTTTTTTAACAACACTGTTTTAGCGGTATTTTACTGGTATTGCTAAAAGTAAAACACTTGTATCTGTCGGATTATTACAATTTCTTTGATGCATTTTCGAATATATGTTGCCTTGTGCTTATAAAAGATTTTGAATAACCAAACAATTAATTTTCGGTTAATTTGAATGAATTTCCTTTTTGGAAATACACTTATTGCAGCGGGTGCCATGAGAGACCTGAGCCAGGGACTATGGCTATATATATATATATATATATATATATATATATATATATATATATATATATATATATGTGACGAAATGTGGTGTGTAGGTCAAAAAGTCCCAATAGCTTGAATGAATTCGTCAGCCAAATACATCCGATTTTTGGAAGTCAAAATTTTGGCCAATTTTTGCCAATTTTAGTGGTTTCCTGCAAAATTTGGTCAGAATTCAAAAATGTTTTTAAATTGTTCTTTAAATCATCGAAAAGAGCGTAAAAAATTGCATAAGGCAAGCTTTTAAAACATTGTTCTAAACGTGTAACGTCATTTAACATATATGTACAATATTAATTATATAGAAGTGATTTACTCTACCGAAACCGCGATCTTCTTTATGATAATTGACATTCATGATCTCTTAGGTATAGGATCAATCATATTTGGAAACAAGGATATTAGTTTTGAATGTAGAGACAGACATATTAGTAAATTGTGCCAAAAGTATAGTCCTTTCTCAGAATTGTATCGTTTGATAGCGCGTTCAGGAAGTAATATTAGTGACGCTTTATGATGCAGATGTGTCAACTTAAGTTGCAATATCAAAGTATCCAGTAAGGATCCTCTGAGGGTATGATGCCTACATCTCAACCAGTCATATTCCCATATTTCTATATCCTGTTTTGTATGTATGTATGTTTCTGGTAAAGATACTTAGATGTTGTTGAGAAAGAAGCCAACTAGATTCCACAAGATGTAGATGCATAACATTTTGAAAGTAAGTAAAAAAAATTATTAAAAAATAAATTAAAAATGAATAAAAATTGAAATAAGTAAAACAAAAAGTTAAATAATAAATGTAACAAAAAGTAGGTATGTCAATTAAAAATATATATTTAAAGTGTTTTAACAAAATGAATAAGAAAAGTTTGTTATTTTGTAAAATGTGAAATCACATGTGTAAGAAATAAAATGAAAGTTATTTTTTTTTGAAGTGAATAATAAATGGCAATGCATTTTTGAAGAAAAAGTTAACAAGTTATTTATTTTCCCAAACCAGAAATTATTTATGAAAAATATTCTTATAAGAAGATATAAACGGTGATGAATGAGATTTTTTAAAAAAACATATTTAACAAATAAGTGATGAAGATTGAGTGACGCCATTTTGGAGTAAAAAAAGAAATTATCATTGGAATAAGTTGTTGTTATTCAAAGTACAAGTTTATTTGAAGATAAACATTATTAATTTTAAAACTACGTTATAATGTATGAAATTTATCCATTTCCCTAAAAGTTGTTCCTTTTTGCTTGGTGAAAGCATTGAATTATTCTTATGAATTTGTATGCCTATATACAGTACTTTCTTTTTTTTTAACCAGTCTCAATTTTATTTTGAACCTCTCCTACAAATAATTCTACCACTGAACCAAACTAACTCCTGATGCATTAAGGAAGCCCACCTTTCCAACTATTGATACATTGCCGACAAGTTCATATCAAATAGTGGCATCGTCCACGAATACGCATCAAACGTTGCATCATCCGTGGAATATTGTATCAAAAGGGCACATTGTCCGCAATTTGTCCGCATATTGTGTCAAATGAACAAGATTGTGAGAAAAATTAAGAAATATGCTGAATTTCTTTACAATAAATAATTCGTTGTTTTTATCATTACAATAATAATATTTATATCTGTTTCATTTTTCAAAATAAAAATTAACTAGCCTTTTAAAAACGCGTCATCACCGATTTTTAAAATTTGTTTGCTGTTAGAGAGATAAACTATTTTAAATGGATATAAGTTATGTTACATGAGGTCTTCCAGGGTCCGGCGGTCCCAAAGTGCCAAAAATAAAACTACACAGCCGATTTTGAAAATTTTTTCAGCTTTAAAAATTTAATTTCATTTAAATACATATATGCTATACTATATGGGATCCGCCAGGGTCCTGGAGACCAAAAAAGCGCCAAAAATTAACTGCTCAACTAATTTTGAAAAATTTTTCACTGTTAGAGAGCTAAACTATTTAAATGAATACAAGTTGTTAGATGAGACCCCCCAATGTCCAGTCTTTGGAAATTCACTATGTTAGGCAGATGTTGTTACAGGGGTATTATCTATTTAATTTCCAGCAGCTTCTTTATAAGAATCGACAGCATTCTTCATCGCCCATTACCATTGTTGATTAAAAAAGTGAATTAAATTTTTTTAATATGCTATAAAATAGAATATATACAATACCTAGTGATGAGCAAATGCAAGACCAAGACCAAAACTTGGAAGTCTTGGTCTTGGTCTTTTTCTTGCATTAAGAATCTTGATCTTGGTCTTGCTAGAGCAGTTTGAGTCTTGGTCTTGCAAAATGCAGTCTTGGTATTGGTCTTGGTCTTGGTCTTGCTAAAGAATCTTGCACTTTGTTGCATTTTTTTATTAGATAAATTTTTCCTTCTAAAATCAGAATTTTCTCTCTTTTATTTATACTTTTAAACTATTTAAATAATTTAGCAAGAGTCTTGCTTTTTTCTTGCTATTGTCTTGGTCTTGCCCACTTGAGTCTTGGTATTGGTCTTGCAGCCATACTTATAGTCTTGGCCTTGGTCTTGCTCTTGGTGTACATAGTCTTGGTCTTGGTCTTGGTCTTGCAAAAAATGCAAGACCAAGACCAAGACCAAGTGTTTATTTAGTGTTTTAGTCATTCTTCTTTTATCAAATAAAATGAACTTACAAAAATTTTTAATTATTTTTAAATTATCAAGTCATCGAGATATTTAAATTTTTTAAACGAAATTTAAATATCTACTTTTATGTCTTATTTTTTGTAGTATAATTTATTCTTGCCCTACATAAAACATTCTATATGTAACTGTATATGTAATTGCAGATATATTGCGTGTAACTCACCCATTAGAGAAGGTGTGCTTACCTATTATATGTATTTAAAATCAAATATATTTTGATTTTCTTCAAAATTTTAAACTAGCAATTAAAATTACCGCAAGGGTACATTAAAAATAAATATTGAGAAATTTTTATGTCCGTACATATGTGTGATTTTGATAATGAATGTTTATTTTAAATTTTTGCAGTTTTTGAGAGTTTAAAACGTCATAATAATTATCTATATTGGTATTCTTAATATTTCCCTACGGAATGGTATTAAAAAAGCAGAGTTAAAGAGCTACGCAGCGAGTTTCTTCCTAATTTTCATAGCTATACAACCAATTAGAAAAATTGCGAAGCAGTTCACCTGGTTCTTGTCTTTCATACATAATGTTAATAAAACACTAAATTTCAGATACGGAACAATTTTAGCGCAGAATCACCTTAAGGATTAGATAAATGTGCGCCACACCCCTTAAAATACATACCTCCGACAAAATATTCATACTTATTAATTCACTAAACGAAAAATAAATCTCTATAAAATTGACCTAGTTTTCAACAGGCAGGTTGTTCTACTTCAGTCCATACTATTGTAATGCGACGGCTATGGTTTTTGATTAAAATAAAGAAACAAGATTATAAAATAATTTTAGAAAACTGAAATTTATAAAGGTAGTAGTCATATTGCTGATTGTTCAGTTTTACTGAAAGTGATGCATACCTCTACCAATGTCCAAGATAAATCAAAGCCGTTGAACATCGAGTAAATTAGAAATGATATATACCTATATTCCAACAAAATTCTGAATATGGGTTAAAAGTGATGCACACCCCCAGGAAATAACTTGATGGGTTCAAAAGTTATGCATACCAGTAAAGTATTGAATAAACTGAAAGTGATGCCTACCTTCAGCAAAGTGTTAGGTGGATAAAAAGCGCTATATGTACCTCCACTACGGTATCGGGTGAGTCAAAAACGATGTCTACCTCCACCAAAGTATCGGATGGGTCAAAAGTCAGGAATACCTTAGTTAATAATCTTGTTGCTACAATATAATATTTTTATTCAATGATGACCTCGAATATATTTTACAATTTCATTTCTCGATTTCAGGGAGGTTATATTATATTATTTTAAGGCTTCCAAGTATTCTTCCCATTTCCGCTTATATTATTCTTTGATCTCTATTTTATTACAGAAATTTCCTCTTCCTAATTATAGCACCGTTTTTGGGTTTCACAAATACCTACTTCAATCGAACACAATTTTCGCCCTCTAGTGTCTTAGCGATTGAACTTAGAGCGATTTCGACTTTAGATTTGTAATCACTGTTGAAAAATACACAAATTGTATATCTTGAAATTTCGACGGACAAAATATTGTTGAGCCATACCATTTCCGATAGCTCAACATTATATGCGGGTTCATTAAAAAACAATAGAACTCTTTTCGATTGTCAAGTTCATTTATTATATTAATATTAATATTTCCATATTGTAAATATAATTAAAATACAATTTATTTCCGACAACTCACTATAGTTTTAATGAATTACCACAGCGTCTGCTCAAAATGAATCAAGTAAAACATTTTACAACGTGCTAATGTAAATTTCATTTTACATTAATTTTTTAAAAGTTATATCGGAAATTTGAATAAATATTATCATAAAAGGTTTTTAATTAAACAATATTTGTGATAATTTAATATTAATGTGAAATGATATTTTTTGTATTATTACACATGAGTCGTATATTTCCAAAAGTGGCCTTATCCACAAAAAATCGATTTGGAGTTAGTGACGCCGTATTATTATACAGTTAAATGTCCATCTATAGCAATAATTAGTAAGTTTCAAAAAAATTCGTATCCTGTGTAAATTTATTTTAAAAATCGAGGTTATTTCCAAAACCAGGCTTATCCACTCATGTGTTAGTTCCACAACTAGGCTTATCCAGTTATTTTCAAAACTAACCTTATCCACAGTCTCCGCCATTACACAATAGGTACTCAATTCCATAGCTTGCCTAATCCAAGTAAAATCCTCTACTGCTTTTAAAGCTTTTTCAATAACCTCCAGAACACTTTGGAGCCAGAAATACTTTCCCTTGAAAGTAAAATTAAAGCTGCTAACTTAAATGATGTCAAACTTTTATTCACAAAACATTTTGGGCACGAATGGGAAAGTATTCAAGAATTGGAATTCTATAGAAATTCTCTCGGAAAAGTCTCAGTAAATAATGGTCCGGACATAAACACCATTGACATCATTGAATCAATAAAGGATCATAATCAGTGTTCCTTACTGGAAAGGTCTTATAAAATATCATCGATTAAAAAACACAACTACTGTCACAAAAAAGTGAATTGAAAAGTTAAAGACAAGTTATCGCTGAATTTATATCGCAGTTAGGAAACAGTTTTGTTTGTAGCACTGGTTTTTGTATGTTCCTTATCTCTAACTCATCATTATTCCACACTTAACTAAATTCCTTGTTTTGGGAAGCTGCATGTATCGTTTTGTGGAGTTCTTAGAATCCTACAACCAAATATATACATAATACTTGCACAAACGTATACACTTGAGCGAAAAGTAAATAGAAAATTAGGAAAAGATTAAAATTGAACATTTTCGTATAACTTGAAAACGCAAAGCTAGCTTGGCCTATTACTGCAGCTACGGAATACATGTGCAAGGGCGAACATTACCATTGCACTCATTACCCTGGTTGGGCCTTAGGTAAATTCACCTATTTTATCTCTAAGATCCTTTATGAAAATTGTTTATTTTGGAAATGTAATAGCCTCGTAAATAAATGTTTTGTAGTTCAATTCTGTGTCGTTTATTTAAACGCTTCAGAATATGTCATTTCCAAAAACTTCCTAATCCATTAGGGTTAGTTACAAAACTGACCTTATCCGTGACTTAGCTCCAAAAGTGGCCTTGTCCAAAATGTAAAAGCTATTTAATAGAAAACTATGCAATATTTCATAATTTTTATTAATGTTTCTTAATCCAACATCAGTTTAGTGTTGAAAAAACTTACCATCTAAATATTTTAGAGGTCATGTGTACTATAGTAACAGTTTTTTGCGTTTCTTGAAAAATTTTACAAAATGGACAAGGCCAGTTTTGGAACTATACGACTCACATAATAATGATACAATTGACTGAATTTGAAACATACTAATTGGATAACATTAATTTTATTGAATGTCTAAAATAAATATTTAAATAACACCATACTAATATTATCAAACTCCGAACGACATAAATGAAAATGAGCGACAGTTTGTTTCCCATGGAACTATTCGAGGACGATGCAAACGGTACACCGCACTATAGGCAGGGTGTCTCTAAAAGTCCCGCGCCAGTAACTGATTTGGTAAAATAAAAGACTCAAATATTACTTTTGAAAGACGATATTGATTTATTTAATGGAATCAAAATTTGTAGTGCGATCTTTACGTGGAGTCACATCGCAAAAAAATGTATTCTAATATCTGACTAACTGCGACACATCGCTGTACCGCGTCAACAATTTCATATAAAGTGTAGTAACTGTCAAAATAGTGTACCAGTTGGGTGTTCCATCAAAATAGGTTATGATGGTCAACGAGTTAAGTATGTGAGTATATTTTCTTAGGAACTAGCAGCTTAATTGATACAGCTACGAAAATTGTTAATTTGCTACCTCGAATGTTCTACGTGGTGCAATTCCAGTATAAAAGCATATAAAATTGCTAAAAACCAGTGGTGTTACAGCTGTTGATACGGTTTTATATATTTTGCAATGTAAGTTTTCAAGTACCTACTTTAGTTCAAATTCTAACGAAACATGTATTTGTCGGTTCGACAAGCTTTACATAGATACCTCTTTTTTCATGTATTTTATGTTATAGTGAAATCATTTTTCATTAACTGAAATTTCCCTGTTGACTATTAAAAAGGGTCACTTTATTCCTCCTATGTGGATTTATTGATGGCAATTCTTATGTTTATTTTATAACTTTAATAGTTTTAGGAAAATTTGGTTTGATACTTTCCGCTTTGATACGAAAATTTAGTTTAACTATTTTTGTTGATTATAAATATCATTAAATATAGTCTCCATGTGGTTTACTTTGGAAAATATGTTACACGTATTAGAATTGTAAATTATACAACGCCATACTGCAACAAGCTTTCGTAATTAAAATTCCGAAAAGGTGTACATTTTAATGTTGGTAATGTTAATATATAGTGTGATTCATATGAATCCGAAATGTAGGAGGTCTTAGTAAATGGCAAAAAATATAAATTCGATTAATAATAATCATAGGGCTTAATGGCTATTTTTCAGACAACTTGTCTCTAACATACGGGCATAATGACTTTTCAAAGTTTATGAAAGCAGAAAACCTTCATAAGCATGGCCGGCCGTCGGATTCAAACCCTTGACCTACCGATCCGCACGTTTCGGTACTTAAGTACGCTCGACCATTTCGCTGTCTATTACTTCCATTAAAATAAATAATTCTTCTACTTAATGGAGTTAAAACCTAAATTTATAAGATGGTGCAATTATAAATAGTTCAGGAATTAAAAGTAAAAAGGAAAAACAATTGAACTTATCAATATTAGGTTGCTTCCTTATCGGAAAATATTACGCGATTCCTCAACACGAAGGAAATAACTAAGGGTTAAAAGCCAAAAATTTTAAATTAAATACTATATCCTTAAAAAATTAAATAATTCTTATATTCGAAACAAATCAATCTTCTATTCTTTTCTAAAAACAAACGCATTCAAATTTACGCATTTGCGACAATAAAGGAGATAAAACTAAGGAAACAGGAATACCTTAAATTCGTAAGTGATGAATTATGCTTAAATTTAAGTAAAATATTTTATATAGGATAAAAGGCCCCTTTGTGGAACGGTATCTAATACTGGAACAGTTTTGACATTTACATATTTATTTCTTTAATTAAGTAAGGAAACTTTAAATGCGAGGTGAATTTAAATTGAAAAACAATCATTCTATTAATAATAATTTTTGTTATCAGACGTTTCTTTCAGAAATAATTTCATTAATATGTAAATGTTCATAATTAGATACCGTTCCACAAAGGGGGCTTTTGCCCTAATACAATATTTTATTGATATTTTTTAAGGTACCTTAAAAATTTAAACAGAATATGACCAGTAAGATATCGTCATTTGTTGGGATCCTATGGTAGATATATAGGAACTTAACTGCACAACTTCTCAAAATTCGGTTAAAAATAATCGAATTGTTGCGAAGTTATGCTACTTGGTAGAATCTTTGGACGTACAGACGGACTGACCAGAAACTAAAAAAAAAAAGAATTATCTAGATAGTTCTGAAACGTAAAATGGACATGAAAATTTTCAAGAATATACTTATTTGTGTCATATATATATATATATATATATATATATATATATATATATATATATATATATATATATATATATATATATATATATATATGTATGTATGAACTGCTTGAACTACCCAAACAGCAAACAGTACGACTATTCGACACAGTTACCCCCTAGTTAACTACCTCTAAACTTTCAGGACATTGAGCAAAAACAGGTGAATTAGATTTTTTGACGTAGATTTCAAATCTGTAAACAAAATTTTTATATTGTTTATTTTTCATCCCCTTTTTGCAAAATTAACCACCAAATTTTAAACCCAACCACCCCTGTTGATGTAAATTGAACAAATTGCATATCAATAGATAGCTCTTTAAAAAAGTGCATATCGTCAATTTTAATTTTTGCTCTATCTCTTACTGTTTTCGAGATATTTGTAAAATTAAATTTTTATTTGATAAATTTGAGCGTTACTTCTTGGTATTCCATTTTAAAATAAAAAGACAATTTTTTACTTTACTAATACCACTTTATTTAAAGTTTTAATTGTCTGTGACATGTTTCGGCCCGTATGACCATTGACGAACAGTAAACTATATTTAATAAACTACTTACTTAAATACTATTTTCCATTTTACATTTCTTCCTACTGTGAACAATAAATTGTTGTTTCAAATTTGACAACAACAGTTCACAGTAGGAAGAAATGTAAAATGGAAAATAGTATTTAAGTAAGTAGCTTGTTAAATCTAGTTTACTGTTCGTCAATGGCCATACGGGCCGAAACATGTCACAGACAAATAAAACATTAAATAAAGTGGTATTAGTAAAGTAAAAAATTGTCTTTTTATATTAAATTTTTGCCCCAATTTTTGAAGGGGATTTCAGCTCTTCAAACCGTTTTCCCGCAGATAAAAAAAACTACGTGTCCTTTAGCTTTTAGTGTTCTACCACATATTTAAGCTTCATCAAAATCGATAGGTCCGGCCTCAGGACCGTTACTTGTCAGATGAATTCGTGAACATAAGCTGATTTCTGTATAAATTTTCATATCTTATTTTACCGCCTTAAGGAATGAATTTTCAAAAATCTACTTTTGGGGTTCGCTTACGTTACGTTACTAAAAATTCACGATTCTGAACCTAGCGGTTTCTTTATATAAATTTTTATCTCCTATTTTAGGTCCTCAGTGATTAGATTTTTACAAAGATTCTCCCTCTTTATACTCATCTACACTACAAAGAGATCCCTGTACACAATTTCAGGTTTCTAGAATCAATGGTGTGCTATATTAATATTCATCCCCTATTTTATATCTTTATGGGATGAATTTCCAAAAATTCCTTTCTGGTGCTCACCTACGTTACATGAAGTATCACTGTTCAGAATTTCAAGTTTTTAAATCCATGGATGCTACAGCAGTTTTTTATATAAATTTTTATCCCCTATTTAGGGGATGAATTTTGTCATTTCATGTAGCCTATAGTACTCCCGTTTTCTTAGTTTAATTTTCAATTTTAAAATAAAGAAACCGAACCACGAGAGTTCGTGTGTTTTTATTATATTGTTTTGGTTTCTTTTAGTTTCTTAATTAGCAAATGTAATTAAAATCATATTATGCTGGTTACTAACCAATGACTAGCGCGCTTTATTATGATATGAAAATAAAGCAAAAGCAAAAAAATAGAGCCGTGTTTGCTGTTAACATTTAATTTATAAAGCAGAATATTACCTTCTTAACTCATGAAGAATATGAAATAAAAAGTAGTAAAAATAATAAATAATTAATGATGCAAGCTACAGTATATGACTTTTCTAGTATTATAATTTAATTACCTAGACACAAAATATTCATTTTACAAATATATAATACTGTTGTGTGACTTTGGAGAGTTACACTTCATCTGGACGTGTGACTAAATAATGAACAGAATTTATTCTTTGATGTAGGATATCACGATTTCTTTACATATAATAATTAATCAGTATCAGTAGACTATAATTATAATAAATTATCTAGGTATATAGAACAGACGGATAATAACAACATGTAGGCTGTAATATATTCGTTCATAAAGCGCTCATGGTAAACAAATGTATCAAATTTATCGGGACGCTGTTTGTGCAAAATTTTATAACTTTTTTTTAAAATTATTTTTTTAAACAGGTTATGTACAATAATAAATTATTTGTACAATGTTTGTGACCTTACTTCATCGTTGCCTTGTATTGAATTTTTTAATAAAATACCATAACAATTAGCTTTTACTATATTTTCTGGCTAATTATTCAAAATTAGTTTTTAGATTTTAAAACCAAATTTCAATTTTCTGGCAATTTTCACATGAAAATTTGGTTACTACAGTTGGTGCCATAGTGAGACTTAAGCCTGAGCTGTAACAAAAGTTTAAAATGATATTCATTAAAATTTATATATCTCAGTTTCCGGCGTATAACACGCACCCCAAATTTTTGAATAATTTTTTAGAGTTTCTGTATATTCGCCGTATAACGCGCACTCCAACGGTATATATTATATTGACGATGACAAAATTTCCCTGGTGAGCGTTTGTGGAACTAGTATATGACATATGATTAATATTATTTCATTGCTATAAAAATTTTATGATGATTTCTTTATTGGACATTTATGAAAGAGTAAAAAATACGAAACCTCCTCGCGAGTGTGAACAATATTTTAAAAGTGGAATGTTAATGTGTGTTGGTGTTAAAGAACGAAATTTCAGTAACATAAAATATCTGGGTTTAGCTGCACAAACTTCTGGAGTATTAAGTTATCCACATGAAGTAGACTGTACTGTTGACACCTGAAAATGTTCTGAGCAAACACGCATAAACACTGATAGAGTCTACATTTTAAGAATAGTTTCCCAATGTTTTTTAAGTTTGACACTGGTAGGAAAACAATAAAAACTCAGTCCTTCCCTTTTGTAGTTCCTGCACGGTGGAACACAGCAGTAAGTACCTACTCCCTTTTCTTTCGTGTTTACTAGTGTTCATCTCAACACTTTAAATCACGTAATTATACGCACAATTTACGTGAAAACTTGATTAAATTTCTATAAGAAAATTCAACTGTATGAAAATTATCTATCATATATTAGTTCCGCGACTTGTTGCTTTGGAATCTTATCATCGCCAATACGATTACTGTTGAACAAAATATTTGATTTCTATGAAATTTAGGGGGAAAACGTTGAAAGCCTCTTGTCAGGCCCGGATCTGAGGGGGGGCAAACCGGGGCCCCTGCTCCGGGCGTCAGCTTTAGGGGGCGCCAAAATCATACTAAGTCGGTCTATATCAAATGGTCTAGATAAAAAAGTTGGTTGCTCGACCATTTTAGAAATAATTAATATTCTTCCAGTTGTTTCTATATTATATTTGAAGTATTGAGAACAATTCTTAAAAAAATTTTCTTGAACCGTTTAAGCGTGGTAACCATTTTTGTTTTCCAATTTGCGCTGATTTTTGTATTTGCAGCCATTTATGCCAAAACACATATTTCATAAACCGTTCATTCTAAAAGGTTGAAATAAAAACCATTTTAAAGGTATTAAATGTCTCTTTATTTAGGTGATTTAACCTATATTTGTCCCGTCCATAAGCAAACTTTACCTAAAGTTGGATATCAAAATTTAGCAAAATTCACTTTTTGAACATTTTTTTTCTTATAAAAGGAATGTTTTAAACCTTTTAGTATTTTTTATGAGAATAGCTGTATACGTGTACAACCACCCATTATGGAACAAATACACACCATTTCAATTGTGAAACTTGTATCCTTTAATTTTTACAAACTTCTGAAAACTGACTTTTTTCCAAATTTTGGAAATCTACGCCCCTGTATCTCTGACGGGGCTGGTGATAAAATTTTGAAATTTGCACAACTTGTAGTGCTTTCGGAGTAGATTTATTAAAATAAAAAATCAACTTGTACTTATATCGATCCTTTACAAGACCCTCAATTTTTATCATTGCCATAACGGGAAAAATAGGAGTTTTGTAAAGGACTTATATACTTACGAGTTTTTTTGACAACTTATGTCAAACGTTGGAGAGGCGGGGCGCCATTTTCAAGTTTTTGCCCCGGTTCTAAAAAATTGTAGATCCGGGGCTGCCTCTTGTACAAGTGTTTCAGCCAGATACATCCAATGCTCAGAACATGGTGTGTTAGGCGTTAATCATTCAAAAAGATATTTTTTCGAGATTCAAGTTCTCAAATTTTTTACACCATCGGAGGGGTGTAAAAAGAGGTTTTCGAACCACTGTTCTCTGTAAGCTGCGGATTTGGAAAAAAATTAAAAACGAATTTTAAAAATGGAATGTATTTTGAAATTTTTATTATACCATCATAGCAAGCGGAATAAATCACATAAAGCAGGTTTTTCTACTATTATTTGTTTTAGATTATTAGGATTTGAGAGGAAAATTACAATATTTCGAAACATTTGGATGTCTAACGAAACAATGCGCCTAGAAGAATCGTATGACTTACGAATTTGTTTTCACCTATCACTAAAATATACAAATCATAGCTACCAAAGTAAAATTCTATATTTTGCGGTTATTTCGTGAGTTAATTTGTGAATTAAGTCGTCACTTTATTCTAATGTTGAAAAGAATTTTTAAAAAAATCTGGAAAAAACGGAAATTTAAAAAATTAAAAATATTGCAAACTTTATCGATCATCCTATTAATAATATTTTCAATGTATAAAAATATCCCTATCGCGGCATTCTGCGTAACATAGCGAATTTCCCAGGACTTAATTTCGAACAGCTTATTAGTTAAAAACTAAAAATTTTAAAATGTGTAGAGGAGAGTGAATTTGTTTATGTAAACTTATTGCACCATTGTGTTCTGATTTGTTTGGAGGCTTTTGTATATTTATTCGCAAAGCTTAGGTAATTATTGTTTAGAAAAATTTTAAATTAAAAAATAGGAAATAAAAATATGTTAGGTGATCTGAACTGGGTTTTCTCCTTCGATGAGGTCATTATAAATAAGTTCTAGAGAATCAAATACTTATTTGAAATGATACTGGGCCGGCAAGAGGGGGTGGTCAGGTAGAGCAATTGCCCGGGCGACCGTGTCTAAAAAGTAGACCCGCAATCTCAGTCAGGGGCCCGGACAAAGTGAAAAAACATTTTTTGACGATGATATTTAGACAATTTCAAAATTCGTCAGTAGTATTTGAGCGAAACTTGACCAGGGTTCGTACATCCGCTTACTTTTGGCCTTTTTTGGGTTCTAGTATTCTGGGAGACGTCACGAAACAGAGCCTCAATGTGGAATAATTTAGGTTTCTAACAGACAATAAGTTTTGAAAATGGATTCAACACTTTTCGAGTTTACTGCTGAAATAATTTTTCGAATCTCTAGTAACTTGGGAAGCCTCATATAACATATAGCCTATATGTCAGTCTGGAACAGTTTAGGGTTTACGCACTTACTTTCACACTGAGAATAATAGAAAAAATCAAAATCGGTTTGATAACTTATTTTCAACACTATTGTAGTGATTGTGGGGGGGGGGGACCTGAAACCAAATTTCTATCGGATTACGAAGCACAAGTTTCACAATAACGTCTGTTGTAATAGCTGAATTTTCTATTCGGAAATTTGTTAATAGAATTGTGAGCACCGAAAAAAATATTTAAAAAGCTGTATCAAATATTCATTCAAAAACCACGTGTTAACTAAAATTGCTTGAAGCGAAAATCTCCATTACGCTATTATACATATCGAAAAGTTACCTGCAGTAAAATGTACAGAAAGTCAATAAATCGAAGAACAATGGTGTAAAATTTATTTTGAACTTGTTAAGGGAATAGTATATTGCGCAATAAGTGCGGGAAGTTGAGTGGGCAATCGACAATCCCGCACGACTTGTACATACTATTTTTTATTACAAATTTCACATACTTTTTTCTATTATTATTACTATTTTTGACATTTTTAGTACTTTTTAAAATAATATTTTTGAGTGTTCGTCTTTTTTCTGAATTAAATATTGTTTAAATTACTTTATGGGTATGGCTTCTATAGAAATAATTATGAAATATTTATTAAATGAAAAATCAAGAGGCGGCTTTGCGTGTTTTATTGTCAATTTCCGTGCAGAAATAAGTTTACTTTCCTCACGCAAAAAAGTATGTGGGAAGAGTACAGTGGGCAAACAGCTATTTTGCGTACAGAAATGTGTGAGCCAAGTTAGTACTTCTCCCGCATGAGTAATAAAAACTTAGAAAGATATTTTCATTTAATCAAATTTTTTCCGTTTGGTATTTGACAGGTAGAATTGAACGATCAAAATATTGAATTGTTGAATCTAAATTTAATATTTTATTTTAGAGTTTCGCATTTTCTTATAATCGTATTTTAGATGCACATGTACAATTCGAGTTAAAATCTGTTCACCTTTTATATTTAAGTATGTGTTAAGCGGCTTCTACACGATGCTACGAACGTTCCTTCCAACATTCGATCGAACGTTTGAGGCAATTAAGTTCGATAGTTGGTGCGACGAATGTATCTGCTACACGGTGAGTCGAATGTTTGATCCATTACGAATGATGATGTGTTGGTACTCAGTGGGCGACGATGTCATCTGTCTGATGTTATCTCTAATGTTATACACTGATGTTGTCTCTCTTCACATGAACGAGTCGTGCGCAACCAACGAACGCAACCAACATTGACCTTCAAACGTTCGAAGCATCTCTTTGACTCGGTGCAAGAATACCGACATCGAACGGGACACGACCAAATGCGAATGTTTGACGCTCGACATTGGACACTCGTAGGTTCGAACAACGGCTACACGATGCTATGAACCATCCAACGTCGAATGTTGGAAGGTGTTCGTAGCATCGTGTAGCAGCGGCATTAGTGTAGTGCTTCCGTAACCTGTTTGGTGTCGCTTATATCTGGTACTCGGAGTTCTGAAAAATCACATAATGAAAAATAATTGTTAACAAATTAGTTAATTTTATTGCCTATGTATATATATATATATATATATATATATATATATATATATATATATATATATATATATATATATCATGGGCGCCCATACCTATGGGCAGGGGGGGGGGCCATGGCCCCCCCCTAGCTAGCCAGGATTGGAAGAAAATTCGAAAAAAGGAGTTCGAAGAGAGCAAAACGACATCGTTAATGGTACTTTTTGTAGGTTATATATAGTATAGCCCTCGCGATTTGTGGGGGGAAAAAAAGATCGAAAAAAAATGTGCCGAAATTTTCTCCGGAAGTTCACTTTTCACCCTTCGGCCCCCCCCTGGAATCCATCATATGGGCGCCCATGATATATATATATATATATATATATATATTATATATATATATATATATATGTATATATATATATATATATATATATATATATATATATATATATATATATATATATATATATATATATATATATATATATATATATATGAATCCGTACAAATAAGGAACGATTTTTATTTTTATTATATTATAGTATATCATATCGAGGTATTCAACGAATTTCTTTTTTTTAAATAGCTAAAGACTTTGTTCAATAATATTGTAATCAGTCTGTATATAAATGAATGTTGAAATTTTTGGCTTTCATTTTAAATCAAGAGCAGAGAGGAAGGTAAAACATATTAATGTCAAACACAGAAACTGCAAATTCGTGTGTGAACAAACTTGATTAAAATTCACTAACACAGAAACCGATATATACCTACATTTCAATCAATAAACAAATAGCCTCAACATACACAAATTGAGCTACGGTTGAGTTCATCTGTTTTGGTAGCTGACATTTACATGAGTGCTATATTATTGTATGAGTAGATATATTTATAATAAATATGTAGAACAGAGTTATTAAAAGTGACATTTTCCCTGTTGATGATGACAGACTGCTAGACTGCAGCTAGATTTACAGCATTTTACGGGATTTGTGTGTGCCCTTTTTGATACAATAATGTATTTTTATGAAAAGTTTAATAAATAATGTTTTTGTTAATAAATATTAAATACATTCAGATTTTTAAAAAAGCTTTCCAAGTAGGTATGGGCGATAGTAATTTCCGCACCAAACAAAAGATTGCCGATAAATTCCCCACTCATCTTTTTAAATTGTCATAATCCAATGTGTATTTTCCGCACTAAACAATTGAAAATAAAACTAATTATTTTTTGATAAAATCATCTTTAACTGGTGTGTATAATACATATACAGGCTGTCAATTTAAAAACAAGTCAGATCTTGTATCTTTGGAACGGTAATCGATAATTTAAATCTGTTCAAACTGTTTCTAGAACATGAAGGAAGAACCATTATGAGTATGACCCGCATGGGAAACTTTTGCAACCGACCCCTTAGATCCCAGCCACCCCAACCCTATTTTTTTAAATTGTACGACTCCACTTATGGTACATCATTGGAGAGTTCTTTAAAAATGCTGGTCATTAGCACCAAACTCAATATTAATTTATCGAATATTTTTTGAAGATAGGTTAGGTTAGTTTAATTAGTTTTGATAATATACTTCGACTTTGATATAAAACTAGGTCGTGAAGTTAGTATAGGTTAGGTTAGTTTAGTTAGTTTTGACAATATACTTCGACTTTGATATAAAAACGAGGCGGTGAAGTTAGTTTAGGTTAGGTTAGTTTAGTTAATTTTGATAATATACCTACTATTTCGACTTTGATGTAAAACTAGATGCTAAGGTTACCTAAGGTTTGGTTAGTTTAGTTAGTTTTAACAATATGCTTTGACTTTATATGTATATTCTGGTAAAACTGGCCAAAATAAATACTCTTAGTTAAATACTTTTAGTTATCCATTTGATTAGCGTTTTTAGTATTTCCCTTTGCCCGAATTCTTATGAAATAAATGCAGTTAATTGAAAATGAGTCTCCTGTCTGATTAGAAATTTTAGCATTTTCCTTTGCCTAAATTTTCATGATAATAAGGAGCTAGCTGAATATTAATCAGCTTCATAATTAGCAGTTTCTTTTGTCCAAATTTCTGAAAAAGTGGTTTCGTTTTTGTTGTGAATATTTTAGGAATAAATCGAATGGCAATTATTAAAAAACTCACTCGGTATATAGGTTTGTCGTGTACATACTTATGTTAATTTTTTGACCAGTGCGGAATTTACCACATAAATTAACAAACAGTTGATGCATTTTAAAAAAAAAACTGCGGAAATTACATGCGCTCGTAGGTATTGATTTTATTATATTTCAATTACTAGATACCCTATAGATACATTAATATATACTCTGGATAAAGAAGTGGAATAAATGGTTGGAATGTTTTGGAATTACTTATAATTTAGATTATTTAAAAGATGTACGTCTACACCTTTGGTGTAGACGAACTAAGCTTTATATTTATCTGGAATAGCAATGGGATACTAAAGAAAAAATATCCACAAACATAAAATAGATAACTAGTCGCTAGACTCGAATACCAGCGAAAGACCATAGTCTGGATAGCAGTAATTTAGAAACCTCAATCACTTTGCCCGTAGAAAATATCCTTAGTTGAACGCTTTGTTTGAAATAACGGAATACAATGTTTTCCCTGGTATTAAAATCGTTTCGATGGAAAAGTCCGTTACATTGGGATTTAACTGTATTTACAAGAGTATGAATGATATATGTCCCTAAATTCCTGCCAAACAACAATCCACAGGTTCTGTTTTCAAAATAAATAAGATCGAAAGAAATTCTCCTCTCGGTACCTATTTTATCCCAATAAGTGCAATCAACTGGATTTTTTGTATACTATACATTCCAGTCTAGTCTGTAATTATGATTACAAAGTATAGACACTTTTTATCGAAATGGATCATATTTGAAGATTTGGCACTATTCATATAATTATACAGTAATGCCTTTTTTTTTTTTTTAAATAATTGTCTTTTAAAATTCAATTATATTCAACTTATATTTCTGTTTTTTTCTTTTATTTAATTATTTATTTTTACTAAAAGAATACCTACATTATTATTTATATTAATCAAATATCTCAAATGACTAAATATTTTTAAGTGAATTGATAAACACAGTTTCCACCAATTATTAATTGGCAGTTTTAATTGACTGATTTCGTTATATCATGATTTTCATGATTTTTTCTTATTAAATAAATAATTAAAAACCTTTCCTGATTATAATATAGCGTAGAGAAATCAATTAAACTTATTTAATGGAAACCATTGTTTGTACAAACAATTTTTTTATTTCTTCTATTCATCTCAATTTTTTAAGCATATTATTTTTACAAAATATAAATTTTTATAAAAGTTTCCATTTTTTATACTTTTTATTATTAAGAGATAAACGGCTGAACGGAACATAACAATGGCACTGCAGTTTAATGAGTTGGTTTTTATTCTAAGCAAACAAGAGTACAATTATTTTGTATTATCGCAACCTACTATTACTACATCACTTAATACACAGAAAAAAAGCAAACATTAACATAGAACTTATAGTAGGTTTCCATTTTCATCGACTGATTCATTTCCATATTCATTTATAAAAACTAATTTCCCATTAATTTCCAAGTTTTTTTTTACGTAGTTTTACTGAAGGTATTAGCTCTCTTTAACACAATAATTTTTATACCACGATATTTATACCCACACAAAATTTGTAGATTCCATGGTTAATACCAAGGTTGTAGAAAGAAATAACGAGACCGGGGATAAAAAAAAAATCAATAATTGTTCCTCAAAAATATAACCGGCGAAGAACACAATTTATCCGGGATCCCTTATTTACTCTTCGCCGAGAGACAGAGTAATTGAGGGTATTTTACTCATTTACGCAAACATGTTACGTCACACCCCGTTACAGCAGTGTATTTTCAAATAGTTGCGTAATTTACCCTAAAATCAAATTTTATATTTCACAGTGGTTTCCCCAATTGATTTTTTAGTTTCCGTTCAATTATATTTTCCCATTTATTTTTAGAATTGGAAAATAACAATAATAAAATATAGGTTTTGTTTTCGATTTTATTGTCGATAATAAAACAGAAATATGAAATATAAAATATATCGAAACAAACAACGAAAACTAGATAAAAATAACACTAACAAACTGATATGAAATTTTATCCACTTAATTATTTATATCGCTGAATTAAAATATACAGTTTTTTTTAAAAGATTATTTGTAGCCTTATTTCTATATTATTGAACCGTTCCATAATTTCACCGAGCATTTTCGCTGAAACATTATTGCTAGGAGAAATTCTACATAATTATATAAATACATACAGTCTGTTTCTGAGAAGTAAAAACGTACAAAATTTAATATGGGGAAGGTTTGTTAGTTTGTTTATTTTTTTCTATTACATAGGCTAAAGTTGCCAAATGTGTACCGGCTACTTATTTGTACCTTTTATAAAAAAAATATAAAGCAATATTGCAGAGTCATCTACTTGTATACATTTAAAAGAGTGTTCAAAGAAATTTTAGTTCACAAAATGTTAGCACTGAATTTCCAGTTATTATTTTTAAAAATTCAAGGTGTCAATAAACTGTATTTTTTGTGTTTAACAATTTTTATAAGATTAATTTTAAAAAATGGTAAGTTATTTTGTGTTAGTAACTCTTTTATAATTAAAAAACACATTTAATTTACGTATTCGAGTCCATAAAACTTTTAAAAATTTGCTTTTTACACTTAACCAAAAATTTAAAGTAAAATATAAACTGTTGCTTAATTTGTACCGCGGAGAGTATCCTAATGTGTACATGCTAAATGTTCATATATCCCTACTAAAAAAAAATATAAGAACCTAACGTGTTACTATTTTAACCAGCAGCGCCCATAAAAATAAATTGGAAAATAGAAAATTAAAAAATTCAGAGAAGAAAGCAAAAAAAAAAATCATGACACTCCTCAGGAAAGAGTAACGAAGAGAATTTTGATTGAAAGATATGAAACGGATTGGTATTGTAGGATATATTATGAAGAGTCACGAATTAAAGATACGATATTGTGTAAAAAATGTAAAGAATGGCAATCGTAAAACCTGGGGAAAAAGTATTTATTTGTGGCGAATGTTGTTGAGGTACAATTTTGAAAACTACAGGTACACATTAAGAAATCAATTTCCACAATTATGCTTCTTGGAGCGTTTAATTTTTTGTAGAATTTCTCAGTTAATATTTTTAACAGGAGATTTAATTTTTGTTGAAATGTTTCGCATAATAATCAAATTTTACGGAAATACAGTTATTTTTTAATTTTATTAATAAATAAAGGTTATATATTAAAAAAAAATAGAAAATGGTACACATTTGGCAACTTTACCCTAGATAGGTATATGATTTTTATACAGGACCTACTCATAAAATTTACTCTCAAAACGATTTCATTGTTCAAAGATTAAAAATTTCCCGGAACTGTTTTCTTTTGAATAAAAAAAAGATTTCCCTGAATCGATTTTTTTTGGATTTAAAGAAAGACAAAGAAAGGACCTCTCCGGATAAGATAGGTGAATCTGCCTAAGGTCCAACCTGGGTCGGGGGTGCCATGGTAGGGTTCCCCCTTGCACATGTATTCCATAGCTGCAATATTAGGTCAAGGTTGTTTTACGTTTACGAGTTGTACCAAAATGTTCAATTTTGGACTTTTGCTGATTTTTCACTTTCCTTCCCCCAAGTGCATAAGTATTATATATAGGCATGTAGGGTTCTAAGAGCCCCATAAGACAGTGACGGTAGCTCTTTGTGACGGA
The DNA here is from genome assembly GCA_035578155.1 of Brachynemurus nebulosus. Classification (NCBI taxonomy): domain Eukaryota; kingdom Metazoa; phylum Arthropoda; class Insecta; order Neuroptera; family Myrmeleontidae; genus Brachynemurus; species Brachynemurus nebulosus. The sequence continues at coordinate 14,040,444 of JAPWDM010000011.1, read as the reverse complement.
AGTCATATTTTTTTATTTATGATATTTTGTGAGACCTTTCCATACTAATGAAAACACTGGTAATGAGTCTTAATCGCACACGCTTGCTTTTTTAAGAGTGAGAGGAAGCCGTCGCCGTATTTTATGAATAAACAAGCCCACTAAGGCGGCTGCAACACCGAGAGCCCATTGTATTTAAATCCTTAAATTAGCCTTACTTGGCCCAGTTTTGCGAAATATTTTTAGACATATATTTACTAATTCAAAGGCGTAGATTTCAAAAATCGATGTCTCATTTTGGTCCAAGGTCACGTTTTATGTGTTTTTAAAGGTCATTTAGAAATTTTTACAAATATCTTCTTCTAAACACTCTATTTTGCAGAGCTGCATGCACTGTCTTATAGAGCTCTTAGAGCCCTACATACATATATATAATACTTATGCACTTGGGGGGAATGAAAGTGGAAAATCGGGAAAAGTCCAAAATTGAACATTTTGGTACAACTCGTAAACGCAAAGCAACCTTGACCTAATATTGCAGCTATTGAATACATGTACAAGGGAGAATCCTACCGTGACACCCCGACCCAGGTTGGACCTTAGGCAGATTCACCTATCTTATCCGGAGGGGTCTTTTAGATCTTTGAACAAAGAGATTGTTTTAGGTTTGTAATTTTATTTTCTTTTATTTTTTTTTTAGGTGTAATGACAATAAGTGTAAAAATTCGTCAATATTTGTAAATAAATAATTGTTTTTTTGACAATTTTTAATATTTTTTTCTTTTATTGTAAAGATTCCCGAATTTCTAGTAGTGATGAATTTAAGAACGAACATGTGCTCGTGTTAACCGAAATCAGTCATCTGTGGTTATTAAAAAAAAAATGTTATTCATAGAATATAATATGAATTCTCAGGGTAGATACCTGTTTAAAATCAATAAATATATCTAATGTTACAAGAAAAAAGGGGTAAACAATTGTATGTTGTTCATACATATCTACAATAAATAAATAATATGTAAGAATATTACGAACCCAATAAAATTTAATGAAATTAGAAAATTGAAAAGGAAAATCACATTAAAAAGGAGCATGAAAATAAATTATTTTCAGTGTTTATTTTTCTTATGGAATTTGTAATATGAAAAGGTGATATATTTTAGATTTAGTTCAATAACGATGTAAATACACGATTAATTATTTTACTTTAATTTATACTTTGATCAAATGTTTGGACTTTTAAATTCACCTACCTGAATTTACTGCTAATTATATTAGGCTTGCTTACGTAATATAAACTAAAATACAAGCAAAATAAAAATTAGATGGTACAATACTACTCCTAGGCCTGCTGTGTCTAAGAGCCCAGGTGCTAGGTGACACTGAGTATGTACTAAAAGAGCTATAGAATTTGACTTTTGATTATTGTTAGGGGGTGTTAGGTGAGTATAAAAACCCATGTCATCGACCTCTAGGGTGGTCGAAAAATTGGGGGGAAGGGGGAAAGTTGCAGAAAAAGCCAGCATTTTCCCTTGAATTGACCCTGATCATTGACCTTGAGATCACGATTAGATCATATTTGGATGCAGAATTTTCCGCTCTTTACATTTCCGGGGTCAAAAGTGGGGGTTGCTGTAAAAAAACGGACTTGACTTTGATATGACCCTGAACCTTGACTTTAAGGTCAAGGTGAAGGTCATCATCGGATGCGCCATAACAAATGGTGGAACTTTTATCCTCATCATTTATTCCAAAAATGCTTCTCGCTGAGATTTTGGACTTTTTTATACTTTTGACTAGCCCTGTAAACTAAAAATACTTAAATTTTAAGGTTGCCTTCTACTTTCATTTTGTTACACGAAAATCGTTAGGTATATCAAAAATTTGCATAAGACATAAATTTTGAATCATTTTTATTAAAAAAAAATCATCACTCTACGATCAATAATAAGCAAGATATAAGCGATCTCCCGATCGGCTTTTTCGGCAACTTTCTTCCCCCCCCCCCAAATTGTCGACCACCCTAGAGGTCGACGACATCGGTTTTCATACTCACCTAAGACCCCTTAAAAATAATCAAAAGTCAAATTCTATACCTCTTTCAGTACATACTCAATATCACCTAGCACCTCGTCTCTAACTCAATTAAAACACGGGCCATTTAATACAACTGGTAAAGTCCATATCACATTTTCAAATTTTCTTGAAATTTTGAAGCGAGGATTGTAAGTGAAGTGATTGTAGACACTTAATTGCTATCCTTTGTACACAACTACTAAAGTTACAAGAAGATAGAATTTATAAAAATTCTGTAAAATCCAACTTGAAACAAGTGGAGTCAACTCAGATTTTTAATTCAACTTTGCATTTTTCAAATAATAAAAAATTATTTTTAAAGTATTATTTATTATTTACTTTTTTGACATTTAAATTGTTACAATATTTTAGCAACTGATTGTTGCAAAGAAATGTATTGAATTCCATAATAAAGTTAATAGATTAAGAGCTAATCTGGAATTTAGAATATTTACAATAGCCCATTTAATATAAATCACTCGGTGTTCGATATTAAAAACATAATATATCATATTTACTAATCAGAAACTTTTAGGTTTTATTAAAATAAGTAGCGTTATACAGCCATTTAGGACCTCACAAAATAGGGGTCATTTACATTTTAATTTCAATGTTAAATAAACAAAACCTGTGGCGTTAAAATATTAGAAATAATAATTATGTTGTTATTTAAAATTAGGTAATAGATGTAATAAGATTTAATGCCGCCAGCACATCAATATATGCAATTGGTTGATTAGAAATAAGCTATATTCTAAAATATTATGATTTGATTAGAGCTAAACCCCCCACGGAATTCAGGAAATAGGAGAATTAAGGAAACAGGATAAATAAAGGTGTGTGAATTAGAACGAATTACAAAAATTACACGACTAAATGTTATTCCATGGTGGAAATGATCTGAAGATACAAAAATTCCATTTAAGATTAATGAATAGCTGTTAAAAATTTCTCTAATGTTTCAGAAAATGTCGATATTTATCGGAATTACGTGAAAGACGAAGTGGTCGGAAAACGACATTTCATATTACATGACCCAATGTTACGATTACAGAATAGCTTTTAAGCATTTCCCAGTGATTAAGAAAATTATATATTTGAATTTCATGGTTGACCAGGTGGCTAATTTCATGGTTGGAAGCGTTAAAGCTATTTCAACTTATGACCAGTTACAAGAATTCATCAAACCTGGAGCCTTCCCCAAAGATTTTATTTTTATTGATTATTACTTATTACGAACATAAAAAAAATTCTATTTTTTTGTAGGTTACCTACAAAAAATATTATTTTGTTTAGTAAGGTGGGCCAGAGCCCCCTTCTCTCTGTTTGTGTACGTATTTTATGGATAGCCCCCTATAAATAAGAAGGAAAAAACTATTAGGAGAAAATATCTCATGTGTTGGAAACCTGTCCTTTTTGTTGTCTAATATTTTATTAAAATAGGGTAGGGCGGGGCTAGTTGAGCAATTTTTCACTTAATTGGTCACAACTCCTCAACCGTAAGTCCAAATTGATTGTTATCCATACTGATGTGTAGGTAATTTCTTCCTTTTCTAGAGTCCCATAGTAACATTTTTCTAACAATTCACATTTAGGAGATACAGCTGTTTAAATGAAGGAAGTCCGACATGCTCAACGTACCCCATAGGTGAGGTAAGTTGGGCAACGGTACGAGGTAAATTAAGCAGTTAAAAAATGTAGCCAAACCATGCCGTAGATGTTGATTAGACATAAAATAAAATGATTATTATTGACACTCAATCTTTTATTTATAATGCTTTAGTGACATAATAGTGAAACAAAAAGTAATTTTTCTTGGATATTAAATACAGAAAATAAAATTAACAAAAAATAATCTTCAACTTAATATTTAAACTACAATCTTAAACTTAATATTTGGAATATACTCAGTCTTTCTACTTAATATCAGACTTTTAACATTTAAGTGATTAATCAAAAAGAATTTAAATTAAAAGAGAAACATGAAGTAGATATTAAGAACTTCGTCATCATTGTTACTGTTACAATTAATGCAAACGAAAGTTCTATTGCTCAACTTAGGTACCCCACTCAGATAATTTGAAACAAAAGTGAGGTTATGAAAAACCTGTTTGAATTAGAAACAAATCCTTTCTAGATATCAAAAATATACTAAATTTATAAAAAAGTTTAACACTTATTTGATTTAACATAGATAATAATTGCCTCGTATAGAAGAAATATTCATTAACAATAGTTTTTTACTATTTATACGCAAAATTAATAAAGCGTGCGCATACGTCACTCGATCGGCAGGTTGCAACTGGCAGTCACGTAATGAGCTCCCCTCTGCTGCCCGCTTCTATCCGCCATTTAATGTATTAGCGTGCGATGTATAGTTTCTGAGATATTTCGATTGCTCAACTTACACCTATGCTCAACTAGCCGCGCACTACCCTACTCCTACATTAGGTGAAAACGATATACTTACTTTGTGCAGAGAAATTTATACAGTTGTATATACGTTGAACTCAAACGATTACCTACATAAGAAACGTACAAATGTGTTATTATGTGAAATATCCTATAATTCCTGCAATGCAGGTAGAACAGTTAATGATATGCTGTTAGCTATTATTACCAAAGGTATATATATATATATATATATATATATATATATATATATATATATATATATATATATATATATATATATATATATATATATATATATATTTACCTGTTTGGGCTATTGTTGAGTATATTTATAGTCGGTGTCGTCAGCTGTGCATGATGGAGCCAACATTAATAGCACCACGAACTATTTTTAATAATCGTAAACTCTTATTTTATTTTCTTAGCCAATAAACAATTTTGATAAATTACAATTAGACATGAGATTTTTTCTCCCATAAAAACGGAAATTGAAGTAAGGAAATCCGATAATTGCATACTTATATTTAATAAATTATTAAGAAGTAGGTTTACGTAAGTATTGTAAATAGTAGCATATCTGTTACTTTCTCATTGATTGATTAATGCATATTTAATAACGACAATTGAGATATTGGAAATGGGTCTGTGTAAGAAGACTTAATTAAAATTATTTCGGCTAAGTTGATTCGATAACATTCGAAGACATAGGAAAAAGATCAGGTATATTTTGATATTACAAAATATCCCTTAAAAATAAGGTCTAAATTGTTAGGGGAAGTGCTGAAAAATTAATAAAATTTATGGTATGGTTAATATCATATACTATCATATATATGTTTGAAATGACCATCTGAAATTTTCTCGCTCTCCATTAATATAAATTTTGGAATATTTATATTTTTCATTTTTAGTTGGACGTAGTTAAGCAGAAAGAACTCAACCCACATAAAGTCACTTTTGAGTTATTAACAATATATGTTCAGAGTGGTATTCTTTACTGATGCTGTACTCAGATTTTTTGACGTCATTACACATATAGTAAACGGTTTGAATCCTTTTAGTTAAATGTGAAATCAACTTTTTCTTTAAAAGTTAATTTATCTGAAACGATTCAAGCAGGTTGGGTTATTATAGCTAATAAAAAAAAATACTCGCCTAACATGTGGTTTGGTTCCATGTCACAAAAAAATGTGATTAGTTTGTTTGTTCATAGATCCGTTTTGCTGACTGAAAGGCTCTACCTTAATAGACCATTTTGGTACCATTAACTCTTTTAATCAAACCATATGGTAAATTTTTTTGTCTCAAAATGCCGGACTTTTTACTGCCAAGTGATAAGTGCAATAGATAAGGCTACAAAAAAAGAAAAAGAAAAAAATCAAAGATCTCAACATTAATAAAGTGAACCCTAGGAATTTACAAAAAATAAATTATACTAAACCATGTTGATAAAACTGAACATTATTTAGAATTATACCGTATTGTCATAGATGGCGGCACCTGTACCAGTGAATATATACATATGACAGCATTTTGAGCCGCCATATTGCAGGACAAGTTAACTTGTGGATTGAGTCCTTTCTGCTTTCCTACGTCCAGTTTTTCGTAATCTCAGAAATCAAACATCAGAAGTTACTTTTATCTTATAGTTGACTCTCATCGTGATAGATAAAAAAAAAAACGTGTCTGTTATTTCTATGTATCCCAACGTAGCTACGTCGTAAAGATATTTTTAGAAAATTTTACCGAAATATAAATCTTACAGCTAAAACAACGTCTTGATAGATAAAATTGGTTTTCGTACATCGTGTTAAAAAATACTTCAAAGACGATAACCAAATTTTATTTTATATCAAAATATTACTGCTCAGTTCCTATTTTCGTTCTTTTTTCATAACATTTTATGTTAGCTGAATTGTTTTTAGGGTTGACCGGGGTAATTGTGAATGGATTTTCATGAGTTGAGATAAAAGCCTTGGTTTAGGTATTTTTTATTTTATATATCACATTATGGTTGATTTATTTTTAATTCTACATTATTCAGGATGGATCACACAAATTTTGAGCAAATTCGTATGAAAAACAAAAATTTTAAAAGCCATTCACATTTCCCCCTGTGCGGTTTTGCAAATCTTATGAAGTTCGGGGTAAATGTGAATGCCATCAGAAAAATTATTTAGGATGGATTACAAGAGGAGTGAGGTACATCAGAGTAAGGACCAACCTAAATTCTTCATATTTACCACACTTTCAAATTTTTCATCATACTTTAGCGGTCACAATTTCTCTTTGTTTAATGCAAGTTACACATACCTCAGATTTGTACAAAAAATCAAGGTTAAATAAAAATAACAAAAATTGTAAGAACAAATTTGTTACAAGCTAAAAATGATATTTTGATGATATTTTGTCATTTTATCAAATAAAAAAATCAAAAAATTACATGATTTTCACACAAAAACAAGGAAAATAAGACTTTTTCAAGGAAATACATTCAGTTTACATGATCAAAAAACAACAATCTATTTTTTTTTTCGTGTGTTGTTTATACAACGAAAACTTGTACAATAATGTCATTGTACATCATCAAAGGAAACTACTGAAATTTTTGACCGGGTGGGGGCATTTGTGAATGACATTCACAATTACCCCGGAATTTTAAAATCATGGGGTAATTGTGAATTGGTAATAAATTGTCCAATTTCTTTAGCAGTTAATAAGGAACCCCCTCAGACTTTAGACCACTTCCTTAGAAGTACCTTTATCCATTTCTTACCTTTTAAAAAAAAGAAAATGTAATTAAAAAAATTTTCTTTTTGAGGATTGGTCGAAGTAAGATACATAAAATTTTGCAAGGGTTTCTTCAAAATAAAAAAAAGATACTAATACTTGGAAATTGTTATGAAATTATAACAGCATATTAAGAAAGGACAGAAAAACACTAAGATTTGATTTTTAACAAAATTAATATTATTTTAGAAATTATAAGCGCCGTTCACAATTGCCCCAATTCACATTTACCCCGGTCAACCCTACATGATCTGTCGTACTTTTTAAGGTCGTAGTATATATTTATAGTCCTCTCTTCTCTTATCATTTATCGTGATGTATTCCAAATATTAATCACTGCTGGCACATTATTATAGGATCGTTATTACATTGAATTATGTATTAATAAATGGGAAAAGTCACGAACGAGTGTTATGATATTTTATGGTAGCAATGGGTAGCAACAAAATACATAGTTTAACTCTGATTTAAGTACTGAGTGATTCTATTCATTACTTTAAAAATTTTATTAAAATAGGGTAGGCCGGGGAAAAATTGTTTTTTTCGATTCAAAGACAAAAAAAAAATCAAAGAAGTTTTTATTCTTTGAGCAAAGAAATTGTTTTAAGAGTAAGAATATAAGTTATTGCATCATTAAGTTTTTTTTTACAGATGTATTTATCACAATTTTTATAACATTACAAACAAAAAATGAAATAAAATGTCCTCATGTATAAATTAATGCTTGGTCCTGTTTAGAAAAGCAACTTCTAAGAAAATCATGAGGTTTTAAGCATTTTGAATTATATTTTTGAAGTTTTTGTATATTTTTTTGTGTGATTTTTTTATGCGGCCTCTATTCACCGCATAAAAGAAGTTGAGCTGTATTTAAAAATATTAAATTCTGATTCGAAAAAAAAATCTTGATACTGGGTAAAAGGGATTTGCTTCCTAAAACAAATCAAAGAGTTTTAGAAATTGATTCAATTTTGCTGGTTACCAGAGTTCAAATTTCTTAAGTGAATATAGATTTATCTTTATATAGAGTAAATTTGATTTATCTAATATTGAGTATTTTTTGCTGCTAGTTTTAACATTAGAATTTATAGCTCAAATTATATTTTTTAAATTACTTTTCAAATTTTTACTAATATTTTTATTCTTATATATTACAGATTTGAAGAAAATATAACGAAAAGACTTTTAGCTGTTAAACCACCAAAAATTGGTAAGTAGTTATGCATTATTATAAACATTTATCTGTGTAGACATTACCACTATATTTCAACATTTTAATAGGAACATATAAAGTCAATTACTGTAGGCTTTATTTTTTCTAACACGAAATGAAACTCACATAATTTTGTTAAAGTTATAACGATTTTGGACACTACAATAATTTTATGTTGCACATTTTCATAGCGTTTCACACGCCTACTTTTTCTGAAATAAATAATCATTAGAAACAAACACGTTGTAACCATTTATAAGATCTTTTATTACAAGCAACTACTAAAGCAAAAAACATATTCGTTTTCTTCCAGTTACATAAATATTGACTAGCTTAGAAAACTGACCTTATTGCTGGGCTGTGTAGAATATTTCACAAATTATAAAAAATATAGAAGAACATTGCCATCTCAGTTCTTTTCTAAATAGGCATGAAATATAACGAAGAATTTAAGCTTTCTTAAAAAAAGGGTTATTACTGAAAATACAGATTCAAAAAATAATTCACTAGACAAAACCCTGTCAGATAAGGTAACCACATATGAAAAATGTAGGTATATTTTATAGAACCGATGACAAATTTTGACAAGTCTTAACCTAACTTCCAGTACCTAAATTAATTAGGGACCGTCGCCAAGCAAAATGGAAAATCTATTGACATGTTATCATAGTGAATTACAGTGATATTTCACAAATAACTATTATATTGAATTAAAATTCCAAATTATCTGCGAGCAAAGACATGTATTATTTTCGCATGTTGTTATCACAGTCTTATATAACATCACTAAAAGTCGTAAAGGTATCATATCGAGCCATTACCTCCATTTTAGCGTAACCTACAAATATCAAATTTTATAGGAGAAGGATTTTTAAATATTTGTATCGCGCTTGCGATATTTCTTACGATAAAGATGGTTATTAACGGTTACGCTAAAATGTGAAAATGTTTTGTATTAACGATAAACTAAGCAGTTGCTATAACTCGCTAATTAACGAATATTGGAGAAAAACGTTAACACTGCTTGGTCCGTTATAGTTTAAAATGTTGGTTGCAATAAAAATCTCAATTTCGATAAAAGTGTCGCGTACGATAAATCGGCGGTAATGGCTCGATATTGTCATCATGTATTTTTTTGTTACCTGATACCTTTTAATTCCTAAGTTCGGAATTTGTCAAAATCTGAAATTTTTTGTTCACGTGTAAAATAAATCGCGTTCTAAAATACACAAAATTTCTCGAATGTTAGTTTCGTGTCGGACCTCTGACAAAGAAAGATCTTGAAGTGTTAATTGTCAGTTTTGATGAGACTTAATAGATGTTTGCAGAACAAACAAAAATAATAGGCACATACTTTTTTTAACGGCCATAAAAGTCACTTAAAACATAAAATCAACTTCCAAAGCTGCAGTAAAAATTTAGTTTTGCCAAATTACTCGAAAATTATAACAGTGAGAAAAACCTTTAAATTGACTTGACGATGAAATTCAATTAATTAAAAATCACTTTGTGATTGGAATTTTATCAAACTGGATCAGCTGGGACTCGAAGCCAGGATTCTTGATTACTAGTCAAGCAAGCTAGTTACCACTAGGTTACTAATCCCTCTTCCAGAGCCAATCCAGTTTGGCAACCAATGATATATTATATTATGATGATGATATATATTATACAAATATATACATATGAATATTAACGTATTTATAAATACGAACAAAAGCTCACCATACTTGGTAATGTTCACAAGTACTCAATAATATTTAAAATTAAGATCAAAATAGTTTACTAGTTTACCTATTTCGGCTACAAACTGTAACGTGAAAATTAAAAGGTTAAATCTTCGTCATGCACTACTCGATATTTTTTGGTAATTCTATTCTATAATTAATATTTAAGACAAAGTGTTACTTTCATAAAATTATTACAATATGTTATTCACATAGAATTAAATGGTTTGCTATTGATTCATATTGCAATTGATCTCTGGTTCATATTTAAATTGTTAAATTATTTTAAAAAACAATACCGATAGAGGTGAAATTTAAATTGTCAGTTTCATCCCTTAAATGGTTTTTATAGCCGATATAAAATTACGTATGTGCCTGTTATTTTTGCTTTTTCTTCTTCACACCTGCCAAGTCTTATCAAAATGGAGGATTATCATTTCAAGACCTTTCCTTGTCAGTCTCATGCATTAGTCCCTGCTAACAATCTCTATGTACAACACTTATATCTACTAAAGTAGTAAACTAAATTGAAATTAATTAAGCAAGACGTTAACCCATATTTTCATTCTTCCTTTAGACATAATATACTTAACGTTAGTAGTTATTGTTAGATATAATAATATATAATAATAATGTTCTGAATTTTATGGTTTATTTACACTAAAATATTATATGATTATGAAGATGCCAAGACGACATCATTTATTATATTACAGATTTTGCACTTAACCTACAAGAAATAAATTATTAGGTTAAACTTACAGAATATATAAATCTCTAGTTTGCTCTGTTGTAAATAAATTATAATCTAATATGACATCCTCATTTACAAAGTAATTTAAATATTTTATCTACTTTTAAATTGAACATCAGTAATTTTACCTGTATCTTAAATGGATATTCTACCATTAAAAGAAGCAGAAATAGTTAGTAATAGTACAGATTGTTTTTTTCCAGGGCGTCACCATTATTATCATATTAAATACAAACAGAACCGGCGAGAGGATGGGGCAATTTCCCGGGGGCGCAAGTCTAAAAAGGGCCCACAGTCCCGATTAGGAGCCCGGAAAATGTGAGATGACGTTTTTTTCGTCAATTGTATTTTGAGGAAAATGTTTTTGAAAATGCTTTGTTGTGCCCGGGGGCCCGTTATTTCTCTCGCCGCCGGCTCTGAACACAATATCCATTATATAGATCAATTAACTAAAAATAGTGTGATGTCATAACAAATGAAGTATAAATTAATACGTACAAGCTTAAGAGATTTATGTGAGTTTCAAAGCCGAAAAAAGCATAGATTGGCTCGACTAAGTTCGTTAGCCAGACACGTCGGATGACCAGAAGCAAGTTTTTCGGGAATTTTTTGTCAACAAAATGAGTTTTCTGCCAGAATTAAGCAATTTTCCAAATTTTTTTACACCAAGCCAAAGTAAAAGGCAATATGCGTAAAAAAAGTTTTTACACCATTGCTCTATATTAATTACTTTTTGAGAAAAGTTAGAAAATAGGTTGGAAGAAATCATTTTTTATTACACTCGCACTCACAGTCTTTTTTCTATCTCATTTTTGCGATGCTACATTAAAAAAAAAACGGCTTTATAAGTGACGTGTCATGATTTTTTTAAGCCAGTTTAACGATTCAGTTATATTCTATTTCTCTCAGTAGAGTAAATCTTTATAATCTATCTATTCCATTTTTTTTATAGGAAAATTACCAAGAAAATTTGTTTTATGTGATACGGTCAGAATTTAGATTATGTTTACCTACACCTTAAACAATAATATTTTTACCATATTTTTTATCCGAATAACAATCCTGTTATAATTTTTATGTAAAAACACAGCATTTTACTCGTAAATAAATTTGCATATTCACTTTTTTTTTTTTTGACAACAAAATGAAAATGAAAATATTAAATATTTTAAGGCGAAAATATATTAAAAAGCTGAAATTTGTTTAATAAAAACCATACATCTGCTCATTTTACCTCAAAAATGTCGGAAAATAGAATATTTTTCAATAATTAATCCAAAAAAAGCATATAAGCGGTAACTTTTATATTTTTTTTTTTTGAAAGTTTTTTTTTTTATTTTTTAGAAGCTGGTAAATAGAAATCGTAATAAATACTCGCCTTGAAAAAACAAACAAGTATTTAAAACAAAATACTATTTCTTAAAGAAAATATTAAAATTATGTACAAATGCCGTCCTGATAAACTGATATGTTCTGTCCATCTTGAGCGCTGGAGCCGATTTTGAGGAGCTGGATTCCCTCCAGACAAAAGTTCATAGCGAATACATACATTTTTAAAATGTCCTTTTGAATTTCGTAACTCAATCATTACAAATAAAATCTAATTTAAAAAAATCTATATGACCTGTTTTTTCTCAATTTTCTAGCATCAAGTCTAGGGGTAATTAACTAGGGGGTGATTGTGTTGACATTTTGATGTAAAATATAGTAATTTTAACCGTCTTTAAAATAACGTTTCGATTTTAACAATAAAAAAAAAAAATTTAAAAAGTGTTTAAGTTCTGGCCAGATTGTCAAAAAGGGACTGAAATGTGTTTAGATGTTGATATATACAAAAAATATTAATGTGTTAAGTACTTGCTAGACTTATAGGTTTTATGGGTGGTTTTAGCGAATTTTCAGAACGGAATTTAGCTATTACAGCCACTCTCATAATGCGACTTGAGCCCGAGACTATGGCAGAAATTTGTTTTGAGGTCCCTACAAACAGAAAATAATATTCACTAAAATTTATGTATTTTATTTGTATTTAGTCCCACACCGTTGGACAAGTTCGTTAGCCAGCCATATCGGATGCCTGGAACATGGTTTTTTTGGTAATTTTTAGTGACAAAAATTAGTTTTTTGCCAAAATTGTCTCAAATTAAAAAATTTTTGCGACATTTATTTACACCTTTAAGAGGAAAAATCACTTAGAAGGGTAAAAAATCACAGAAAAACGGATTTTTATAAATGGAAATTCGCTATGTTATGCAGGTGCTGCGACAGGGGTATTTTTTTTAAATGTAGATAATAACCATATAAATTATTTTATTCAAAATGTTAAGCACGTAAAAGAAGAAAATTTCAATAATATTTCAAAAAATTTTCATCAAAAAATTTATTTCTAAATAATAAATTGCATATACATTTGGACTAATAAAAACGCTCAAACTTATAAATAAGGGCAAACAATTATGTATATTAATTATTCAGTTTTTTCACAGTTTATTTGATGTTACTCTTTTCATTTGAGTGGTACTTAAATAATTCTATCTTCTTAATTTTATCATAATTAGTTTACTTTGTTCAGAATTTCAAAAGATGGTACGTATAATGTATATCAAGCGACTTAACTACTTCCTTTGATCTCTTAATGGAATCATATTTTTTTTTATGTGTAATATACTACCTAGTCCAGTGATTCTCTTCGTAATTTTTGATGGATTCTTTAGATGGAAGAGGGCAAGGAATATAACATTCGTAATAAATAAAACAAAACCCAGTACCTAATATCACTAAAGTTACTATGTATTTATTTGGGACAAATTTAAATAGTAATAATAACATCCATAAAATTCTATCAAGCTCGTATTAGCTTCTTTATACAACAGAATACAATACGTTCTCACTAATATGCAGTTATAAAAGGAAGGAGATATTTGAGAACTTCTGTGAGGTGTTTACCAAAAATTAAAAATTTTCTCATTATAAAAACATTTCAAAGAGCTGCTACTTAATAAATCCACAAATTGGTGTTGTTCCTTTCCAGAAAAAGTATTTACTTCCTATTCAAGCCAGAAAAAAATTCATATTTTTATCGTTTTTTAATTTTTTCTATTTACGAAGTGACGAAAATCTTTATAGGCCTTCTTGGATAACATTCCTTGTGTCATGAGGCTGGCTCTAAGAACGGTATAAGACAAGTTTAATACTCACAGTAGTCAACAATTCGCGGACCCCTGAAGGTTCGTAGACCGTGTGTTTGGAAACACAATTGAAAATAGATTTGCAATTATCCAAACCTTTTACAGCCTATAGACATATTACACTCTTAGGCGTTTACTGACCTAAACCTTAATAGACCTAATTTGAATTTCATATCCTCAAGGACAATTGTTATCCAAAGTATCTACGGTACAAAATAAATCGATCTAGAGTTGTTTTTGTTGAATTGCTGTAAACAGCTATAGTTTTCTGGTTGGATGAGGCCACGTCTGTGCGTACGATAACGTAATAATTTTTGAGCTTTGTCTGAATTCTAGCACTTCCGTTCATTAAGAAAGATATAACTGACAATTACACAATAATTACGTACTATGGTAAGATAATACTTTCAATATTAATATAGTCTGTATTAACCGAAACTTGTCAAATAAGTTTCCTTACATCTCATATTATTTTCCCTAATTACTGTAAACAAGGATTTACATACGTATCTGTTTCGTAAACATATTACCTATATAATGGAATAATAATATATTTTCAGTGATATTATAATTCGTTAAAATATTTCTCATTAATAAAATAAGTTGATATCAAATTTTATTTCACCCCCTTTTGATAACATGAATAGATTTATGTATAATGCGTACCTACAGTACAGCCTTCACATGAAACCTTTAGAAAATTTTCAATTATATAAGAAAAAGAGAAGATTAAATTTGCACGTTCTATTAAAATATTATTTTACTTTAAAGTAAATTTCCTTTTTGTGTAGCTTCGTTTATTATCGCATTCATTTTCCGTAAATTATTAATATTATTATTATTATTATTATTATTATTATTATTATTATTATTATTATTTTTTTTTTTTTTTTTTGGCTGAAATTTAATTAAAAAGATAATTGTTTATTTTTATAATGCTACGAATCATTAAAATTTATAAGTTGTGTCATAAATTTTAAGATGATTATTTAATTTTAGACAGTAGTAAAAATTTCATGAAAATAGATTAAGAGTTTTATGAGCCTTTTAAAGGTTCAATTAATCGTATAATATATAATGTTATCCTAAATTCTTCCCCCTCCCCTCAGTAAATCATTTATTATTTATTATTTTATAGGCAGAACAAAAACTCGGATTATTTTTAACTTTATATATACATAAAATGAAATTATTCTTTTGTCATTTATTTACACAGGAGAGGATTCTATTTTTTTGAATAAATGTGTGTTTAATTTAACGAAAATTTAATGCCTAACAATTTAACGACAAGAACTGTCAACTAACAAAAATGCGAGAGCGATGTTGACGGAATTTTTATCTACAATTTTTGAATACAGTTCTTCGAATTAAATTGTTTTAGTCATCAAAGAGGTATAAAAGACACAAATTTTTAAATCTCAAATGGAATATGGCAAGACAATTTAACGAATAAAATAAGTTGGTGGACATAATTCATATTATTATTTAATAATTATAATGTTACTATATGGCTTCAAAACCAATTACATTTGCTAATACAAACTTAATTTCAAATATTATCGAGTGCTTGTAATACATTACTATATATGTTTGTATTTAAACGTACGTTGATATTCATAAGTTCACTTAACGTTTAGCTAAACTGAAATTTGAACACTCGATTTTTTTGCTATGTATCACCAAATCAATACGTTAATTAAAAATTGCATAGTTATTGAAAAATTGTCAAACCGGATCCGGCTAGAACTCGAATCTAGGATCTCTTGGTGACTAGCCAAATGTCTTGCCCCTTAGACCACACGATCCTTTGTTCGAGAGCCACTCCAGTTCGATAACCATTCAATCAAAGAATATATTTTAAAATAGACGGAGATAACTACATAACAAAAAATTACCATGCTACAGCTATGACATATTCTTCTTGAACAATTTCTTTTATTAAACTTTTTCGTTTAATAAATTTTTTTTCACTATAAAAAAGTTAATGCTATGTATACGGTTGGTATACACAGTATATATTAAGTTGAAAACAATAAAAGTTTTTGTACTCTTCATTTTAAAAGATTTTCTTCCGAGAATTAAAATTCAGTTAAGTATGTATATAGAATTTCAGAAAAAATAAAAGAAACTTGTACCGTTGAATTCCATTAAATTATGTTCGAGCTTTTTCGGGAAAATAGGACGACAGGAGATAGAAGAGTAGGGCGAGATACCCCCATTATCATACAACCTGAACGCATCAATTGCGTATAAGTATCCACGTTCGATCTGTCGTCTCAATTAGGTTAATCATAACTAAACAGGGAGCATTTGTACTGTTATTTTGCATATTTTCTATAGTTAGAAAAAGTATCAAAATAACAAAAATTGGACGTGTATGACTTTGTATTCGATAGAGAATGAAGTGAATTATTTATTAGACGACTAGCCGTATGCCTGATGGGATTTCCCATCGACAATATCTTTTTATTAGGTACTCACTTTCTGCTCACTTTTAATGTTTTTCAAAAGCCTAAATCAATATCCACGTTTCTAACTACAAAAATAACGAACTTCCCATACGAACTTTCATTTCCTGTTTTAACCCCTTAGGGAATAAATTTCCAGAAACGTTTACACAACTGACTTTTATTTATAAATAAAATCCTAAATGTCAATTTTCATATCTCCTGTGCTAAATTTCCTCCCTCTAAACCCAACATTTTAGGCTGGGGATTGTCTGCCAGTCAGTGTTAAAGATTTATTCAATAATATATTATTTATTTTAATAGTCATAATAACATATTTTTCTAACTTCAATAATGTCGAATTTCCATAAAAATTTTCATTCCCTATTTAACCCATTTAGGAGGCGAATTTTCAAAAATCCTTTCTTAGTGGTCACCTACTGTAACGCGGTGTGGGTGTGTGACCGGTTCAGAATGGTGTAAAAGTGTTGTATGATGTATTATTAGAGTGTCGAAACCATGAACCGATAAGCGTGATATGAATGTAATTCGGTTATGGAACCCTAATCACCGCGTGTACAGTTACGAAGCTTGATATTGTTGAAGTTAAAGTTGTCCCCGTGAAAAGCTTCGTTGAAATATAACTTATTAGCGCAAGAGGAAATCCGGGTTCTTTGAGTCATAAATAACACAGACAAAGATTTTTCGATGTATATTTATTTGATGTTAAAGTATTTTCAAAGTTCATTCTACAACGATTCACAATTACGGAAAAACTTTTACACATTTTGTAAATTAATAACGTATGATAAAATCTGCCGTGGAATAAAGCAAAACTTAAACTTTTAAATATATAAAAATTGTGACGAAAATGAATATAAAAAACAGTTAAAATGAACCGAGAACCCACGGCTTATTATGACCGAAACACGTCTTGTTCGTGTCAATGTTAATTCCCGATTGTCCGCTTTGCCATAATCTTTCACCTTTGTGCAGTCGACAACCCCACTCCAAGCGCCATGTGTGCGATATTTCCGTAATACATACTGGTTAAACTACCGCACACATTCGCGTATTGTTAATATATTAAGCGAAACATAACATCAATTGCTGTGGAAATTGTCATATCATGAATGTTGGCGGTAAGCAAATGAGCATAAGTGATTATGCAAAGTCAGGACGTAGAAGTAAAACTGTTTGCCTATATTAAAGGCCACAACCACACGGTGTTACACTACGTTACATAGGAAACTCCTGTGCAAAATTTCATTCTTCTAAATCCAAGGTCTTAGGCTGTGTGTTGTCTGTCAGTCAGTCAGTCAGTCAGTGTTAGAAATTTATTAAGTAGATATTCTATTCGTCTATCTGTCTTTTAAGATTATAGAGTATTTCATTTTAATTTCAGATTGTTGCGTGAGGGGCAAGATGAGTTATACGCTTTAATTTAACCCCATCTTGTGCTCCATCTATCAACATGCCTAAATTTCAGTTGGTTATTTTTTAATAAATTGTTTGCTCATTTTCTTATAAAAGAGATGTGTTTTTAGTCCAGAATTGTTAGAAATTATATACGTAACATCTTACTACTTTGGGTACTTCATCTTTTCCCACAGAGGACGGGAGAAATACAATTTCTTATATTTATAGTTAATTGTTATTATTTTTTTAAACTCTGAGTTTTATTCATCATTAAAGCTTAACGACTCCGTCTTGCCGTATCTTCCCCTAGATAGAGACAGTTATAAGTATTCTGGAGCTTCACGATATTCTCTGCGCTATTTATTTTTTGCCTGTCCTCTTTTATTTATACAAAAAGGCCATATTCTAAATAACAATATTCATGGTAATGAGCCAAATTTCATTAGTGGAAATGTCTAAACACTAATTTGCTCGTTTTTTTTTTCTTTTTTAATTTTGACTAAACAAAATTTACAAGAGACAATGTGTTTGGAATAAATTATTATCCACGTACGTATTAAACTAATTGGGGATAAAAAATTACTATTTAGAGTCATTTACATACAAATTTACACTAAGTTAATTACTGTAGGTATAATTCGAATTTTGTTTCGATATAGACAAGTTAAAACTATACCCTTTTGAATTTGTATATTCTTTTCCTACAAGTGAAATGAATATTTAAAATTATAAGATTATGGTCCCGAAGACGAATTTTTTTAAATATGCTTTCAAATTTTTTAAAGTTTATTTATTAAAGTTTATTGTCCAACGAAGATACTATAAAAATAAGCTCTTAGAAATTGTAATAGCTATAAACAGAGACGTAACTACAGTGAAGTAGATCGAGCAATCGCTCCTGGGGACAGGACAAAAAAGGGAACTCGACAGCTATACTTTTTCGGAGAAAAATGGATTTTCAAAGGAAGTGCTTGAATCAAAATCGCTCTAGGATACAAAGTTTGTAGTTACGTCTCTGGTAATAAACTTCTCATCGTTCCGTAAAGGACGATGTCTTGAATATTGTGGAAAATGAAGGAAAACATCAGCTTGTAACAGCAGCAAGCTTGTAAAAGCCCAAGGAAAACAAGCTTTACACTCCGATTAAAAGCCACACTTTAGTCTTCCGATGTATACCTACATAATACATTATTGTGCCTTGAATAAAGACATCAGATTTATAAATTCAATTTTTATCAATAATAATTAGGAATCTTATCACTCGCACATAAAAAGCTTTATATGCAACTTGTAGATATTTTTACTTTATGAATTCGCCTTTTTTTTAGTGGCTTCGGTCAGCCCGAAACGCGGTTTTGTACGTAAAGCGCTATTTTAGCTAAAAATTTCTGTGTAAAATCCACCCATTTTTTGTATTACATCACGTCTCAGAACTGTCAAAAAATAAATAAAAAATTCTTAATAATATTATGAAATATTCCATATTTTAAGAAATGGAAAAGGATAAAAAATAACTATTGGAAGAAAATCATGACGGCAAGAAGAGGAAGATAAAATTTGAAATAATTTCATCACCTAGAGGTTTTGAAAAAATTTGTGTGCACTTTAATATGACTCTATAACTCCTCGTAATTGCAGCCGTTTGTGAAATAAATACAAAAACTAATTTTTTCGCCACATTGTAAGATAGTAGCAGATTTCAAAACTCGAAACTTCAAATGAGGAGGTCAGAAGCCAAAGGGTATAAGTGACATTTTCGCCAAAGTACAGAATTGGACGGTGATAACAGCCATGTAGGATACAATTTTTTTAATAAAATATATTTCTAAATTTAAGTTTTGACATATATTGGTACAGCCAAACTATAATTAATTTATTGTGCCAAATTTTTTTGGTATTTCACCAAAGTACATATTTTAACTTTAAACGGCTTTTTCTCAAAAATATGAGAATGTCACTTGTACCCCTTGGCTTCTGACCCCCTCAAATATGTTATTCATACAGTTTTCTTAACAGAATAATCAAAAATTGCTGTTAATGAAATTTTTGGACTGCCTCTCGTATTTTTCCCGAACTAATAGTAAGAAAAATTTACAAATTTCTTATCCATTTATGAGCAAATTATTTTAAATCAGTCAACATAATTAGATATTATAAAAGTATATAAAGTATTAAAAACATAAAACCTTTATTCCATCGTTTCAAATAAAATTACCAGTTTTGATAATGTATCAATTTACATGCAAATGATTTTATATTATAATTATTAGTATATACCGAGTTGTTTAACAATGAGTTTAAATTGTTCTAGTAGTGCATAGGTAATTTTAAAATGTTTGTTATCGTTTAACAAGATTATCGTAAAACTTTTTTTGCAATTTTCAACAAAAATAAAAAAGTATGATTTGCAGTAATAATAGGTATTTTTAATGAAATTAAAAATTACATTTTATCGATACATGTAAAAAATATTTTAGAATAATTTCATTAAATACCTACCATAAATGCGAAATATAACCCTTCCCAGTCCAGAGTTATTTGAGTTTTATAAGAAACATTTTTGATTTATGTTTTATAAAAAATAAGTAAAATAGAAAACTATCAACTAAATGTTTATCAAACCATGTATCAAACCATTTATGAAACTATTGTCTTATGCAGAGATCAGAACCTTATGATATTCTAAAATCAATAGACCGGAAAAGTTTAAAAAACAATAAGTAAATAATAAAGGAACCATAATCAAAATCAAAATATGCTATGCATGTGTTTCAAACAATAGCATTTCTAATCCAAGCAAACAAGCTAAGTTATCATAATAAATTATATTATTATATGTAAATACGAAAATATGAGTTTCTTTTTTAAAGGTATTTAGGAGTGATGGTCATCAAGGAAAAACAAAAATGTGTTTTTTTCCAAAGGCTACCGATTTCGACTTTTTGTCGTCTTTAGGCCTCTGAGTAAAAATTTATTAATATTAAAAATACATAGATAAAATACTACATTAGGTACTTACATGATTTTATAAAAAGTTGAAACCGGTAGCCTTTGGAAAAAGACACATTTTTATTTTTCCTTGATGACCATCACTCCTAAATACCTTTAAAAATTATACTTTCAGTGTCATCAATTTAAATATGAGTTTCTTTGTTTGGCTTACTTGAAGGCCTCAACAGATCAAACAATCGGGTTGAAATGGGGGTCTAATCTAAATCATACCTTATCATCGGAGTTGAACGTAAGAAAAGTTTCATCGAAACAGCGCATTAAAGTGAACAAAATCGATTCAAATAGCATGCAGATTAGGTATATTGACATTACATGCAATATCATTTAAGCTCTTGGATGAAAATATTATAAGATTATTACAGTAAACCGTGAGATAACATTTCTCACACCTATTCCCTCACGCTGTGGACAACTGTCATTTTTCGCATCTAGTTACTCCTGTGTAAAAATTTACTTTTAATAGCAGGAGCAGAAAAAATATCTTCTCGAAATTTCTTGAACATTTTGTATCAGGAAATCTATTTAATCTTACATATTATCATTATTAGATTATGTTTTCTTGTGTATCATGTAGCTCATCAAAATATTTCCCATCCAGGTTCTAAATGCAACGAACAGAGATCTGGCGAGAAAATAGTCGTTGAATAATGTTAAATATATATTTGATTACCATAGTTTTGTTAAAATACATGTACATCTACTTAGTTGTCTGTTATTATTTAAATTGAAGATGAAAGTTTTCTCTGTTCATTGCATTAAACTGAATCCGAAATGCTTTGTTGAGCCGCACTGTATTATATGCTGATAGTATGTAATAGGAATTTAATTGCTGAAGAAAATTGTTCTTGGAAAAAGCATATTTTCCCAAGAAACAAATTGGCATATACGTCAGGCGAGAAGGAACAAATATATGAGACAAATATGTACGAGTATATATATCCAGATATAATCTGGTATTTTCGTGAAAACACTAGAGAAAAAAATGACTTCTTATCATAAAAGTAATAAGAAAATAATTTTATTATCGTGTGGTTTCTTAGATTAAATGGATTTTTCCTTTGTTTTAGTTTTTTGTGTCTTTTTTTTAAAGACGTATACTTGGAATAAAATAGGTAATATATTGTGAAGGCAAAGGCGACTGAATTCATCTTTTTGTGTATTCATGTATTTGTGTATGTCTGTACTTACTCTACGGATGTACTGTACTCCGCAATGTTAGCACCCCAAATGTAAAATTTCAACTGACCAATTACATGACTTAAAAGGTCAGAAAATGGTCACAAAAGGTCAGTTGGTTTGATTAATTGAAGGAAATTGCAACTGCAATAGAAAATTTTTTAATTGAAGGAAATTGCAAACTGCAATAGAAAATTTTTTATTAAGAGTTAATGTATTTGAAGGTCATTCAAAAATTTTAGCACCCCAAATGTGAAATTTCGAAAAACCAAGTACATCATTCAAAAAGTTAGCAACTGGCCAAAAAAGGTCAACTGGTTTAATTAACTGGTCAGCGATAGAAAATTTTTTACTAAAGTTTAAAGTATTTTCAAGGTTATTCAAAAAAATTTAGCACGCCAAATGTGAACTTTTGAATGACGAATTAGATCATATAAAAGGTCAGAAATGGTTATAAAAGGTCAATTGGTTTCATTAATTGGTAAACGAAAAAAAAAATTTTATTAACAAGAAGAGGTTCCGGGTAGGGAAATTTACTTTTGGATGAAACTTGAAATATTTATAGTAGGTATACTTTATAGTAGGTGAACATAGTAAAATAGTAAATTGCACTAGCCAGCTATATCCGAAAAAATATCCTGTTTTAAAAATTTTTTTAATGTCTTTTATAGAAATTTAATGTACTGTTCAGTCAGAGGCAAAATAGACGTGTGGTTAGAGAATCCGCTCGGTGTCCTGAGGTTACATGTTCGAAGCTAGGTCCTTCCGGTAATTTTTTAAATTTTTTTTTATTTAATTTAAAATATTATAGAAATTAAAATATATATATATATATATATATATATATATATATATATATATATATATATATATATATATATAAATGCTAATTGTCACAATGTTAATAATTTATATTTGAAAATTAATGTTTAATTTTGTAACATATACATTACATCGAAAATTTTATCTGTAACAATAAAATATAACTGTGAAATTACGTCATTACACAGAGAAAAAATTCCAGTAAAAATTACTGAGCTGCCTCCGGTAAACGAGTCTTAAGTGACCAGTCCGTAGGAAATTATTAAGCAAAAATATAAAAAATGCGTTTCAAACATTATTTTTTACGATTCATTTGAAAATTTTTCCTGTACACCTTAAGAATTTTTCCTATACAGCTGCGTAATTTTTCCTATACAGCTGCGTAAAATTCGATGGGGTAGTAAAATTTCAAGTGGACACCGGGAAAATTTACTTATTTTTTTGTAAAATTATACTGGACATATAATAATTTTTACTGACTCGGTGTGTATTTCAGCACCACTGCATACCAAGTATTACATAGAACGCATAGAACAGAATAAACAAAACAAGCACGCAACCACCACACAACCTTGAGGCCCAGAGAGCATGCGTGTTAGACAATACACGACTTACAGGCGCAGTAACCGTGGCAACCGTTGGTTCGTCAGTTGACCAATAGCAATGATAGTGATTGAATGTTTATAAAGGGTTTTTTTTTTTTTTTTTTTTTTTTTATAATAAATTATTATTTAAGTATTTGAAATGTTAATTGAAATATGTTTTTATACAAATTATTATAATGTGCTTATTGTTAAAAATTTTTATCATGTAATATTTCAAATAAAGATTTTATTAATATATTTTTTATAATATATTTTTTCCACAAATAATAAAAAACCACAAAAATTTTTTTCTATATTAATAATTTGATTTTAATGCTTACCCTTCTATCAATATCCTTTTAAACTATTTTAATTCAATTATTTATTAATAAATAAAAAAAAAACCTTATTTATAAATAATACGGTAATTTTTACTGAGCTGTAGCGTAATTTAAATTTTTACTATAAATTATCGTAGTTTTTACTTAGCCTGTCACTTATGTCCGCATTACCAGAGAGCTCAGTAATTTTTTACCAGAAATTTCAGTAAAAATTACTGTATTTTTTTCTCAGTGTACTGTAGGCATTAAAAAATCATTAACATTAATTTTTATAGCTGTTATACCCCAAATATAGGAGTGGGTTAATTCTAGTGAATTCCAGGTAGATCTTTGGCCATCTACTTTTCGATGTAATGTATATTTTGCAAAATTAAATATTAAACTACAACCGTAGAGGCCATGTGTACGATGTTACCGCAAACAGGTATTCGCCTCACCACTAACAAATACAGTCTCTGTGTGATGATTTCTTCGACAAACATTTATAGACGCATAACACATATAGAAATATAATTTTATATTATTATCATTTTTTTTGTAATTGTAGAAATGTGTGAATGTAATTGTGATAAGAGAATTTAATTGTTTGTGTTCTTGTTATATTTTTTAGCGAAAAAATTTTCAAAACCGGTTGAGTAAATAAACTTTGACGCGTTTCAGTCGCCAGGACCCCGTTAATCTTCATAACTTCGTACAACATAGCCAATGTTTGTCTAAAATATTTTAAATTTTTCGGAACGAAAAATTTTTCAATATCAGCTGGGAATTAATTTTTGGCTCTTTTGGGTCACCAAGATCTATCAAATTTCATATAACGTAGCCTACGTTTATCTAAAATAATCTTAGCACTCTAACAATGATAATTAAAAATTGTTTGCTTTCCAAAAATATTTTTATTTGAAAGGCAGATAAATAAGTATTTAAATCAATTGATATAATAAAGGCAGAACTTTTATTAAATAAATAAACATAGGTACTATAGAAATTAATTTTAAAAAAAAAGTTTTCAAAATAGGTAATTTGCTAATTTTTAAATTTTGTGCGTATATTTACTTGGGATTTATTCAACATTAAAAAATTCAATTCAGGACTATTTTCATTTCTAGTTGATTTATTAATGTTTTTTTTTTTTTTTTTTTTTTTTAATATATTGTGAGATTTTGATGAAATAAAACACTATTGTTGTTGTGAAATTTAGTTTATTGTAAAAGGTTGTAAAAAACAAAAATTTTAATAGAAGGTCCAAATATAGTCTACCATATTACTTAATCGTAAAAAAAAATCAATTTATTTGAAAAATACCAAGAGAAATATCATTCATTTATGTATGATTATCGTGTTTTACAGAAATCGCAAATACAAATATCTTTCTCAGAATCAGAACATTCTTGGTGTGCCCACATTGAACACTGAAAACACTTGAACGATAGTTCCCCTTTGGTGTTTTGTAAAAATAAACGATGGCAAAATATACAAGCTGTATCTCATCGTCCGGATGGTTAACATGAGGCAACTCGAAATCACTTTCTTCACCTAAGAGTGGAACATTCACCTGTGTTTAGCTCTCTAACCGTGAAAAAATTTTCAAAATCGGTTGGTTAGTTTATTCTTACCACTTTTGGATGCCATGGACATTGGCGGACCCTACATAACGTAATATATATCTATCTAAAATAGCTTAGCTCACTAGAAGTGAAAAAATTTTCAAAATCGGTCGGTTGGACCCTGGCGTACCTTACATAACGTAATCTATATCGATCTAAAATAGTTTAGCTCTGTAACAGTGAAAAGATTTTCAAAATTTGTCGGTTAGTTTATTTTTTATAATTATGGGATCAGTAAACCCCGACGGAACTCATACAACATAATTTTTATTCATCTAAAATAATTTTAGCACTCTAACAATAAGAAAAGTGTCCTAGGAATCTCATATAACTTATGACAGTCTGTAATGTTCAAATACTTTAACTTACTAATGGTGAAAGAATTTTCAAAATCGATTGGGTAATTAATTTGGGTTTTTAGGTCCCCAAAACCTTGACGGATCTCACATAAGATACCTTAAATACATTTAAAATTGTTTAACATTCTAACATTAATAATTATTAGTGAAAAAATTTTCAAAATCGATCCATTTAACATTTTTTTTCCGTGCGTACAAATATATGATGTTATTTTTTTATTTTTATTATTAATAATATTATATCATAACATAAATTTCAATTTCTTGTTTAATCAAAATTCATTTAAAAAAAAATTTCTTCATTACATAAGCTTAAAAAATCTGCTTAATTTTAATTTTTCAACTTGAGAGAGAGCTATAGTAATTACAATGCAATAACATGAGACAGAACTTTGTTTATTACTTAAGATACAAAGAAAACTTAAGATAGAAAGAAAATTATAAGAACGTTTTCTACATAATTGTTTTTCCTTTTCAACGATGTAAAAATCGAACTGTCTAATGTTAGGATCGGATGATAAAAAATGGCCAGAAAACCTACTTTTGGGCATCCAACGTGTCTGGCTGACAAACTTAGCCAAGCCGATCCGGATTTTAGTTCGCAAAGAAAATTTCATAAGCATTAAACGTTCCGTTCGAAAGTTATATATATATATATATATATATATATATATATATATATATATATATATATATATATATATATATATATATATATATGTTATAGCAGGTTATAGTCAAAGGTCGATATGCGGTCTCTTTGCGGAATGACTCGTTTATCCTAGGTTTTTCTAACGCCTCTCGGCAAACGCCGAAAAAGTTTCCTATTTTGGCCTGTGAATGATGTATTTTTAATCAAACCTAGGAGTACCTAACTTTTTAGTTAAACGTAGAAAGTAAAATAATTCATTTCGGGATTTTCTTAGTCTATCCTAGAAGCGACTAAGGCACATTCGGTCAAACGTAGATTTGTACTACACTTGTTGTATGTTTGAACAGGTTTTTGCATGCGAGTCGAACTCTTTGCGGTATAATAAATGTATTTGTAATTCTGTATTTGTGCATTGAACGTGGGGGAGTGTAAGCTTAAAGATGTGTTTATCAAACTGTGCTGTGAGTGAAAACGTGGATCAACAAGCTTTGAAAGCTAAGTTTATGCAGAAAGTATCTAATCTGAATAAGTATGAGTGTTCATTTTATACAGAGTAGGGACAAAGTACGGAATAATAAACACACTTTTTGCTAGGAGTCAGATACAAGAATGCAAAGAGAAATTTCTTAATTTGAAAGATGTGCTCGACGTTCATCTTTCTGTGAGGGAAATAATACAAAAGATTTTAAGTTTGGGGGGCAAGGTTTTATAAAATGACACTGTAGTAAAAAATACTCGCATCAAGATTGTGTAAATGTGACAGATTGAACGTATTGTGCAACTAAAAATGCCATAGCGCATCACCTTGTCAAAATAAAGTGTAATTTTTTTCATTTATTCATTAATTAGATACCTACTGTCATGATACAAAATAATAATAACCAATTTTATTTCTTGTTGTGATTATTTGTCAATTCATTTCTAAAATATAGGAACAATAAACATTAAAATTACAAATATTCTTTTATTATAGCTAATAATTAAATAATTTGGGTCTGACTGGTCAAACCCCGATTACATAAAATTGAGTTTCGGCGTTTGACTGTCCAAATTAGTCTCTCCTAGGATTAACCAAAAATTCGTTAGTCAAAGGTAAAGAAGCGCTATTCGTTTAGACTTTGACTGAGACGTTATGTCAGACCTGAGGTTTGACTAGGCAAACCTAGGAGCGTCGGCGCTTCGGTGTTTGACTATAACACACACACACACACATATATATATATATATATATATATATATATATATATATATATATATATATATATATATATATATATAGCTTCGGCCTCAGGTTCCATCGTGACACCGGTCGTATAGCAGAATTTCGAGTTGTCGAAATTCGCTAAAAAGACAAGAAACAGAAAACCGGTAGGTTTAATTTTGTTTCATTGCATATATTTGAATGACATCAGATCATTTTTAGTTGATTAGCTCTAACGCTTATAAATGATCAATTTGGGAAACGTAAACTGAACAAATAGATATTTAAAATTTGAAAGGAGTTTACTAGAAAATAATACATTTTGTTATGCAAGCGTTAGGGCTTTCTGGGTACTGTTTTAATACTTAATTATAAACGAAAGTAGTACTTTAATGATATTGTTAAAACTTGTAGATTACGTTAGAAAGTAGTAGTTTCTGGTGAAAAATGAATAAATCAAAATTTGGCGACTGGACAAATACTTAATTGCAGCCAAATAGACTCTTAAATGTGTTTCATTAGATTGAATTTAAAACCAAAATATCATACTTTAGCTTCTGGGGACTTGAGAACACCTTTTCTATTATAGCCCTGCAGTCACGTTTAACTATGATATCCGCTGGGATAGCTGAATTTTCCTTCTGAAAACTCCTTTTGAAAAAAGTTTGCATAAAAGCTTTTAAATTTATATTAATAATGCTGTAAAATAATTAATTATTCTAATTGCCTTGTTAATGAATATGATAAAAAGAAGAACCAGAAAAATATTTTTACCTTTTTTTTTATTTCTTAGAAATTCTATTACGTTTAAATAAAAATTAAATAATAATTCTAAAAATTCTTAAAAGGGAAATTACTTTTTATGAGTCACTAAACCTCAATGTTTACAAATATCTAAATACGTAATTATTTATGGGAAAACAAATTTATAAGCATTAACAGCACAGGTATGTAAATAAAGAAAAACTTTTCATGTACTTAAAAGTTAATTACCGTTACTTTTATGTAAGAATGATTCAAAATAAAGTTTACTGTACATGTAAAGCAGACAAGACAACCATATAGCAAAATTAAACAAAGCAAGTTTTCTGTGTCGTTTCTATTTGTTCGTCTAATTTTGTTTCATTTGCTAATGACGCTAGACTAATTTTAGTTAATTTGACCGCTAGGTAATAGAATAAAATTAAAGTCCCCCCAAAGAATTTAAAAATTAAAAACTCGCCAAAAGTATTGTATTCCGCTTATCAAAAACGATTTAGTAGATTTATATATTATTTTGCATCTAAATCGCAAACAATATATTACTGTTAAAAAAAAAGCCGTAAATAACTTCCTATAATTTAAAAAAGTGTCATATGTTGCATAAATTAATAAAAATATAAAAGAATTACCTACAAAAAGAGGCAAAAAAGCATAGTAAATTATCAATAAAAAAAATTGTAAAAACTGTATAAAATATAGAAACATAGAATATGAAATATAGGAAAATATATTTTCATGAAAATTTATAGTAAATATTATCGAATAGGATGCTTCAAATATATAACCTGTATTGATTTATTCATACAGTTTATTTCAAAGAAGTGAGAACATACAAATTTTAACATAGAAAAAAAAATTGCTGATTTCAGAATAGGTATGCTCATTTTTTATAGGATGATTTTTATATAGTATCTATATTATTTAAATAATTTTAAAATGGTATTTAAAATAAAAAACGCCGTGAGCAGCTGGGCCCCATCACGGAAGTCGAATTTTTTCCTTCATCTTCGGTATTGAATGTCTACAAGCGAAATGTGATTGAAAGTCTACAAGCGATTTGTCATTTTGGTGGTTTCAAAACTGATGATGAGTGTCCGGCTGATCGGGGCTTTAAAAAAAGGTTTTAAGTTTTTAAGGGCTAAATCTCAGTAAATTTCAATTTGGTGCCGATAGCAGTTAGCAGGAAAAAAGCCAACACAATTCGTACGAGGGCATTCCAACCCATACTTATCCGCCAATTGCCTTTGTGTTTTATTTTTAAATATTAAAAAAGGACCTTAAATAGTAAGCTGGAAGGCCTTTATGAAGATATCTTTTCTTTCCACAAAAATTAAAAATTTCTATTTTATAAATAAATATCCCTGTCGCAGCATCTGCATAATATAGCGAATTTCCAAATATTGAGCACTGGCGGGTCTCATCTAAGACCTGTACCCATTTAAAATAGTTCAGAATTCTAAGAGTAAAATAATTTTTAAAATCGGCTGGGTAATTAGTTTTGGTATTTTTGGGATCCAAGAACCCGAACGGACTTTGTGCAGCATAGTTGTATCCCTCTAAAATAATTTAGTTCTCTAGCAGTGAGAAAATTTTCAGAATCGGCTCGGTAGCTTATTTCTGGCGTTTTCGGATCTGCAAGATCCCGGTATATCTCATTAAAATTTAGCTCGACCCAAAACCCGTTGTGTAGCATTCTACACCGCATTTGCATCCGCAGGACAGTTGTGGAGCTAAGATAATACAAACTGTACCTATCTAAAATAGCTTACTTCTGTAATACTGAAAAAATTTTCAAAATGGGTCAGTTATTTTATTTTTGACACTTTTGGGTCCCACTGACGCTGTCAGACCTTACATAACCTAATCTATATCTATCTAAAATAGTTTTGCTCTCTAACAGTGAAACAATTTTCAAAATATGTCGGATAGTTTATTTTTGGCGCTTTTAAGAGCCCAGGACCCTGGCCGACCTCATACAACATATAAGCTATATCCATCTAAAATAGTTTACCTCTGTAGGAAATGAAAAAATTTTCAAAAGCGGTCACTTATTTCATTTTTGACACATTTGGGTCCCATAAACCCTGGCGGATCTTTCATAACGTAATTTATGTCTATCTAAAATAATTAAGCTCTCTAACAGTAAAAAAATTTTCAAAATCGGTCGGTGATTTTATTTTTGGCACTTTTGGGTCCCATGGACCCTAGCAAACCTTACATAACGTAATGTATATCTATCTAAAACAGTTTAGCTCTCTAAGAGTGAAAAAATGTTCAGAATCGGTCGGTTAGTTTGTTTCGCGCTTTTAAGATCCCAGAACCCTGGCCGACCTCATACCACGTATAAGCTATATCCATCTAAAATTAAAGTAGAATTTATATAAACTGAAAACGATTCATTCAATAAGAACGCACTTAAGCTTATGTATCGGACACGCTCGTAATAACTGTCTCTTACAAGATCTACTTTCTAATATATTGAAAAAGGATAGTAGAAAATATAATAACTTTTATATGTGACAAAATTTCATTTTTACATTCTTAAGGTGTGAATCATTTTCATTTAATATAGTTTTTCTATATTTACAGCAACAGTGAAAAAATTTTCAAAATCGGTCACTTATATCATTTATGACACTTTTAAGTCCCATGGACCGTGGCTGATCGGATCTTACATAACGTAATTTATATCTATCTAAAATAGTTTAGCTCTCAAACAGTGAAAAAATTTTCAAAATCGGTCGATTAGTTTATTTTTACCACTTTTGGGTCCCATGGTCCCTAGCGGACCGTACATAACGTAATATATATCTATCTAAAATCGATTAGTTCCCTAATGGTGGAAAAAGTTTCAAAATCCGTCGATTAGTTTATTTTTGACACTTTTGGGTAGCAGTAAGAAAAAGGTTCCTAGGAATCTCATATAACTTATGGCAGTCCGCAAGATTCTTGAGGACATTCTTTAATTACTTAATTAATTCAAATATTTTAACTTACTAACGATGAAAAAATTTTCAAAATCGATTGGGTAATTAATTTTTGGCGTTTTTAGGTCTCCAAAATCTTGATGGATCTCACATAAGGTACCTTAAATCCATTTAAAATTGTTTAACTTTCTAACATTAATAATTATTAGTGAAAAAATTTTCAAAATCCATCCGTTTAAAAATTTTTGGGTACGTACAAACATATTATGTTATTTTGTTTTATATTTAATAATATTATATGATAATATAAATTTCATTTTCTTGTTTATTTAAAATTCAATAAAAAAAAAATCATTACATGAGCGTAAAAAATCTGCTTAATTTTAATTTTTCAACTTGAGAAAGAGCTATAGTAATTATAATGCAATACCATGATACAGAACTTTGTTTATTATAATACAATATTAGGACATATATGGGAACAGATATCTTTTGTTCTCGTAAGAAATCGTAAAAAAATTAATTTTTTTTTATATATTCTATAGGGAACTGAGAGGGAAATATAAATTACTGATTAGACTGACAAAGAGAGGGAAGTAAGGCAAAAGTGAAAAATTACAATTTTCTCGAAAAACAATTAAGATAGAAAGAACAGAATATAAGAACAATTTCTTCATAATTTTATTTCGTCATTTCAACGATGTTATAATCGAATTGACTTATGATAGGATCGAATGATAAAAAATGGCCAGGAAACCTGCTTCTTGCCATCCGACATGTTTGGCTGACGGATTTAGCCGAGCCAATCCGAATTTTAGTTCGCACCCAAAATTTCACAAGCATTAAACGTTTCGTTCGAAAGTTATCGTGACGACACACACAAACATATATATATATATATATATATATATATATATATATATATATATATATATATATACATATATATATATATATATATATATGTATATATATATATATATATATATATATATATATATATATATATATATATATATAGTGAATATCATTTTCTTATTCTAGGGACCTCAAAACAAATTTCTGCCATAGTGCCAGGCTCAGGTTCTACGTGAGACCTGGCGTAAATGCTGAATTTCGAGTTTACGAAATTCGCTAAAATCCAAAATTCCTGCTTTATAAACAAACATTAACTTGAATAACATTTTTAAATTATACCTCATTTCAAATACAATTGATCACGATTCAAAGTTAAAAAATTAAATAATTTTTATATTTGAAACAAATCAGTCTTCTATTCTTTTCTAAAAACAAGCTGCAAATGTAAAATTTACGTAGGTAATTAATTGCAATAATCAAAGAGATAAAGCCAAGAAAACGGAAATTATTTAAATTCAAAGTGACAAAGCATGGTTAAATTTAACTGAAATGGACCATACTTAATATGTATGTATTGCATTTGTTATAAAAGGTTCCACTATATACGTTTAACAGAAAATATGGAATCATACTTATTTACCATTTTTACTTCCCCGTTCATATGTAAGTGCTATAAGAAAGGAAAATATTATAATTTGACCAGTTTGAGTGTATGTGGCTTTCACCGAATTTTGACATTTTGAATGCAAAGGAGGTAAGGAGGAAGTAAGAAGACAAAAATTCGAGTGGAAATTTTAAGTACCAGACCTTTTTCCGGAGTTTTTGTGCATACGTAGGTATATTGGCGTCTAAGTGACCACATAGTCATGGCTTTCCAATTAGACACATAAAAACAAAACACCGACGAACAAATTCATGATATTAATCGATTGATTTTAAAATTTATAAATAAGTATACCCGCTTCGCTTTAAATTTTTGCATCGACCATTGCTATCAACGAAACAACATAATTTTCTTTCCTTTTCTTAAGAAAATATTATGTACAAAATAAATGTAAGTTTGATAAAGAAAAAGATGCAAAACACAGTGTATTTTCCATTGCTTTGAGATATACAATATACCAAACGTTCGTCCTTTATTAATTTTATCAAAAAAAGGCGTTCTTAAGTTTAAAATTTCTTTTGAATATAAATTTATTTAAAAATACGTTTTATTTTTAAATTTTATGAAAAATTATTTAATTTCACAAAACAAACGTTTTTAGAAATTATAATTGTAAGATTTATCTTTTTAAAATACTTTTATTTTAAAATTAATTTTTTAATCTTGTTTGAACTCTGGCAACACTGTACACATTTTTGCGCAGTCGTTTGTTGTCATGTATTTGAATTCATTAGATAGATGCTAATTCATTGTTAATCTTTAACGTTTTTATATGTATTTTGCAGTGATTTTTCAATTAAAAGAAGTGTGTACAATTTTTATTTCATTTTACATGTTAATATTTATATTATTTATATCTTTATGTAATGCCTTACTGAACTTAAAATATACTAAATCAAAAGCCAATAGAAATGATATTAAAATATTGATTTAATGTTTGAAATCGACATGTTTGGGCATCGAGTTACTCATATTCTGTAATTTGTTGCAAATGGTAAGCGAGATAATATAATATTAAAAACTACGTAAAAAATACTAATAGGTGTTTCCCTTGTAGGTTATAAAATTGTTGTTTTATCTCAAGGGCAATGGATTTACTGGAGAGGTTTTGGAAAATTAAATTGTGTTAACAGTCATGTATATTTTTCCCCCTGCCATCTTTACATCTGATTTGTGTTTCATTAATCGTTTTCAAGATATTTCAAGACATCGAATTTTGTAAACATATAAAAGCTTTGTTCGTATTTACTTTTTAAATTGAAAATGTGAAAAATGTGCAAAAGTTTGGTTATCTTCGCAAGAAAAATGGAAAATTTTCGAAAGACATTTGGGAAAATACTTGATATTTGTGTGTGAAATAGTGTTAATAAAAATATTTATTGAACAAATCGACGGCAGCAATGAATAAACAACTATCCGCAAAATTTTGTGTTTGAAACTCAAAATTTATCCGTGGGTGCTTCGTTACTTCGTAAAAAATAGGTGTAATTGTCTTTATATAATAAATATGTGAGACAGTAACAGCTATTAAAAAATAAATTTCTAAACGAAAGATATTAATCCTGTTTTACAATAAAGAATTCAATGTAAAAAATGTACAGAGTCGTGTAATATATTTTCTTAATTAAAATAAATATTTTTCTTATTGAATTTGCTCAATTTTATGAAATTTTGGTTGTGAAATTGTTTTAAGAAATATAGATTATACTCATGTAACTTACACGTCTTCAAATATATTTTAAATCTTACCAAAAATGGAATTAGCGCTAGTGAATTCTTACAACATATTTCTTATTTTATAAAAGTTATTAAGTTATAAAAGTTCAAGTGACTTTTTGTGAGCTATTGAAGATGGAGTAACGTAATTTATAAAAATTTCATGCCTATGTTCGTTTAATCGAATAAAAAGATTTTTTGAATTCTCAAAAACAGTAGCTTATAAATTTTTAATTATTGAAAATTAACTATTCAAATAATTTAGATTTAATTCAGACTTAATTTATAATTCAAATAATAATTGTGTTTCATAATCTACCGTAAAACCCTCTAGACCGGGACAGGGGGTCTAGACCCGGACACTTTGAACCAATCTTCAAAGTAAATCATTTCTACATTAACCTGCAATAATAAATATTTGTTCTTGACGTCATTAGAGAGAGAAAAACATACTCTAAACAGCTGTACCAATAAAAAATACGGATTTCAACTTTTACTATCTCATTTTACAGGATTACTATCCTACAGTTTTTCAAAGAAATAAAATGTGTACTTTAGACATGTAATTTTCGTCATAAATGTCATATTGTTTTAGTTTTGATATGTATGTGTCGAGAATTTTATAATGCATCATTTAATGATGTTTGAAGATGTATTCGATGTATATATAAAAAATACATGCTATATGTGTATATCCGTTTAGACCCGGATACATCAGTTTTTTACATTATGGCCGTGGTTCGCACCAGCTGTAACTCCCACTATCCATACGTTAATATTCCCCCCCTCCTCCCAGAATTACGCGGTTTATGCCTCTTGGTATCATATCGTATGTTTACTTCATAGAGAGCCATACTATACATTGCCTCCTGTCCCTTCCCACAAAATATTTTGAAGTCTTTGACAGGTTCAAAGACATCAGACGATATAAAACACTACCCTAAACCTTCCGAGAGACGTTAAGTTGCATGTTATTACATTATTTAAGTAAGTGTCTGGGCCAAGACCGATCTAGAGTGTAGACTCAGACACTTACTAATTATTATTATTTTTTTATTTTTACTTATAATAAAACAAATGGCTCAGGGATATAACAAATAATATACACTCTTTCTAATGGTAATACTTTTATTGGTGATATCTATGAAGGAAACATGTATAAATATAAAATTAACGGTTTTACGGTAACACAAAATTTTATAAATAAATAAATTCAAAAAAATTTTCATTTGAAACAATTAATACAACGGCCATTTTGGATTTTATTCGAGCTATCAGAGCGATAAGTGAAGCAAGTTTATCGTGCATACAATAAGTAAGAAAAGGAAAAAAATTTCCAAAATTACATTCTTATTGAATAAATATAAAGTGAATATGTAATCATTCAAAGTAAAGAGAGATAACACTTTCTTCTCTCGGCGCCTTTTAAAACTGCCTCTAATTGATGAACAAATATAATATAATTGGCTGGTTAATTATGAAAATTATGAAAAAATTGGCGGGTTAATTAATAAAATTATGAAATTATCTCTAACATACGTTATATGAAAGTATAACGAGCAGACGCTTTATTGAAGTCGCATGGCAAAACTCTCGTTGAATTTTCTATAGCTATAAACTTTTTATTAATTTTAAATGAGGTATGAGAACTAAATTATAAATTATAATTCTAAACTTTATCGAATCAAAATTGTATGCAACAAGCAGGTGAAATTGTATGCAACAAGCATGCTTTTCTAATTTTAAAATCCCATTTTCTTAATAATTATCAATAATCTGCAAACCGAGTGTCTCTTTTAATTAACAGATATATAAGAACAAACATTATTATAGAGCCTTGGCAAAAATATTGAGCACCCCCATAAAACACGTGTAATTCTAAAATTAATCTAAAAATGACTTTTCTGTTTAATAATAGAATGAAAGGCAATATACTAGGAGTTAATTTTAAATAATTGATAAAGGATTTTAAGGTACCATAAAATACCTGGCCCACAAAATGTGAAATTTGAAGTTTTTTGAAAAATAATGTTACTTATTTGTTAGCCTGTTATTAAGTTGCAGGATAACAAGAAGCTGCTGAGTGTTGTTTATTCGTATAGTAGAGACAGTTTGTAATACGAAATGCCGAAACAACCAGAACTTAACACAAAAACACGAATAAAAATCCAGATTTTATATGAAGAAGGGAAGACTCAAATAGAGATAGCTAAATTAATAAAAGTTTGACGATGTGCAGTGCAATTTACAATTAAAAGGTTCGTGGAGACTGGCTCTCACACAAACAAAATGAGAATAGACACAAACAGTTTGGAGAAGTTTTATTGTCTTGTTGCCCCTCCACCACCCCCCTGAAAGTTGGGTCGGATCCAAAAATTGCCCAAAATTTGAACCCACTTTGATAGTATGTGGTGCATATCGGAAATGAGCCCCACTTACCAAATTCCAGCTCTTCCCTTCCATAGGGTGGCCCTACAAATCTCAAAAGGTGGTGGGAGAATATATATATATATATATATATATATATATATATATATATATATATATATATATATATATATATATATATATATATATATATATATATATGTATGTATATATTAGACATTTTTTTTTCTTTAGAATCGTGTTCTACGGGTCCGAAAACGGATAGCATCCCTACTGTCGGCTCTTCCCGTTCTTATCGTATAGGCTGTATAAGTCTAATTTTTTCAAGGAAAAATCTTTGTTTTATAAATAAATAGTTACATAATTGTGTTTATATTAGAGCAATCTGGGGGCAGTTTTGGCATATAAAGAAAACAATTTTAGCGTCCGGTGTCAAGTTTTTCCAGTTCGATAAACTGTAGAAGAACTGAAGAATGGTTCGTTTGAATAAAAGTTTTGGGGTCACAAAAGGGAGCTATAAACACAACTTGGCAGCAAATATTCCGTAAAAATAAGAAGGTCCTGTCTAGGCATTGCAAGCAAGGAAACACCTAGTACAAAATAATCATGGTTATAGTTTACAAGTTTAAATGGTGGCACATAGAACGAGTTGTAAAACGAGTTCAAATGGCAACGAACTGTTAGGTTAGCGACGAACATTTGCAACCAAACTGAACCATATAGGCAAACTGACTGCAGTGATTTTCAATACCAATGTTACGTGAATACATTAAGCTCGCAAAAGCTACATAGCCTAGCTCCCTGTCAACATAATTTAATATTAAATGATCGCAGGTTATACCGTAATATTAAAATTTATTATACAAGCGCGCTTGCAATCCGATAATTCTGTTTATATTCTTATTTTATTTGCAGTCAGATAAAATTTCACATTCTTGTTTTACGTTTTTTATTTATTATTTGTTATTTTTTATGTGAACTGTCTGCTATTGATTTTTCGTCTAAAAAGTCATTTTATTTATATTTTTATTCGTTGCAGTAGAGTTTGACCATATTTAAATGAAATGACTTTGCAAGTACGGGTCTAGGTTGTCTACTTATCTATATAAGTGCTAAAAGAAACCGTCACTGCTAAAACAGGTAATAAATTTGAATACAGTTGGAGTGAACATAGGGTGGTATTTGTTGTAAGCAATAAAATAATTTAACTTTTTGAAAGTTTATGGTCACTAATAACACCCTCTTATAAAGTCATCCCAAAAATTGTTGGATAAGGTATTCCTATGACCTAAATCTCGTCAACGAAAAAAGGCTACAAATATAATCGAAACTGAAGTTTCATATTCATTGCTTTTTAATTTTTATTTCAAACTAGCATTTACCCGCGGCTTTACCCGTGTGGTGTTTGAAATTTTGACATCAAATTAATATATATAAAATATCTCGTGCCACTATTAATTGAGGGCTGTTATTCTTTTGGTAATTTTCCCACAGAAATAATAAATAAATTTTTATCCTCTTTGTTAACAATATACAAAGTGTGAAGTCAATTATCCGTTTTTAGTCGAATTTTCTCCGAAAAATTAGACTTATACAGTCTATACGATAAGAGCTGCGAGAGGCGAGAGTAGGGGCGCTATCCGTTTTCGGACCCGTAGAACACGAATATGTAGAAAAAAAAAATGTCTGATATATATATATATATATTTTCCCGCCACCTTTTAATTTGTGTAGGGCCCCCCTATGGAAGTTAAGAGATGAAATTTGGTAAATGGGGCTCATTTTCGAGGCACCTCATACTATCAAAGTGGGGTCAAATTTTGGGCAAATTTTTTTTCTGACCCGACCTTTAAGGGGGTGGTGGGGGGCGGAAAAGCAATAAAACTTTTTCAAACCGGTTTTAAATAATGTTTCGGTCAATTATCTACAACATATCCAAAATTCAGCTTCCTAGGATGATATGGTAAGAGTAGAGGGGGGAAAAACGATTTTCGCTGGATCTAACAGGCCCCCAGCCCCCCAGAATTAACGTAGAGGGTTGAAATTTGGTGTGTTGATAAAGTTCGTACCTAGGTTGTGCTTTTTGGAGGTTTTAATATTTTACCCCCACCCCCCTCATTTTTAAGCTACAATTTCATGCATTTTCGACGTTTTCGAAGTTTGTACCACTCGCACAGGTCACCCGAATAAACCTAGAGGGCTGAAATTTTGTATTCGGATTGAGTTAGTATCAAGGGGGTGCCTTTTGGGGGTCTCGACTTTTAACCCCTACCCCCACCATTTTTATACCCAAAAGAACATGATTTTTCTTGTTTTTTAACAGTTTCGTTCGGGTCAAAATCTCCCCAAATAAACCTAGACGGCTGAAATTTGGTGTACAGGTTAAGCTAATAGCCAGACACTGTTTTTTGGAGGTTTCAACTTTTAACCCTTACCCCCACGATTTTTACGCCAATATTTCCTTAATTTTTTTGCTTGTTTTCTAACACGTCTAGAGACTCCATAAGGAAACCTAGAGGGCTGAAATTTTGTACGTGTATTCAGTTAGTATCCAGCTAGTACCTTGTAGGGAGTCCGCATCACTTTTCCCCCCACTTCTCCCATTTTTACATCGGAATTGAATGCTATTGTTAAATGTGTTTTAAATGCATTACTTTTATTGTAAATACAAGTAGGCGAATAGTAATTTTAAAAAATTTAAAAAAAAGTGAATACAATTTTTTAACAAATGAAATACATACATATTAAGTAATTTGAAAATGTTATTAAAGTCACTGTTTATTTATTTATTTAATTATTATTTAGGAATTTTGGATTTTTATTATTTATAAAATAGAAATTTTTGATTTTTTTGGAAAGAAAAAATATCTTCATAAAAGCCTTCCAGTTTACTATTTAAGTTCCTTTTTTAATATTTAAAAATAAAACACAAAGGCAATTGGCGGATAAGCATGAATAGAAATGCCCTCGTACGAATTGTGTTGGCTTTTTCCCTGTTAACTTTTATCGGCACAAAATTGAAATTTACTGAGATTCAGCCCTTAAAAACTTAAAATCTTTTTTTAAAGCCCCGATCAACCGGACACTCATTATCAGTTTTGAAACCACCAAAATTACAAATCGCTTGTGGACTTTCAATTATATTTCGCTTGTAGACACTCAATACCGAAGAAATAATTTTTTATTTTTTATTTTTTTTTTCTTTTTGAAAGAAAAAATATCTTTATAAAGGCCTTCCAGTTTACTATTTAAGGTCCTTTTTTAATATTTAAAACTAAAACATAAAGGCAATTAGCGGATAAACATGGGCAGGAATGCCCTCGTACGAATTGTGTTGGTTTTTTTTCTGCTACCTGTTTTCGGCACAAAATTGAAATTTACTGAGATACAGCCCTTAAATACTTAAAACCTTTTCTTAAAGCCTCGATCAGCCGAACACTCATCACCAGTTTTGAAACCAACAAAATGACAATGCGGTTGTAGACTTTCAATCACATTTCGCTTGTAAACATTCAATACCGAAGATGAAGGGGAAAATTCGACTACCGTGATGGGGCCCCGCTGCTCACGGCGTTTTTTAATAATAAACTGCCGCTTTAAATTTTCTTGGATATTTTCTTGGATATTTTCTTGGATTAAAAACTATACTATGTTTAATTCTTTTTGGTTCTTTTTGCTAACAATATGTCAAGTTTGAACGAAATCAGTGAATGTCAAATCAGTCATTCAGTCATAATTGAATACATTCTCCCTTGGGAATGAAATATTTTCCCGGGTTAAAAGGTAGCCTATATCCCCCAAGTTATGTCTTTGTGCGTTGAGGCGTAAAAGACAAACAAACAAACAGACAGACAGACAAATAACCTCACTTTCACATTTATAATATTAGTTAGGATAAATAATTTCCAATGTCAGAATCAGATCCATTTTTACCCAAGAAGCACGTTGTGTGCGAGACCAGAGCTCCCGAGTACGTTTTCTAAAAATTTCTCATTTCTTTAGTGTTGGTTTTACTACTAGCAGTTTTACAGCTTTTTAATCAGAAAAATAGTGTTTATAATCAATTTATTTTACTTTATAAATATGTCAAAATAACATAGATAACGGTAGATCCCAAGACGGCCTTACATCGAATGCCTTCAGTTCGTGGACGAGCAATATATAAAAATTGAAAAAAAGCAAAGAAAAAAAACGGTGTGTATATTATTATGTTGTATCTTGTTGTAGAACCTGTTAGGAAAAACTATGGAAAATTTGTATGTATAATATGAATATTAACTTATAAAACCTTATAGTTCCTATGCATTTAATAAAACCTTGCAAAAAAGGATTTAGAAAAATATATACTAAGAAAATTAACTCATCAGTGTTGGTGTTTTTTTATCTTTATTATAGAGAACTTTTGCCGTTCAGTCCCTTTTCCTTACATTTTGTTCAGTTGAATACATAATATATCGTTCATAGTTTTAACAAAATACATAAAGTTAAATTAGTTTAATAGAAAAATATCCCTGTCGCAGTATCCTGCATAACATAGCGAATTTTCGTTTACAAAAATTATTTTTTCTCGAAAAGCCCCTCACATAGGGTATTGATCCTACAACGTACTCGATGTACTCTATTGTACTCTATGTGATTTTTTTACATTTTTGACAATGGTATAAAAAATTTTCAAAAAATTTGAATTTTAACAAATTTTTACAAAAAGCTTTTTATTTGAGCTTCCGGGCATCGGACGTGTCTGGCTAACGAACTCATTTTTGGGCTCCCAATGTTTCCACCAAATTTCATAAAAATAGAATGTTTCGCTCGTGAGTAATTGTACTGATACATTAATACATACGTAAATGCGTACATACATATATGCATATATATATATATATATATATATATATATATATATATATATATATATATATATATGTATATATATATATACATATATATGTATATATATATATACAGGGTGTAAAGTAAATAAGTTTCATAATTTGCAGGAGAGAAAGGTCTCAGTCTACTAATTAAGTATTGCTAGTTAAATTTTACCGATCAAGTTTCATTTCAGAAATTTTCGGTTGTCAAAAACGTGTTAAAAAATGGCCCCTAGAAAAAAAAACTTAATCAGGCTCTGATTACTTATCATTTTTTTCCTTTGCTTTTTTGAATGTAAATTTTTTTGTCAACAAAATATTTTTACCTGCTTGTTTACGGAATCTTTTGAAAATAGTTATACAGTAGTGTCCATAAAAATTTAAACATAATTTTTAATGAGACAATTTACGTCACATATCAAATAGATCGATTTCGTCAAATCTCATTAAATTATTTGGAAATTTAACAAAGTTCACTAGATATTTATTTTCTCCAATACCAATAATACGAGCCCTTACCGAAAAAAAAATTGACCACCCCAATTTTGAGAAAAACGATTTCAAAGTTTTGTAATTTTAACACGGGTTCTTATGGGAAAATTCTATTTTTTTAGAATAAAATGAAAACGTGCCAAAGGAATTTGATAAAAATTGAATGTTATTTAATACAAAGTTACAAACCATATTTAATAAGAAATAAAAATTATTGACCACGCCGATTTTGAAATATAATTTAAAAACATCATTTTACTACGTTTTTACAACGTTTCTTCAACAATTCTTTTAAATTGCTACAACATAAGCGCGCGGAAATACAAAAAAAAAGTGGTATACAAATATAATAACTGAAGAATATCAATACATTATTTAATTTTTGATAAAGTTTTTTTGCTGAGATAAACTTTTGTACCTGACTATCTCAGAGCAAGTACGTCAAGTTGAAGTATTTATGAATTATGACACAACAATTAAATTTTAAAACATTTCTAAAATATACAATTGGTTTGTTATTCACGCACATACACACACTTTTAATTTTAATACTTTGATTTAAAGAAATTATAAATCGCTAATTTATTTTCACACAGTTATGCAACAGTTTAAAACAGCTTAGACCAGTACCTGTATTGTTAAAAAAATAAGGAAGAATGTACTGTTTTATTATTGATAAAATGATAATAAAATAATACGAATACGGAATACCAATCGGCAATCGGCAATCATACACATACAACTAAAAATACATATTCATACTTATGTATAAAATAAATAGGTTACTAGTGTTTCCAAAACACATAAATATATCCAGTTTGACAGGTCATAAATATATTATGTTTATGGCTTTTTAAAAAATAATTTTCAAAGATTAGGGTTCCGAAGAAATTTTGCAAATATAATACATGCTACAGATAGATATCTCAATTAACCGTCAGTAAAACAATTTCTTTCTTAATTTCTTATGGTACCTATCTTCCGTATTTAAAATTGGGCATAAACAATTTTAGTACACTCAGTAAGTCAAATTTTACGTCAAAGTATATTCTGATATTAGATAACATTTCCAAAAATTCAAATCAAAATTATTAAGAGAAATGCTGAAAAATTTTTTTCGTAAATTCCTTCAAAAATAATTATATGTATACTGTTTGCAGCATATCATTAGAAAAATCTTTTAAAATCAAGTTAAGGTTCTTTTAACAACTTTTTATACCTCGTTTCAGAAATATTGTATTTCAAAGTCCATGTGGTTTGTAAGGAATCCAATTACCACTTAATTGACCCTTAAGTAACACAAGTACAAATATATTTATTTATTTTCACAGTAAATCGTAAAAAAATATGCGATGCGATGTATTTTATCCCCAAAAATACAAAAACGCAAATAACTCAGCAACTCGGCTTAATGTGTGTTAAATACGCACTTGGCCAACTCCTTGATTATCAATGGTGACAATGGTTGATGTGATGATATCATGATGGTCTGTGAATCCCCAAGTACATATGTATGTCTGCAATTGTTTATTTAAAAAAAAATGTTTTGACGATTTTGACACACTGGGAAACACAGAGGCTGGGAACTGAAAAGGAATATTTATCAATTTGAATGAATCAATAGATAAGGTAAATGACCCAAAATCAGACAGTGTCTTAAAATCAAACTTTTATATTATTTTAAAGAATTTAAAAAAATTCTGCTTTTAAAACGTTCGTTTTGTATATCAGAGATATATCTATGAACATTAGGTAATACTACCTTTTGTATATTTCGATTTATTTGT
The DNA here is from genome assembly GCA_035578155.1 of Brachynemurus nebulosus. Classification (NCBI taxonomy): domain Eukaryota; kingdom Metazoa; phylum Arthropoda; class Insecta; order Neuroptera; family Myrmeleontidae; genus Brachynemurus; species Brachynemurus nebulosus. The sequence goes on along the minus strand of JAPWDM010000011.1, from coordinate 13,996,223 downwards.
AACAAATATTGTACTAAAATTAATGATCAATTAGTTATTTTGCGAAATATACAACAAAACAGTACTGATTTTTATATTAGCAGAAATTGGAAAAGTACATTATTAACTAATATGTACGTGTAATAAATAAAGCAATTTTTCAATAAATTATACTTAACCCTTAACCGGTAAGGTGAATTTTTATAATAATCACGGTAAAGTGATGTCTGAGAGACATCAACAGATTAACATACCGCGGGCTGGTAACATAGATAGCCAAAAACTGGAGACCACTCCCCTTACGCCAGCAGGGTAAAATTTGCCCTAAATCATAAAAAAATACACAAACGTTCAGTTAAAAAAAAAGAATATTTTTGTATACGACTCACAGACATCACCTTACCGGTTAAAGGTTAAATGCATCTTTATCAATTTTTTTTTTCTTTTTTATTTGAGCTAAAGCGTTTATAGTCAAAATTATGGACACTGTTGAATTTAAAAACACGAAAATAAGTTCACAAAGGTATTGAATTTAGAGCTAAGTCTTATGGTAGATGTCGAAATTATGTGTCATTTCAGTAGTACAAAAATTCTTATTTTTTGTATTTTATCTTTCTATTTTTCTTAAGTGATAATTTATCTAAAGTAAAAATTTTGGTCTGGTTGTTGACAAAAGACTTTGAGCCTTTTAAATTATTCTAGGAAAATATTTTTTCCTAGAAACGAATTTTAAATTATTCTAGGAAAATATGTTTAGTTCTTCCTTAAAGTGTCGGAATTTGGGACATTTACCTTACTGTATATTTGCTTACATACATAATTATGTATGTTTATAGTATCTTATTATTATTATTGGTACTCTTATTTTGATGTGTGTCGCAGGTACATAAATTATTATTTAAATGTGTTTTGTTTCAGCTTGTTGGTATAATAGAACAAATTTGGTAAAATAATTTTACAATAATGATAATTAATGCCGAAGTTTGGAATTCTCTGTTACAGTTTTCCGCTAAAGTTACTCACTTATGAATAAAAATTCACTTTTTAATCTGTGTTGTGTACCAACAATATTAATAACAATGTTTTATGACAGTTAAAGGAAAGTTTTTATTTTGGTTTGTTTAAAAATTCAAGTGTAATTTTTAATTAAATTAATACTTGTAATTAAAGTAATGCAACTAAATATTTGTAATTAAAGAAATGCAACAATACCACAGTTACGGTTCTTGCAATATTCATAACGTCCTGTGAAATAAAAACCCACAAAAATATTTCAAACATATTTTAACCAAAATTTATGAAAAACAGTGTTCGTTTTTTTTTTTACTATACAGTACCTAATCAATTCAAAAGTCGGCATATGTTTACATATTGTCGTAAAATAAAAAAAAAAAATATTTTTATTTTTAAAAAATTTTTATTATACAGGGTGCGAATAATTTTAGTTTGGTCAGAGGCGTATTCAGAGAAATTCATATTAAACGATGAGCTGGCTGGGATGCGATTTTCTCAGATAGCGAATTCCGAAAAAATTTTTATGTCTTCGGCAATTTTACACCGAGATAAACCATCTCTCAAAAGGATGAAACTTATTTACTTTACACCCTGTATATATATATATATATATATATATATATATATATATATATATATATATATAAATTTCAGTTGTTATTTTCCGGTTCTAGGGGACTCAATCGAGACCCCGCAGGGTGTGAACCTTGCCGGAACGCTCGAAAAAGTGGATTTTTAAGTGCGCGTTTGGGACGCTGTATTTTTTCACCTGTACAAAATAGACAGATGCTCTCGCTTGTAGATAATTCGATTCTCTACAAAAATGGTCTTTACACTTTTTAATGTATCTATCACCGTTTTCGCTGGGTAAGCGGTGAAAGGTCAAAAAACGCTATTCATGAATTTTCAGTGTTGTTTAAACCATATAAAAAAACGTTTCCGGGAGTTAACATTTTGTCCAAATGTTCTCCTAGGCAATCCCTATAAGAATCTCTTTTTAAAAATTTTTTATGTCTATTCTAAAATTAATGTATAGATAAAATTTAGTGCTACTGGAGTATACATATATATATATATATATATATATATATATATATATATATATGTATTAAGACTTTACTCAGTATGATGCCAAAGCATTTATCATAAAAAACTTTGATAGTATAAGTGTGTATACACAGGCTGTTTGAACGTATGCATACACATGTTTGTATCAAATGTAGTACGCATCAACATCTCTCCACTAAGACAGACAATAATAGCATAAATTATTTTTGGTTTGCAATTTTTTCTACTAGCATATCACACGGTAATTACCTTAAAACAGACAAATCGTAATATCGTAATATATAGGTAATCATATAGAAATGATGTTCTTTGCTTTGCGGACACGCTCTGTATAAGTAATTTTTTTTTTTTGTTTTTTTTTTTTTGAAAAAGTAATTAGTTTTTGTTTGAAATATACGTTTTTAATTTTGTTTTTTCTTTTTCATTTTGTAACTGTACTATCTTTTTTTTTTTGTATTTTATATACTTTCTGCAATAATTTGTAGATACATATTTTTTCTTTCTTTTTATAACAAATAAAAAATAATAAATGTTAAACACTTTAATTGCTTATTTGAAGCAAATATCTCCAACCTCCTTACTAATTGCAAAACGTCATTAATTATGTCATTATTTTTCTCATCATTAAAAAAGTAAAGTAGAAAATATTCCTTCTGCCATTAGAGAAATATATTAGAGTAAGTACCTTAACGAGTACTGGATAATGAGTTTTAAAATGGCATGTTAACAAAGCGGAAAAAAAGTTTTTTCATAAAAAACATAAAAAAACATTCCTAGTAAGATATTCATATACGATTTTAAGGATAATACTTTTCAGGTCAAGTATTCTTTTATTTGTATGTAAGAATATAATGTAGATAGGAAGTAGTTAATGCTAGTGGATAGAATGTTTCAATAGTCAGCAAAACACCAGAGACATCTACCTATCAATTAAATAATATAAGGACTTAACTTACATGTAAGAACACTTAGTAACTTGCATGATATAATTTTTTTAGGTGTTGAAGGAAAATCTAGGCTTAGATCATTATACATAATTACCTGATAAAAATTATTCCAGTCAAGTATCATCTTCTTTCTTTAAAACTGTTAAAAGTGTGATGTAATGGATTATGTGGTTTAAAATTTACCAATTTCCATCCATTGATGTTGACCTCAAATCGTTATCTGGTTAGAACTGCCGTAGATGAGAAAAGTGAAGAATTTTTAATGATAAAAATATACCATATCTATATACGATTTCGATTATATCCCGTACAAACATTCGATAAAAAACTTTGAGAAAGCTAGTATATAAGGATTTTTTATATAAATTTTGATAATATTCGGTACTTGGTAATTATAATTTTTTAGCTAATGTGAGGTGAAGACCAAGTTGTAGTAGCAAATTGAGATCAAAGAAATATGACAGTTAAAGGGCAGAGCAGGGTAAGATAGGGAAAACGGCCCTTGACGCAAAATTGATTGTTTTTATAGGAAATAATACTTCTTAGCCCCATATACATTCCTGCCAAATTTCAACCCTCCGAGGCTAATAGTTTATGAATACACAAACAGACAAAAATTTTCAAAAAAATTTTTTTTGACGAAATTACTGAGCCGATTTATTTGAGTTTAATATATATTGTGTACCCACCTTAAGCAAAGTAATAAGAAAAAAATTAACGTTATATCCCTTTATTATACTAATATTTTTAAATTTTTAAATTTAGGTAAATTTTTTTTTTGGCACTTACGCGTTAGCGACACCCACCATTTTTTGTTCAATAATATGTCTCTTAGTACTTTATAACATATATTTCTACGGAAAAATTTTAGTTGGTAGAACATAGTAATATTTCAATACAAATTCATGCCATGTTCAATACTACATAATATATTACTTATGTATAAATACCCCTGTCGCAGCATCTGCATAACATAGCGAATTTCCGATCATAAAAGTTACTTTTTTTCGAAAACCCGCTTACCTAGAATAATGTTTCAAAATGTATCTTTTGTGATTTTTTTCGCTCTTTACCATAATGTCAAAAAAATTGGAAAAATTGGCAAATTTTTGCAATAGCTCATTTTTTTGAGGTTTCCGGAATTGGACGTGTCTGGCTGGAGAACTCATCATCCAAGATTTTTGGACTTCCAACATTTTACTGTTTTATTATATTCAAATCCTAAAGGTATCCTATTATTATAACAAATTTCATCCCAAAGTGAACTTTTCGGAAATATAGGCAATCAAATTTCCGAAAATTCGAAAGTAATTTAAAATTGAAGTAGTCCTCACTATATGAAATTTTGTATTATGGAGTATTTCGATGTTACAAACGTCCTTCAAAACTACTGATTAAAATTATTAGTAGAAATGCTATAAAATGGATAAAATTTTTATTTTTTAAGACGAAATTTGTTGTAAAGCTATTTTTTATTTAATTTATGGCGAATAAAAATATTAATTAAATCAGAATTCTGATAGTTATTAGGTGAAAAATGTGTTCTACTTCATTATTATCCAAGAAGAAATTCAACAAAATTTCTGATGTGAAATGAGTTATAAAAAAAAAAAAAAAAAAAAAAAAAAAAAAATTGATAAAAGAACCTTAGTTTGATTTTAAGAGATTTTTCTAATGATATACTGCACAATAAGGTACATGGAATTATTTTTGAAACTAGTTACAAAAAATTAAAATTTTATCAATTTTTCTACATTTCTCTTAATAATTTGGATTTTAATTTTTGGGAGACGTTATCTAATTTTAAAATATACTTTGATATAAAATGTCACTTACTGGGAACCATCTTTCGTATTCAAAATTATTTTTTGAATTTTCAAGTAATTATACATCAAATAAGGGTTTCGAAATTTTTTTTCGGGACCCTGAATGATTGTATTTGTATGGGTATCGTACATAATTTATTATTTTTGTGAGGACTAAAAAAAAATTCTTTGGCTTTTTCTATTTATTGCTATTACATATACACATTCATATACATAACAGATAACGACCTAATGACTACTAACCTATATTTTCATAAAGCTGTGTTTCATGTACAATGACCTACAAAAATTCTAATTAATTGTTTAGAATGAATTTTTTTTTAAAGAAATTTTTAAAGCTGATGTAAGTCAAAGATATTTAGATTACTGAAGTTGGTTACAGATGTTTGCTAAATTTATAAGTATGAAATATGATCTGCAATTGTTTTATTACAAAATGTGCTCAATTATTTTTGTACACTACTGTACACTTAATTTCAAAAGATTCGGTAAACATATTTTGTTGACGAAGAGTTTAACATTCAAAAAAACAAAAACAAAAAATAATCGGAACAAATTAACTAGCAAAACTTAATTAATAAATTGAGAGCTTTCTCCCCAATTTTTTACGAGAGTCATATATTTTACACCCTGTATATATATATATATATATATATATATATATATATATATATATATATATATATATATATAAATTTTAGTGAATGTCATTTTCGGTTTTTAAGGACCCAAAAACAAATTTTTATCATAGTCCCGGACTGAAGTCGCGTCATAAGAGAAGCTGTAGAGAATAGCTGAATTTTCAATTCGGAACAAAAATTATTAAAAAAAGGCGTGGGATAGCTGTAGAACTTCCCTTATAAGTCGTTCGTTACGTATAACGAACAATATACGTGCATTACTATTAATCGTTATTAATCTCATTAAAAATTGGTGTAAATGCTACGCCTTCGTAATTATTCTAATTTCTGTGATGAACCAGTTATCAGGTTCCAATGTTCTAATTAACCAAAGAAATCAGTCAAACAAAAACATTCATAAATTTATCAACGAAATTGAATTACTTACGTAATAATGTAATTTGTACACTAATTATTAGATATCATACATAATACTTGATACATATACTTATTAATTAGCAAGTAGAAAAGTACCTACCTACACATATAAGGTTGTCAGGCGTCCGAATAAAGCCTGACACAGTTAGGCTGTTTGGTTGCGTGTCCGGCCTGTCCACCTTTTGTTAGGCTTTTTAAATTTGACCATTCTTTTTTTTCACATTTGTCATGCGTTGGTTTCCGCTCCGCCCGTGATTTGGTTCATGCATCCTTTTTAATTTTTTTTTTTTTTTTTTGTAATTCAGATTGCTTTTTAAATTTCCTTACTATTTGTCAGTATTATTTTTCCATTCCGGGTCATAATGCAATTGTTGAAAGAGCTTTTTCTTTAATAGGTCAACACTGGTCGAATGAACGCAACAAATTAAATGTCGATACTACAGCAAAAATTTTGGTTGCACAATTTAATTTTAAAAATTTGATTTCTAAAATTTTGATTTGATTCTACGATTCAATTCTAAAAGAAAATAAGCTTTTAAAGCAGATGTGTTAATTACTTAATGTTACAACTAATTTAAAGTTGTAAGGAATATTGAATGATTAATAATTAAGAAAATTGATTCATTCAATTTTATTGTTGTTTCATTAGAATTTAAGAAAATTTTATAGTAGATAATTATTAAAAACTGTTTCAATTTTACAAAAATAGTCGTGTTATAACTAAGTGTAAAAAAAAGGGTATCCGGCGTTTTTACCCAAATGTCCGGCTAAGCTGGCTGATCTGTTCGGCTTTTCGGTTTTAATACCAGGCAACCCTAGTATTATGTACGGACATCTTAAAAAATGTTCAATTAATTTTTTCGGTACCAATCCAACTAAATTTCGTACCAAGTGTTATTTTCAATAAATTCATATTATATAAAAGTGGAAATTGATCATGAATTGCCGCCACTTCATGGAATTCCTAACCGATGTCAGCCAAGTCATTCTATTTCTACTCTTTGACAATTTGACTATCCACTGGTAGCAAATCGCTTTTTACAGTTTAACTAAATTATGTAAATTACGGTATAATTTTGTAAACAAATGTATATTCTAAAATTAAAAGAAATTCATTTAATTTATAAGATACTATATGTATATTTCAAATATTTGAAATATATTTTACAGGACAAAAAAGGTAGGTAATTATTGGTGAAAGGGATAACAAATTTTCATATTTTTTAATTTTACCGGAATATACTTTTATACTTGAGATGACTCTGAACAAATTCAGTGGTTCAGGTCCTAACGGAACCCGATGGAACTTGATCAAACCTAACCGAACCCAACGGAACTTGATCTAACCTAACCTAACCTAACCTAAGAACTTAAAATTTCCCTAATAGATGGCGCAGCCACCTTTGAGCTTTGTAAATTCGAAGTTTTCACTACTAGATGGCGCTTGTAGTCTGAATAGTAGTGATCCCTGTGCGTAAGTTTGAAAAATTGGCAACGGACGGCATGCAACGTCTGATTACTGTAAAATCAATACATTTTATTCTAAAATAAAGCAGGTTTAAGCTTGTGTAAATTGTCAGCTGACGTCATTAGAAGGTATACTGATAATAATAACGGAGGTTTCTGTCTAATACGCAAAAATGAATTTTATCATATGATTGTATATTTTTATCTGAAAACAGGTTTATACAGGTTTTTCTCTAAATAAAAACACATTTTTTTATTTTAATAAATTTATTTAAAAGAAATATTTTACAATAAATATTTAAATGTTATTACAATAATATTTGTATATGGATATAACATTTTCCATGGCGCAAGTTGCTCCGGGATGATGGCCGCATCGAGGACTAGTGTATGTTGGTGTTAAGATTCCCAACTTGGAACAAATTGTCATTTCTTCAAAGTTCATGATGGATGTTGACGGTAGTAGTGGTTTTAAATACCGCACTTTTTCTTCATCTTTTGTATAGATGATTCGAGTTCCGTGTAGACTGTCTATTAAAATGTATTGTAGTTCCTCATATTCAATATGCCCATCCATCCTGGAGAACCCATGATGATTTTTCCGCAACCAACGAGCTGTGCGCTGATCTTTTTCGCTGAATCCACAAAACGGTATTGGTGATTTGAATACATAGTGTTGTAGTATATAATATTCACCATAATGTTTTGCAGAAGAATCGAATTTCAACACAGCCAATTCCTTTATGTAGAATTTCCCATTTGTTGCATTTGGAAATCCTTGGAAGTCAACAATTGCTGCGTCGGTCTTCATTGTGCATTGTCTAGAGCGAAACTGTTCACCTTAGAATTAAGCAAATAATGTTTTCTTTAAAATAAAACTGGTTTTTATAGGTGTGAGCTTGCTTAAATAAGTCATGTGTATGTATGTTTACTGACGTCATTAAAAGATTATTGCTACTAGTACTACGAACGAAAGATTTTCCGTCTAATATGTAAAAATAAAAATTATGTTATAACTTGCTTTCTTTAAGGTACAAACATTACTCGAATATTATAAATCGATATAAAATTCACATAATTGCGTGTAGATATATATATATATATATATATATATATATATATATATATATATATATATATATATATATATATATATATATATATATATATGAATATATATATATATATATATATATATATGAATATATATATATATATATATATATATATATATATATATATATATTTGCTATTATTAACCTTGTCTAATTTAAATAAACGATTGTTAGTGGAAAAAGAATTAGTTTCTTATTCCTATACAGATTTTTGTCAGCAATGTTATAAAAATTTAATTTAAAATTAAAGTGCACGCTGTAGTTTAAACCATTCTATAGCATTCTTTTCATTTAGGTACATATTAAATATAAATTTGAAACTTAAACTATACAGTACTCTGTTAAAATTAAGGATTTCTACACCGTTAAAAATCATATTCTACAATATAAATATATTTTTAAATTATATTTAATTATAAAAATATATTTTTAATTATATTTATATTTCTTAATATTTTTAAAGCTTAATATGTAATATCAAGAATTAAAAACAGTTTTGAAACAAATTTCGCTTCAGAGATATATTTTAGTCTTAAATTAATAGCACAATGTTCCATATATTTTAAGAAAAATTTTTTTCCCATATTTTATATTTACTTAAACAATGTATCTGTTTTTGTTAAATTTATTACTTGTTAGTTTAATTATTAAAAATTAGCTAAATATACCTATAGGTATTAAATGACCTCTAGTTTCTGTAAGCGACTGTAATAGGATTAAAAAATTTTATTCAGTTATCTAATATTTTAAACAAAAAATTCTTTTTTACCAACATAGAAACCAGGATTTTTTTTACATACTTAAATATGTACCTACTCTTTATTATTATAATTTTATTTATGAAATAAAATGTGTTTAATTATTAAAAATTTGCGCTAAGAGTCATGTCTATTTATATATTAACAAGTTTACCAAAATGATGATGAAAACTTTAATTTGGACTTTTTTAAATTTGGACTTAAATTTTTTTTTCAATCCTAAAAAAGAAATAACTAAATTTTATTTTAATTTCCACTAAAACACATAAAAATTTTGAAAGCTAATGTAAACTAAAAACGAAAAAAAAGTCTAGTTACCGATCCAACTGATAAATGTAATGAAGAAATTTAAAAAAAATTAACAATAATAAAAGCATATTTTCTGACAGAGATAGACATTATTTAGTTGAAAAGCTTCTAGAATGTACGGACTGGTAAAGACACACACAAACCTGATAATCCAATAAGGTCTGTAGTTTCCCACGTCGTTTGTCCGTCACATAAATTACCAAGACATTTAGACATTTTATTTAAAACAGAATCTCAGTTCAGCTCTACACATAGTGTCAAAAATTCTTTCGAACTAATAGACAAACTCAAAAGTACGCCTTTCTCAAATCGATACAAGTTGGCTTTTCTAGATGTACGCAGCAAATAATATGAAAAAAAAGGTGCAATATTGCTAATATCTTTAAAAACAACTCTGTACACGTACTCTAAAAATAATTTTATAGGATAGTGAAATGCTTTTAAACTATTTGCAGTTTAATTTTGTAAAAACACTTAAAAAATTGTCAGTTACAAGACAAAAATAATAAAAAATTATTATATATAAATATTTCTAAAACAACGAATTGAAAATGTAATTTAATACTTTAAGAATAAATACGTATACAGGGTGAAAAATAAATAACTCTCATCGTTTTTAAAGAGCGATTCAAAGCCTTCAGTAGACACTAAAACCATAGGAATATTTTTTCGGGATTAAGTTGTATTCAATTAATTAACCCTTTCCTGCCAGCAGTTTTAGATCATTATTGCTCAACGATACTTCAAATTAACAAATCATTAATAATATGGGTAAATATAATACTTATTGGTAAGAATTACATAGTTTACACATATGTTCTATTGTGCTAGAATGTCAATAGGACATTGCAATTTAATTGTCTTTATTCAAGGGTACGTAAGAACATTACATATATTGGAAAATATCATTTTGAAAAATGAATGAAAGCGGCACACTAAATATACATGTAATATTTTAATAAAAATATTGAACGTATGCTATAAAACCCATCTCCATTCGTCATTTTCATGTTGGGATCTCTTAAACATATTTTGTGTGTTTTAACCAATATGTCCACTATTAGACAACAAAGCTAGCTGCCAATATTCATCGCAGTGTGTACCCAAAATGTAAGAATTTCCTAAAAACATCTAAGTAACACCATTTTGAATAGTTCAAAAAATACACATTACATAGTTCGTTGTAAGAATAATCACTTCGACGATCTTTTTTTAACGAATTACTAAAATTGTTTAAGGACTGTGGTATGTAAGAAATAATAACACTGACATAATTTGAAAATAGTTTATTAAATAAATAACTTTAGTATACAGCTGCTGGGAAAAATTACAAAGATTTTTTAACAACTTATTAAATGTTAAGAATTTATTTTAAAGCCTCCTATAGGGACGTAAGTATAACGCCTTACTCGCAATTTTTTTATCACCATCGTCGACGACTGTATTCTCGTCATCATCAGCTTCTCCTTCGCTCACAGTATCTTCGTTGTCCCTAGCTGATGTTTATTTATCGCTGCTTCTGTTGCTGTCTGGTACATTTTGGTATCCATTTGGTGCATTTTGTTGCCTTTTGGTATATTTTGGTCTGGTGCCTTTTAATGTATTTTGGTACCTTTTGGTGTAAGAGCCACTACCAGGGAGTCACTCCCAAAGTGTTACTTCAATGGAGTCACTCCCAAAAGAGTCACTCCAAAGGAGTCCCTCCCAAAGAGTCACTCCCAAAGGGATCACTCCCAAAGATTCACTCGCAAAGAGCACTCCCAAAGTGTCACTCCCAAAGAGTCGCCCCCAAAGAGTCACTCCCAAAGAGTCAATCCCAAACGAGTCACTTCCAAAGAGTCACTCCCGAAGAGTCACTCCATAGGCATATAAGGCTCAAGGCGGAATCTTTAGTTAGTCGAGTTTAGTTCAGCTATTCGTAAACATGTTGCAATCGTAATACTGTTAAGCTATGCATACTTGTGAATTTTGTGGTCTGAAATTTTCGCGGAAGTTTAATCTCTCGCGTCATTTAAGAACTCAATATAATTCGTCTGAGAATGATAAAAATGATGAAAATTGAATAAGTTAATTTGAAAATTCCACGAATCAGTCAGTAAATAATGGAACAAACGTGAACAGAGCGGTTAAGAGGAGAGTTTCAATACAAAGTGAAAAAGATACCGCGCCCACATTCGACTTGGCGGTAGACAATTTGAACACATTCGTTGACTTCCAATGTCATGTTTAATTTCAGATAAATATCCGTACCCAGTTTACTTTAATAAATATTTTCATTGGAATTCCTATTTTTTTTAATTGTCACTATCTACCTCACTCTACCCAATGTAAATCTACTACCTGTCCACATTCTGTATTTGGTCATCATCTATCTTCGATTTACGCAGGCATAAAAGTCTCTGCAAGTAACTGAAATAATTTGAAAGTAATTATTGAAATAATTTCAAAATGACATTTCTTTGAAATAAAATAGCAATATCTTTTTTTCTAAAGTAAAGTGAAGCAAATTTTAGACCATTTTAAAAACTACAGTAAATGAGCAATTGTTTAGCATAACTTGCTCAGGTAAGGGGGTACCTTTCGTTTACAGCAAGAAGAGTCAAACTTAGCTCATAAAAAGAATTATTTATGAATCGTCAAAAAAGATTTATTTTTTCCAAGATTATAGATATATTACCCTTACTTTGGATTGTGATATACAAGAGGACTCTTGAGGGTTGTGTAATAAAAATTAGCTGTAGCTGTGGTACTCGAAAATCTGACCAAAATTGTCGATCATCCCGAAATTCATAAAAGTGTCAATATCTTAAAAACCAGCGATATTTTACCAGACAATATTTCGATATTCTGGTAAGGCCTGAGTTGGTATATCATCTCCCCAAGGAATATCATTGACTTCTGGGACACCCTGTATATAGTTCAAAAATTGATTTAGAGGCGGGATGTGAATGAAAAAATCGAATTTTTGTTTTATAATTATTTATTAAATATATGTAAAAGTTGGTACAATAATCACTTACATAAAATTCAATGGATGGTTCCACACGTTACAGTTGCAGATGAACAGAAACTGAAGTTGTTGAAATATGTCGAAAATAGTCGAGATATTACAATTGATTTCGGTCCTGGGATATGCATATACAGCCAACGATTCCAACGGCAAGGCAAAATATTTGGACGGAGAAAACATCGACTCAGCTGGAGAAACCGCGTTACATTATATTCGCTCTATAAATGGATCGACGAAATAAAAAAGATAGATTCCAGTATTTTCGATCACTGCGAACTTTCAGACGTTAAAGTTTATTTAAATTCTGCGAAATACCCATATATGGATTTGAATTTGGATTTCAATAATGATAAATATGCAGTAGCATATCACACGTACTCGAAATCTCAACAAGCATATTATGATTTTAAGAAGAATGAACCGCATTTAAGTAAAACCAATCATTGAAAAGTGGACCGGTGAATATTCGAATTGAATTTAAAACGTTGAAAGAGGTGCCAGAGAATACATCAGCATTCTGTCTTCTACTACATGATCGTGTGGTTCAGTATAATCCGTTGACAAATATTGTTACAAAATATGTATAAAAGCACCGCAATCCGATTATAAATCAGCCAGTTTCGCACTATACAACGCACAATGAAGACCGACGCAGCAATTATTGACTTCCAAGGATTTCCAAATGCAACAAATACATAAAGGAATTGGCTGTGTTGAAATTAGATTCTTCCGAAGAAAATTATGGTGAAGATTATATACTACAACTCTATGTATTCAAATCACCAATACCGTTTTGTGGACTAAGCGAAAAGGATCAGCGCACAGCTCGGTATTTGCGGAAAAATCATCATGGGTTCTCCTGGATGGATGGGCATATTGAATACGAGGAACTACAATACATTTTAATAAACAATCTACACGGATCTCGAATCATCTATACGAAAGGTGAAGAAAAAGTGCGGTATTTAAAACCACTACTACCGTCAGCACCCATCATGAACTTTGAAGAAATGACAATTTGTTGCAAGTTGGGAATCCTAATATCAACATACACTAGTCCTCGATGCGGCCATCATTCCGGAGCAACTTGCGCCATTGAAAATGTTATATCCATATACAAATATTATTGTAATAACATTTAAATATTTATTGTAAAATATTTCTTTTAAATAAATTTATTAAAATAAAAAAAATGTGTATAAATTTAGAGGAAAACCTGTATAAACCTGTTTTCAGATGAAAATATATAATCATATGATAAAATTCATTTTGACGGATTAGACAGAAATCTCCGTTATTAATATCAGTATACCTTCTAATGACGTCAGCTGACAATTTATACAAGCTTAAACCTGTTTTATTTTAGAATAAAATGTACTAATTTTACAATAATCAGACGTTGCGTGCCATCTATTGACAATTTTTCAAACTTGCGGACAAGGATCACTAGTATCCAAACTACGAGAGCCATCTAGTAATGAAAACTTGGAATTTACAGGGCTCAAACGTAGCTGCGCCATCTGTTAGGGAAATTTTTAGTTTTTAGGTTAGGTTAGGTTAGGTTAGGTTAGATCAAGTTCCGTTCGGTGCGGTTAGGTTTGATCAAGTTCCGTTGAGTTCCGTTAGGTTGGAAAAAATTTTCGTTCACACTTCTCCACCCACCGTCGGTGGTTTCTAGAACCGCCCTGGTAGCCCTACCCCCTCCCGGGGTCGCTCAGAATAGCGGGAGGTGGAGAGGTGGGCTTAAAACTGTCATATTTCTACTACTCTTTGACTAATTCAATGCTAAAAAACCATTGTAAAATTCGAATTTTATAAAGCTTCAAATGAAAAGTACATTAACATTACTTTAATAACGATTTTAAGAGATCAACTGCCACATTTAAATTAATTACATTGCCAAATTTAAACAAGTACGAATTACACAGGGTCACATGCACTAAATTTTTTGTACAACTTCATTACATTTGAGTGAAGATTAAAGGAAATACTAGGAGATAACTAGAATATTCATCTAAAATTGTAAAAGGAAGCTGCAGAGAAACTTTCACGACTATGTAAAACCAAACTGAAAACACCTGCACTCATATCATGATTAATAGTCGTTTGTTCAGATTTGACGATTCTTTGGGCCATCAGCGCCGCCCTGGGCAAAAAGGAAAAATTCCGCCCCTGTGAACTGGCGACCTTTGTTGTTTTTTTTGCTCTTCAATTGTAAAATTGCTGCCCTTAAAATTTTCCGCCCCGGGCAAATACTCGGGTCGGCCCCTCCCTGGAGCGGGCCCTGGAGCCATTTTCCATTCTCGAAAAGATTTCTTATTTTTCACACAATATTTAAGAATAGACTGACATAAATACTTAACGTTAGCCTAAACGATTAGTATTTTTATGTTTATTTTTAAAAAGTCATAAATTTTCTAAAATCATTAATTTAAAAATTACACTTAAAAAATTACGTCTTCGAAATATCGTTCCAACACATGTTATTGTTTTGTTAATGAAAATATAAAAAAAAAACACTCGTAAAAGTAATTCATGCTCGTAAATCAATCATTGCTTTATTTTTATTAACGCTTTAAGAAAAGCTATAAGTTATTCCGTTATCTGTATTTAAGTGTTTAAAATACTTTTTTTACGACTTACGCTGGTCTATATAATTTTTACGATACCGTATAATTAATCAATTACTGTATTTTTATTATAGACGTAAATATAAGAAGTTCACATTTTTAGATGTTTCCTTTTTTGGAAATTTTATACCATCTTACTGGCTAGAACCAATAATGGTCATTAAATAATATATTGTTTTAAAGGTTACAAAAAAGTTTTTTACCTGTTTATACGGAGAGGTATCGATTATACCTATTTTTGAAATTGTTCTTATATACGTGCTTATTTTACTTATTTACATCACTTATTCTCTCATGGAAGGACTCTCCGTTGGAAACACGAGGTACTCACACTATGTTGTCATCTCTCTACAATATCTCTGGCTGTTGCAATACGCATGAGTGGTTTCAGAAAAATTTACAGTGGTCATTCTATCCACAAGTTTAAATTATTACATGATAACTTTACATTACATAATTATTACATGATAATGAAATAACTTGAGGCTTCATATTTTAAAAAAATATAATGACATTCAATTTACTAGCTTTGGTGTTTGAAGGAACAATATAACACACAATTCCAGAACATTCTATGTGGAAAAACCGACTTCATTATACCACTGGTCGTGGTAACGTAACAAAGAGCAGAAGTTGACAAAATCTTAGAATTTTCTATTCAGCTAGCAAAGATATCCAAAAATAGACTTCATCACTGAAATGGTCATCGAAAAAGAAATTAGACATCACAATTTAATGAAAATTTTGGAATATTCTATTCATTCACTAGCAAAGATATTGAAAAACCGGTTTCACCATTTAATTAGTGATCGAAAAAGAGACAAAATATCACGTTTTAACTAATGTTCTAGAATATTATATTCTCCAACCAGTTAAATAACCGAAAAACAGACTTAGTTATTGGACTGGTTGATAAGACAGAGGTAGAAGAGCATTATTGGACAAATGTTCTAGAATTTTCTATTCGTCAAATAGCAGAGATATCAAAAAACCGATTGTACCATTGAACTGATTATCGAAACAAACACCAAATAGCATATTTTAACAAAAGTTAAAATAAGGTAAATAGGGTAAAAATAAGGTAGTTTTAATGTAAAAATATTCGCTACGTAAAATTTACAGAATTTTTACAAAAATTCTGTAAAAGTATGGAAATTTCCAACTTAAAAATCCATTTTCGTGTAGTCTTACATTTTGTTAAGGAAAAATACATTTTTAAAATCTGAAATTACAAAATTATAACCGCTAAAAATGTAAATTTACGCAATGATTACGTAAAGTGTATTTATGACGTCATAATCATGCGCATTTTATCATTCATCATGTTTATTTTGTATGGCTTTCTCGAATGCATCTACGTGTATTAGGAAGATTGTGTTTTCTAACTGTTTAAATTAATGTAATTAATAATAATTATAAATTTATGATCGATTAATACACATTTTATAAGAAATTACAATTTGGTAAATAGATAATAAATTAAAAGTAATTGAAACTTATAAATTTGTGTATAAAAAAAAATTTGTGTAAAAATTTGTAGGCTGTGTGTCTGTAAATGTGAATTTTTCTTTGTTGAAATATGACGTGAACCGGTCGTAAAAAAATTAGTAATGTTTTGTGTTTTTATATGTGTAAAAATTATATGAGGATATCATGTTCAAGAGAAGTCTTACTTTATAAAATACTATAAAAGTGACTTTTGTTATTTTAAATATGTATATTATTGATTGTTAAGATTATAATTTTTAAGGAATTTCCTTGTTCAATTTCTAAATTTTAATTTTCTCCTCAAAAGTAGATACCTGACCTTATTAGCAGATGTAAAAATTGGAGAGGCAAATTAAAGCTGATAGTTTCTAATGTATTAAAAACAATGTTGTAACTTTGGTTACTGCAATGTTAACAATAAATTGTTTTCATGATAGACATAAAAAAAATTTACAAACTACATATATATTAAGGCGGTATTCTAGTCTAGAGGTTCGATTTTAAGGTGATTTTTTGGGCGTAATAAAAAAAAACCGTAAACATTTTTAATATCCATTTTTTTACCAGTTTGTTATTGATATTTGAAAAGTATAAAATGTATAAATTTTTAAAAAAAATTTAAAATTGGAATTGGTACATGTCGGCAAAGTGGGGACTAAAAAAAAGGTGTCTCCTGGTTGACGTGATTCCAACACTCGTGGTGATCTTAAACATAAAATTTTACTTAATTCTTAATAAACAAGGATGTATAATTAGTTGGACGTAACCGATTTAAAAAAATAAATTTTTACACAAAATGGCGTCCATTTAAAAAAGTCATTTTTTCGCCTCCTTTTTTTAACTTTGGAAATTTTTGGAATAGTAAAAAAAATTCCAAAAACCCCTACATCGGATTAATTTTGATAGTATTAAGAAAGTCTGTACCAAATTTCAAGTAAATCGGTGCATTAAAATTTGAAATATCATGCCAACCGTATCGAAAAAAGTAGATAGTTTCGAGTAATTTATATAAAAATTTGAATTTAATACTGAAAAGATACACAGTACACAGGGAAAAAATAACCATAACACCGAAAGAATTCAAATTTCCGTAATTCCATTTAGAGGCTTATATTCTTAAAGGTCTGAGCTTTGAAAATATAAAAGAAAAAGAAAAATCATTTTTTTCGAATTTCTTTACTAGAATTCCCCCTTAAAGAAGTTAAAGATAATTGCGGATATCTACAAAGGTAATGGAATTGATGAGATAAGAAACTGAGCTTAAAATGATTATCATCTATGTAGGTACGTAACAGATATAAAATCCAAACAATTTTTAAAAATGATTCTTTTAACAGCTATAAATAATTTAAGTACTTATACAGAATTAAATTTAATAAATTTTCAAAAAATGGCATATATTTATAAAACTATTTTAGAAAATAATAGGCTCATTTTTACGATCTCTCTTTACATAGGCTCATCTGCCTCGATTACACAGAACAGATTATGATTTGATGATTTTAAAAGCAGCATTTTTTTTCGTAAAAAAACCGTAAAAAAGATCAAAAAATTGTCGATCGGTAAAATAGTTTATATGTTATTGTGCGGGTCGTTTACTAAAATCTTGTTTCCAGAAATTCAACTTAAGTTCTGACAAAGTGTATAATACCCATTAGAGTATCTGGCGTTATAATCATTTCTTGATATTTTCCAATAAATCATTTTCTAGAAAGTCGATTTTCCTGACGCGGGAAAGTGTAATGTGACCTTAACACATTAAGGTGACAAATTTCTATGTTTATCACACGTAAATAATTTTATTATTGTTAATCGTTTATATTTTTGTATTATTTTACAAAAAATATTACATTTACAAAAGTTATTACACTTTTATAATTAACAATCATAAATTGTACAAGTAATCTAATACTGGAAACAAGTATCTAATTGTTACTGATACATCTATAGATAATACATTGTAATATTACAAAAAACGATGTAATATTACAATATACTGGTGTAATAATAATATGTAAACTTACAGATTTCATATGTACTTTTGTAAACATACAATGTAAATTAGTAAAAACACCATGTAATTTTGTAAAAACACAGTGTAATTTTGTATAAATACAATGTAATTTTAAAATTTATTCTGTGAATATACATAAACTTTACTGTAAAATTACAGTTTTTTATTATTTACATACTCCCCCTTAAATTACATAAATATTAGTGAAAAATTACATGCATTTTTATGTAAAATATTGTGTAAAATTACAGATAAATATTACATGAGTTAATTAAATTACAGTTGCTTGTGAATTTACAGTACTTTTTATGTACAAAAGTAACCAATGATATTTGCTGTAATTTTACTTTTTACCGTGTAGAATATTCTGTTTGACAACCAGCAAAGAAGATACCATTATTCGCCTTTATTCAAAAGATCATATTAATTATAAAAAATAAATAAAAAAAAATAAAAAAATATTTTTGTATTGTTAAATGGTGAAATTAATCGTAAAAAAAATTATCCCCATTCCCCCATGCTATTCATCCAAAAGAAAATCGCGAAAATTGATTATTTTTCGGCCAATCACACTGTAATAGTACCTTAAGATAATAGAATATGTTTTGACATAAATTATTTATTATTTCTAGTGGAGACTCCGTGTTAAAGTAGAAAATCAATGGGTGCTGATCAGAGTTGTGCGTGTAATTTACACATACTTGTTTTGATAAAAAAACTGTAAAAAGTGTAAAAAACTAAATTTTTTAAATTTAATAGATATGTAAGCGTTATTGATGGCATTCCATATTTCCTATTGAAGTATTTGCTATATTTGCAAAATAAAACTTAATAATTAAGTAATTTGAAAATTAAAAATATAAATGGGGACAAACAGGAAAAAAAAGGTTAGTTTTGATACAGTATTTTATTTAAGAATTCAATATTAAAAAGATTTTTATTTATTCAGTTAAATTTTATTAAAGGTGTCAATCATCTTCATCATCATTATCATCAGTGATTTTATTGTTATTATAATTTAAATAGAGATAAATATGTAGTAGCTTTTTTGATCTGTCAAAACTCAGTTTGTTAATTTGGAAATTTAAGCTTTGTAGTTGGCCTTCCACCAGTAGAAAATCATTTTTGTGTCGACATTTTGTTTACACGTTTTTTCATGTGAACTTATAAATAAGTAATAACCGTCAAAATAAATTGTTTGTCAGTGAAATGACAAATGATTTAAGTATTTTACATTTTTTACAATTTTCTATAATTTTTTACGGATTTTTACAGTTTTTTACGTATTTTACAATTTTTTACATAAAAATGTAAAAAACTGGTTTTTTACAGCACATGGCACAACTCTGGTGCTAATAGATATTTACATCGCCATTTATTAAGAACATTAACAATTAGGTATTATTAAAATTATAAGTAGTGCGTTTTATTCGAATTTTATTTTGATATAACTGAGTATTATAATACTCGCTAAACTAAACCTAAAATTTTGCGTTAGCGTCATGGAAGTCAATATGAATGAGCAACCAAATTTGATAATTTCAAAATTTCCCGTTTTCCCAGACTTTACCATCTTAATAATATTTACCAAATCCAGCGCACGAAGATTTCAAATCAACCATGTCGCGCAATTAGTCGTTAGGTAAACAGCCAGTATTTTTACTTCAAAATCAACCATTTTTTATACTTGATATTTAATTAATAAAAATTAATATTTCTGGAACTCCAGAACCACCCAATTATACACTATTACAATTTTAGCTATATTGGTGGCCGAACCTTGAGAGTATTGTTAAGGAAATATAAAATCAGTATCAGTGCTTCAAAATATGTATTGTATACTTTTCGGTATCGAAACTTTTCTAACGCCATAACTTCAAGTTGATTTTCTTTCTTATATAAATTTAAGACATTGAATACAAAACAATCTAAGTAAAAAGGTATAACTGAAATAGAAAACTTGTATTAAATCTTCTAAGTAATTAATAAATTGTCCCGTAAATTACTACCCCTAATTCGAATTCTATCCACTCTCCAAACGTTGTAAAATATAAATAAGTTTACCATGAAGAACCAATTATAATAAGTACGACAACTTTGTCCAGATGATTTTCAGCAAACGTAGCTTATCTCGATAATGTAATTGTTTCATTTTCCTAATTCGGTTGCTGCTATCTCTTTAGTTCTTTTTACGTTATCGGATTTGCTCATTGTCATTCAAAGTAGATTTGGTAGAACAATATACCAATAATCTTACGGACTACAAAGCTTTGTTATCAAACTAGATAAATTACCTACAGAGAAAGAGAAAAAAACTAAAGCATCGTTTTTCTCACAAGCTAATGTGTAAATAATCTATCTTATCTAAAAGATAAAAATTAGAAGATTATTTTTTGTTTTTTGTTACACAACTATTGTCTAATGTCGCTTAAATATTAACGTACTTTCTATTTTCTTTAATTTTTTTTTCTTCTTATCTCAAGTAAACATTAGGTGAACAACACAGAAGTGAAAATAATGATATTTTTACGAGTCTAGTGAATAATTTTTTGTTTTTTAATGTAACGCTAAATTCTGACCACCATTATTCCGATTTAATCGAAATCACAAAAGTATTTGAAGCACTAATATTTTTAAAGGGATTTCGCAGAAACCGATTGATTGCGGAAGCCTAGATTTTCAAACACCTTGCAATTTGCTCTTTAATTGCAACTATATTTTAACCAATCAAGTTAAAATCCTTGTAGGAGATTTAGTTTAGTGAAAAATCTAGGTTAAGTTCTATTTAGTGGTAGAACTTTATCATAAATCATAACCATTCAGAAAGAATGAAAATTATCATTTATAGTATCCATTTATGAACAACTGGTATATCAGTGAAACCTTATAATTAAATAACATACAATGAAATAAATTTTATTTTATTATCGGTGTAAAATCTTCAACATTATAGTAGTAAACAATAAGAATTACGGCTACAAAATAAATAACATAACAAAGTATAAATGCTTGTCTACATATTACACCGAAAAAATAAAAATAATTTATTATTTTTCTCAACTATATTAAAGTTTTATGTTCATTTAAAAGAAAAGTTATAAAAGTATTATATTGTAAGCAGTGGCGTAGCGTGCCTTGGAGGGGCCCTGTATCAAAATCAGTTGGGAGGGGGGGGGGGCAAATGAAGAGTAAAGACTTCTCACAAAAGAAACAAAAATGCTTGCTTTAAATTAAAATAAATATTTATTAATTATAAGTTATCGTTTCCTCCTAGAAACTGAGCTAGCCAAACTACACTTTTCTTGTCTTTTTCTCGGCAAATTGATTTATTAAATCATCTATAGCTAAAGACGGTTCAAGTTTTTCTAAAATTTCTGCCTCTATAGACAATAGCGGCAAGTCTAATAGCCTTTTCTTCCCCATCGAAGTCCTTAGGTAATTATTTATCAGTTTTAATTTTGAAAAACTTCTTTCAGCTCTTGCAGTTGTAAATGGAAGGGTCAAGAATAGAAAGCATGTTGTTATTACCTCCGGAAAACTGGACGCATGGCTATTGAAGTTTATCAGCAACAATTCCATGAGTTCCTTAATGGAATGAATTTTTTGAATTTCAGATTTTAAGCATGTTGACAGAGCAATTAATTGTTCATAAAGATTAACTGAGATGTCTTTACTGCATTTAACCGACAGTTTTCCGGAAGCGTTTTTTATCACTTTGTTTAAATAAGCTAGGAGTTTCTCCGGTTGTACTACTTCGAATATATTACTCAGGTCACAAAGGCTCTGAAATCTTTGTTTAGTTTGAGAAATTAATATATTTAAACAGCAATAGTATTATATAACTTTGAAATATGATTCCGGGTCTGAAATTCTCTCATCTTGTGACAACTCATCAAAAAAAAAAAACGCTTCGTTACCTTTCGCCTTTTATTTTTAAAAACAGTTGTTACCCCCCACTCTTTTGCGAAATCTCTGGACTCATCTAGCAAACCATTGAATGAATTTTGATTGTTTAAACTATTTAAATACGACATACGTCTTATACTGAAAATATGTAATATTTTTTAATCAAATAATTTAAATATTTTCAATTTGAAGTAAGTTCAAGTTGAAATTCAAAGGTAATATATACAAGGGCTCTATTGCTATATTATCTATAGTCAAATCGTGCTATAGGTATTATCCATAGCCAAATCAGAGGCTAAATGATACTAATGATGCCAATATCCTGTTCAGAAACATTTAATGTGCATCAAATTTCAAAAGAGTATCAGTGATGCGGTAAAGTTTAAATTTTTGAAGTTACCCATATTGCCAATTATTGGGTGCACGCTTAACCCGGGAAAAAACGAGATTGCTTTTTTGACTTTTGTCACTTCTGAAGTGGAAACTCTATAGGCACGTATGACTGTTTTTTTTTTACATGTTTTTTCCCGGAAAGCACGAGATTAAGTGACATTGTGGATAACATTTTACTAATTTTTACTTACACACGTTAGGGGCTTCTGTAACCCGGGGGCCCCGTATCATTGATACGACTGATACGACGGTAGCTACGCCCCTGATTGTAAGATAATCATATTTTTCATTTCCACTTGCTAAGTACAGGGAATTCCGTTTATTTCACACATACATTAACTATTGGTAGTTTGAAAGAAATTTAAATACGACTTAATAGGAAAATGGTCCTTTATTAAAGTATAGTATAATGGGAAGCCTCTTCCGGTGATCACAAAGAGACTTAAAATTTTTTTAAGCATCTGAACTAGATTAATCTATGTTATCAAGCAGCTATTATTTTCTTAAACATTTGCCATCATAGAAAAAAAATTCAAAGTTAATAGTTACCGATTGGATGAATAACAATGTGTTCTATTGTGTTTGGCATATTATTTCAAATCATTAAAAATTATTTTTGGAAAAATTTCAGTTTTTTTACTAGGTTATTATAGTAGGGTAGACCGGGGCAAGTTTGGTACAGGGGCAAGTTTACACAGTTCTTATAGTTCACAAACCGTTAGTCGGGGCGCAGCACTTGCCAGACCAAACGAGTTACCGGGACTGCCATTTGCAATCATATCATTTTGGAACTAGTATTATTATAACAAACAACATAGAACAGAATTTGTGATTTTTATTGAAGTGAGCAAATTTTTACACCACTATGTTGGTGCTAATAATAATTATACTACTAAATCTTTACAATTCATAATGGATTATCTTGTTAGGCCGTTCTTTTACGGTCTGTTAAATGTCAATTTCAATACAAAAATCTATAGATTACATTTTGTTGAAAATATGCCGAAGGGGCAAGTTTACACAAGGCATATGGGGCATGTTTACACATTCTTTAAATCGCGTTTGATTTATTGATTCATCAACGCTTCCTTCCGAATGTACTCCATCTGTTTCCGCAGCACTCTCATCTTCTTCTGGACATGCAATCGATTTCTAAACATGTGTCGTATCTAATCTTCTGGACAACCCATCTCTGAAACATTTGATATTAGGTCTTCTCAAACTCTAGAAGATGTGTGCCCATTTGAGAAAACAGATCCAAGAATAAGAACTAGTAAAGGCAGAAAGAAAAGGTAAAGAAAGATATTTTCAAAAATAAGAAAAGAAAAACGAATTAAAAAGTTGTTTTGCTCTAAAAAAACAAAAATAGTAAAAAAGCAAAAATTACAAAACCAAAAGATGACGGTTCTTGTATATACTGCTTAAAACGATTCAAAAATTCGATACCTGGTGCATATTGGATACAATGCACATAGTGCAAGAGTAAGGAATGAACACTTAATGACTATAGGCATATTGAAACTGATTCAATATTTCTTGTATTTGTGAACCGTGAAAACAATTTTGAATGTGACATTCTAACCGATTTGCAGGTCCTACTCATTATTTCATACAAATTTGTATATTGATTGTCAATTTGTCGTTATTTTATGCTTTTTAGTATTTGAATTTGAAGTTTTATAACTATTACAATTATACAATATATACAATTATACAATTATAGCTGTAATACAAAAAATTAGAATAATCAAAAACCAAAAACTGTGTAAACATGTCCCGGTCTACTATACCTGTTGTATTTTATATTGTTCAACTTATTTAATTTGTCCAAAGTGTTACTGATTTCATATTATTCTGGCCCATTTAAATTAATGTCAAAAGAATTATTATTACTAAAATTATAAGAGTTTTATTTTAGTTTTGCAATATCTAAGAAAGTATAAAAAAAAAATTATTCACCTCAATATTATTTCCTATGGAAACTTCACTTTAATCATGAGCTTATCAGAGTTGTGCCATCTGATGTAAAAAACCAGTTTTTTACATTTTTATGTAAAAAATTGTAAAATACGTAAAAAACTGTAAAAAACCGTAAAAAATTGTAGAAAATTGTAAAAAATGTAAAATACTTAAATCATTTGTCATTTCACTGACAAACAATTTATTTTGACGGTTATTACTTGTTTATAAGTTCACATGAAAAAACGTGTAAACAAAATGTCGACACAAAAATGATTTTCTGCTGGTGGAAGGCCACCCACAACTGACTACAAAGCTTTAAATTTCCAAATCAACAAACTGAGTTTTGACAGATCAAAAAAACTACTATATATTTATCTCTCTTTAAATTATAATAACAATAAAATCACTGACGATAGTGATGATGAAGATGACTGATACCTTTAATAAAATTTAACTGAATAAATAAAAATCTTTTTTAATATTGAATTCTTAAATAAACTATTCTATCAAAACTAACCTTTCTGTTTCCTCCTCTTTGTCCCCATTTATATTTTTAATTTTCAAATTACTTAATTATTAAGTTTTATTTTGCAAATATAGCAAATACTTCAATAGCAAATATGGAATACCATCAGTAACGCTTACATATCTATTATATTTAAAAAAATTAGTTTTTTACATTTTTTACAGTTTTTTTATTAAAACAATTATGTGTAAATTACAAAGTTTTTTACATGTAAAAAACTGTGTAATTTACCCGAAGTAAATTACACGCACAACTTTGGAGCTTATATGGATGGGACACCTCAAAATACCCTCAATATATGACCGGGCAGCAAAACTATTCATAATTAATTCCACCAATTTACTATTTCAATTAACAATTAATCTCCCCACATAGATAAAAACACACTGTATAACGACGAAGAAAAAACTGCTATCTTTCTATATGCTTTATCAGCACATCCATCGACCATCGTATAAACTTATTATGTCAACAAAAAGTTTAGTTCCGTTTATTAAAAAAAAAATTCTTTGTTCGCTTCGCCACTAAACACAAAGAAAACTCCATTGCATGGATTATACTAATAACGATTGAAGCTTTTCTAAATAAAATTGGACTATTTTACTTGTATTTTTATGCTTACTTTTACATGTATATACAGATGTGTTAGTTGCTACTATTTCACGAATTTCACTTTTATTAAAGAATTGTTTACGTCCTTTGAGAATTTTTTGTAATATATTTTATAAAGGATGAAGCCAGTTATTTTCTCCATTTAATTTATTTTTTCCTTATAAATAACCTATTCGATATAAATTAACCGGAAAATTTTTACTTTATTTACCTACATAAAAAGAAGAAAATATTATTCCATATGGGAAAATATAATTCTCCTTCCGATCAACTTAATAATTTAGGGACTACTTGTTATTTACCTATATATATTAAATGTATCAGTGCTGTCTTTACCCGACGGGTACGTTGGGCAAGAGTTCAGGGTCCCCAACCTGACGAGGCCTCGGACTGATGTTCGTAAAACTGTATGTTAGATGCGATCTTTGGGTTATCATACGTTACCATACAGCAAAATATAGGTAGGAAATTTTTTTTTTAATTTTATTATTCGTCATATTAAGTTTTCGTTTTAAATAATATTTATGACAGTTATAATTTTGATGTACATGTACATGCAAAAAATCATGCATTTGCATCCATAAACTTGTGCAATAAAATGTTGAACGGATTTGTATTGATAAAGTTATTAATTATACACAAATATTTTTGTGGTTTGATATTTCTTTGTAGATTTCTATAGCTTTTCTAAGAAGACCCTTAAACGCAATTTGCACAGGGGGCCCCTAGGCAGTTTAATACAGCCCTGAAACGTATAGTCGCACACTATTAACGTTTATAGAAGGAATGTGTTTTAAAACTGAATTGTGTTGTTTTTATTCAATAAAAACAAGCAACAGAAACCAATATTGCCTAAGGCCTTTTTCATTTTATTTTTCTTTCAAATTTTTTTTAACTTTGTTTTTATAGTTAAAAAAATGTATTTTTGAATTAAAAATTTTTATTTTTTGATTTAAAGAAAAAAAATCAAAGAACTGTTTAATATTTGAACAAAGAATTCATTTCAAAAGTGTACAATTTCTTATCTGACCATTTTTCTTTTCTGAACTGATGTAATTTTAGGTTTAGTGACCCAGAAAATTTGTTTTCTTCAAAAACCGTTTAATTTTCTAATTTCTGAGCACCCGTCAAAGCTGTGCGCTGTGAGCCGTAAAAGATATATCTTCTTTTTTTTAGGCTTCGATTTGTATACCAGGTTTTCCGTTTGGATGTATACATACGGTTTACATGTAAATTGATAACACTGAATTCCCATAAGAAAAAAGTTATGTCACAAGAAAGAAAGAAATGAATGTCGCAATTTTCAAGCAATTTATATTTTCACATGAATATTTGTGTCATTTTTTGTAAATTCAAGAGCATATTTTAATTTCTTTTGGAAATCAATATCAAAATTAATATAAATACGGAAAGAATGTTCTGTTAAAGAAATAGTGCAGATAATTTCGTGGAAAAAAATTACTTTATAAAAAAAAATTTCCAAAAACATAAACACGTTTATCCAAAGCACTCTTGTGACATAAATTTTTCCTTATGGGAATCCAATGTTATCAATTAACATGTAAATCGTATGGATGCATCCGACCGGGACACCCCGTATATGTATGGTTTATTTTTATAGTGGCATAATTGACTATTTCAAAAATAGATGAAGAATATATATATATATATATATATATATATATATATATATATATATATATATATATATATATATATATATATATATATACCATATGAGTTTTTCAGGAGTTGCCATTCGATTTATTCCTAAAATATGCATCTACTCGAAAAAAAGTTTATACAAAAAATATTCAAAATAGAGGGGGCCATTCACGAAAAATTGTTCCAGACTTCTAGAACTCACGGTTTTTTAGGAATAGAAAAAAATTTTTTTTTTCAAATGGGAACATATGTTGAGATGTTTTTTAAAAATTAGTTTATTACTTCAAACTACCAATTATGCTAAAATTTTCATTATTTTATTTCAAATTTTTTAGAAATTGCATTTTTAAGTTTTAATTTTCAAAATCCGTGGTAAGGTTTGTCTAACCGAACGCAAAACATACGATTTATTTTGAATTTATATACTAAAAAAAATAGGAAATAAATTGTAATGGTATATTCACATTAGCATCTTACAGTAACAGAAAATTTATTAATTAAATACATTAATTACCAAAATAATTTGTAGCTTTTCCTCAAATATTCAACTTAATATTTAATAAACAGGCCATCACATTACAACTGTGATGGTAATATTTAATTTTACACCATATTAAAGAAGTCAAAATTTCTTACGTGTGAAATTGGCATTACTAGATTCATAGATTAGGCAATATGCATATAGAGATGTACAAACAGCTGTCATATTTGTCAAACTTAAATTTTTAAACTCTTTTAAAAAACGAAAGTAAAAAAATTATCCAAAAAAATATTTTTAATATAAAAATTTTCAGGATTGCGGTATGTATTTATGCCGTGTGTAATCAAATTGCCTAATTGTTTTATTGCTTCTGAGACTACAAAAGCAGCGCAGCCGTTGTGATCAGTTTTGAAAAATAAAAATTTTTCCCCTCCAAAATAAAATTTTTTACGCACATTTTACGTTTTAGGGCTTCTGAATAATTTTGGTTTGGTGTCTGTCCGTCTGTGTGTTACCAGTTTGCACCAGGTGACATAACTTCTGGACTATTCAATTCATTTTTATGAAATTATCAGAAATTATGCGGTCTGTTTCCTAGATGGTCCCCTACAAATTTCATTGCATTCGGAGTAATAGTATCCACGGCACTACCATGAAATCCTATTAAATGTCAATGTCTTATTTACTGTTAATCCCATTTCGCTCAATTTTTTATGAATCGTTTTGTTCATTTATTTTTATTAATTTATGTACCTATATTAAATTACACAAAGATATATTGGGCATTAAATTACCAAGGTGCTTTTACGAGTACGAGAAAGCTGTGTGCCACACCCCATTGGCAGCGTACAGGGCGTACAGTGGACTTTCGGAGATTGTCCAATCGCAAATTGTCCATATTTCAGTGTTAGGGATTTAAACATCGTATGTTTACGTCACACGAACATTGTATTCACAAAAATTGTGTGTTTGCAGTATTCGTGTGACGTAAACGTGCGATGTTTAAATCCCTATCACTGCAATATTGACAATTTTTGATTGGACAATCTCCAAAAGTCCACTGTATTTTAGTATCTTACACAACTGCGAAATTTTTTTATTTTAGTTTGTAACCAAATGATTATGGATCATTATCTTGGTATACTTATTTGTTGGATGACCACTTGTCATTTTATTGTTAATTATTTTGTTTTGATTAATATTTAGAATTTTTCAGGATATAAAATAAAATACATTTTTCATAGAATGATTATTTTTTCCGGCAAACATCGAAATTACAGTATGTCGACGTGTTCTACAATTTTCCCTCGGTGCCATTACAGGATTTCATAGATTTTTCAATTTTTCTTCTTTCCTGATAATAAGTTGAACGTAAAAATCGCATTTTACATTTGACTTCTGGTACACCTGATATGATCATTGCTTTTACTTTTATAGGACGTTCCCCGCATGGCTCTATTTTTAAATAAGGGAGATTTTGTATTCCACAGGCATTCAAAATTTCTAAATTCCTAAATAAATTTTATTCTTGTTTCCTTTGGACTTTTCTGTCATTTTTATTTAACCTATAAAATAATTTCCATTTAAAATTATACTTATTTTTAATAATTACATAATATGAAGTACTTACTTGATACATTTCAGGATGATACATTTTAGTTATAAATCCATATCAATACCAAAAATGGAATAAAAATTAATAAAATTTGCCAAGTTAAATAGCTGAAATTCTAAATTTCTAATTTGGCAATTTTTGCATTTATGCTAAAATAGAGTCCCTATAATAAATAGAGTCATGACATGTGGTGAACACTGATTGGTTCCGGCATTTTTTGTCTAACGTTGGGTTAAAGAAATTGAAAATAAGTTAAAAAATATTTAACAAAAACCATTTAGTTTAACCTAGAAAGAATAATTAAATTAATTTTTTTTAATTGTTCATAAATTCATAACCTATTAACAATAATTATGTACTCAAAAATATTTACACAAACATGTGATAATTAATTTCGAAGCTTCCCGCTCTGTTTTGGAAAGAATATGGATGACATGTCACAACTCTATTTATTATAGGGACTCTACGTAAACCTATACGGTAAAGCCATCTATTTTGCATAAATACAATTACCGCTTACCTACTTTCCGTAATTATCAGACTGTTTGACCTAGGCGCTCTTAAACTCATCAAAACTTACTTAAATAAATCATTTTTAAGCGCGAAAGTTGTAAAATTTGACAAAAAAACTTTAGATAAAAATTTTTATTTTTTTATTTTTTGTTTCTGTTGCTTTATTGAATAATTTTTATCAACAAATAAGTATACTATTCCATTTAAAAAAAGGTAAGTTTGTATCATAGCTCGAAAACCATAAGAGCAATAAAGCTCCTGATTATCGCAATTGGTTGCCCCCGTCGATATCTACAACTCTTATTTTAACAATTTTTCGATTAAATCAACGGTTTGGCTGTAATAAAAATGGCAACTCCCGAAAAAATCAGCCTATATATATATATATATATATATATATATATATATATATATATATATATATATATATATTCTTCATCTATTTATATATATATATATATATATAAATAGATGAAGAATATATATATATATATATATTCTTCATCTATATATATATATATATATATATATATATATATATATATATATATATATATATATATATATATATATATTAGTATAAAAATAAATAATTATTGATTATACCATAAACTTTCTTTGAAATAGTCGATTATGCCACTTTCAAAATTAAACATACATATAATATGTATAATACTAGGCTAAAATACATCATCATCGGCCAAAAGAAAAAGAAAACTTTCCTTGATAGCTGATAATATGTAAAAGGATTTAGATCAATTAAAATTTCTTTAGAAATAATTATTTAAAATGTGTCTTTTTATCATTCAGTTCTGAATAATCTCTTACACTTTTAAATTGGAAAAATGGAAAAATTGTACTATGAAGCAGGGGAGGTAGCAACGGAATAATTAAGAAATTGTACGCAGGTTGGGTTGAAAGGGATTTGGACTTTTTCATTAAAATTGTTACCGTTATATTTAAAGAAAACAGTACCCAGTACCTATTCGAAAAATTGAGAAATAAATACCTTCATCAAAAACAATTATAGATACAATAACGAAATCGACCTTTAACAATAATCCAGCTTTATATGTTTACCAACAAATTTTGAAAATATTCCTGAACATAGGAAAATATCGATTTGGATTTTAAATAAAATACGCAACTAAGTATAACACTAGAACGGACACATGGTGCGTTCGTAGTTAGGAGCGTTAGGGTTGCCAACTGTAGTTTTTTTTTTTAATTAAAAGCTTTATTTGCTTCAAATAGTATTATACAGCCACTTATTATTACAATATTAAACTACTTACAAAAGTACCCTAATGACACCACAAGGATCAGAAAGGAGTTGGATGTTGCTCCGGGGATATCAGAGCAGGAATGTAGACGAACAGTAGTCCCACGGTTCATAGGTATCACCAACCGTAGTTTAAAGTATTATACTTTATTTCCAGCAAACATAATATTTCAAATGCTATAAAAAAAAAAAGAAACGCCGTGAGCAGCGGAGCCCCATCACAGAAGTCGAATTTTTCCCTTCATCTTCGGTATCTTCAAGATATCTAAATGTGATTGAAAGGCTACAAGCGAATTGTCATTTTGGTGGTTTCAAAACTGATGATGAGTGTTCGGCTGATCGAGGAATTTAATAAGACTTGAATGTACTATTTAATAAGACTTGAATGTACAAAGATTTTTATGAACATATTCAAAATTCACAAATAATTTCCGATCGAGTGAGTGCCCGGAAGCGTATACCTATCTCTAGAAAAATCTTTCCAGCCATCTAATTTTTTTTAACTATGACGCATCCGAAAATTAATCCTGAAAAAATAATATGTTGCATGGATCATATTAAGAAGGCGGCAAAAAAATTTTGACAATTATACCATAGCTACAAGTTGATAAAAAAAAAATATTAAAAATTTAACCATTTTTTTTTTTTTTTTTGGAAGGGAGGCGAGATTATATTTTTTTGAAACTGAAAATTGTTTTTGAGACATACCATCTGAAACATATAAAAACTTCAACCAAATCCGTCAAGCAATTCAAAAGATTTTTCGACTTTTAAAAAATAATTTTTTACCCACAAGGGGTAAGTTTTTAATGGCTGAAATTCAGTAAATTTCAATTTTATGTCGACAGCAGCTAGCAGCAAAAAAAATTAACCCAATTCAAATTCAATAGAAAGACATACGTGCAAGGAAGGGCATTTCTACCCATGCTTACCTGCCGGTACCCTTTGTGTTTTTTTTTTTAATATTAAAAAAAGGATTTGAAGATATTTTTTCTTTCCAAAAAATCCAAAATTCCTACTTTATAAAAATATAAAACACATACCTATTAGTACGGGAGGTACTGGCGCATGAGTACCAAAAACTATTCCACCTCAATTTTTTTATGCGATCCTGTTGACATTGCCCTACTGATGATATAAATGCATGTTGCCAGGGGGCAACCCGGGGCCATATTGCTTAAACCGGAAGTTGTTCAAACAATCGCAAGGAATTGTTATTTTTCAACCGGACAATTTTTTTTTATATTCTTTATTGAAACACAAATTAAAAAGGTCCTATGACTTTTTACGATAAAGTTAATAGTTTCGAGATATAAATTTTTAAAAGTTCGAAAAATCTCAAATTTGGGTACTTTTGACCCATTAAAAATATATTAAAAAAAATAATAAAATATAAATAATATTTTTTTTAATTCTTTATACAATAGTTAATAATATCCTTAATAGAGATTTAAAAAAATTTCATTGTTGATACCTGTTTTTTAATTGTTAATTTCGCGCCCTCACAAGTATGCGTCCCCTACCTTTAAAATACCTTTAAGTATTTTTTCAACCGGACAAATTTTTTTTATATTCTTTATTGAAATACAAACAAAAAAGGTCCTATGACTTTTCACGATCAAGTTAATATTTTTAGAGATATGAATTTTTAAAGATTCACTATTTTTCGAACCTCTAAAAATTCATATCTCTAAAAATATTAACTTGATCGTAAAAAGTCATAGGACCTTTTTTGTTTGTATTTCAATAAAGAATATAAAAAAAATTTGTCCGGTTAAAAAAATACTTAAAGGTATTTTAAAGGTAGGGGACGCATACTTGTGAGGGCGCGAAATTAACAATTAAAAAACAGGTATCAACAATGAAATTTTTTTAAATCTCTATTAAGGATATTATTAACTATTGTATAAAGAATTTAAAAAAAATATTATTTATATTTTATTATTTTTTTAAATATATTTTTCATGGGTCAAAAGTACCCAAATTTGAGATTTTTCGAACTTTTAAAAATTCATATCTCGAAAACTATTAACTTTATCGTAAAAAGTCATAGGACCTTTTTTATTTGTATTTCAATAAAGAATATAAAAAAAATTTGTCCGGTTGAAAAAGGACAATTCCTTTCAATTGTTTAAACAACTTCCGGTTTAAGCAATATGGCCCCGGGTTGCCCCCTGGCAACATGCATTTATATCATCAGTAGGGCAATGTCAACAGGATCGCATAAAAAAATTGAGGTGGAATAGTTTTCGGTACTCATGCGCCAGTACCTCCCGTACTAATAGCATTTTTATGCCCGGTTTTTCAGTGATAGTTTAAACCAAAGATTATAGTTAAACTCGAGTTTATCTCATTTTTCAGTTTTACAGTGTGAGTTTAAATATGGCCGCTAGTTTAAACTACGTTTAACTTAAACGGCCGATATTCGTGGTTTAAACTACACATTTAGTTTAAACCTAGGAAACGTCAAATATTGTGTTTAATTTTCGGTTAAATAAAATATAAAAATAATGTACTTCGAATCCGATTTTGATTTTTATTCAAGATTTCGAATGCAAAAAGAAATTACTTGTTTCGTTCTGGAGAAAATTCTCCTTCATATACCTACAGCATGTTACAAACTGACATGTTTCTTTTCTTTTTAAATTAAAATCATTAAACTGAAAACTATTATAAATGTAATATTTTTTAGGAATAACGCATTATCTCTTGAAATAACGTTCTTGTTGACATTAAGATATTATGCAAGTGGGGGTATGCTTATAATATATGGAGATTTCGCAGGAGTATCGAAAAATACTGCTAGTAAAGTAGTGAAACTAGTATCCCACAATATTCCTCTTAAATTTATTTAATTTCTTAAATTTCCAGTGTCAGACATGGAATTTTTATAGCACTGACAAATGCAAACAAATTTCACAGCCTAATACCTTTTTTTCTGACACACTTTAAAAATTTATAGCAACTTAATGTAATTTTTAAAAAAATATTCAAATATATACATTTAAATTATATTCAAATGGTAGATGGCAAAAAAGCCAAAAGTAGTAATTTACTATGGTTACTTAGTTTAAACTCCGTTTAAATAAACTACAGTAATATTGACACTGTAAAACATCGGTGGTTTAACTGCTTAGTTTAAACTTGAGTTTAGCTAAACGTGGTTTACATAAACTCAAGTTTAAACGGCTACTGAAAAACCGGGCATTAAACTTTTTAAATTACTTAATATTTATGTATTGCATTTGTTATAAAAGTAAGTTCATTTTTTTTAATTTTTAAATTTACTATACGCCTACTTTTATTAACGTATAAAATTAAATAATTTTAAACACATTTAACAATACCATTGAATTCCGATGTAAAAATGGTAGAAGTGGGGGGGGGGTAGTAATGTGGAATTATGTGGAATTCCTTAATGCTTTTAAAACACATTTAACAATAGCATTCAATTCCGATGTAAAAATGGGAGAAGTGGGGGGAAAAGTTATGCGGACTCCCTACAAGGTACTAGCTGGATACTAACTCAATACATGTACAAAATTTCAGCCCTCTAGGTTTACTTAGAGAGTCTCTAGGCGTGTTAGAAAAAAAGCAAAGAAATCAAGGAAATATTGGCGTAAAAATCGTGGGGGTAAGGATTAAAAGTTTAAACATCTAAAAAGCAGCGGCTGATTAACTTAGCTTATACACAAAATTTCAGCCCTCTAGGTTTATTGGGGGAGATTTTGACCCGAACGAAACTGTTATAAAACAAGAAAAATAATGTTCTTTTTTGTATAAAAATGGTGAAAAAAAGGCTTAAAAGTTGAGACCCCCTAAAGGACTCCCTTGATACTAACTCAATCCGAATACAAAATTTCAGCCCTCTAGGTTTATTTGGGTGACCTGTGCGAGTGGTACAAACATAGAAAACGTCGAAAAAGCATGAAATTGTAGCTTAAAAATGGTGGGGTGGGGGTAAATTATTAAAACCTCCAAAAAGCAGACCCTAGGTACGAACGCTATCAACATACCAAATTTGAACCCTCTAAATTAATTATGGGTTAATTTTGGGAGGCTGTGGACGTGTTAGATCCAGCCAAAATACTTTTTCCCCCCTCTACTCCCTCCAAATCATCCTAGGAAGCTGAATTTTGGATATGTTATAGATAATTGACCGAAACATTATAGTTTGGAAAAGTTCTATGGTTTTGTTTCCCCCACCACCCCCTTAAAGGTTGGGTCGGATCCCAAATTTGACCCCACTTTAATAATATAGGAGAGCTCTACACATGTCAAAAGGCAGCGGCAAAATATATATATATATATATATATATATATATATATATATATATATATATATATATATATATATATATCAGACATTTTTTTCTACATAATCGTGTTCTACGGGTCCGAAAACGGATAGCGGCCGTAGTCTCGCCTCTCGCCGTTGTTATCTTATAGGCTGTATAAGTCTAATTTTTTCAAGGGAAAATTCGACTAACAAGGAAAAATTCGACTACAAATGAAGTAGGTATGCCAAAATTATTTTATATATACACTGAATTTTAACTAATACTTAATATTAACATTATGACGGTCATCATAACCTATAATGACAATACGGCCAACTGGTAGACTATTTCGATAGTGTAATTGTTGGCGTCGTACGACGCGATGTGTGAGTTATTAAAGTTTCACTTGACGTTTTTTGACGTCGCAGGCCACCAAGGTTTTAAAAACATTCGTTTTTGACGGTATTACCCAAAACTCATTATTTGGTGGCGGGTCTCAGTTGCGTTATGTACCTACTATTTGGTAGGAACTTGACAAGAATTTGATGCAGCGTGACAACGGAGAGAGAGGTGTCAAAAATGTGTGACCTCTTACGTGACATATTTTAGGTATGGCTCCTTAAGGAATATAACACACATATTTGTTGAAGCTTCTTTTTTTTAATTTATTAAAAAAAGGGACTATATCTGGAAAAATACCTTATTTTATATCTGCTTAGTACGTAATAAACGTAATATGTATTTGTTTTCTTTATGCATCCTGGACATTACCAAATATATTTGCAAACTGATCCTATGCTTCGCTTTAGACACCCTAAAGCTCTTGCAGCTCCTCCTTGACTAATTCATTTTATTAATATTTTACTTTTAACATTCTAAATGACATCCCAAGTACCGGGGCTAATCTAACACTAGCTATGAATTTATGTTATGATAAACTACACTAAATATATTTAAATTGGATTGGTACATTTAAAATATGGTAAATAATATAAGCTCGAAAGGTTCCAGGAACTGCTAACATATATAAAAATATAATACATGTCATATGTTTATTTTCTAGGTCATTTGGAGCATGTTTGTTCTCTATCATGTTATTCATATTTTTTTTTTATTCCATTGACAACTAGACAGATTTTCCTGTCCTTGTTTTACATTGCTCAAATCCTTTTAATTATTCTTTTTCTTCATAACAGTATTCATTTGTTTTAATGGATAAACATTCGTTATATGATAGTATAACATATGACACATATTTGTTTGCTTATAAACTTTAGCCTACAGTATTGATAAGTACCTATATTATACTTACTTTATTACGAACTCAATATAAAAATTCATTCTTTAACCAGACAGTATTCTTGTAAATTTTAACAAAAATTTTTGCTTAGAGTAATGGTGTGAAATTAAAAAATTTAAAAAACGTTCATGGTAGCAAACGCATGCAAGTAGCTTGTAATAATCTTGCACTTAACATCTTTTGGAGAAAATTTCGAATCCTATAAAGCCATGAAGCATCTTTAAATTATGAAGTTTCATGGCATTTGTGATACTTTTCTCCTTTTTAAATATGAAAATCTATTTTTTCTTCCGAAATGAACATTTTCGCACACATACTAGATTTTAGAAACTTCCTGAACATTTTTGGTATCATGTCTATCTGTCTATCTATCTATCTGTTTGTCTGTGTGTTCGAATATTCCACAATGTGTTATAATTTCAGAGCTATTCAATCGGGGAGATGAAAGC
This sequence comes from Brachynemurus nebulosus, assembly GCA_035578155.1. NCBI lineage: Eukaryota > Metazoa > Arthropoda > Insecta > Neuroptera > Myrmeleontidae > Brachynemurus > Brachynemurus nebulosus. The sequence continues at coordinate 13,958,556 of JAPWDM010000011.1, read as the reverse complement.
CATAGAGCTATTGGGAAGTCCCATTAAATATTGATATTTTATTTAGTAATCATCCTATTCAGCTCAAATTTTAATGTTAGGCCTTAGTGGGGTTCTCCTCTCACAGATATGTTATCGTTTATCTGTGTTGGTGAAAATTTATGTATCAAGCCAAAGTCAGGGCCGTAGATAATATTGTCTGAGGGTCTGGTAGCCTCTAAAAATTTTAAAATTTTATTGCATACATATATGCACATATTCTGCATACGTAATATTCAAAATGCAAATGCAAAATGAGTAACGTAAAATTCAAGAATATTCTAATCGCCAACTAGCAGAAATATCAAAAATAGACTTCATTATTGAATTGGTCACTAAAAATGAGATTAAGCAGCACAGTTTGACAAAAATTCTAGAATGTTCTATTTGTCAACTAGCAAAGATATCGAAAAATCAATGACAGCATTTAATTTGTCATTAAAAAAGAGGCCAAATAGCATATCTTGACAAATGTTCTGGAATATTATATTCGTCAGCAAGCAAAGATATCCAAAAACAGTCGTTGCCATTGAATTGGCCACCTAAAACGAGACCAAATAGCACATTTTAGTAAATTATCTAGAATATTCTATTTGTCAACTAACAAAGATATTGAAAAATCGATTGCACCATTTAATTGTCCAACCAAAATTTAACTAATAATATAAACTAAATGCCCCATTTTGGCAAATATTCTAGAAAAAGTTCTATATAGAATAGAATATTCTAGAACATTTAACAAAATGTGATATTTCGTCTTTTTTCCGATGACCAATTAAATCGTGCAATAGTTGACGAGTAGAATATTCTAGAATTTTTATCAGTTTCCACTATTTGGCGTCTTTTACGATGATGAATTCGATGGTGAAGTTGGTTTTTCGACATCTTTCCTTTTTTTCTAAAAATCGCCACTTATATTCATTAATATAACATTCAATTCCGTTTATCTTTACTTATCCTTATTCCGTGAAATATCGTTATTTTCGATATCGATAATTTTCAATAATGAAAACCACACTTTAGTAGTCATAATATGTTCGGAAAACCCATAACTTGCTTCGCTTAAGCCTTCAAAAATTTCATTTTTTTTCGTAACGTCGCACTGTTTACGAGATATTTACGACTGAAAGTTTACAATTACGAAAAGTAACGAAAACTAATCTTTTTTAAATTTTCTATTGGTAACTAACTTAATGACACTAATGGAGCTTAAAGTGACCAATTATAACCAATTTATGGTACGTAACTCGGTATCGATAACTTTCGGTAACGAAAAGTAGTTTTTGACAGTCGCAGTATATTTGAAATACCCAGAACTTTGCTTCGATTAATCCTTCAAAAATTTCGTTATTTTTTCGCTATGACGCTCCGTTTACGAGATATTTACGATAATGACAGGTATCTATCATTTAAAAGCAAACATAACAAAGTCATTTACATTAGTCACTTAGATAATCCCAATTCGGAAGTACTTATTGTGATAATATTCACATATTAGCATATTAGTAGATAGCTTTTTTTAAAAAAAGCAACATCCCCAATTTATACTTGTGCTCTATCTGTCTCTCAACGTTTTCGAGACATATTTGAAAAATTCAATATTTACCCTAATTTTTGAAGTGCGATTTCACTCTTTCCAACCGTTTTTTCACAGGTATAAAAAATACGTGTCGCTTATTTTTTACTGTTCTACAACATATTCGTTTCAATCACGAGTAAATTAGTCGACTACAAAGTTTAGTTAACTAATAATAAACTAAAGTAATGCTGATTCTAATTAAATGATATTTTTATAATGTAGATTTTTGCGAGCGGCCAATGTGTGTCTCGATAAGTGTGCATTTCATGTGTGTGTCCGAACTAGGTCACACTTTAAGAAGTTCTGGTATATTATTTTAAAGATTACGAATATGAGGAACCTGTGTGCCATACGCCGATCCCATTAGCAGTGTATTTTCAATAAGTTACATTATCAACATCTATGTTAAAACGCGCAAACACATGTCAAGTGTTATGCTATTAGAGCCGCTGTCAAAAGCGCGGTTGATATCATAAGCATTTTTTTTATATGTAGGCGCTATACTAGTAAAGTTATTTTTTTAAGGTTTACACGAATGCTGCCTAGTTGAGGAATGAATTTTTATATTGACTTGATATTTGATAATATGAATGACATATGAGAATATCTTGTCAAAAAGGAAATAAATTTTTACCCATTAAAACAGATGAATACTTTTATAAAAAAGAAACAAGCAGATTAATTACGAGGATTTGAGCCATGTAAAACAAGAACAGACAAATCTGTTCAGTTGTCAATAGAAAAAAAAAAAAGATGAAAATGAATAACATGATCGAGAACAAACGTGCCTTTAATGACCTAATAAACATGAATAATAAACAGACAACATGTGTTTGTTATATTTTTATGTAGGTACGTACTGTTATTTGAATATTTCCAGTTCATATTACATAAATATATTATGGTAAATTTGAATGGCTACCAGTATATATTTTTAAATAAAATGTTAACAAAAATAGAGCAAAACAAGAAGTTTAAAATAAATAGAACTATGAATAAAAAGTAACAAAATATTTTGTGCTTTCATTTTGCTCTTTCATAAAGTTATTATTTTTATATAAATAATATATAATTTTATATACAAAAATATCTAATTTTAACCATAAAATTCTAAGCACTTGTCCCTGATTAATTCGTTTTGTATACCCTATGCAGTTATATTTACAGAAAATAAACCGTATGTTAATGTATCCCGTGTGTCACCAGGTCAGATTGATCGAAGTCCTATCTCCGTAAACTTATGTTGTGGAACGTAGAATGATATGACTGTAGAACGATGAAATGTCCCGAGTCCGTTAGGTGACGTTTCTTGTTGTTCTAAGGTCTTCTTGTTCCAGAATCTTCCAGTTTTCTTGGCCTAATTCCTTTTTAACTTTGTTACTATCACTAACTTAGTTTAACTTTGTTAATTTGGAAAAATTGCTCAATGAAAACGAGGAGTTCTTTTAATCAATTATTATTAATTCAAAATTAATAAAAATTTACATAACAAAATTTATTATTGAAATTCAAAACCGACATAGATTTTACAGAAATTTGATATTTGATACGGACTGAAAATTGGTGAATTGAATGCGTGTATTTATAACAAGAAAAATGCAAGGTTTACTATTTTAATTTGGTAGAAGAAAAACTTGTGTGCTGCTGAATCATTTCCAGGACGGAAATGGCTGTCTGGAACGCATCAATGTACACCAATATTAAATAAAGCGTATCTTTACTGTAGCTTTATTTGTTGAATAAATAACGAACGTCATCTTGTGAATATGAGTCACATGAATGCAAATGTATGCACGTGTATGAATATTAAATAAAATTTGTGAACTGTGATTCGTGATACATATTATGTAAAATATCGTGATATCAGTAACAAGTCAAGCTGTAAACTACAAGCATATACATATATGTGTATGAACCTATAATATTATTAAGCTGTTAATGCCAGAATGATTCACTAAAGTTAAATATAAACTAGTTAGGTATACATGATAATTAAACTGTAATATCACAGTATTATATTAAAGTGTATAGTACACGGTCGAATCTAATATACGGGGTGAACCGTAACGACTGTCCCAAATTACACCAGTTATTAATACATGACAAACTAAACAAAAACCTTGATACCACTTTTTGCTAGAATGTATAGTTTCGAAGAAAATAACTTTTAAAAAAATTTTGAGAACGACTGGTTACCTACCTTTTTACAAATAATGTTGCGTATGACCACCATCTGTTCGTACACATGCATTCAGTCGACGTATTCATAATTCACGGACACGATAAAATATGCCAACGTCATTTCGAATGATTTCGAAGGTTTGCTCTATGCATATCGGCTAATTGGGGGACAGAGTAATTGGCCATTTTCCTTATCAACCAAAATCTAAAATCACAACTAACACGTAACAAAATAGTTTTATAAAGAGTTAATATTCACTAAACACACACTAAATTTAACTAATTACTTACAATTAGTATAAGCCGAGAAATTGCAATATACTATGTTAAAATCCGTTTTTCAATTGTCCTAAGCAATATACTTTGACCCACACTCTTTACCTAGCTAACCTAACCACCTACAAACCTAACCATTATATTTATTTTTTAAAAATTTTATTTATTTAGAACTTTCATAAACTTTCATTACACTTTTGTTTCTAATATTTTTTAACAATTCAGTATTTTTACAGTTTCTTATTAATAAATAATAATAAATAACACAAACAATTGCATTAAATGAATTGTTATATCAGAAATGTCAGTAACATTAAAAGTGTGATAATTAATAATAAAATGCAATTTTTTTAAATAAAAATATGCCCTGATTAACTCTTTAAATACAATAATTTCCAGCCACATTTGTTTCTTTTTTTGGAAAATATCGAAATTATTGAATGACATAGTATATTGCAATTTAGCCGTATAAGCTCTAAACAAAAATGTAAAATCAGTTACTAATCTGTTACCAAATTATCCGGAATAATTTAGAACTTCAACTGCACTTCAACAGCACTTCAAAAAAAAAAAAAAAATGAACAATTAACAAAGTACTTTTTCACGCCCATGTGTATACATACATATTTAATTATACAAACGTGAGCATGCGTCAAAGTGGTCAAAATCATCTACGGGATCTACGGTATACCTTTCGTCACAGATTTTCGTTACGATACATACATAATACATATTACATGAAGGTCAAGTCCACAAGTCTATGTACATATCTATCGAGTCAACCTGCAGCAAACATGGTCATCAACTCTCACACGTCGTCACACACACGACACCACAGAATATTCAGAAACAAACTTCGTATCTCTGTACTAGCTTTCTCAATGTGGACAACAGCTTACGTCACAAATGACCTAATTTCCCACCACTGCAAACGCACATGTTAAACATAAATCTCGTATCAATGTATGCGTGTGATTACAGTTGTGTTTGTACCGACATCACACTCTGTCCGTGGAGGGAGACGACTACAGTGTATATGTATACCAGTGTTAGGGTACATGCATATTACTATATATGTATTTGCTTATTGTTAAAACTGGTTGATAACAATCGATCTGAACACGGTTATAGTTGCTGTGTGACTGACACACTTAAGCGGTATCGAACCACTCACTGGCACACTGCTATCCACAGTTTTTTAAACTAACGCTTAGGGCTTGCACGACACATACTGAAAAAAACCAATGCATATGTATGTACAGCTTGCTCATTTCTACTTCGCGGCTGGACTTTGAACCTCACGCATATCTGTATATGTGTTAGTGTGTATCAGCATGTGTACAGAGTGTAAGTACACAAATACTACTACAGTACTTCAATACTTCGTATACAAATAGGTTTCTGCGCCGATTTTGTGACCCGTCAAGTAAAACTGAACAAGCTGTATGCTAATATAATTAAACCAGCGATTCTAAAACGATGACCTCGAATTTTGAAAATTAATTTTTTCAAAAACCAAGCACCATAAAAAACTGGTATTAAGATTTTGTGTTCAACTTTTTGTGGCCTATCATCAATTTTAATTTGGGGCAGTTGTTACGGTTCACCGTGTATAATTCAAACTACAATGCAAGAAATTTTACCTCAATCGTAAAAAACAATTGTTTGAGCAAGAGAGAATACGAAATTCGCTATTATTAGTATTAGTATTAGAGACACCATTTATATTTTAATCTAAAAAGATTTTGCTAAATGTCCCTAATGTAATCGTGATTATACTATAAATTTACCTTCAGTCTGGTTACAAAATTGACACTACAAAACGTTTCGGCGTCTTCACAAAGATTACGAACGGATAAGTGGAATATTATTACCTATACATATAATAAAACTGTAGCGAGACCATATCTGTACATGAAATTATTTCGAAAGTTGTACTGGTACTATAAATAGTTATCGATGTAGATATCAAAACAGCGATTTTTAAAATTCTTGTCTGTCTATCTGTCTGTCTGTTCACGCATCATGCAAAAACTATTGGACGGATTTTAATGAAATTTGGTGTGACGATAACTTATTACCTAGGTCAACATCTAGGATACTTTTTATTCCGGGAAAGTGTCTCATTCCCACGGGAATATAGAAAAACCATTCTGAGCATATGCACACATTACGCAAAAACTATTGAACGGGCTTTGATGAAATTTGGTATTGTGATAAAATATTCCCTGGGTCAACATCCAAGATTCTTCTTACTCCGAGAAAATGTCTCTTTCCCACGGGAAAATAAAAAACACATTTTGAGCATGTGCACACATTACGCAAAAACTATTAAACGGATTTTGATAAAATTTGGTATGGTGGTAACTTATTACCTGGGTCAACATCTAAGATACTTTTTACTCCGGGAAAATTTACATTTTTCATGGGAAATTAGAAAAACCATTTGACCATATGCACGCATCACGCAAAAAATATTATTCTATGCTGCTACAAGTTCTGTATAATTATTACACTTATATACTTCTCATTGATTTTACAACAATGCGTCGCGCGAACGACGTCCGAATATAGTTAGTTTTTAAATAAACGTTATTTTGATTAACGTATGCTAACAACACTTAAATTATGTGACATCAAGTTTGCTCATTGTCGGATGTCAGTCGACTTTAATTTATTAGTGTTATTGTGGTAAACTATACGAAAAAAAGAGAAGGTTGTATATTCAAGGCTAAAATTTGAAAACCTTTTCAACATAGGTGTTATTCCTTAAATCCTAGGAAGCTATTTATATCAGTTTTCTCCAACTGACAAAATATGATTTGCCCGAAACTTGCACGTGTAAGTCCTTTACCCTCTCGTAATTATTTTCGATAGGTGAAAACAAAGATTTCTTTTTTTTTTGAAAATACAAAAAACAAATAACAGGAAAACACGTCAAGTATTCGCTAGTTTGAAATTTTATTTCATAAAAAATTAAACTTTATTGGGTATGAAAATTTCAATATATATTATAAAAATTCACATTGCATTGCAGCCATTCTTAAAACTACTTTTTCTTCCGTTCTTTACTTTAAAAAAAAAAAAAACAAAACTATCTAAAATATCGTTTGCTTTAGTCTAAAATATTGAAGTGGTAATTGATGCGACTTCGATTCAATACACGAAGCACGAAATTGCAATATCTCTGGAGAAATACAAGTTGATTCGCTTGATATACGTAGATGCATATAAATTTCTCTTTTGCCAGGGAAAAGTTTTTATTTCAATCGTGCAAAAATTTTCTACTCTAGATGCAGTTGTGTTTCAAATTACATTCATTTTATATAACGTATGGGATAATGTATGTAAGAATTATCGTAGAATATTAAAATAGTGAAAAATGAGATGACATTTTTTAGCATGGCAGGTAAATATAAAAAGAAATGTAATATATTATGAAAATCGAATAGTAATTTTCTGCTTCTTGAAACTAATATAAATATATAATTTAATCAAAAAGTGAAAATCCGTGTGCAGCAGAATTCTACAATTAGCTTATATCAAACCTGATGTTTTAAATTATGTGTATTAAAATGCAATCTCTCCAAAAGTATTCAAGCTCGACGTGAAATTCAGAATTTATGACCTATACATCAATGAAAAATGTATTTTTTTTCAAATTCTAGTAAATATAAAACTTTATCTAATTTTTTTACGCTCTGACAATGTAATAAAAAATTACCAATAGTGCAGATTAAAATCATTCCTATATCCGATTATTTTTAGATCAAGAGGAGTTAACCGCGTCAAAGAGATTCAAGGCAAACATAAGTAGAATTCAATTTAGTTGTTGTATGAATGTGGAGCTATTGAAGAAAGTACATAGGATGTTGAGATTACCAACGACTCAGTTGCTTTATTGTTTCATTTATCGTACGCCTTTTTACAATACTTTCCTGTTCAATTATGTACATACGGAGACAGAATTACACAAACAAAAATTTACTATCGAATTTCCTGAAGAAAAATTACAACTACTATCGAAATTTGAGCCCAAGACTGTGACAGAAATTTGTTTTGAGATCTCCAAAAATCGATATAAATTTTGGTGAATATCAGAACATCATTTTCGAATTCTGGAGACCTTTGCTTTAGACTCGGTAAATTATAATGTATACAGAAACTCAAAAAATTTAATATACGTAAAAGCCTATAACTTTCCATAATGCGTGCTTCATAATATTTTCTGTTACTATAAGATAATAAAATATGTACCTATTTACGATATGAATAAACTTGAGAATTAGACATTTAGAGCCAGTTTATGCTACAACAATAAAATAAGAAAATTCCAGATGCGAACTACCGTTTATACAGGGTGTTAGTGAATAAGTGCGAAAGATTTTAATGGATGATTGCTGAGGTTTTTTTACGAAAAAGTTTATATAAACCCAGGTCCGAAAACGCTTAGCTTCTATGATACAGAGTGTTCAGTTTTTCGTTTTTTTAAATATTTTTCTGTATTAAATTAAAAACAAGTAGTTTAAGTAGACTAAGTAAATTAAAAACAAGTTTAAGTAGAAATATTCGGTCTGCTTCAGAATATGAGTATTTGTCCTGTCGTAGCGTGATTTTGTGTGAATATCTCAAAACGTTTTTTAAGTATTTAAAAAAAATATTTAAAAAAGACGAGAAACTGAACATTCTGTATTTTAGAAACTAAGCGTTTTAGGGCATGGGTTTATATGAACTTTTTTACATAAAAAAATCTCATCAATCACGTATTAAAATCCTTCGCACTTATTCACTAACACCCTGTATAAGATAAGAAAATTTATCATTAAGATTATAATTTTAATCAAGATATTACATGAACTGAGACATACTGTTAAAATTCTTCCGTGCATTAAATTAATTATATCCTGTTATTTACAAAGATTCTTCGTTATTTACGAAGATTTTTAAGTTGTAGTTACTAATAATGTTACTAAGGACACTAGTGATGTTCTTAAAGTTTACTAATCGGGATACCGCCGTTTTTAGATATCGTAATCATATAACATTTTTTTTTTAACTATGTTAGAAATTGGACAGACAGAATGTAGTCTATTAGAGATAATCATGGTCCACATACCTGTCCATAATCATTTACGGAGCTGCTTTGATTTTGATTGGTACATAAGTTATTGTTTTTCTCTGGTTAAAGATCCAAATCAATCATTTCACCCATCAAAGCAAGTAAATATTTAAGCTAATATTCGAATATAGTCTAAGCATATGACGATTAATAGTAAAAACATTGTGTAAATTTTAGGAGAAAAGATTATAAAGTTTACCAAAATACGGCAGCTCCTTTTCTAAAATTTTGTTTAGACTTATTTATTTAATAAAATAGTTGCAAGCTTCAGTTAGAGGTTTACGATTCATATCTATACTTGTACAAAGTAAAAACTAATATCGTAGAACTAAATTTGTAGCTACTTACCACACTCATATAATCATTATCAAAGACTTGTGGGAGCGCCGGGGCATTATACAGATGTTTGAGACTAAGGGGAACCACTAGTGTGACATTTTGAAAAAATTTTAACTTTTCGATAGTCTATACCTCTAAAATTAACACACTAAAATTTCCAGTGCATACCTCAAATAGTTTTTAAGTTACAGCCATCTGAAGAGAGGATTCTAATTTTCATTATTACCTTTGAGATATTGAAAAATGTATGAAGGTTGAGAGTTCGGGAGTTTCTAGACGTGGCTGCCAGTCACATGCTGTGGTGCAGCTAGACCCTGGCACATTTAAACGACTCATCTAGTTTTACTATGACCGTTAAAGTAAGTACATCGTAAATAATTTTAGTAAAAATTTTCAGTGATTAAAACTAAAAGGTAAGATAACAAAAAACTACATTTTTCAAATTTGCTGCAGATAAAACTCGAAGACAAATCATCGGATCGATTTGATTCTTATTGCAGCTTCTTTTATATATGTTTCTTCGTGCCATGAACCTCCATTTTTTCGATCGAATAAAAAATGTAATTTTTGCAGGCCAAAAATCATCAAATTTTCGCGCAAAATTTAAAACTTTTTTTTAAAAAACTCCGCCATTTTATTAAGTTTCAACTTTTTTTTCGATTGAGATTCATGGCACCGGAAATACCTTCTAGTTTAATAGGCATTTTGTTTCTTTTGATTTCAGACACTGTGAAGATCGCATCACTGCAGCAGTGGGGGGACTCTTTCTTGGAGCCTTGGTAGATCGCGAATAGCTCACTGAATTTTCAATGTTTTGGTCCAAAAATTTTATCATGAATTTATTATATATCAACGAACATATCCTCAAAATATACAAACAATTTATACAGTAGTTTTCTTAAAAAAAAATTCCCAAAAATCACCTTTTTTTCAGGCGGTCACACTAGTGGTCCCCCTTAAGTATATTCCGTTAAACGACATAATTGGTAGATAAAATCCAACAAAGAGTGGGAACACTGTGTATATCGATCATAACGTGATTCACACTATAATACTTCTAGGGGGAGCGTTGGGAACGTTAAAGAGATGGTTTGGCACTCATCTGCATAATAAAATATATAAAATCCAATCAACAGTGGAAACACTGTGTATAACTTTATACACAGCACTCCCATGATTTAAAATATTTTACGAGATTTTTCTTAAAATTTTCATTTTACTAGATTTTTGCACTATGTATGGAAAAAACCTAATTTACACCTTCTTTTTCATACTTCAAATTAACATTACTACCTACTAATTTTTACCTATGGGACGGTAAACCTAGTCATCTCTTTTGTTTTTCATGTTTTCTCGAAAAACAACTTACTAACACACCTAAATAACACCTGAAATACACTTATTTCTCATCTAGTTATTTTTTAGGACGGCTAGCTTTATGGAGGTAAAATTCTAGTGCAATTAATTTGTTATAAGTAAGTAATTTAATTGTTTATTTCCTTATAGCTGTCAAACTGGTGTTTAAAAAATTCTTATTTTATGGAACACTGTTCAGGTATGACTACTTGATCGACTTCTTTATGATCTTGGTGTGTTAATAGTTTGTCAGCAAGAAGTACGCATAAATAAATTTGATCTAATTACTTTATTAATTAATTTCCTTCATGAAACTAAGTGCAGAACACAATATCCCCAAGCAAAACGTCAACCTATTTGCCCAGTTTTACAAACTCGTCCTGGTAGGTATAGGTATTATGAAGTAATAATCATTTTGCTTATTCTTCCTGCAGTATATTATTATGTGCGTGTCTTTTACGTCACTAAATTCATTTAATTTAATCCACCACTAGAGTGCGGCAAACATTGCGTACGTTTATACGTGTAATTAAAACTTTAACTAGAGCAAGTTTTATAAAAATAAATATCTTTATTTTATTCAACATAAAAATGTAATATTTTAAAAATGTTAAAAATGCTATTGTTTCTTTGCTATGCTACAATAAAGCATCCATGCTAACAATTTTATATATGTATTTTTAAAAGCGTACGATATATAAAAATAAGGAAAATATAAAATAGAAACAAAAATTCTTATCTGATTCTTATTGTAAACATAACTAAAATAGCCATTTCTTATTGTTTGCGACATGCAACAGTTCATGTAGCGAATATTATAATACAACACTATGTATAACTTTGAACATGTTATATATTATCTATGGTTTGAAATATACGGTTATAAAGAAATACCCATTTTTTTATTGTTTACACAAAAAAATACGTATATTTTCTTTGGAAACATTACCGTATTATATTTGATAGATACCTACCAGATCATCCAAATTATTTAGATAACAAATCTAAGTAAAAATTATAAATAGGTATTACAAATTTCTAGTGGCCTTTTTTAGCTAATTCGGTCACTTTTAATCAATACATTGTAGTGATTCTAAGATTTTGTCTTCTAGAAAACTAATAATAGTTATTTGTATATTAAGAGCGCAAAATGGTACATTGCCGCTCGATTGAGAAAGTTGACGCGCGACGCCGCCAGGCGGAGCGCGTTATTCTCATGAGGGCGGCAATGTCATTTTGTGCTCGAATTACACACAAATTTTTTTCTACAATCTTATAAAATGTATTTTTTATTTAAAAGTTACTTGAAAAAATAATAATGGACGTTATTATTTACTTTAATGTTATAATCTTTACAGCATCAGAAATATCTGGAGGTGTACTGGAGAAATCACTGTCACTATTATATATTTCCGTAATATATGTATAGATTTTTTTAAATTTTTCATTCTTATAATTTATTAATTATAGTTATTCATTAGTTTTAATTAATATTTTGTAGTTAATTTAAAATTTAATAAAATGAATATTTCACTTGATTACGATAAAAATAATAATTTTGGAATCTGTTTATTTGTTACCATAGATAATATAAACAACGCCTAGCCGATTTGTAATTAAATATACGTTGAACGAGCGACAAACTATTACTCTTCCGCTTTAAAGTGCAAAGTAGTACTTTGTTACTCGGCAACGAGAGTCTTCGGAAAATACACATTTTGCGGTCTCTTCACAGAGCGTAAATGCTTTCTTTCCACTAAGATTGTAGAAAAACATTATTAAGTACTTTTTGTTGCTTTAATTGAAAAATAATATTACTAGAAAATAGTTCAATAAGGTAATAATTCCATTTCCCAACAATTTTGAAACTTGAATTATTGAAAAAAAGCCAAACAGAAGAGCAACTTTTTCACTATCTAACTTCATGCACGATTTCTCCTTTCGTCTAGAGGAACTAAAAAGCTTTAACAATTATTTCTGCACAATTTCGCCGGTACTTGCTATCATATCAAAAAAATAATGGAATATTATGATAAATACTTAAATAACCCTGTTACAGCATCCTGCATAACGAAGCGAATTTCTGATTACAAAATTTACTTTCTCTCGAAAACTCGCTTACGGGATAATGACGCAAAAATATCTTATATGACTATCCGGTCTTTGTCACCGTGTAGAAAAATTCTAAATATCTTATAATTTTAGAATATTATTTTTATAAAAAAATTTCTTGTGATTTCAGTCATTGAGCGAGTCTGGCCTAAAAACTTATCCAAGGGTTTGGGACTTCTAACGTTTTTACCAGATTTCATAAAGGTAGGATGTTTCGTTCGAGTGTTATCGTGTGAGCACTGTGTGTGTGTGTGTGTGTGTGTGTGTGTGTGTGTGTGTGTGTGTGTGTGTGTGTGTGTGTGTGTGTTGCCAGATAACTCCTATACGAAACATCCAATTTTTACGATTTTAAGTGAAAATGTTGGAAATCGCAAACCTTTAGATGAGTCCGTTAGTCAGGCACACCTGATGGCCGAAACCTAAAAAAAATGAATTTTTTACCAAATTTGCCAAATTTCTAAAGTTTTTCGAATTTTTTTTTACACTGTATTGCAAAAAGCGGAAAAAGTTACATAAGATACATTTTTGAACCAGGATGTTGGGACAGGGGTATTTAAAAATATTTATTCTAAATACCCAAATATTGATAAATGGTACCACTGGGGCTAAGTGCAACAAATTTGGAATACAATGAATTAAGAACACTTGAGGGTGCTAGATGTACCTAAATCTATTTTCTAATTTTTCAATAATCGACAATCCAGGCTGTAGGGTCTGTAAGCAAAACTTATACATACTAACGTATGTACACTGACAATTTCAATTTTTACCAGAATATCAAAAATAAAATTCTCAATGTTCTAACAAACTATTAAAAAAGAAAATGCTTAAAAATTACAGACACACAAAATATACACCGACTTGAGTTAAACCCCTTAATATAACAAACAAAAGTATCTCAAAAATATTTTATTCTACTTCAAATACCTCATATTCTGTATAGGTACTTTCCAATTAATCAACTTGAATTTATCTAACGCAATCACTTTTTACTTACTTTCTTTTTAGGTTTTCTTAATTACTTTTATAACGTTGAAGTTCTATCACCATAATTTAAATTTAATCGAATACATTTATCAGAGAAAAAACTTAATAACGGCTTCCTTATACTACACTCAATATGAAATAATTATCTGTCGTTAACTTCCATTGGTAGATAGGTATGTGACAGGCATATCTATTCATATTTAGTACAGTGGTTATACAGGGGATAATATCTATGACTAAATTTGGCCGTTTATTGATTGACATTGAACCACGCATAACGACACGCTATCATATTTAATAATTCAAACATTACTCTACGAGTTCATACGAACATACACATACGTGTATTTGTGTGTACTCACCTATACAATACACGCAAAATCACCAATAGGTACATACGATAATAATTTAAATAAGTAAAATTATGTAATTAATGGAATATTAGAAGAGTTGTCCTACTTATCGACAGGTTTCTGATTATTTATTAGGCTAAAGTACCTCAAAAATCAATGTTAACCTAATTTTATATTATGTTAGAAAAAAGCTGTGGTTTCTTTAACCCAATATCTAACGCAGAAAACTGAAGTTTGCGTATAATTTCTAGGGATGTTATGGATGTGAAATTTTGGATACGGATACGGATACGAATATTTAAAAATATTTTTTTCGGTTTCGGTTTCGGTTACGGATATGTAATAATATCGGATAATGTTTCGGATACGGTTACGGTTTCGGATAATTGCTTTTAGTGAAAATATTTTTTTAGTAAAAAGAAGGAAATTTTACTCTAAAAAGTGAACGTCAAACACGAATTAACGAAAATCTATCAAAAGGAAATAGGTACATGCAACAAAAACTTTCATCGATTTAAACTCAATTTTCCAACGGCAGTTATTTGTTATTACATCCGAAACAAATCCGAAATTTTTATTTTCGGATACGGTTTCGGTTTCGGATATTTAATTATTTCGGGTATCCGGTAGTTTCGGTTACGGTTACGGATATCCATAACTAATTTCCTCTAATAATTTCGAAATTTTGTATTTGGACGGTAGTTTTCAATCAAATATTCCTATATAACAAGATTAAAAAATTGTGTTATTTTCTTTTGCAATTAAAACATAACCCATCGCTACAATAAAAAACGCCGTGAGCAGCGGGGCCCCATCACGGTAGTCGAATTTTTCCCTTCATCTTCGGTATTGAATGTCTACAAGCGAAATGTGATTGAAAGTCTACAACCGAATTGTCATTTTGTTGGTTTCAAAACTGGTGATGAGTGTTCGGCTGATCGAGGCTTTAAAAAAAGGTTTTCAGTATTTAAGGGCTGTATCTCAGTAAATTTCAATTTTGTGCCGAAAACAGGTAGCAGAAAAAAAGCCAACACAATTCGTACGAGGACATTCCTGCCCATGTTTATCCGCTAATTGCCTTTATGTTTTAGTTTTAAATATTAAAAAAGGACCTTAAATAGTAAACTGGAAGGCCTTTATAAAGATATTTTTTCTTTCCAAAAAAATCCAAAATTTCTATTTTATAAATACTAAAAATCCAAAATTCCTAATTTATAAATAAACAGTGACTTTAATAACATTTTTAAATTACTTAATATGTATGTATTTCATTTGTCATAAAAGTAAGTTCACTTTTTTTTAAATCTTTTAAAATTACTATTCGCCTACTTGTATTTAGAATAAACATAATGCTTTTAAAACACATTTAACAATAGCATTCAATTCCGATGTAAAAATGGGAGAAGTGGGGGGAAAAGTGATGCGGACTCCCTACAAGGTACTAGCTGGATACTAACTGAATACACGTACAAAATTTCAGCCCTCTAGGTTTCCTTATGGAGTCTCTAGACGTGTTAGAAAACAAGCAAAAAAATTAAGGAAATATTGGCGTCAAAATCGTGGGGGTAAGGGTTAAAAGTTGAAACCTCCAAAAAACAGTGTCTGGCTATTAGTTTAACCTGTACACCAAATTTCAGCCCTCTAGGTTTATTTGGGGAGATTTTGACCCGAACGAAACTGTTAAAAAACAAGAAAAATCATGTTCTTTTGGGTATAAAAATGGTGGGGGTAGGGGTTAAAAGTCGAGACCCCCAAAAGGCACCCCCTTGATACTAACTCAATCCGAATACAAAATTTCAGCCCTCTAGGTTTATTCGGGTGACCTGTGCGAGTGGTACAAACTTCGAAAACGTCGAAAATGCATGAAATTGTAGCTTAAAAATGAGGGGGGTGGGGGTAAAATATTAAAACCTCCAAAAAGCACAACCTAGGTACGAACTTTATCAACACACCAAATTTCAACCCTCTACGTTAATTCTGGGGGGCTGGGGGCTGTTAGATCCAGCGAAAATCGTTTTTCCCCCCTCTACTCCCACCATATCATCCTAGGAAGCTGAATTTTGGATATGTTGTAGATAATTGACCGAAACATTATTTAAAACCGGTTTGGAAAAGTTTTATTGCTTTTCCGCCCCCCACCACCCCCTTAAAGGTCGGGTCAGAAAAAAAATTTGCCCAAAATTTGACCCCACTTTGATAGTATGAGGTGCCTCGAAAATGAGCCCCATTTACCAAATTTCATCTCTTAACTTCCATAGGGGGGCCCTACACAAATTAAAAGGTGGCGGGAAAATATATATATATATATATATATATATATATATATATATATATATATATATATATATATATATATATATATCAGACATTTTTTTTTTCTACATATTCGTGTTCTACGGGTCCGAAAACGGATAGCGCCCCTACTCTCGCCTCTCGCAGCTCTTATCGTATAGACTGTATAAGTCTAATTTTTCGGAGAAAATTCGACTAAAAACAGTTATGTTTATAAAAATTTCAACGTTTTCATCAAATTTTTGATTGTTTAGAAACAGATGCAAAGATTTTGAAATTCCAAACTAAAAAAAATTGGAAAATATAAGCATGTTTTCATCGAAATATAGATTGTGTAAATGTTTTTTTCTTTTTTTCTGTTTTATATTATCCTTTCAGTTACTAGAAGTTACTTGGTTACTACATATGTACGCACACACACACACAGCATAATAAAAACAGAGAGAGAGAGAGAGAGATACGTGTCATGTAGGTATGTAATTGAATAAAATAAACGATAACGAAGAAATCCCTACAATTTTCACATATTTTTTAATTGCTTCAAATTCTCCTACCGATAAGCTAATAATACTGAAAAATTTTAAAAGCTGCTTTACACTTGACGAGTATATTTGCTATTCGCTGACGAACATGCTCGTCATTTCGCCTAATGTAGTATTCTCAGCTAATTACTCGATAAATTTTCGCTACTAACATTTCGACAGAGAGTGAAGTTGAAGACTAGGCTACTTTACTTGCTTGATATTTTGATCCACTGGCTAGTAAAATCGCCTTATGTAATATATTTAGCCTGTAGAATTGTTCCGCTTGATAGTTTGCTATTTTGCCTTTTTTATTTTAACTTCCAATTGGAAGTTATTGTAATGGGTCCGATTTTATGAATCATTAATTTGGATATATCTCCACGTTTCAAGGTCACTAGGATCCGAATCCATCGTTTTTAGCGTGATGTCTGTGTGTGCGTTCTTTCGGTCGTGAATTTTTTTCGTTTCGCCTATCTCGAGAACAAATGATGATATTAACTCTGGACTAATTTCATTATATGCGTAATTAAAAATGAGGACCGGATAAAGTTTTCAGCAAACTGGGATTAGCGGTTTATTTTTTATAATAAAAAAACAAAATTAAAAACTCTTTGTGAAATATTTCTCATCTCGCATATTTCGAGAATAAATGATGATATCATTTGTTTAATGAAGGGTGAGGTTCCACACGAGATACGAAGAGCGAAGCCCCGGTCGGTGGTTCGTGGGAAGGAGCCCCTGAAATGTAAAAATAATTATTTATTTACATTAGTCTCTAGTCTTTAAGGATACCCAATGGGAAATTAACAGTTTGAGTAGACCTGTCTCCCCAAATTTTTAATTTTTTTTTAAGCGTCAACAGAGGCTGTTTATACGGGAATTATGATTGTTGCGTTAGTACTATTATTATTACGTTAAAAGTTCGAAAAAATTCGCATTCAATAGATTATTATTTAAAGCAGACCCGACGAGAGGCCAGGCAGCCGGGTTATAGACCTGGTACCCATAGATGTTGGTATAGAGATGTATATTCTCTAAAATATTGTTCCTTTCATGTAACCGTACCACGCTTAAATATTACGTCATCGGTCACCATAACTTCACCAGTTAATATCTTACTTGTATAAGCTACTAAAAGCCCTAGTGATTCTGTTGATGTATTAGTGGCCGAAATTCAGATACCTACCATACTTCGACGTAAAATCTTTGGGTCGAATGTTGCATTAATCTGGCTATCAAACTAAATTTACAGACGACTTCACGTTAAAAAAAAATAGATATGAGATATCTTTCGACTTTTTATTCATACCTGTATTTTAATTTACGAGATTCAATCTCAGATTATATAACAATTTTTTGTCTTCTATAGAATTTATTTTCTTCCACGTGTCAAAATAATTTTGCACAAACATGTTGTATTGAAATATATTTTTATATATTTATATACGGAGACAATACTTTTACATGAGTTACTTTTATCATAAAGTATGTATGTAGTAGGTATTGAAAGTATTTCAGTGTTTTACATAGATAGAAAAGCGATAATAAGGAGAAAACCAGAAAGGGGATTGAGAGACTGACACGCGATATATTTATGCTGATCAATATACCTGAGCTGTATGATATAGAAAACATATGATATATTTCAAGGTGAAAAATTTTATAATAATTTATTAAAAATTTTATATTTATTTATTTAAACCAATACCTCGCTTTTTTTTACTCGATAATTTACTTTTAAACATCACTTTAGAAAATTAATCTATACATATAATAAAACTGTAACGAGACCGTTTCTGTACATGGAGTATTTTTTGAAAATTTTATTGGTGCTGTAAATAGTTATCAATGTAGATATCAAAACAGCGATTATTAAAATTTTTGTTTGTCTGTCTGTCTGTCTATCTGTTCACGCATCACGCAAAAACTACTGGACGGATTTTAATAAAATTTGGTGCGATGATAATTTATTACCTGGGTTAACATCTAAGATACTTTTTACTCCGGGAATATGTCTTATTCCCACGGGAAAATGGAAGAACTATTTTGAGCATATGCACACATTATGCAAAAACTATTGAATTGATTTTGATGAATTTTGGTGTGGTGATAACATATTATTTGGGACAACATCTAAGATATTTTTACTCCGGGAAAGTGTCTCATTTCCACGGGAAAAGAGAAAAACCATTTTAAGCATATGCACACATTACGCAAAAACCGTTGAACGAATTTTCATGAAACTTGGTGTGGTGATAACTTGTTACCTGCGCCAATATATAAGATACTTTTTAATCCGGTAAAATGTCTCCTTCCCTCAGGAAAATATGAAAAATATAAAAACTATAATATTGTTGTATGCAAATGCTTTATAATTATTATACTTATATACTTGTCATTTATTTTATGCGCGAACGACGTCGCAGGTACAGTTAGTTTGAAATATGTGTATTTAAAATTCAAGTAGAATACATTTAGGGAAAAATTAGTTTGGATTCAAATGAGGACGGGACCCTAAAAAATTTAAGTAGCATACCGTGTTAAATATAATTTGAAAGAACCACCTCTAAGGATTTTAAAAATTATTTTTTTTATAAGTTTTGAGCCAGTTGTTTTAATAATGTAACTCAAAATTTTTGACAGTTAATCGTACTTTAACCCCCCATCCTCAATTCCGATATTCTAAACTTCTAATATAGCTAAAATTTTGATTTTAATAAGGTTAGTAGATATCGATCCATAGATTACAAAAAAAGTTGCAGGTTTTTCCGGCAGCGTAATAGTTGCTAAAAAAACATTTGAGATAATAAGGGAAACACAGTAATAAAGAACGTACTTACTGTTTTAGGATAATTTGGAACAATTAATGCAATTTTTAGTTATCGCTGCAAAATTGGTTTAGATTTAAATATACATAAATTTTTCACTGTTAGAGAACTAAACTATTTTTGTTCGATATACGTTATGTTATATAAGAGTCCAAAGGTTCCAAAAACGCCAAAAATAAATCATTCAACTGATTTTGAAATTTTTTCGCTTTTATAACTGAGCTATTTTAGATGGATAACGGGCATGTCCTCTAAGGTCTAGCGTCCCAAAGACGTCAAAAGTAAACCATCCGACCGACTTTAAATCTTTGGAAATTCGCTATGTTATGCAGATGCTGCGACAGGGGTATTTTTTATTCTTATATTAGAGTATTTATAGTAACCTAAGTTTGTACGTCTAACTTGCTTCATTTGCTAATGACCTCAGACCAATTTTAGTTGGTGTGACCTATAAACTGTTTAAAAAAATATTACAACTTGATATCAATACAAGAGAGATTGGTGAAGTTTTGTTATATTGACGAAAAATTTATGTAAATACAAATAAGTGGATGGTGATACACTACTAGAACCTCACTTTTCGGCAGAAGGTAATTATTATATAATGAGCCCTTTTAGGTAATGATAATAATTACCTCTTGCGCGAACATAAGAGTACGTATTTGATGGAAAACTTTATATACCCAATTTCAAATATAATTGAGCATGAGCCATCTTTAAAGAATTAAATAATTCTTTTATTCGAAAATATAATCAATCTCCTATTCTTTTCTAAAAACAAACTGCAAATTCAAAATTTACGCGAGTGTAATAATGAAAGAGCTAAGGACAAGAAAACGGAAATTCTTTAAATTTATAAGTGATGAATCATGGTTAAATTTAAGTGAAATGGACCATATCTTGAAATATTTTTTTTGTCACTTTCATGATATGATAAGTCACGACATTTAAGTCAAGAAGCAGTTTAAGCATAAAACCACTTTAAAAACTGTATAAAAATCTGTTACGAGTACGAGAAAGCTGTGTCTCACACACCATTAGCAGTATATACGAGTATTGTTATATTTTATATACTTATTGTATGCACTCAAATGTTACTAATGTCTGTGCTAATAAAATACTATTATGATTATTTTATTAATATTAATACCTCTCTTTATAGTATCACTGCACCCCTAATGACTTGCAATCCTGCAATCCTCACACCATTAGGTATTGATTCTTTGTTATCACATAAAGCCTGACAAATACTTCAAATCTCTTTACGACAACCATTTAATTTATTGCCTCTGATTTGTAATGCTATAATGAATTCATCAATATTCAGCTTGGAGAGAAACAAAAGAAAAATCAACATCTATAATTATGTTCATTTTTAGTCGAATATTTCCTTAAAAAAATTAGACTTATACAGTCTACGGCGAGAGGCGAGAGTAGGGGCGCTATCCGTTTTCGGACCCGTACAACACGACTATGTAGAAAAAATGTCTGATATATATATATATATATATATATATATATATATATATATATATATATATATAAATATATATATAAATATACATACATATATACTACCTTTAAATGTGTAGGGCTATGGAAGTTAAGAGCTGAAATTTGGTAAGTGGGGCTCATTTTCGAGGCACCTCATACTATCAAAGTGGGGTAAAATTTTGGGCAAATTTTGGATCCGACCCAACTTTTAGGGGGGTGGTCGGGGGCAACAAAACAATAAAACTTTTCCAAATCGGTTGGAAATAATGTTTCGGTCGATTGTCTACAACATATCCAAAATTCAGCTTCCTAGGATGACTTGAAGGGAGTAGAGGAAGAAAAAACGATTTTGGCCGGACCTAACACGCCCCCAGCCCTCCAGAATTAACGTTCCCCTACCACTTTTATACCAAAAAGAAGATGATTTTTCTTGTTTTTTAACAGTTTCGTTCGGGTCAAAATTTCCCCAAACAAGCCTAGTGGGCTGAAATTTTGTGTAAGTTGATAGTCACTGCTTTTTGGAGGTTTCAACTTTTAACTCTTACCCCCACAATTTTTATGCCAATATTTCCTTGATATTTTTGCCTTTTTTCTAACATGTCTAGAGACTCTCTAAGGAAACTTAGAGCGCTGAAATTTTGTACATGTATTGAGTTAGTATACAGTCAGTGCTTTTCAGGGATTTCACATTACTTTTCCCCCCACTTCCCCTTTTTTACATTAGAATTAAGGTATTCTCAGGTATTGTTAAACATGTTTAAAATGCTTTATATTTATACTATAAGACAAGTAGGCGAATAGTAAATTTAAAAATTTAAAAAAAATGAACGTACTTTTATAACAAATGCAATACATACAGTGGTGGTCACAAAAATAGAGCCACTGTATAGAATTTCATAAAATTTGTGGTGAAATTTGATATAAGGTGCATAAAAGAAAGAAGTAGCTATCAAAGTAATACGTATTGTAAGTATATAAAATTTACATAAAAATTAACAACAAAAGTAATTCCATTATAAAAAAAAAAAATTAGTAAAATAAGGAAAAGTAAACAAATTTATGTGGTCATTAAAATTGAGCCATTACATATTTTATATTTATAACCCTAAATTTATTCAAATATTTAATTTTCAGTCACTCAGTTTTTTCCAATCACAAAGTAATTTAGTAGTTTGACCGTCCTAAGGCGTCACAACGTCGTGGCAGTGATTCAAATAAGTGCTGACACCGGATGATGGTAATAGACGTCTATTACTTTTAAACCTCCTTCCATAGTTGTACTTTATTATTGATTTTATAATTTCCAAGAGTATTTTATAATTGTATACATTAATTTTGAATCGGATTGAAGTCGGATGATTGAGAAGGCCAAGGTAAAACCGACAATTTTTGACCCACGAAAGCTCTTTTTGCCTTCCAAGACATAGGCTTCAGAACATTGTCTTATGTTAATGTCCATTTTAGTGGCACATTTTCCCCAGTAAATGGGTGCACAGTATTTTTAAGTATGTGGGCATATTCGTGGTAATCCTTGTTTTCTCTGATCAAAGAAAGTGGCCCAACTCCATACTAATCAAAAAAATATCTCCATAGTTTACTTATTACTCCATTACTTGTCTAATATGTTGTAAGTTTACAATTTTATGTGGTAACTTTAAAATATTTCATTTTTTTATTCTTCCCACAACTTCATTCCATCTACTTCACTTACTGCGCATGTCTACATCCTACCTCCACCTAGTGCGCGCGTCTATATCCTGGCTACACCTATTGCGCAAGCCTACATTCTGGCTACACCTATTGCGCAGCTTTACATCCTGTCTGCACCTACTGCCGGATGTTAAAATTAAAAAAAATTACAGTAGAATTTTCAATTAAAAATTACAGTAAAAATCAGCATTCGACCTTAATTTGACTTTGATCATTGACTTTAAGGTCATATTCGGATGCAGAATTTTCTGCTCTTTCCATTTCCGGAGTCGAAAAGGGAGTTGCCATTTAAAAAACGGAGTTGACCTTGATATGACTTTAATCCTTTACCTTGAGGTCAAAGTCAAGGTCACCATCGGATGCGCCGTAAAAAATGCTGAAACTTTTGTCGCCATCATTTATCCCAACAATACTTTCCCGCTGAGATTTTTCACCGTTTCCATACTTTTGATTAACCCTGTACTAGGATTTACCTTCCCTGCTCATCAATTATTACACAAGCTACCTCATCTTCGAAAATTAACATAAAAACCTAATTTAACGAGACACTCGGTTGTTATCAAATAACATGTTTTTTCTCTCTTTGTGTAGAGAAAATAAAGAATGAAAAAACCTATAAAATAACACATACCTACCGAGGAAAAAGTCTGAAATAAAAGAAAAAGTCTAATGTATGTGTCTATGTATCCGTTAAAAATTCATAAGCTTCTATTATGTATGATAAATAAGAAAAGTGGTTCTTTTATCTCGTCTTTGTAATCTTATGTCTAACAAAAATCTTGTTTCAGTTGTAAGGTACCTGTGTAATATCTTTTCGACAGAGATACAGTTTGCAGTAGCGAAATGTGTAAATTTTATTGGATCCATTCTTACTTCAACTTATTACGTTAAATTCATACTGTATAGTGCGCATGGTGACTTGATTCCGCAACTATTTCGAGCAAGTTCTGATGCCATGAGTTATTTATTGCTAGCTGTTCAAATATAATGAAAGCTCATTGTACCTATGAAATTTGTAATATGTTATGTGTGATGAATAAAAGTATTCTCACCTAATGGGAAAGCCATCGAGTGTATATTCATCAGTTTTCTTTCAAAGTGTTTTTGAAGAAAGATCAGCAAGAGCTTGAAGTGAGTAGGCAAAATTATCTTCAATCAAGACGCAAAAACTGTAAATAAATCTTTTTATTAGGACACTTTTAGAACAGAGAACGCTTTATTTTCTTAGGTTTGTGGTACACATTACGGCTCCAGCTGTACCAAGACAAAATACGTCTCCAAGCCGTGTTGAATTTGACTAAGGAAGCTTTCAAACTCTACTTAATAAATTTCTAATACTGATTGACTGACCGACTGACCGTTCATGCTTCTAAACTGTTGGCTTTAGAAGCATGAAATCTTGCATAGGAGTTCCCTATGTAACGTAAGTAAGCACTAAGAAAGGATTTTTGAAAATTCGTCCCCGAAGTGGATTAAATATGGAATGAAAATTTGTATGGAAATTCGTTATTTTTGAAGTTAGAGATATTGTATAAAAATATGTTACTATGTCTATTAAAATACATAATATCTTACTTAATATATCTTTAACACTGACTAACAGACAACGCCCAGCCTGTTTGATTTAGAAGGACGAAATTTAGCACAGGAGATATGAAAATTGGCGTTTAGGCTTCTATTTGTAAATAAAAGTCAGTTGTGTAAACGTTTCTGGAAATTTATTCTTTAAGGCGTTAAAACAGGAAATGAAAATTCGTATAGAAAGTTCGTCATTTTTGAAGTTAGAAACGTGGATATTGATTTAGGCTTTTGAAAAACATTAAAAATTAGCAAAAAATGAGTACCTAATAAAAAGATATTGTTGATAGGAAATCGCATCTGGTATATGGCTAGTAATTTAAGATTTTGTTTCCGAACCTTAGTTATTTAAAACTGATTTGAAACTCGTAAATTCAAAATATAGTACACATTTTCCACCTTTAATATACTCATAACTAAGCATTTATTTTCTTTTGGTTAAGGCATTACATCACTTTGAAATGTCAAAAAAGAAGGTTTTATTCGAAAATGTTTTTCTCCGTAATGAATAATGCAAACAATATAAACTTTTTAGAATATATTACATCTGATTTAGGGTACCCCCAAAAAATTTTTCCTCTCAGTTTACAAAACAGAATGACAGCCCGGAAGGGGTTTAAATACAGATGTTTTTTTTCACAGAGGTTCACGGTCGGTAACATAACAATTTTCAAATAGCAGTAAGAAAATAGTATACCTATTGTACAATAAGTGTGAAAAGAGGCTTATTTCTCACGAATATGAGTTTGTCTGCGAGTGTGCGGGCTCGCGGAACAATTCATATCAGTGAGAAATAAGCATTTTCCACGTATTTTATTTTTCTACGAGCATATTTTTTTTTCGTAAAATGTAACATAAATAATTAAAATAATATTTAAGCTGTTGAGACCAATTCATTTTTTTTCATGGTTGAGCTCCAGAAGTTCCAAAAGGCTCAATGTCACTGATTAATTATGTTGATCAATTTGATGCTTCAATGAAATTGTCAAAAGTGATGTTTCCAAAACCCGTACCGTACATTCTCATTGTGTTCAGAAATATCTACGCCACATTTTACTGAAAGGATATTTCAAAGACCAATATTTAAAAAGAAATTTCTTTTTCGACTTAAATAATGACTCCTCATCTATGTTTAAACCAAACGGCAAACATTCAAACATATCTAGCTACACCATAGGATGCGAATGAAAATAATTATTTATTTAGGTTAATTTATTTCAATTTCCATTGGAATATATTACAATTACGTTTTTTTATTTTCTTTTTTTGTATTCGATAGTATCACGTGACACAAACCATAAATATAATAAAAACTAAAAAAAAAGTAATAACAATATTTTATTTAATAATTGAAATGCTCATTGGAAATAATTTTAATACAACGGTGACGTTCACTGACAAAGTAAACAATATGTAGTATGTTATGTAGCGTTATTATTGCCATTATCATTATTAACTTATAATTACTCATTGTTAATTAGAGGAAAATTTTAAATACGAAAAAATATTATATATTTATAAAACAAAAAGAGAAAAAAATTTGTTAATCTCTTAGGAGTTTCCTTTTTTGGCAGACAAATACCTATATGTATGGGTAATGGTTTGCGATATTATGACAAAAATATGATTAAAAGAATTTTTTTGCTAAATTTTATTTTTGTTACACGTTTGAGAATATATTATATTCTATCATATTTTATACTGGGTGGGCCAAATAAGACCTACCAATGTTAAACACAAGTAACTTTACTATTTTTTGATATAGGTAATTATTTTTTTCTTTTTGTAGGTTATAACTGAATTCTTGGAAATTTATTATAGAGCCATTCAGTCCAAGACAACAGGTTAAAATTATCGATTTTTTCTATTCTTGTCAACCAGCAATTGTTATGATGCAGCGTAAATATCGGCAATATTTTATTTCAAAATCCGCTCCCACAGCCTTCATGATTAGGAGTTTGGTCAGTCGTTTTGAGGAACTGAGTTCAGTGGCCGACCGTCCTGGAAGAGGTGTCCACCGAAATATTCGCACTGAAAACAACGTGGAAACTGTGCGGCAGAGTGTTGCAAATGATCCATCTGTCTCCACTCGCCAATTGGACATCTCCAGGACAACATTGCGTAGAATTTTAAAGCTCGATCTTAAGACGCACCCATACAATATTGAAATTGCTACCGCAAGACCACCAACAACGACTACAATATGCTATTCGTTTTACACAATTGGCCACACAAATTGATTTTTAAATAATGTTTTGATGTCAGATGAAGCGCATTTCCAGTTAATTTCTTCCAGGACGGTCGGCCACTGAACCCAGTTCCTCAAAACGACTGACCAAACTCCTAATCGCATAAAGGGTGCGGGAGCGGATCTTCAGTTAAAATATTGCCGATATTTACGCTCTGTCATAACCATCATCGTTGACAAGAATAGAAAAAATCGATAATTTTAACCCGTTGTCTTGTACTGTATGGTTCAATAATAAAATTCCTAGAATTCAATTATAACCTACAAAAAGAAAAAAATAATTATATCAAAAAATAAAAATGTTACTTGTGTTTACATTTACATTAGTAGGTCTTATTTGGCCCACCCAGTATAACACAAATTTTATTTTCATAAAATTTATAACCGATTTTAAATATACCTAACATTCTTTGAAAATGGATGTTGAATGTAGCTAATTTTTAAAAACGTAATAAGAGAAGTTATCTAAATCACTTAAGTGGTAAAGCTATTCTGTTTTACAGATTGCTATTTATTTTTAATATCATAAAGGGAGACTGTAAATTTATTGGTTTGTTTCTCTTTGTTTAGTTATCTTCTTATTTAATGAGTAAATTCAAAAGTTGTGGGATAAGTTTTGAAAATTTTGTTGAAAATCTCATTGTTAGAATGCTGAAAATAATTTTGAAGGCGTTGGGTCCGAAACTCCACAGTTAAATGCAGAGAAAGTGACCAATCGAAGGTGGTGATCTTCGCGTTCGATCGTTGGAGGAGGTACTGAGAGCGGTCGATAAAATTTAATTCAAAAGTAAAACTAATATTTTTCCGATAAGGCCGGTTTATACGAAGTAAAAATATAAGTATGGTTACCTTTAAACAACAATTACGGTTTCCAATTTACACTAATTTACACAAAGTACGACGGGATTTAGAGGTTCAAAAAGAATAGGGTTTCACTAATAAAGAAATAATACACAAATATTAGCGTTTTTTAATAGAATCTTAAGACTGCACTAAAATCTGCCCTTGGAACTCTAATATTGAGTTCCGAGGGCAGATCCGATATCTCAAAGAAGATAATGTCTCCAAAAACCTTAAATGTGGTACGAAGATTCGTCCTCCAAACCGTACCTACGGCAGAGAGGAGTCTCTTGCAGTCCCATAATAAGCGAGTGTTTCTTCAGGACATTATGCCCGCTGAGTAAATCCGTTAACCGGCTCAGCTTTACCCTGCTTAGAGGTAGAAATGTCATTTTGAATTTTAGTCCAGGCAGAGCTATAAGTTCTCGGACGTGTCTAGTGTTACGGAAATTTTCCAGAGATAAGTACACTATCTCCTAGACCAATCAGCCACAGCATACCTCACTCTTTAGAATTTTGAATCTCTGTTAACAGAAAAATGAACTGAACATTGGTACATTAATATTTTATTCAGTTTTTTAAAAAACAAAATCACGATGATAACGATAATAACGAACAACGGTACGCAAATAGACAGCTTCATGACAGAAAGTAACGCCCTAAATTTGTCAGTAGGTAAGTTACGTACTTCTTACTACGTATTTTTGATCCAACAAAATAAACTTGAAACTACCAATTATCAAAAACACAAGAGCAAAACTGGAATATATTTGGTTGATTGCTTTTAGTCAACAAATTTTAACATTTGTTAGGTAGACACTTTATAAAATATACAACTCGATAGTAGTAGGGGAGACAGGGGCTAGTATTAACGGGGGTAAGTATTAACAGGCCATTTTCCGCTAAACTACGGACGAAAAAATTAAGTACGTCCGGTTGCTGTCATCAGTAGATGACCACGGACACGTTGTGACCAATCAGTCTTCGGCCGGTTGCCGCAAAACAAAGTTGTGAGTAAGGCGTAGATTTTATTAGGTAAAAGAACATTTTTAAGTCGACGGCTTTTTGATTTGAAGCAAGATTGTATACCTAAAAGAGACTAAATTTATTTCAAACGGTAGCATATTCCATCTGGTATTGTAATTTGTTTAAATTTTACAAAATTTAAATTTGTAAAAAATTTACCTTCGGGGCAAGTATTAACAAAATGCATGGGGTAAGTATTAACATGTTAACATTTACCTCGTTTAAATTTTATGCAACAACGACTATGTTTTTAACTTCCCTATAAGGAGGTTATCGTATTCATCCCGATTTCAAAATCCAAATATCGTCATTTTCGTGCTTCGAGGTTACCAAAATTTTTTTCGTGACATTGCCAAATATGTTTGCATGTATGTGTGCGTACATATGTGAGTGTTAAATTTAAATGGTTTTAATTTTTATATCTTTTCTGCAGTGAAGCAGAGAACTAGTTTTGCTTGATCTGAGTTATTATATATTTCAAGAATTATAATAATGTTAAATAAGACGAAGACTAATTTTTTAATAAGTAAAATTTTTTAATATAGAAGATATTAAACGATTGTGGTTGTCTATCGAAGACTCAAATTTACCAATTTTTGTTTCGTTATCAAGGTCAAAGTGACGTAATTTGCTACTTAATAAGGACTGACTAACTATTGCCTCAGAAAAAAATTAAAATAATGATTAACTTTAACTAATTAAGTAAAGATAAATCTAAAATAAGAATTTTCTGTCAAATTAATTCCTTTCTAATAATAAATACGTTAAATATGATACTTTGTTTTATTTCCTATAAGTACATATCTACACAATATCATAATCATATTAAAACTCTAATGTTAATACTTACCCCAACGTTGTTAAAGCTTGCCCCAAAAGTGGGGTAAGTATTAACAAACACATTTTTTAAGAAAATGGGTTTTTCCGTAGAAAGTACAAGGGATACGTAAGTTTTTTTATCAAAAATTATAGACAGATAGTTGATGCTTCATAACGTTTACAAAAAAAAATCGGTAACTAGTTTCATTTCCGTTTAATATGTAAAAAAGTAAAATCTGTTAGTACATGCCCCTGTCTCCCCTACAGTAACTGAAACATTTGGCTACGAATTTTTTCGGATGGGATGGATTGGCTTGGAATTTGAACTGTAGCTAGGAAGTAGCCCAAGAAACAAAAGTTATATAATGCCGATGTGCGCATTCACCCTAGGGGTGAAAGCCACCCCTTTTGGGGGTTTTAAACTTTTTTATAAATCACCGTTCGATAGAGGGACAAATTCTAAGCAAAAAATGTTCTATAAAAATTTTTTGTACAATCAATACTTTTTGAAATATTGGCGCCTAAATGTAGTCGTTTTTAGCCCAAAAAATGCATGGTTTTGAGGGACTTTTTGCAAATATCTCAAAAACTACAAGTTTTACACAAAAATGCTCATTAGCAAAAATAAAGATAATTAAGTAAAAAAAAAAGATTTTTTTTTTTTTTGTAGGTAGAATAGAATCCGAGTTATCACTCCTTGAAGTTGAAATCGATTTTGATGATAGCTAAAATCGAAACTTTCAATGTCATTTGGCGGAAAAATGAAAGGTTTTTCGAAAAAACTCATATTACACTTTTTAAGGTACTTAAATAGACCTTTATTTTGAGCTGTGGTAAAATTCATTAGTATAAAAATTAACGGAGTTACATTCAAAACAAAATGGTTGTTTTGATTTAAAAAAAAAAATCGGTACCAAAATTAATTACTTGACGGCAAACATTGAAAATAAGCGTAATCCGTCGCCAGTTTACTTTATTCATATATAAACAATAGACTCTGGGAGTTTGAACGGATTTAGAAACTTAAA
Organism: Brachynemurus nebulosus; assembly: GCA_035578155.1. Lineage (NCBI taxonomy): Eukaryota > Metazoa > Arthropoda > Insecta > Neuroptera > Myrmeleontidae > Brachynemurus > Brachynemurus nebulosus. The sequence goes on along the minus strand of JAPWDM010000011.1, from coordinate 13,927,849 downwards.
TTCAAAAAAATGATTGATTTACTCTTGAAAAAAAAATTATTTTTTAAAAAAATCATATTTTTTTCAAAATATTTGACAAATTAATAAATTTATAAAAAAAAATTATAGAATGAAAATTGTAGACTTTTTCTTGCTGAAAAATTTGCTTTTTTTTATTTTTTTACGTTCAAATTTGACTGAGTTATGATCGTTAGAACGTTAGAAGCTCAAAACAGAACACGAAGACTACATTTCTAAGCCCTTTAAACTTACAAATCTAAAAATTGAAAGACTCAAAAAAATTGTAAATCGTAAGACTTATAGTGCTTAAAATTCCCTACAAAATGGTTTTTTAAGCGAATTGATAACTTAAAAATTAAAAAAAGTTATAGTAAAAAAACCAATAGCATTTTTTTGGTAAAATTTTTGGAGCATGTAACTATACTTCATTTCAGATACAATTGATCATGAGTTTTCGTTAAAAAATTAAATAATTCTTATATTCGAAACAAATCAATCTTCTATTCTTTTCTAAAAATAAACTGCAAATTTGAAATTTACATAAATGCAATAATAAAAGAAATAAAGTCAAAAAAACGGAAATTATTTAAATTCAAAATGACGAAGCATGGTTAAATTTAACTGAAATGAACCATACAATCATCTTTGTGTATTTTTTGTATTTTTTTTTAAAAATTTAGTTAAAAAATACAAAAATGAATTCAATAAAATGAAAAAAAAAATTAATTATATCATCATGTAATGTATATAATTCACATGCTATTTTTCCATACATATAATTTTTATGCTATTTTTCCATAAGCGGTAGGATTTTTTATAAGGTGTAGTTCTTCTATAAGGGTTTTTGGGAGATTAAAAAGTTACAATATAATCATACATTTGAAAACTTTTAAAAAGTTACAATTCATCATATGTATACCAGTATACAATATCTCAAGCCTTCAATAATTGTTTTTTTCTTTATTTTATTATAAGGAGTGGTTTATTTTTCAAGGGTTGCAGTTTTTTAATGAGTAATAATTTTTCTAATAAATATTAAAAGAGATATAATACTTTGTGAATGCACCAAAAGGTTATTTTAAGCCGCTAAAAACTTTTTTTTCCTATTTTTTCGGGAACAAAGGGGTAGTTTTTAAAGATTTTTAGGGTAGAAAAGTAATTGAATTTCATAAATTATATTAAAAAACTTGAAAGGAATTTTATCCAACATATTTGAATACAAACTGAATCTTTAAAAAACGTAAATCTGGACTTTTCGAAATTTTTTCATACAAGGGTAGTTTTTACCCCTAATTATCAAAAAGCACATATCGAGACAATAGGGGCACATATCGAGAAGTGTAGGGTCAGATGAGCTGGTATACAAATTTTCAGGAAAATCTATTCAATCCGAAAAAATTGGAAGCTTTTACCTAATTTTCTCTTTCAGTGACTGTACTATTATATTATGGATATGAGACATTCAATATGCATATGAGTTAAATTGTGTACATAAAAGAATGAAAATCAACATTCGTGAAACATCATATTTCCAAGAAATCATCTTACTCACCGATATTTGCGAAATGGTGCATCAGCTGCTGACGGAAAGCGATAGGTAGAGCTTCATGAAAAATACTAATGTCCTTAAGGGGGACCACTACCGCCTGAAAAAAAATGATTTTTGAGAATATTTTTAAAGAAAACTACTATATGGAATGTTTTAATATTTTACGGATATATGCGCTGATATATAATAAATTAATGATAAAATTTTTGAACCAAAAAATTGAAAATTCAGAGAGTTATACGCGATCTCTCAAGGCTCCAAAAAAAGTCCCCCCACTGCTGCAAAGAATCCAAAAAGCCTATTAAACTAAAAGGTATTGCCCGTGCCATAAACCTCAATCAAAAAAAAGTTGAAATTTAACAAAATGGCGGTGTTTAAAAAAAGTTTCAAATTTTGCGCAAAAATTTGATGATTTTTAGCCAGCAAAAATTACATTTTTTATTCGATCGGAAAACTGGAAGTTGATGGTACGAAGAAACATACATAAAATAAGCTGCAATAAGAATCAGATCGATCGGATGATTTATCTTCGAGTTATAACTGCGATATAACTGCAGCAAATTTGAAAAATGTAGTTTTTTTTACCTTACCTTTTAGCTTTAATCACTGAGAATTTTTACTAAAATTATTTACAATGTACTCACTATAACGGTCGTAGTAACACTAGATGAGTCGTTTAAAGGTGCCAGGGTCTAGCTGCTCCACAACATGTGACTGGCACCCACGTCCAGAAACTCCCGAACTATCAACCTTCATACATTTCTCAATACCTCAAAGTTACAATGAAAATCAGAATCCGCTCTTCAGATGGCTGTAACTCAAAGACTATTTCAGACATGCACTTTAAATTTTAGTGCGTTATTTTTAAAGGTATAGACTATCGAAAAATTCCAATTTTTCTTTAAATGTCACACTAGTGGTCCCCCTTAATCCTATTAACGTTTTTTAACGAGCACTCGTAAAGACATTTTGCAGAGCTTCAAAATGAAATAGTTGTCTCAACTGTTTTAGTAATATAGAGTCTGTACACACCGGTACATATTAATATAATAAAAAGAAAATTAAACTTATTCAAAACTTACCTGAAATCTTTCTATTTTGAATGAGCACAATACCACTAACTGTAAGACCCGGAGTGTGTCTTGTTTGGTGCATTTAGCCATGTGTGACATCAGAACAAAGAGCGACTACCATAAAGTGATTTACAAAAATTATTAGATAAATTGACCCAATAACATTTTTCAATGGCAGTATTCGTGTACATATTTTACATCAATAATAATCGATTATAAATATTATATTCAATGTATCATAATACTGAATATCAATTATTGTAGGTATCAAATAGTCAGTAAAAAAATTTTTATATCTCAATATATAAATATTAATACAGTATTTTATTATTGTTATTTAACACTATTATTAATTTCTAATAATAATAATAGAATGATGATATTATATCAATCATTTGCTACAGTTAGCTTACGTACAGGCGTACAGGCTCACGCTTCACCCCACGTCGTGCGTTATTTGTTTTAACTGGTAATAATAGAAGGTAAGTAAAATCATTTGCAATAAATATTTATGACAATACATCAAATAAATATTCTATTAAATTTATAGTTATATTAGATCGCAGAATATTTATTTCGCTTTAAACTATTATTCTATACTAATAATATGCATGCCGTTGGAGGCCTCTCAGTGATGGAATGAGCTAAAATTCAGGAAGTGGTATTATATTACGAACACCATAGAAACGGGAGTTATAAAATCAGGGGTCAAATTTTAAAGACGTCATAGGGGAATTGAAACGATGAAAATTTTCTAGTCCAGCTGGATATAATGTCTGAGCCAATTGTCTAAAACATATTCAAAATTTAGCCTCCCTGGAGCGATTTAAAAGGAGTAAACGAGGGAAAATGTGATTTTTCATGTTTTGAGGGGTTCCACATGCCTACAGACCTCTCCCCAGAATAAACTTATGGGGTTAAAATTTTGCACATTGATTGAGTTAGATTATCTAGGTTGTACCTTGTGTTGGATTTAACTTTTAACCCTCACTCCTACCATTCAAAACCATTTGTAATTCAAAATTTATTGTTTCTTTATACTTTTTAATGGGTGTGATAAGCCTACAGCCCCCCAAACAAATCTAAAAGTCTGAAATTTTCTGTAGGCATTTAGTTAGTTCCTGGGCTGTGCCTTTTGAGCTTCAGTTCTGATTTTCAACCCTCACCATTATTATTTTTACGTCAAATTTTTACTCATGTAATTTTTCGTCTTTTGGTGGATCTAGCACGCTTATAGGTCCTCTCCAAATAAACCTATGGGGCTGAAATTTTGTATATGGACTGAACTAGTACCGTCAGTTGGGACGAATCTGGACGATTTTTTCAGTTTTTTGGCAATAAATTGTTTAGAGTTTATCTAAAAAATTCTAAAAAAATAATTTAAATGCCTTAATATCACGAGCATATAGGGCAGTAATAAAAATATCAAAATTGGTACTACAGCATTTTTTTTTTGTTTAGTTATATAGTGTCTAGATTCGCCCCTATGTGTGGGGCGATTCTGGACAGTGCTTTATTTACAATATAAACCACATTCAGTCATGTATATGGGTAAAATCGGACATAAAAAGATAAAAGTAGCTGAATTTCCAATCTGGAAATTCGCTAAGATAAATAACTGCATCAGCAAATGACTTTTGATGGGTGGAATAAAACATTTTGGATTTAAATGAATTTTGTTTCGATTTGCCCCTTGAGTCTATCATCCAAAGTCGATTTGGGAACATGGAAATATTCAGCAGCTTGTCTGAGCGATTTTCTTTTATTTTTAATATCGGAAAGCAGGGGCGCAACCACTACATATCGACAAGGGGTCCAAAAAAAAAAATTATCAAATTTTTTGATAACGCAGTTCTCCGATAACAATGGAAAATGTTTTAACAAAATGTCGTCTCCGAAAATTCGATTTTCAAATAAAAAATATTAGTAAACCACTAAAAATTTTACTTTTTAATATAAATAAAATAAATTGAAGGAAAATTTCCAGGTAATTTTAGGGGGTCCAGACCCCTTCCACCTTCCCGGTTGTTGCGCCTCTGTCGAAAAGAGCCCATTTTATGTTATTTAGACTACAGTTTATGTAGTATATACCCACTTTCTTTTTATAACGACGCACCATGGTGTATGAATTCGCCTCACCTATAGACAATTTTTTTTTTAATCAATTTATAAAAAAAAAATTAAGCACAATACAGCTTTCATTTTTGGTACATATATTGTCAAAAAAACGTCAAACATTTTGTTGCCAGTCCCTACTTTATATACAGATATAACTGTTTTTTTGTACAGCAGTTTCTTTATAAGATTTCAAAACGCCCGTTATTTTTAAAAATTATAAACAATGCGCCTATAAAATAACAAAATACAAAGATGTCACGTTCACCGCTTTTGTTTGATGACTAACTCATAACAGTACCGATATTCCGTTAACCGTACGACAATACATACACGTGGTACCCTTAACGGAATCATATACAGGATGTTTCTCTAGACAATTTATTTTTTAATAAAAATTAAAATATGTTTATAAAAATAAATTTTTAAGTCATATTTTCTAGCTACATAATATTTATTTCTAATTGTAAGCTTAGAAATTATAATATATATGTGTATTAATAATTTTTATTATTACTATTATCATATATTTATGTTAACTTTCAAAATAATCGCCTGTGTATGTTAAAAATTGAAGTTTTATTTACATAAAAATGTTTATTTACATTAAAAATTTTGTCACGTAGATTGTGTATGTATACACAAACACACACAAACGGTACGCATAATGGTAGTACGGATATCGGAAAACCGCGGTACTCATAAGCATAACTGACAAAGTTCAGTAGCATAAACTGATCTATGACCTTGTACGGCCATAACATTGGCGAAGAAATATCGAGAGGCAGCTCTGTCTAGATTTGCCCCTACTGTCCAGATTCGCCCCTGGATTCGTCCAGATTCGCCACTGATGGTATCCAAGATGTGTCCTTTTGGAGTTTTAATTTTTATATGTGAACTGAAATTTTATATATGAAATAGCTGGCCCGGCCACGCGTTGCTGTGGCTCAGTAGTAATAATTAATTGAATTAATTTTTTCTTATCATTTTGATATAATCAAATCAATATTTACTAATAAAGCTGAAAATAGTTTAGCCAATTTTAAATCATATGGAATTGAGAATAGGCGCGAGAATAAAGTGCTTCGCTTCGCTCGCTAAACAGTTCAAAATTCTATAAAAGGTAAATTCCATGTAAATTCCAGGATTACGAAAAATGAAAAAAAAAATTATCTAAAAAATATAAAAATAAAATTTGGGGTGGACCACCCTTATCACTTAGGGGTATAAAAAATAGATAACAACCTATTCTCAGACCTACTGAATATATATATATATATATATATATATATATATATATATATATATATATATATATATATATAAAATGTCATCAAAATCGGTCGAACCGTTTCGGAGGAGTATGGTAACAAAAACTGTGACACAAGAATTTTATGTATTAGATTTAGTTAGTATACAGGGTGCGCTTTAATATTATTCAAATGATACGATTCAGAATTTTTTTAAAAGAAATTATTTCGTTTTTACTGTATTATATTTATTTATAGCTTATTCGAAATTTTTCTTGAAATGAAACTCTGTAGTGAAGGTAGCAGGTTTTATGTTAAGATGTAGAGGCACGGCATTATTGAAAGTGGCATTATTCAGAACTTCTACTGTATCATTTTGGCCTGATTGAATATGTCACTGGCAAAATTTATTAGACTGACATTTTTGTATATTTACTATAGCAATTATCTTTAATTTTGTGTATTGCCATCGTAATTACGAAGACAACCTGGTCCTCGTAAGTGCTCGTAAGAAAAATGGTATGGGACAATTACATGTACCTGACCTGCCTCTGTAGTAAATAGCTGTCAGATTAATGTCTTGGTATAAATCGGATTAATGTATTAAGGTATTCAAAACAATTTATAAAGGATTTTTTGTTTCTACTTCGAGTTTATTTAAAAAATCTTTACCAGTTAAGATCTACGGTCCGAAGGTTTGATTGCTTTTAAGTATACGAAAATAAATAGTCTCGTATAATATACAGTCCTCCATATGTAAACATTTCTATATTTTTTTGTACTGAATACTGTTACGTAGTGTTGAAGCCATCGAAACAAACCACGATTTAGATTTCTATTCTATTGCCTCAGCATCTCTTAGAAACACTAACATTTTTCGACCAAATATAAAGACATCAAATTCTTTAGATTTCTTTTTTATAAACTTCGAAATATTAACCAATTTACTTTTATTATTTAATCCACATACATAACACATTTACCATCCAACTAATTCCTCGTATATTACTATGGATTCCTAGGCAGATGGTTAATCGCTAGTAAAATTTTAGTAAACACTAATTTACATCATGACACCATGTAATTGTAAAAGTTTTAATCATATTTGACAAATTAATTGAATATTTCATAGAAAACTTGCTGGTACACGTATCATTCATACTGACGTTATTACATTCTAGTTAACTGTCTAAATCAGATAATAGTACTATAACTATTTCCATAGTATAGGATCAAAGGGTTGTCATTCTGAAATATTTTGTAAGTTTTAGTAATAATTATTATGGTGGAATTTCTGATATTACCTACTTTCTGTGATAATTCTGTTTCATTTAGGTACAAATGTTTGAATTCGAGGAAGTAGCTATTATTTAGGAGTAATTATCGTATACGGTAGCAATTATTATACTTCTGTTTCACATTAACTCTAAGAGGCGAATTTAAACTTTTTGTAACAAGTCTTTTTAGATTTTTATAATCTATTTATATCTGGAAACTAAGGCTTTAATAATGTATTGATCGTCTCGTGATGTATTTAAGCTTTAAAATAATTTTTACAATTCCGAGACTAAACTAATATAATCCCTTATATAACATTGAATCCCTGAATAGTGAAATTACTGCTGCCTCTGCTTTTAAGCCAATCAGCAAGCGTTATTTATTTTGAATTAAATAGGGTTGCTAAGTAATAAACTACTTATTTAAAATAATTAACAATTTCAAACTTGTAGATAAAGAGCAAACAGTTTTATAATATTGCCCAACTTACTTAATATCACTAATTTCGCATAAATTAAATGACATTTAAATAGCTCCTTTTTTCATCACGAAAATTCATCCAAATTTTTATAACATTGAATTATCCAGAATTGTAAGATATTATGTATTATTCCACGGGATGACAATTTTGCTTTTAATCCCTCGTGTGAATAATTGTTGCCCTAGGAAACTTACGGACCCTCTGGTGAAAAGCTTTGCACTGGGGATCAAAATCACACTTTAGTACGCTGGTGCATAATATAACTATTATTATTACTAAATCTATTTCTAAGATGTTTCAAACTATTCTATTTTTAAAATGATTCAAATGTTTTAAAAAAATTCAAAAATTTTAGTGGTAATAATTTCTTAGTTACCATAGTAGATTATACCCAATTACTGGTTAAGAGCCCACGTCAAATTGTTACCTAAAACATGTCAAGTTATTACTGACAACCAAGCAGATTGGACCTTACTAACATTAATTTAACTTCAAAAATAACTTACTTTTGTATCATTTTGACATCTATGTATACATTATATTAAAACTGTAACGACACCATTTCCGTACATTGAATATTTTTTGAAAATTGTACTGGTACTGTAAATAGCTATCGATGTAGATATCAAAGCAGAGATTTTTAAAATGTTTGTCTGTTTGTCTGTCTATCTGTTCACGCATCACGCAAAAACTACTAGACGGATTTTCATAAAATTTGGTGTGATGATTACTTATTACCTGGGTCAATAGGTAAGATACCTTTTACTCCGGAAAAGTGTCTCATTCCCACGGGAAAATAGAAAAATCATTTTGAGCATGTGCACTCATTACGCAAAAACTATATATAGAACGGACTTTGATGAAATTTGGTATGGTGTTAACATATTACCTGTGTCAACATATATGATACTTTTTATTACGGCAAAATATCACCTTCCCTTGGGAAAATATTAAAACCATTTTGAACATGTGCATGCATTACGCAAAAATTATTTCTCTATGCAAGTTCTGTATAACTATTACACTTATATACTTTTCCTTGCGGCGCACGAACGACGTCGCGGCTACAGCTAGTTGTAAAATAAATAAATAGTTTTTTAGAAACTGTCAATATGTTTTATTGAACATTATATACTGTGAAAATTAAAATACTTTGGCAATCGTTTATAACGTCTCCTTGCAGGCTATTGTCCGAGATTTTCATTTGATTTGCACAGGTAAACAATCTAATGCATTAAACAAACAATACAACATATATACGTATGTACCTATATCCACGTATAAGTTTGTATTGTGTTTATTTTACAACATATGTATATCGAATTTATCGATTGAAAGTGGATTACATAATGGACAAGTATTAGTATCAATGTACTTACTCTATTTTTTATTTTTACTTTCTATACACACATAAAAACAGTTAAGGAGATTAATTACAATAATAACAATAGATAAGAAATCTCAAATCCCACCCTTGAAATCCTCACCTGAAATTCGTAATCAAGGACCTCCGGATCGGTTAAATATCACCTGGACACAAACGCAACTGGTGGTAATACTTTCCTAGCTAGACTGACCTGACTAGGACGGGCACTACAATACTGGATCAGCTAAGATGGACTGGACCAGCTAAAAATATTAATAACAATAATAATTTTTATAAGTACAAAGTATACAAAACACCTGTATTGTCCTACGACATTCCGGAAGTTGAATCCTTTGTTTTAAACCAAAAGTGCAAGATTTATTGAAATCTATCTACTTGCAACCACAAGGCAATTAAACGCTAATAAATCGGATATAAAACTCCAAGATTCAATATCTTCAAATATATATATATATATATATATATATATATATATATATATATATATATATATATATATATATATATATATGTATATATATATATATATATATATCGAAAAGGTGGAGCCAAAAAGGGTTAGATATCAAGATCTTGATACTGACATGGACAGTTGAACCCGGCCTATACCGTACACTTGGTTGTTTCAATAATCGCATGTCTTGGCGACGTACATAGCTCCTTTGTGCGAAATCTTAACATAATTCCGGCTTGGAGGTCTCACCCAAACCATTTAGCTATGTTTATGCGAAAAGCAGTTATCATCGGGAGGCTCCGTACACTTCGGTCACACGAGACGAATTTTCCCGGGAACTTTGAACCACCTTTGAACCCGATGCTTTGTTAATATACAGGTTCTCAAACACTTTTAGGTCGCCTACGAGTCTCCCACTGCTGGGCAGAGCCGGATTTACCTCTGTGGGGACCCCGGGGCACAGCTAATGTAGTGACCCCTGAATGCTTCACATGTGGACGCTTTTGAGTACTTTTGCGGAGGCCCCCTTGGAGAATTCCCTAAATTTTTCAATTTTACTCAAAAATTAGGATTGCTGATTAAAAAAAAGCCAAAAAGTACTTATATATTCTATTTCATTCCTTAATTTTGAGATTTTATTCGATTTTTTGGAGGCTCCGAAAAAGCTCACCTATATACCTACTGGACGCACACTTTCTCCTCCACCTGAAAGTTTTTGAAATCCTTCCAGGAAGTTTTTATTTCAGTCCCGTTATTTCCATTAATCTTAATTAATAAATTTTTTTATTCAAATGTTCTACTTCATTTATTAAACATAATAGTCCAAAACCGAAGATAATAGTCGAAAATTGCTTTTAAATATTTGCTAATATGATGAAAGTGGTTTTTTATTTTACACAAATTGACAAGTTTTTTATCTGAAAAAAATTAAAATTCCATTAACAACTAACTGAATAAAAACTTTTTTCTTTCAAAGTTGGTTTTATATTCACTCAAGTATTTTTAATTAAATTATAAATTCGTACGTTCGAAAATTTATTTTCATTTAAATCAAACCGACATTCTTGATAAAATTTTGATTAATTTTTCTTTTTCAGTAAAACTTTTACCTCTGGTTAATTATTAAATTTAACATCTTAATAATATATTATTAGGTCATCCGGAAAGTTCTTCAAATGGTCGAAAACTGTGGATTTTGAATGCTCAAAAGTTTGAGCATTCAAATTCTTGACAGTTTGCCTCGGGTTTCACTTTATTTCTCGACGGATGAATTCATCGTCGATACACACAAGTCCACCGAAGGGAGCTTCATCTTCCAAACAAAAATTAACCTTTTAAAATCTAGCAAACCACTTTCTACAAGTTCTGTCAGAAAGCGCATCATCCCCATAAACACTACAAATATTTCTCGTTACGTCAACTGCATTAGTATCTTTTTTAAACTCGTATAACATGGCATGATGTTTCTTGATGTCTAAAATTGCTCATTATTACTGACAAAAAAAGAAAAAAATATTTAAACATTGTTTAAAGATGTATGATACATATTATAAGCAACACTATCGGCCTAACACTAACATGGTGTTGCATGTTTCGTTTGCGGTTGCTACTTGAAGAAATATGAATTTATCGGAGCTGCTTCGAAAATAGCACGAACTTTCCGGATGACCTAATAAATATTAGTATCTATCTTCGCAGTCGATAATCTTTTTCCTTTTGTTATATTTATTGAAAATCTCACAAAATAAACGAATTTAAATGATGGCTACAGTCAAATCATCAATAAATTAAAAAGTGTCATAAGATGGTTGTAATATCCGGATGCGACTACTATAATTCCAGAAAGACTTAAATTAAGTGGCAATAATTCAGGTCACTTTCAGTGACATTCTAATATGTCTATGTTGTTTTGAGAAGAATGCGAATTATTTATATACTTGGCTCTGATTGGTTAATAAACCCAGCTATAGGTAACTGTATATTGAAATAGGTATATAAATCAAAAATTTACATATTAATTTTTTTTAGTAATAGAATCTTTTAAAAGTGAAAAACTGAAAAATCGAATGTTGACCACAAATATAAAATAATTTGTTTTTTGAGTATTTATTTAGAAAGCCATTTATTTATTTCTTGTCTTATTCATATTTGTTTTGCATTTTGCATCCGAGACTAAAATAGAGGGGGGTATTGTGATCACTTTTGAAATTTGCAATTTTTCCCAAATTAAAATTTTCACGCGCAATTTACGTTTTAGAACTTTCTTAAGAATTCTGGTTTTGCACCGGTTTGTCGATCCGTCTACTGTCGGTATGTGAGCCCGAAGATCCCTCCAAGTAGCAAAACTGTGACACTATTCGATCGTTTTTGATAAAATTTTTAGAAATTGTGCGGTTTTAGTGCCTAACTGGTCTCTTTGTAACTAGAATTTTTCACAGTTTTCACAATATTTTACACACATATATATATATATATATATATATATATATATATATATATATATATATATATATATATATATATATATATATATGTATATGTATATGTATATGTATATATAATAAAACTGTAGCGAGACCGTGTCCTTGACCTTGTACATGAAATATTTTTTGAAAATTTGAAAATTGTACTGGTACTGTAGATATAGTTATCGATTTAGACATTAAAATAGCGATTTTTAAATTTTTTGTCTGTCGGTCTATGCACGTATTACGCAAAACTACTGTTGGGATTTTGATGAAATTTGGTGTGGTGATAACTTATTAGCTGGGTCAACATCTAGGATACTGTTTACTCGGGCAAAATGTCTCATTCCCAATTACAAAAACCATTTTGAGCATGTGCACGCATCACGCAAAAACTAATGAACGGGTTTTAATGAAATTTGGTGTGGTGTTAACTTATTACCTGGGTCAACGTTTAAGATATTTTTTAGTGCAGGAAAATGTGTCCTTCCCTCGTGAAAATTCAAAAACCATTTTGAGCATGTGCACGCATTACGCAAAAACTATTGAACAAATTTTGATGAAGTTTGGTATACCAAATACCAAGTCGATTCGAGCAAGAACTACACGATAACTTTATAATAATTTGATACCATGTATAGGCAACATACAACAATGTATTTAAATTTAAATATGTAAGTGTATACTTTAATTCAAATAAGTACTCATATATGTATATTTTAGTACAAGTTCTTTATAATTATACTTATATACTTCTGATTGATTTTATACCAACGCGACGTGGGTACAGCTATTGTGAAATATTGAATCCAACTATAATATAAAAATTAAAATCAACGTACACTTTTAGATTGATTTTTACTGTTTCCATACCGTAAATAATTATTTCATCGAAACGAATTGTAATGAGCAGAATTTGAAAATTTTCCTAAGAAAACTATTTCTCTGATAGAACTACCTCAATACTTATGCCTTCTACTTGCTAGGTATTTGCCGATAACCACTAAACACAAAACACTAAACGATTGATGTGAACGAGACATAACCATGCAATACCGTCAGTTGGAGCGAATCTGGACGATTTTTTCAGCTTTTTGGCAATGAATTGTTTAGAGTTTATCTAAAGAATTCTAAAAAAATAATTTAAATGCATTAATATCACGAGCATATAGGGCAGTAATAAAAATATAAAAACTGGTATTATAACTTTTTTTTTTGGTTATATAGTGTCCAGATTCGCCCCTATGTGTGGGGAGAATCTAGACAGTGCTTTATTTGCAATATAAATCATATTCAGTCATGCATATAGGTAAAATCAGACATAAAAAGATAAAAATAGCTGAATTTCCAATCTGAAAATTCGCTAAGATAAATATCTGCATCAGCGAATGACTTTTGATGGGTGGAATAAAACATTATGAATTTAAATGAATTTTATGTCGATTTGCCTTTGAGTCTATCATGCAAGGTCGATTTGGGAACATGGAAATATTCAGCAGCTTGTCTGAGCGATTTTCTTTTATTTTTAATATCGGAAAGCAGGGGCGCAACATCTACGTATCTACAGGGGGTCCACCAAAAATTTAAATAACCAAATTTTTTGATAGAACAGTTCTCCGATAACAATGGAAAATGTAATAAAATGTCGTCTCCAAAAATTTGATTTTCAAATAAAAAATATTAGTAAACCACTAAACATTTTACTTTTTAATATAAATAAAATAAATTGAAGGAAAATTTCCAGGTAATTTTAGGGGGTCCGGACTCCTTGGACCTCCCCGGTTGTTACGCCTCAGTCGACAAGAGTCGATTTTATGTTATTCAGACTACAGCTTGTAAGTTTATGTAGTTTACACCCACTTTCTTTTTATATTGACCTACCATGATGTATGAATTCGCCTGACCTATAGACAATTTTTTGTTAATCAATTTATAAAAAAAAAAAGATTAAGCATAATACAGCTTTCATTTTTGGTACATATATATTGTCAAAACAACGCCAAAAATTTTGTTGCCAGTCCCTACTTTATATATAAGGTACCTAAGGCAATTAAGGCCCACCTAAGCAAAATATGCTTATTATTTATATATCTTATAAAATATCAAAAACATAGTATTTAATTATAAAAAATTACTTATTTTTTGATAAAAATCCCTAAAAAAATTAATGAATTTGTAATTATACAAGTCAAAAATTTGATTTTAAAAAGTGTCTGCAATTGGGCCTTATTTCCGACTGGTGTAGAAAATAAGGCCCACCTATTACAACTGCCTGAAACAGTACATTTATTATTTTTTTTTTTTAAATTAATTGGGGGATTTTAATTACTTTAAGAATAACTTGAACTTGAAAATACTTTAAGAATAACTTGAACTTATATATCAAAATATTTTGTTATTTTTACACGTTCAAAAAAGTTTCGAACATCCTTGAATCCCGCTTGACTGCGTGACTGTTATTGAAAACAACAATAAAAAAATTACCTAAGTCATTAATGTTAATTTTTAATTTTTTTATCATATTTTTCGAATAAGTCAAGTACTAGGTGTTTGAATATATTAAGTCGAAATAAATAAATATTAAATCTAAGAGTTCTTCTTAGAATTCCGAATCTCCTTGCAACCTCTCTTTGATTGCCATGTCGAGTGACACAGCTTAAGGCTGATGCCAGTGCTTCCTCAGACCACAACGGTCTCTTCTTTTTATCAGCCATACTTCCAAACACTAACGAATAAAAATAAAAATTCGACCAAACCAACTAAAACTGATCTGGCATCATTAAACAAATGCAACAAATAAATCAAAATTAAATGTACTTAGTTTTTTGTCCTTTTTCCTTTTTGTTACTTTTATATTAGAGTAACTATAGTAATTTAAGGTTGTGCGTCTAATTTTGCTTCATTTGTTAATGACTTCAGACCTGTTTTAATTGATTTGACTTTGTAGTGTATGATTTTAATTGTGTTGGTAATAAAGCCCAAACAAAATTTGCATGGGCCTTATTACCAACATGTCAATATTTATGCTTATATACATTTTATATAAATACTTTAGAAATAAACTAAATTAATTGATGTAAAACTTAAAGAATATTAATTTTTTTCAGTTTTGATAACAATTTGAAAGAAACATACCTTTAAAAAATCATTAATATAACACTTACAATGTGCACAATTTTTATATCAACGAACGAAAATGTAACCTCTAAATTTGTTTGTTAAAATATGACATGAGTTTGTTACTCTGAGTAGCTCAACTTTTGTATCTGGTTTTGAAATGATTGAAAGTTCATTTTAAACTTGTTGATAAGTTAGAGAACTTTTCTTGGTAAGAAATATAGCTAATGGGCCTTATTACCCGCTGGGCATTAAATGCCTTAGGTACCTTATAACTGTTTTTTTTTGGTACAGCTGTTTCTTTCTAAAATTTCAAAACGCGCGTTATTTTTAAAAATTATAAACAATGCGCCTGTAAAATAGCAAAATTCAAAAATGTCACGTTCACTGCTTTTCTTTGATGACTAACTCATAACTGACAAAATTCAGTAGCATAAATTAATCTATGACCTTGTACAGTCATAAACTCATAACACTAACGAAGAAATATCGAGAGGGAGCTCTGTCTAGATTCGTCCCTACTGTTCAGATTCGCCCCAACTGATGGTATATTATAAAAAAAAAATTTTTTTCTAATTTGTACATTTTGTGTCTATATAAAATTTCAATTGAATAGAATTGTTTATTAAAACCGTCATTATTTACACATACACACACACACATATAACTTATCCATTACCTACGCAGGCCTACGTAATAATGATAATTAATTTTACAAATGATTCGACAAATTTACTTTCAGTATGTAAATATTTGTGTCCTAAAAACAAAAAAATTCCATGTTGCCCATATGTATTACATTTTGTTACCAATTCACTGGTGAAATGTGCCACATATTTATTCGTGTATACTCAATTTTTTTATGTAAATTTTTATTAGTTCATTTACATGTAAACAATTAAAAATGTATACCTTATACTTTATATGTGCGTCTAGATATTTTTGTTTGTTTAATATGAAAAATATATACATAATTCACGGGTAAGAAATAAAGGTACACTTTATCTAGAAGAAATATGCCCAACTTAACTGCATACCTCAAAACGGTAGTAAGAAACTCAAGCACCTTTCTATCATGTAAAGTGGGGAAAAGAATTTCTAAACTCAGGGCTTCCCAAACTATATACCGCGGCTGTTTCAGGTAGTTTCAAGTAAAAAAAGGCAGCTAAAAATTTTTTTTACTCGTTAATGATACCTCTTCGGGTAAAAAGAAATATAAGGAAATAATATTGAAGAAGTCTGTCTTTTTGTTTGCTCGTCACTTATATTTTGAGGAGAAATTGCTTTAAGGGCAGGGCGAGTCTAAAAAGCCTGCCTTAACTCAAAATAAAAATTTTTTTCAACATTGTAAAAAACAGATATTTCATAATTCAAAAATTTATGTTTGTATTTATAAAGGAAAAAAATTGTTTACGTAAAATTAAATATTACTAGCTTCGTTGTACAATTTCTTTGACTTCAAAAATCAAAGTTGAAACTCTGCAGTCTTATATACCAATACCAGTAATTAGAAAGCTTTATGAATAAACAAATTTCCATTTACTTTTCTTTTTCATTTTGACCATCATTATTTACATTTGTTTATAATTTTTTAAATTAAATTCAAATGATTTACTTAAACATATTTTTACTAAAGAAACAATTCGATTTCAATAATAAATTAAAACGTCAAATTCAAGAAAAACACATTTAAATTTGAAAAGTGGAAAATTTAAAGGTATTTACCGTCAACTCAATTTATCTAAAAATAAATGCGTATATGCACATAAGAAAAATTAGTGCATATCGGTTGAAGAGGCTTAAATTGTTATTTTAAGACATACCAATTCACTTCAATTTTATCACTTTATAAATGGTCTTAAAAATAAATAAATTAATTTGTTTTTGAACACATACATGTAGGAGTGAAAACAGAAACACGAAATCCATTAAATCGGAACGTACATATGAGAGTAATTCAACTAGACAGATCTGTTACTTCTCTCTATTAGATATAATATTGTACAAGTGGATGAATTGGTTTTAGAGTATTAAAACTGTAAATTTAGAGCAAACCTTAACTATACAGGTACTACATGTTTTGAAGCAATCAAATGGGAACTCTGTCTCCTAAGAATTGGAGGAATTAAATAGTCTTCGAAACTTTGAAAGGCTAAAAAATTCAGAAAAGTAATTAATATACAGGTTTAGATTCGTACTACTTTATCATATAGGTAATGAGCCGTTTGGTATCGAAACGAGACACATCACTTGAAAAAAATTTTTCAGGAAAGGCACAAAACTGAATAAGTTCTTTGTTTAAATTGATGTAGGTATCTAATTTTTTAAAAAGCTGTAAGTGACATAGACGAAGGCTTCCCAGAAGTTTCAAAAGTTTTTCTGTTTTATTTTTTGATTTAAAAACATTTTTATTTTCGATGTGCCTTAGTTTCTTTTAAAACTTATTTATGTATTTTGTTTTGTAACTTGGTAACTGGATGTATCTTATTTTGAAACCAATATTTTTTTATTTTGAAAAGAAACACCAAGGTTTTGAAAAGAAACACATTTTGTTAATTATAAAACATTATTTAATCCACGTAGTTTTAATTGGGATTTCAAGAGTTTAATGATTTCGTTTTAACCAATTACCCAATGATTTAGGAACCGGATATTCAGGACCCCAATAATTAGAGTTGAATTCCAGAAAAACAATTTATTTTTTCATTAGTCAAATGTACATTTCGGAACATATGTCCCTTCTTCAGTGACCTATTTAACAATTAAAAATAAGTAAGTTACAATTGTGTTAGGTGTTTTGTAAAAAGAAAAAAAGATTGACAATGTATTTTTCTTTTAGTCTAATACATACATGTTATGAACATTGCATAAAGAATAAACATTTTATTTGAAATCTTAGAGGAAAGAATTTATTTAATTTCACAAAATTAACTATGGAAAATATAATAAGGTATATTGAAAAATTTTTTTGTATGTTATAAATATTAATATTAATCGATATTTACTTATCAAATTTTATTTTATTTGTAGTGGAGGTATACACTATATGGTCTATCTATATCATTATCGATGTATAAGGGAAATTAGCAGAAAAAACCAGCTTATTTTCAGTATTAGGAATTAAAAAAAGGTTTTGTTTTTTAATTTAAACAAACATCCGGATAGACAATAAGAATGTAAGTCAAAAAAGACAGAAATTATAAGAGAAAAAAGATTATAATAGAAAATTCAAGAGTTTACTCACCTGCGTTTTTTCTGCTAATTTCCCTTATACATCGATAATGATATAGATAGACCATATAGTGTATACCTCCACTACAAATAAAATAAAATTTGATAAGTAAATATCGATTAATATTAATATTTATAACATACAAAAAAATTTTTCAATATACCTTATTATATTTTCCATAGTTAATTTTGTGAAATTAAATAAATTCTTTCCTCTAAGATTTCAAATAAAATGTTTATTCTTTATGCAATGTTCATAACATGTATGTATTAGACTAAAAGAAAAATACATTGTCAATCTTTTTTTCTTTTTACAAAACACCTAACACAATTGTAACTTACTTATTTTTAATTGTTAAATAGGTCACTGAAGAAGGGACATATGTTCCGAAATGTACATTTGACTAATGAAAAAATAAATTGTTTTTCTGGAATTCAACTCTAATTATTGGGGTCCTGAATATCCGGTTCCTAAATCATTGGGTAATTGGTTAAAACGAAATCATTAAAACATTATTTATTATAAAGAAAAAAATACAAAAAAGTGAATCATTGTAAATATTAATAAATATTAGAAACATTGGAAATATCAGTAATAATAAAAATTGAGATAATTTCAGATTAACAAGTCGAAAACGCAACCAATGTCTTTACACAATCAAGTCACTGTCCGGGCATTCATTGTCGCAACTGGCAATGTTTTTTTCCTCGCCTGCTTCATTTTCTGCCATAGGCCTACTGTTGAACTCAATGTTTCTGTAGAAGAATAAAATCTCTAGTGACCTCCAATCTTCATCAAAGTGTTTTGCCAATAACTTTGATACATCCCGTACATTCGCTTCTGCCAGTGGAACTCCTGGAAGGATTTTCTTAGGAAGATCAATATCTTTAAATTTCTTTCCTGCTTTACAGATTCTTTTGTACTCACAAAACTCTGACCGATAATGAACTTCTCCTTTAAGCTTAGCATCATCTTCTTTTTTAGTTCTTTTTAGGAAGAAACGTTTTGTTGGATTGAATTTAAAATGCCACTGGCCTGGTGGACGTATAACATTTGCCAAAGCACTTTTCCAATCATGGTTTTTGTCATTTAAGGGTATAACGGTACCGAATTTTTAAAATATATCTGTATATTCTTCTGGAGTAATGATTGTATTATGTTTTTTAATTTCCTTTTCAATCACCCCGAATATTCTGTCAGAGGGTAAAAAAGAATGGCCTACAACAGGTAACAAATACTCAATTGTTTTAACAGTTTTCGGACATATGGTTTACAGCCAATTTCCCAGCATACCCATCATGAAATTGTTCTTGTTCTGGCCTCCACATCCGTCAGAGGCCTGACGAAGAAATTCAATATGCTCCGGTATGTGAAGTTTTGACAGGTAGTCGTAAACTGCAAATTTCATTAGAACTTTTGTAGTGGGTATTTTCTTCCCAATGATATATAAATACATTGTCCTTACTGAGCTTGGCTTTTGAGTCCTCTACAACGATAGTAAGGTTGTATTTATAAATATGGCGAGAGTAATATGTACTCTGGTCTATGTAATCTGTACTCTTGTACACGCGGAAGAACTTGGTTCTTTTGACAATCAAAACTGACTGTCATTAAATCATCCCTTGACTCTTTTAAAAGCGAGTAAAATGCTTTTGCCTTTAATTTGTAAACTCTTCTTTCTGTCAGGAAGTTCTGTTTCTCGATGTTATGTTTTGCATGTTTCATTCTCCTAAATAAGGGAAAGGCATATGAAACATTCATCTGTCCCCGGCGTTCCAAAACCAATATTTAAGTTGTGTTTAAATATGTAGCGGAAGTAAGATTCTTTCACTTTTAATGACACATCTGTTGTTTCATTATCGTACATCTTTCACATCTTTTTTATGTTTAGATCGGAACTTAGGTAGACTCTGCAGCTTGTTTTGCTTCTGCAATAATGCCATTCAATAACTTTAAACTTCTTTATAAAATTAATCACCGACTCTTTCTTTGTTTTATATGGGTTTAGCTTTCTATCCCCACCTTTAATTTCTTTTGGAATTTCTCCAGTTTTAAAAAATCTAGATACTACTCCTACTACACGAGTTCTGGAAAGTCTAGGGGTGCCTAAAAAATCTTTTTGACACACTGGAACACGCTCTTTTGTAGAGCTTTTATAAATGAAATACTTTATTGACATAGACTTGGTACCTTTACTGTTATTTATCAGTCTAGCGATTTTTGGTACACGTCCATCTGTGAACTTCAAAATTAAACTGTCCTGTCTAATTTTAAAATTTGATATTTTCCCGGAATTGTTATAAAATTTCCCATGAAATTTGGTCTGATCGTGGATAGTCAAATCTTGGCATTTGTATGCCTTTTTTTATTTTCATGATTGCAAGTTATTGGTTTCGGGGGTCCAGGAGCGGCATATCTGAAAATAAATTGGGAAATTGTAAAGTTGATATCGTAACATTGGATCTTAAAATAATCATTTTAATAACTTTAAAACAACAATAGTCTAGATGTCATAATCTAAAAGCTGGCCTACTTTTGTTTTTTCCTTTTTAATATTTTCCACATATCAACGTTCCTACTACGTTTTCTGGCACTCTCAGGACACTCTTTAGGATAACATTCCAGCAATTTAGGGTAACATTCCATCACTTTAGGGTAACATTACATCACTTTAATCACTAAATAATAAATAATTAAACTAAAAAAATAATGTAAACACACAGGCACGAGTAGAACGAAGTAACGGCATTAACAGCAAACAATGATAAGGTGTCGTTTGCTGGTGCGCAAACCGATGCGCAGCAAACTCTGATAAGATGTGTCGTGTTTTGATACTCATACATCTACTTACTCGTCTTATTTTGAAACCAACTGACTACTTCATCATTTAAAAACAGCATGCTTTGTCCTTTTTTGAATGATATTTTTTCTCCAGTTATACAGAGGACATTTTGAACTTGTAAAATCTGCTGTTATCTCAAAATCGTAAAAATAGTGATGTGTCTCGTATTGATATCAAACGGCTCAATTATGTATAAAATATGACCAGACTCTCTTCGCTACCAAATAGCGACATTAGTGGTCGAGGTCGAATGTAGCTATATCCGATACTCTGGATACTCACATATTTGTTCGCAGAGTTTTTTCGTTTCGGATTCATTTGCTGTAGCGTTTCAATTTGTGTCACTCAATTTGAAATATTTTTGCTACGTTTGAACCAGATGACACAATTGCCTACATTTTTTCTGTCACAATATCACACATAATATTGTCACTACATAAAATTGTCACAACATATCAATATTGATTATCTAGATATGTATGAAAATAATGGGAAATTTATAAGCTAAGAAAAACTTTTAAAATTATATAAAATTTAAATGCAATTTTATGTACAATGCTCACCCTTACGAAGCATAATTCTTTGATTTTAAATATACCGAAATATGGCAAAAAGTGGTTAGTGTCATGTCGTTTCAAATTGCAGTGAATAAATCTTACATGCTGTAAGGTACAAGACCGCTTATATTCTACAATAGTCCAAACGTTGATGGTAAACTTTTGGTAAGTATCGAAGGTCCGATTAGTTTTTGAAAAATAAACAGCGTGACAACACTGAAAACAGTGTAATTAATGGCGTAATTTGTGTTGATTAATTAGGAATGCGAATTCAGGGTATACATACCATCCACATCAAACACCATCCAAAAGTTTTTTAGTAAAATGTCTATTCCTTTAGGAAACCATTATCATTATTTTCACCCCATCCTGGTCAAAGTTTCAAACTAGCGCCTTTATGGGGTCATTTTACAGTTTTTCCGCTTTTTTAAAATTAACTTTCTAACTGGGTTTAACGAGATACTTCCCTCTATATTTCCTATTGTAGAACGGAATCAACAAAACGAACCAGTTGTTTAAACGAAACTGAAGATAGATAACAAAAACAATTGCCAGTTTGAACAAAACTTAACAAAAACTGAATGTTCGACACTAGTCAAAATTCTGATGCTTAACTCTTAAACTATTAAGAACTAGTAAAGCAATTGAAAGTATTTAGCTTAAAATTATTACAACAGTTAAGCTGTAATCGGTGACAACGTACTAATAAAACTCCACATGAGCCATGATATTCCTCTTTTTCTGGAAGAGTAGAGTTATCACAGTTGTAAATAAACGCTTGTCAATAAATGATACTTACAAAATGAAATAGTTTGCGCATGAAAATTAGCAATTGAGACGTCGTTTCTAAATAAACTTGCGTCCAAATTAAAATTTACCAAGGTATGAAAATTTAAAAAGGGTAATATTAGGGGAAAGGGACGATGAGTGGAAAATCGTCGATCTTTACCCAGCTCCGTTGAAAAAATGAAAGAATAACTTCTTTTTAAATTATTTTTAATTAGTTTTCTTCAATAATAACCTTCTAATAAACATAATCCTTGAGCATATCAAGTTCCTTTCCTCACCTATACATAATCTTCTATAACAAATCTCTTCAACTTTTTGATACTCTACAGTCATAATACTTATACATATCAATGTAATATTCGTGATAGCGTACCTATTTATACCAAACTGTGCACTCCAATGTTATTCGAGAGTTTATGTTTATTATCGTTAAATGTATAATAGTCAGTCAAACAGTGTGTGCTGAAGTCAAAATCAACTAACGATTCAATTACTCAAGTGGAAATGATGCCAATGGCGTCGCGTCGACAGATATTACTCCGTGGAGATTATTTGAACGTGTTATTCTCTTTACGTTTAGGCCAAGCGCACATTGAGCTGCGTCACGCAGTAAACGCAGGGCTGGGCAGAGCAGAGCAAAGCAGGGCAGAGCAGGAAAGCACGTGTGGTCGAGCGCACATTGAGACGCAGTTAACGCAGGCAGGGAAACGCAGTTTCTGTGACTCTTGTAGAACGAGATAGCACGAATTTAAAAGCAGAGCAGAGCAGAGAAGTACTATTTTTCTTCAATTTCTTCAATTGTTTACATTTCGACGAAATAAAACCAACTAAAACTCGAGAACGTGTTGCAATGACGCGCAGCATCGCGCACTTCATATTCACGAATGCCACATATTCACGAATGCCACATCGATCTCGTGCGACCACAGATGAGACAGATCAAGCCTACATACAAAAAAGTGTGATCCAAAAGTTGCAATAAGTAGAAATTTATATTGCTTACCGATTAGTCGTCCATCGGCTATTCAAGCGTACACATTCATTGTTAAGTCGTGGCCACAGTGGTGGCTGTTCATTGTTACATCATTAGTAGCAGGTACATGCATACGGTTATTCGAGATAACCACCGCTACAAACATACAGAGTATTACCCACACAAACATCCACTACCTTGAAAATACCAACACAAACTCTAAATACGTATATAACCTCCCATCTCTCTGTCATGTCTGATGACGTAAAATTCTGATTACAGTCGGAATGCTAACTATCATAATAGTAACTTGGCCCCTTGCGTGCGACGCAGTGCTGCGCTGCTCTACGTTTCAATTCGCGCTGTCCCGTTCTACAACACTCTCAATGTGCACCCGGCCTTATAAAGTGCATCTTACCATTAATCACGAGTAGGTTAATAATACCTACGCAAACAAGTACCTGCATTGTGAATACATACATATATTTCAAATCGTAATCAATACACAGTTCAAAATTAAGGTGGATAGCGATTTTTTATAGTCGTAACACAATTTTCCTCTAAAAATGATAGAGTGTATCTAAGCGGAAGCTCAATTTATTAATATATTACAAGAATACAAAGGAATATATTTTTTTTAAATATAAAAAAAATTGTAACTGTCAAAAATTATTCTTTCAAATATCAACACCATCGTCCTGACGCCATCACATCATTAAAAAACCCGCACTTTCCCCCCATCTTAACTGTATCGATTGTCATCTAAACATACGTATCAAATATAACACCTAAGAGGTAGTTGGTCGATAAAACGATTTTTTAAAAGGATTTTAACGAAATTTCTTTTGATATTTATTTATTTCAATACCAATAATACGAGCCCTCACCAAAAAAAAAATTAACCACCCCAATTTTGAGAAAAACTATTTCAAAGTTTTGTAACTTTAACATGGGCTGGTATTGTGGAAAACTCAATTATTTTTTTTTTTTTGTAATAAAATGAAAACGTATTAAAGGAATTTGATAAAAATTTAATATGTTATAAAATACAAAGTTACAAACCATATTTAATAAGAAATAAAAATTATTCACCACGCCGTTTTTGAAATATAATTTATAAACATCATTTTACAACGTTTTTACAACGCTTTCTCAACAATATTTTTATATTGTTTTACGGTTTTTTCTAACCGAAAGTTAACGGAAGCTTTTAACTACTTGCAGATCACCATATCATTTAAATTAAGGATACAGGTTGATTAACAAGAACATCAATTTAACAAAAAAATAGTTTATATTTCAATCATTGTTACAATTCAACTTTGTATAGTGTAATATAAACATCGACTGTTTCTACTGAAACTGTTTCGTGCGCCGTTGATCCTAAAAAAGAAAAAATTTGTATTAAATTATTATTGTCAATTATATAAAAATAAAAAAAGAGAGAAAATTTAAATATAATACCAGCATAGTGCAAACTACATAAACTGTGTTGAAGGAATTTGACAAATGTCAGTTAGGTTACAACTTTGACGTTTTGGCATATGTGGTACAAAGCACATTGTACTAGTTCAGCTCGCGGATTCTAAAATGGTACAAGTTTTTTTTTAAATAAATTGGTACTTACGAAGTAAATTTCTCTAAGTTTGGGATCTGTGGTACAGAAGTATCCACAGTACGTTGAGTGGTGTTTAAATCGATGGAAGTTATGTTAGATTGGTTTCCACGTGTAATGATATTTTGGCTGGTGCCGCGAAAGTATTGTGGAAGTAATCTAATTTTGGCTGATGTCGATTATGATGTTGAATTGTCTGGTGACTGGGTCGCATCATTTTTGTGGTTTCCGTCGAATTGAAACATTGCGTATCAATTGGGCAATAGACGCTTAGTGAGCGCAAGTAAAATCTTGTTGTGAGTACGCTTAAAAACTTATGAAACGTTAGTAACTTAATTATTCAATTTAATTCAGGAATTGTTGGTTATATTTACGTTTTAGTTGTTAAAAATTTTGCAGATTTTAGGTAAATAAAACTGAACGAGCGTTCCTACAAAAAAAGAATATATTTTAATAAACATAAGTTTGGTACTGTAAATTATATTCGCTTACCAGTACGGGGTACGTCTCTTTCAGTTTTGATAATTTTAACTTGGTTAGATGTTGCTAATACTATAATTTTATTGAAATATTTTTCTGAGCCGGCATTTATAGTACCTGAAAAATTAACAAAAAGTATTAAGTTAATAAATCTAAAATTTTTTCACATTCAATTACTTGAAAAGTGCATCTCGTTGTGTTAATATTTATTTTGACAGATTCGGTTTGGGCATTGACGCCATCGTCAGTGAGGTAGCATACTTTTTCGATTCCTTCGCTGATGTCGGATCATGTAATTGAATGTTTTACATCCAACAGTAATTAATTACCAATATTAAATTATATTTTAAATGCAGTACTCACCTTTTCTGTAAATCACGGATCATCTTAAAGATTTTTATTTGTACACTCAATAAATTTTTCAACCCTTGGACGAAACATTTTCTACTAATAATAATAATTTACGCCTTTCAATAGTCAATCGTTGTCCTTGTCTCTTTTTACTTACTTTTCAGCTGAAGTCTTACCTACCGGGGTACTGATTTTTTTTACAAACATTTTTTTACCCGTTTGTTGTGATGAAAAAAAAATGATTTTTAAACAAAGAAATTTTTTTTAAAACAATTTTTTAATTGTTTAAAATTTTTTTAACATTTTTTTTCCATTTTCCATTTTTTTAACTGTCAGCTGTCGTTATTTCATTGTTTCGTTTTAAATATATTTTTCTTCGGGAATGAAATACTTTCTCGGGGTAAAAAGTAACCTATGTTTATTGCTGTATTTCGTTATATCTGCTAACAATATGCTAAGTTCCAACAAACTCAAATAATCTTTTTTTGTTTTATTTAAAATATGTTTTTCCACAGGAATGAAATTTCCCACGGGATTGAAATGCTTTCCAAAGGTCAAAAATCGCCTATGTTTTTTTAATACTGTCTGTTAACAACATACGAAGTTTGAAACCAATAATCCGCTTTTTAGTAGTCAACTGCCATAATTTAATAGATTTTCCCTCGGAAATGAAACATTTTCCCGGGTCATAGCCATCTCTGTCTCCCAAGCTACGTTTGTGAAAAGTTTTAAGTTGATTGGTTAAGCCGTTGAGGCGTGGAATCAAGTCAAACAAACAAACAAACTCACTTTCACATTTATAATATTAGTTAGGATTAGGATTAGGATTTACACGTTAATAAACTGAATTTTTAACAATTTTAAAATCATCAGCATACCATACCACACCATATCATATTAGCCTCTACATTTCTAATTGTAAAAATGACAAACTTCCATTTAAAGTTTCTTCCCCTGTCTCAACACCCCTTCCCCCCTCCAGGGATGAACTTTTAAAAGCACTAAAACTTTTATTTTCAAACCAGTAACCTAACACAAATTTCCATATTTCTATCTAAAAAATTACAGATGTCTATGAAAATTTTCATCCCCTATATTACCCTTTGGGAAATGAATTTCCAAAAATCCCTTTTTAGTGTTCACCGACGCTATATAAGAAATCCCTGTTCAAAATTTCACGTTTCTAGGCCTCGAGGTTTGGGTTGTGCATTGATCGATCAGTCAGTCAGTCAGTTTTAATTTTTAGTTACGTGGTCCAGAACAACCGCGTAACTAGAGTACAAGATGATCAGTATAAGATGATTCTGAAGATTTATATCTAATTATTTCAAAACAGTGAAAAATCGACATACATGGTTCTAGCAGTAAGCCATTGATACATACTATTAAATTTCTTACATTTGATACTAAAAATTGTGTAGAATTAGCTATTAACCCCGTAACTTGGCGATTTTTTATATATACAGATTTAAAAAAATGATAACGAGATAGTGGTTCTCTCGTTCGAGATTTAAACTGCGGAGGCTGCAGCCCTGCGGCCCATGTGGACGAGCAGCCATTGCCACAAACTATCACATTACTATGTAGAAACTAAACTTACTAAAAAAGTAATAAGAATTATATAAGTCAAATATATTTATTCTTTGTTTAATCAGAAATTAATTTGGTAACCTTAAAAATTTTTTTAATCGCCATTTAGACAAACGTTTCGATCAAGCGGTCAAAAATTCGTTTAAACCTCATTTATACCGAACTGTTTATCGATTATTAATTATTGTTTAGGAACAAATATCAAGTAGAACACAAAATAGTAATAACTAATACATATAACGGCATTAGTAAAACAGAAATACATAGTTGTGATAAGACATAAATAATTATACGTATAGGTTACATACCTACTGCAGCTATAGGCGCTTTCAGTTAAAGTTAAGCATGACTCATTACTTAAGAATTTAAGGAATTCCAGTGCTACAACTTTAATAAAACGTTTGTCTTAGGTAATAGCATAATTTCTATGGATAAAATATACTAAAAATCTTTCTGATAATGTTATTGTTTTACAATAACCAATTAAAAAATAGAATTTGACAAGCGGACAATTCAAAATTTAAAAAAATTATACATACCTATTTAAATTAATAAAATTAATCATAAAATTTATTGAGTCAAAATGTATTTCTTTACATTCAAATATACTAAATATAGTTATTTAAAATTAGAGTGACATAGTTTTTTCTGAAATAAAAAGCTTAATTAAAGTCATAATCTTCTTAGCATTTTTATGTTTTTGGCCATTTTGGCTATGTAGATGATGTAGATGCAGTGGGGTAGCAAGGGGGGTGCAAGGGGGTCTATCATGCACCGGGCGCAACTCGCAGAGGGGCGCCAAATGTGCACCAAAGAAGTGCCAAATATTAACTATAGGGTTGGTTCACATCAAATCAACCAATGCTCAAAACCTTATATGTCTTCAGATCATTATAATATTTTTTTTATGTGGTAGTACTTGCTTTGAAGATAACGAATATAAATTTTTAACTTTTTATTACCATTATTTTTATAGTTATAACAATTTTTAAAATCCAATAACCGCAATTTTTCGGAGCGCTTTGAAATATTTAAACACATGTAGCTCAAAAGCTATTTACCCTAGAAAGTAGAAACTGGTACCATTAATTTCAGAATTAAAAGGGCTTTAATTTGACATCTAACGTGGTAATGCAATTCAAATTTAACCCTTTCTCCACAAACCAAAAAAATGATATTTATAAAAAATCCAAAATCGGAATTTTTAATTTTTTTTGAAAAAAATATATGTTACACCCAACCTCTTAAGTAAGTTGTATACAAAGTTTCATGATGGTATTCCAATGGTAACATACTAAAAAAATTTTTATTCTGAATTAAGACGTGTGGAAATCTGGTACATTTAGTACAGTATATGTTACTAACAAAGAAAGATCCTAAAGACGGACCTATCGATTTTGTTGAAATTTGAATAAGTTGTAGAACACTAAAAAATAAGCGACACGTATTTTTTTTTATTTGTAGAAAAACGGTTTGAAGGGATAAAATCGCTCTTCAAAAATTGGGGTAAAATTTAATTTTTCAAATATCTCGAAAACGGTAAGAAATAGGAGGAGATAGAATAAAAGCTTAAATTGACGATATTGCTCTTTTTTAAAGAGCTATCTATTGATATGCAATTTATTCAAATTACACCAACAGGGGTATTTGGGGGTTAAAATTAGGGGGTTAATTTTGCGAAAGGGGTTTAAAAATTAAATAAATTAAAATTTTGTTTGCAGATTTCAATTATACGTAACTATTTGGAAGAAACTATTCACCCAATATTAGGCATTTTAAGAACATTGATGTTCCAGGTTGATTTAATATGGACTAACCCTATACGTGTTTCTGGTAGGAATGGGAGCGTCAATAAAGTATCATGCCCCGGGCGCCAGTGATGTTCACTATGCCACTGGTGAAAGTGTAGGGAAATTGCCAAATTTCATCCAGGTTATGACTTCAAATATATAGACAAACAAACAAAACACTCTTGAGCAAAAGAATAAGGCAACTTTTAGGAAAAAATTTAAAATACAAATTTACGAGAGATTTTTTTTCGAAATTTTAAATACACCTATCCACTACTTAAAATCTTTCAAATTTTAGAAATTAAGGGGGGGCGCAAATAAAGTGTCACGCACCGGGCGCCAGTTATGCTCGCTACGCCTCTGGTTTGATGTGACTTTTTTTACCTTCTACGTTTACGAACAATAAAAAAAATAATATTTTTATAGCATCTTTTTCTTATCACTACTGAGTTCATTTTAATTTTGAATTATTTTTGGAAATCTACGGTTTTAAAATACTTAAAACTTTAAACATAATGTAATAATACATATGCATTTGGTAAGAGTGATTTTAACAGTCAGTCATAACAGTAATTTTAATTCACTGATAAACTTCAAAATTAGTAAAATAAGGTGAATTTTCAACAAAAAAAACTGTAATTATAAAATACAAGTATAGGTTTTAGACATAGTTATTACGTTATATGGTAAAACGTTAACGATTTTCTAAAATAAGTACCGCACAAACCAAGAATATGGTTAATAATTAGTAAAACCCTACGTACTTTCTCAATAAATTAATATAAAACTTATATTCGACAAATTATATTAAGAATTAAAACAAAACATATTTTTTATTTTAACTTTATTTTAAATAAAGTAATACAAAATTTACTATGAGGTTATGTTACAAAAACAAACCCATATGAAATAATACAAAACATAAATTTTTGTTAATCACTAATAATTATACAGGATTGTGTTCAAAACTAAAAAAAAATTCACTGGAGCTCAAAATGTTTATTAATCAGTTCGAAAAACACACAAAATTTTACCACAAACGTACAAAATCAAAATACGAATACACAATTTACTAAAATTTTTAATAATCTTAACAATAAGAAATAAACAGAAAATTAATTAATGAATAGATTACTTATTTGACAATTTTAATGTAACATTGTAAGTTTTAAAAAAATATAAATAAAAACATAACACGAATTTTAAAAATAAAGACACTTTGGCCGGCCATTATTTCGTAAATATATTCCAATCATTCCAATTTTCAAACAATTAAAACCACATACGCCACATACCAATGTGTAATCTATGAATTATTTGATTGTTGCCAAATTTAACGAAACGAAGAAAAAAGTTCGAATAAAAAACGATACAGTTAAATAAATTTTAAAGTTACAATTAACAAAGTCATTTATTTTTAAAAAAAAATGTAATTTACTTTTTGATTTTAATAAGAAGAGGTATAAATAAAAAAATCAATCTTTTTTAAAAAGCTGAAAATTGGCAACACAATTTTAAATGTGTAAAACCGGTAAAACCTTACTCTGTGTGTAAAACGTAGACATAAGAATCGGCAAACGTTTTTGACGTCTCCGGACGTCTCCTATAAAAATACATTGGAACATTCCTTCTTAGCTTTATCTCTTTCATTATTGCAATTGCCTACATTTTAAATCTGCAGTTTGTTTTTAGAAAAGAATGGAAGATTGATTTGTTTCGAATATAAGATCACTTGATGATCAATTGTAACTGAAATACAGTATACTTGCTATTTGCAACTAATCACTAAACAGTTCGGTGTAAACAAGTTGTGAATGGCATTTACTACCTTATTGTTAAAATTTTTGACCGCAGTGTATACTGGCCAGAAAGTGGAGAAAACTATTCAAAATGAGTACAATTATTTTGCTTTCTCAAACATTTCAATTTAGAATTTCACCTCTACTGACTTTAAAAAACAATATTTTGAAATTCAGGTAGCAAAAAACTAATTAATAGTAATTACTGAAAATAAATTGCAGGTTTTGTACACATTCCACAGCCTGTCGAATAACAGTCAAAAATTTTCATAAACATGCAGAGTTGAAAAAAAGTCGACAAGTGTGTGTTAGACACACATTCAGCTAGGATTTTGTAATTCAATAGCTTAGAATAATTATCTGGAAAAAATATTTCTTGCTTTTATTTAATATTAAAATTGACTTTTAATTGACGTTAATAAGTAATATAATTTTACAAACCTTTTACTTATACAGCCTTGGCCAAAAGTATTAAGCACCCCCATAAAACACGTGTAACTCAAAAGTTAATTTAAAAATGACTTATCTGTTTAATAACAGAATGAAAGACAATACAAAAAGTTAATTTTAAACAATAAATAAAGGATTTCAAGGTACTATAAAACATCTGGTCCACAAAACGTGAAATATGAAGTTTTTTGAGAAATAATGTAATTTATTTGTTAGTCTTTTATTAACTTTCGGAATAACAAGAAGCTGCTGGGTGTTGTTTATTTGTGTAGTAGAGACAGTTTGTAATACAAAATGCCGAAACAATGAGAACTTAACATAGAAACGCCGGTAAAAATCCAGACGTAATATGTAGAAGGGAAGACTCAAGTAAAGATTGCTAAATTAGTAAAAGTTTGACCATGTGCAGTGCAATTTACCATTGAAAGGTTCGCAGAGACTGACTCTCACGTAAACAAAGCGAGAACAGGCATAAAACGCATTACTACTGACCGCCACATTGGGCCAATCTCCTTCAGAAGAATGCTGGCGTCTTAGAGCCCATTCCACACGATTCTTCTTGTTGTTGTCGGAAAACCAAGGCTTCTTCCTGGCTTTGCGGCTTTTTAAGCCTGCTTCTGTGATCCTTCTTCTTACAGTTCGAGAACTAATTGCTTTCCCATTGTCCTTCAATGAAGCTGCAGCGAGCTCAAAAGAAGTATTTTTGCGGTCCTTAAGTGAGTCACGGATAAATTTTCTATCGTGGCGGTCAGTAGTAATGCGTATTCTGCCCTTTCTCATTTTGTTTGTGTGAGAGCCAGTCTCCGCGAACCTTTCAATGGTAGATTGCACTGCACATCGCCAAACTTTTACTAACTTAGCAATCTTTACTTGAATCTTCCCTTCTTCACATAACATAAGGATTTTTATCTGTTTCTGCGTTAAGTTCTCCTTGTTTCGACATTTAGTATTACAGTCTCTACTACACAAATAAACAACACCCAGCAGCTTCTTGTTATTCCGAAAGTTAATAAAAGACTAACAAATAAATTACATTATTTCTCAAAAAACTTCATATTTCACGTTTTGTGGACCAGATGTCTTTGTGTGAACCAGATGACTTTGTGTAAGAGCCGACACTGATTATTACAAAATGGTTAAATTTTCGCAAACCAAACGCGATGACAAATATAACGAATCTGTAAGTATTCCGTGGTTAGAACTACGAAATCCTAAAGAAGATATATATATATATATATATATATATATATATATATATATATATATATATATATATATATATATATTTACCTATACAGTAATTATAAAATCCTAGCTAATATTATAAATGTGAAAGTGAATTTGTTTGTTTGTTTGTTTGATTGGCTTTCACGCCTAAACAGCTTAACTAATTAATTTAACATTTTGCACAGTCGTGTTTTCGGAAACAGAAACGGTTATAGGCTACTTTTTTCCTCGAGAAAATATTTAATTCCCGTGGGAAAATGTATCTTATACTATTAAACGAGCAATCTTTTCATTTGCTATTAATTAAATGTATTTTACAATATTAATAAATATTTCTATAGATACCACCAATAATAATAATATTTCTACCAACGACTACTATGAAATTACTTATTTACTGTTCAAAATATTATTGAATCCTATTGGGATCTGTCGAATGGCGGTATGACATCTGGTGTTGAAAAATCAGACTATTCTTAAAGTGCACTTTCTCAAATGTCATTTATGAGCTGAATTTTCTAAATCTGAAAATACATACAATTGATTTAATTTTTCCATTCATTTACAGTTTTCCAGTTATTTTATGACGTTTGCTATTTAAATTTGACGTTTGTATACTGTAAATTGTAATATTCGTAACTCATTCGGGCATTTTTTAATATTTTAACCATATTTTAACTGTTTTACAGATGAAAAATTTTCTCTCCTTCAACAAAATTCCTTTGCTTCAGACTTGTGTCAACCCAAATACAAAAAGTTCTAACATTTACCATTTTTTCTTAATATAGCACTAACTACTATATATAAAACTGATGTTAATGCACTTTTTTGTCAGTCATTTTTTTGAAACTCCACCCATAGGACAGACCCCAATAAGGAAATAAACAACCGGTAACTATCCAGTTATCGTCAGTTGGCACATCTACTATTCTTAACAAATTTTATATTCATGAAATTTCCACCGGGCCAGGGTCGGTCACCCGGATATTTAAATTATAACAACGGACAATTTATTAGCATATTGTTAGCAGAAAGAACAATATACAACGATAAATAGAGGTTACTTTTGACTCCGGGAAAATATCTAAATCCTGTGGAAAGTCTTATTCCCGTGGGAAAATATATTTAAAATGATATAAAAAAGAATGTTGGAGTCTATTTTTTTATCCGGGAAAATATTTTATTTCTGTGGGAAAACTCCCAAGAAAAAGTAACAATTCTCAATAGCGAAGCGATGAAAGTACACTTTATATGATTTAACTAGATGTCATAATTTCAAAAGCCACGCGAGCGAAGCCGCGGGTAAAAGCTAGTTGTAAAATAACTATGATTATCTGTGTAAATTATGCGAATTATTTAGTTGTAGATCAACGTGATATACGTTCTAAAATTATTAAAATTGTTAACAGTTATAATTACATGTTATCTATCTCGAAGTACTTATATTAGCACTCGTTAAATCTATGATTTAGATGTTATTAAAAATATTTTCATATAGCTACACAAATAGCAATGTTAAAGTTCACAGTTATTGAATTTCTTGCAATTTTATATATATTACCCACTTTAACCTCATCACAAATGACGGATTGGTTAAATCAACAAGTATGTTAACATTTTGTTTATCTCTAATATAATAAAAAATAATTTATTGAATATTTCCAATTGTTCAACTATAATATTTCAGAAAATAGAAGTAAAATTTAAGGGGATTACATATATAAAGAAAAGTGCGGAAGGTTTTTTGATCGACATGTCTCAAGTTAAAGTTAAAAAATTTAATAGAACCGAGTATGTGCTGAATGGCGAAGTCACATTGCATCATACAGAAATTGAGGAAAATATTACGGTATTTAATTATTCCCATTTTATGTTAATAGATCTTGTTTGATAGATATAGTAATTATTAATTAATTAATTAATTATCAAGAAATTATCTTACTCTTAAGAGGAGAAATGCATTTAGACGGGCAAAAATAAAAGAAATTTCTAGAATATTTTTAACAAGGAAAATACTGATCTATATTTTTGAGGTTTGGAATTTTACACACAGTCAACGTTACTTAATGGATTTCGACAACTGGGTTGTCTAACGGAACCCGAATTTTTTTAATTCGGTTTTGCTTTTGAGTTACAGGTCCTCAAAGTTTAAACTTTTTTTAGCAAATTTGTACCTGCTTATTTGTTTTTTATTACTTAACTCGAATAGGCTATAGCCGTTCTCCCTTTGTTGTAATAAACTGTTATGCCTATACTTAGCTTGTATCTACACTATATCAACAATACTTAAGTTTAATAACTTGTATTTGATTAGAGAGTCAGTGTATTACTGATATAATCCTACGTTATATACAACATTTTTTCATGAAACAATTTTTTAGTTAACTTTAAACCTATTCCGCAAATTTGGTAACGGATATGTTCAGATGTCATTGCTAAATTTGGAAAATGTACGTCTTTGCGAATGGTTGAAAAGTGAAAGCTTCAAGGAAGTAGTAGATGATTTCTTCAAAAAAACTGATATACCAAAATACTGTCCACGTAAAAATGTAGGTATTTGTATTAAAAATTCCTAAATTACAATTATTAAAGAAAAAAAATGTTAAAATTAGAATAGCACCTATTAAGGAAGTATTAGCCTTTAATGAATAAGAAAATAAAATTTGGAGAACTTAATACCTCTGTGGTAGACAAATTCTTTTCAATATTTTATTTTGTCAATATGATAATAAGAATTCTCGCTTCCAAAAATCATGATGTTTACATAAGCAACACAGAGAACCTTGTCAGTTGATAGGATATATTATACAGTACAGTAGAGTAAAATTGAGTACAATAAAATTTTTCTGCTTCTCTGTGAAAGATTTTTAATTTTTTTTTTTTAATTTCATTTTATATAGTAAATTTTTGCAAAGCAATTACTCCCTCAATAAAAATTATTTACCAGGTAGTTTATTTGTAATTAATATACTTTTATCGAAAAAAATTAGTTTTTAACTTCCCATTGGAAGTTATTGTAATCGGTCCGATTTTATGAATCGCAAATTTGGACATATCTCCCTGTTTCAAGGTCACCAGAATCCGAATCCATCTTTCTTAGCGTGATATCTGTGTGTGCGTTCGTTAATTCGTTCGTTCGTTCGTTCGTTAGTTCGTTAGTTCCTTCGTTCGTTCGTTCGTTAGTTCGTTCGTTCGTTCGTTCGTTCGTTCGTTCGTTCGTTCGTTCATTCGTTCGTTCGTTCGTTCGTTCGTTCGTTCGTTCGTTCGTTCGTGAATTTTTTTCGTCTCGCATATCTCGAGGACAAGTGATGATATCAACTCCGGACTAATTTCATTAGGTGAGTAATTAAAGAAATGAAGACCGGATAAAGTTTTCAGCAAATTCGGATTAGCAGTTTGTTTTTGTGATAAAAAAAACGGAATTAACTTTATTAACATAACATAGATTATATGGATTTTTTACCATGTCTTTATTATATAATGGCCTAAATCACATTGCACAAAAATGCACCCTCCGTGATGTTAAAAATGTCAGTAAATTATTATAAAATTAAAAAAAAAATACAAGAAAAAATAAAAATAAGAAAAAAAAAAACAAAACAAAACAAAAAACAAAAAGAAAAAACTAAACGGAAAAACGAAATTAGAAACTTTTTGTGAAATATTTTTTGTCCCGCGTATCTTGACAACAAATGATGTTATCATTTGTTTGTTAAGGGTGGAACTCCCAATCTTAGGTACAGAAGGCGAAGCCCCCGGTGTGGTGCAAGGGGCAAAGCCTCTATCGGGGGCTCAGGGGAGGAGTCCTGGGGGAGGAGATAAGTTATTCATGTGCAATACTCTTTAAGGGCATCCAATGGGAAGTTGACAGTGTGGGTAGACCTGTCTCTCCAAATTTTTCAGTTAAATTTTGTATATGTTTCTATGTGTTAAAATCATAAACAGAAAGAAATAATAATAATAATTCGGAAAAAATGTCATTACGGAGTAAAAGAATCCTTTTAAAATATACCTTATCTACGACTGCTGAAAAATTGGTTAATTTTTGTATAAAATACGATCTAAATGAGCTATATTTTATATACACCTGTGCAGCTTACTACACTTTTATTAATCATTATACTACATGAGCGTGGGCGGAGTATGAAAAATAAACCTGTTCCAATCTTGTAAAGGAAGATTATTAAGATAATTTTTAAATTATCTGCGAGAACTTTAGGTAATGAAATTTTTAAAGAATGGAGTATATTAACTCTTCTTGTATATGGACCTTTTCACGTCAATTCGACCAGTCTTAAACGTCAAGTTGTCAGATTATTTTCATATCCACTATAATAAATTTATGTACTAGTAGAGCTATATCAAATTTTTATAATAATTTGTCAAAATTATTATTTAGGCTCGAGATAGTTAGCTCAGAAAATTGGGGTAATTATCACATTTTTTTGTGTCTTTCTTAGAGAAAATTCTATATCTTTCTAACGAGGGATTTTAATTGGATAATCTTTTGTGAATAAATTGATGAAGCTCTATAGTATACTACAACATAATAAAACTTGTTTTATATTGTACGGTTTCGTATTTCTATGCACTCAAATTAGGTCCAATTTGGACAGCCCTGGGCAAAATCTCTTATGACTTAAATAGTTGAATTTGGGTTCATTGTATTCGGAATTTTATGCCCTTTTAAATTTTGCAAAGAAACTGATGGACTTTTACTGGTATCAGTACAAAAACTAAGAAAAACCGAAAGTATGTGTTACAGAGCGTTCATATAGTACATATAACATTATACAGTAAATATTTAGCCAAAATAGTCCAACTAAATTACACATAGAGAAAAAAAAAATTGTTACCTAGACTTTTATATGTGGAAATGTTAAAAAGGCTTGTAATAAATAATAATAAATGTAATAAAAAAAATAAATACGTGAGCAGGGGCGGCGGAGGGTTGATTTGGGGGTCCCAAAAGACTGAAAAATGGTAATACATATTGCAATTTTCGGCGAAAGTCAAAGTCAGAGAAAAAATTATTCTTCACAAAAGTTGTAGATCATGCAAAAATCTAGAACTTTTGTAAAGGTCACTTTTTAACATAACCTCAAAATTTCGGAGAAAAATGCGAATTTTCTTGTTTTTTTTTTTTATATCGTTTTATATTTCTCATTTCCACAAAAATTATTTAATTTTTACGAAGCATGGTGAAAGCATGCCTTTCTGGGTCTTAGATAACCACAAACTTTTAAAAAAATTAAAATTCCCACTTTCCAAGACCCAGAAAGACATAGTTTCACCAAGTTTCGTTAAAATTAAATTAATTTTGTGGAAATGAGAAATATAAAACGAAATAAAGAAAAAAATTAAAAAATTTTCCTCCGAAATTTTGAGGTTATATTAAAAAGTGATTTTAGCCAGAGCTGTCCAAATTTGGCCTAATTTGAGTGCATAGAAATACGAAACCGTACAATATAGAACAAGTTTTATTTAGTTGTAATGTACTATAGAGCTTCATCAATTTTCTCACAAAAAATTATCCAATTAAAATCCTTTGTTAGGAATATATAGAATTTTCTATAAGAAAGATGCAAAAAAATGTGATAATTACCCCAATTTTCTGAGCTAAATATCTCCAGCCTAAATAATAATTTTGATAAATTATTAGAATCCAACTGCAGGTAAAATGAATAATGAAATCTTGCTCACCGTTCATGGCCAATTTTTTCATGAATTATCTAGAGGGTTTAATTTTCGATTCAAATCACCCATGTTTAGAATATCTTGGTTTCTGGAGGCGTTATGATACTTAACACATGATCCTACTTAACTAATAGTTAAGTAGGATGACGTACTTGTAGTTTGGACTGGTACTCGGGCCCAGGCATTGCAATTTTTAAATTTCCTTAACAACCTGCATGACAGAATTAAATTTACTCTAGAATTTGAGGAAAATAACAAAATTAATTTTTTGGACATCACCGTGAAAAGAGACCATT
This sequence comes from Brachynemurus nebulosus, assembly GCA_035578155.1. Classification (NCBI taxonomy): domain Eukaryota; kingdom Metazoa; phylum Arthropoda; class Insecta; order Neuroptera; family Myrmeleontidae; genus Brachynemurus; species Brachynemurus nebulosus. The sequence goes on along the minus strand of JAPWDM010000011.1, from coordinate 13,888,992 downwards.
ATTCCAAACGTTTTGAAATCTCTGTATTTCGTAAATCAACACATACAGACCATTGTATTCACCAACTTTCTTCTCATCCTATTTCTCACAAATTAGCTTTTTTCAACTATTCTTTTAATAGATTATTTTCCTATCCGCTTAACACCACTAATTTTCTTCGTGAATTATCCATTATTATACATATAGGGCATGCTAACGGTTATGAAACCGATTTTATTTTTAAAATTTTTTCTAAACATTTAAATAAGCACTTTGACACATCGCTGTTTCCGAATTTAACTAAATCTATAAAATCACCTAATTTGAGATATGCTTCTATTCCATATATATCCTCACAAGTGAACGGGTTCCGTAAATTTTTTCATGAAAATGGCGTTAAACTAACTTTTTCTTCTTGTAATACCATCGCAAGTCTTCTCACTAAAAACAAAGATACTATTAATCCTTTACACAGATCAGGCGTTTATAAATTCGAATGTCAATGTGGGGCCCTCTATGTTGGTCAGTCTGGCTGACGTCTCTGTACTAGATTTTCTGAACATTTAGCAGCAATTAAGGCTTCTAATTTAAAAAATTATTCTGCAATAGCTGAACACATTTTGGAAACCGATCACGAATTTGTGATCGCTGATAATTTTGAACCGTTACATTTTGCTAAAAAGGGGGCACTCTTAGACATGCTGGAAAAATTATATATTGCACACCATCATAATTCTAATCAATCAATTCTTAATGAGACTGCGCAACTTTTGTCATATGATCAATGTCGTTCTCTCATGAAAATAATATCTAAGGAATTTGAGCAGCCATTTAATAACAAAACTTCAAACACTACACATGATCCTACTTAACTATTGTTTTAATAATTAATTAATAATCATTTTTCAAGTCTTGTCTAACCTCAACAATTTAATTTTTCTACTAAAATATGTTCAACTTAATATTGAGTGTTTTAAGTGTAATAATTACTGGGTTTTACTTTTATATTATTTTCTAATTTTAATGATTTTCGTAATTTTTTATGATGTTACATAATTTCTTTGTGACATACCGGTTTTTTCTACGACTTCGTTGGAATTTTACATTCTTGATGTTTCCTGATACGGTAAGTATTTGGTCGCATCTCGTCTTCTAATATTTTATCATGATTTTGACTTTCCCTATTTCGTATGGGGTCCGTTAATTTTTTGATTCTTTGATTTTTATTTTCTTTTAATTTCGTCTGTCATTTTTGACATCCATTTGATATTTGGAGGTTATGTCCTTTTGATATTATTTTTTCTCAGTTGTTTCACAACTGAATTATTGATTTTTCCTGAAGATGGTCATTTAAATGACTGAAACATGTAGAACAATTTTCTTTTCTTTTAGTTCGTTCTTAATAATTTATATGCAGGCTGTCGCTAAAAAATTTTTTCATTATAATTTTGATAAATTATTAAAATTTGATATAGCTCTACTAGTATATAAAATTATAGTGAATATGAAAATAATCTGACAACTGGACTTTTAAAACTGGTCGAATTGACGTGAAAAAACCCATATACTGGATGAGTTTCTTAAGAGTTACCATTCGATTTATTGCTAAAACATTCATTTAATTGAAAAAAATGTTTATTCAAAAAATATTCACAGCAGAGGTGCCATCCACGAAAAATATTTTCAAACTTCTAGGGCCTACGGCGAATATTTTTTTTCCTAAACCTCATGTTCCATGATGATAATCACAGTTCAAAGTTTGATACAAGAATAATCATGGAATCGAGGAGGAACACGGTAATAAAGAATATCAAATATCGCTGGATAAAAACAGTCAATAAAATTTATAGTAGTACCTATTATTTTTTTTTTATTATTATATATGACTAACAATATGATTTTTAGGGTATATATCATATCTACAATTACTCACCTAACCGTCTCAAGGAAGTACTTCGCATAACGATTAAAGGCAGTTTTCGACTTGATGTATGGTTCACAGCGATTGGCGAGATTAGAGACGGATTTCAATTATTTCTCAGTCTTGAAGAACAGGGTGGATTTTAAATTTGAAAAATATTATTTTAAGTGTGTAGCTAAATTTAAAATATGTATTTATGTATAAAATCAATAAATAAACAGACCATAAAATGAGACATTTTGGCTTCCTTTGTCTTCGTTAAACTAAGAATTAAATATACAGTAATATTTTTACCAAAGGAAATTGATTTCATGCAATAGGAATGCACTTATAACAACATAGCAGACATACTTGTACTATAGCTATCTCTTACAAGATCTACGACCAAATGTATTGAAAAAGGATGATAAAAATTATAATACCTTTGATAAATAACAAAATTTCATTTTTAAATTCCAAAGCCATGAACATTTGCATTTAATAAAAATGCAAACTAGAATTCTGTTTCTTATACGGTAGCTGATACTTGAACAGTTTACACAAATTTAGCTATAAAAATAAGTACCCCCGCCACAGCATTCTGCATAACATCGAATTTCCCAGAACTAACCCACGTCGATTTAAATACTACAAGGCATAATAAATAATATTAGGTGGACTTTACGTACCTTTTCAGACTTTTATCGAATATAGGTACCACCAACATTATTCTTTGGTGCATGAGATCATCGTCGTACAAGATTTATCAACCTGTCAAATAATTGTAATAGTCACTGTACCTATTGGTCCAAAAGTGAGAAAAATATTCATCAACAATGTATAAATTTTGAAGTTGTAAAAGACTGACGGGCGGACGGACAGACATTTTGCTATTAAACTAAGGTTTTACGTCCACTTTTCCAAAAATTTTTCTATAACAGACGCAATCTATATCATTTTCCTGTTTTTGATTTTCAAGATTATTAACATAAAGTTTTATTCCCCACATAAAATTCTGTTAGGTTAAACGGAATAGTTATTGGACATTGACAGTTATTGGACAAGACACTCTCTTTTGGAGATTATAAGGCTTATAGTAAAGCAAACTTCCTGATTGTTTATTTAAACGGAACCCTCTAGTAACTATTTTCAGAAAATGCATTCTGAGTTAACCATAATTTACAGAAACCCGTAACTACGTCATTCTTAGCGTGGTCTTAGGTAGTTCGTTAAAAAAGTTTACTGCGTCTAGTGAGTGACAAGGCTAAAATCATTTAATAATATCCCACTAAATTGTGAATAATCGTAAAGGGTTGATCAAGTAGTGGATAAAGGCTGTGGACATGATACAGGACTTGTGGATTGTGGAAATACGCCAGAGATTAATAAATGCAATTTTTGTCCAATAACTGTATTTTTCTACACGCACAACTTTAATATTTTTTTTTTTCAGAGACTTAGCAATATATAATATGAAAGTTTTAAATGGTACATTAAAGTATAGACAGGTCTTACTTTATTTATGAATTTTTTCGTTAAAAATAAAGTTACAACACGTACTTTTTCTGTATTTTGTTTTGAAAATTTTTCTTAACTGTCCAATAAAATAACTATACCGTTTACCCTACCATTATATTTCTAAGATAATATTAAGCGTCGAGTGAGATTAAATGTATGTAATTGCATAATGGCCGTAGCAATTCCTTTAACGAAAAAACTAACATATTTCTTAGTTCTTCTCAAAAAGTATTACTCTACTTAAAACAAAGATTTAAAAATGGTGGTGAAAAGGCTTGTAAATTCTGGCAAAGAATTCACTTTCCGGCGTGAATACGTCTTATAAATCTGTACCTATTTAAAGTAGGTAATACTGTGAGATGCGTCGCATAAATGATAATACAATCGAGTCCCGTTTATAGATGTGTAGGCGAAAAAGCCATCTTCCTCTATTAAAAAAACACAAACTAGCCGCTATAGTTAATAACTAAAATTATTACTTAAATCGAACCCCCAAGTTTCGCCCCGTATTAATATTCAAGTAATAATTTTGACTAAAAGAGGCGATAAGTTAGAAAATTTTATTTTCTTGTAAAAATTATTGGACCGGTTTCAACGCCTAGTTAGCGTCATCATGAGGAAAGACGTTTCGCATGGTCTAACAGACCGAAAGCATCAATCAAACACATCAAAATATCCAATTCCCGAGAGTTTATACACTCAAAATTATTAGAAGAGTCTGTTTACATTTCTTACATTTCTTACATTTACGATGATTATTGATCGATTGTGCTGCTAACTTGTGAATATTCTTACAAGTTTATCCGTGGACTCCGCCGTTAAGCCGAAACGTGAAGAAGAAAATAATCAAATGCTGAAGTGCGGTGAAATCTGACTTAAAAAAAAAAAAAATTCGGCCATATTAATGACATCACCGGGATTGCATCACTTTGAAGATTAATCAATTGGATCGGTATAATCTTCAAAAATTGAATAGTTAATTGATTTACCCATAGTGAACAATTAAAATACCTAACTGAAGTGACTAACTACCTAGCCCTAACTGCCAAAATTTGACCCTGACCATTAAAATATCTAGCTGAAGTGGATAAACAACTACCCTTAATTGCCAAAAATTGATCTGAAATACGCCCGTATTTTCAGAACCCTTACAATAGGCGTTACAGTGGAGTAATGTATATACTAATTGATCTACTATTATAGATCCATAAGGTGGAGTAAAGTTGAATCCGAAATGTTTTGATGAACGAGACGGTATGTTGAAAAAAAAAGATTATTAATTCACTTGACACATAAGTTTATACAGTACCGACGATTATTAAGTCGTTGAACTAATAAAATGACGTTGTAGAGGTTATGAATTTTTCATTTTGTTGGCGTCAATTCAATTTATATGCAAGTTACGTAAGTAATAAAAAAAAATCCGAATTCAGTAATTATTTTCTAACATGTTCATGTTGTCCCTGACTGATGTTTTACCGGATATGAAAATAAAAAATATGGCAAATATTTTTTATTTCGTGATGAGGACAATATTGTTATTTTATTTCAATCTAGTTTTTTTTAATCTTACAATTTTTACATATTTTAAATAATGAATTTTTTAGCCCATGGATATAAATAAACGAAGTAATTGAAAAATGAATAATATTTCAGTTGATAGTAGATTTTATTATTTTAACAATGTTGTTCCGTCATTCGATTATTCTTTTTGGAACTTTATTTATTATCAACGATAATATATTTGGAATATGGGTAAGTAAAAATATACGTAAAATTTAATAATAGTTATTTATACAAGTCTAGGATGTGATATTTCATCTTAAGGCAGATAGATTCCAACTCATATTAATAAAATCTACTAATCTAACTGGATATTCTTTTTTGTGTGGTTTAATAAGACTGTAAAATTTAGGGTTTTCGGGGTTTCGGGACTCATTGGAATGAGTGAATATTTTCATAATGGTTATACTTAGATATGTTTTGATTGTGCTAAATGAGTTTTAAAAATTTTGGAATAGGGTCTTTAATGAACTTGAGGTCTTGATTGTTTAAAAGTAAGAAAATTTTGTTAATGTATTCTGTTTTAGCTATGACGGCTATCAACTTTCCTTTGTCTTCTTTTGTAAGCATAAGGTCGTTTTATTCAGGTTTTCAAGTGTGTGTAAATTTTGGCTTTGAAGTATTTATTGATTTCTTTATGTTGACTTTAGAAAATTCAGTAATTATATTAGTTATTAGTTTGGCTATTTCATATTTTAATATATCGAGGCGATCAATGAGGCCTTTATTTCTAAGGATACTGAGTTCGGGACAGATAGTGAGAATTTTTTCCGATAATATTATGTTTTGTGAGGAGAGTATTTAAGAGAAAGTTTTTCATCAAAAAAACAAAAGGTAATCCGGTAAACTATTCATCATACAAATTTTCCAACCATCCTAAATCGTTTCCCTGTAAGTCTCTTTACAATCGAACAAACTCTCCTTGAAATGGGTATATAGCGAATTCTCTGTCCCAACCTCGTATCTGAAAATTCCTAATTTTTGGACACAAAAAAAAACGTATTTAAATCTGCGTTTTCATCACTATGAACTTAAAGGTGGCTGTACACCGAACGTAACATTGCTAATAACACGTGTTTTTAGAAATGTTTTTAACAATTTTTTAATATTGGTTAAATTAATGTTAAAAACATTTGCTATTAACATTAGTTAATAGCATTTGCAATTAACATGTTAAAATTTACTGAAAAATTTAATAACATTTTTGCTATTAACTTTTGTTAATAACATTTGCTTTCGGCATTTGTTATATTTTTCACTAACATGTTAAAAAAGTTGTTGATAACATTGTTAGCAGCACAATTTTTGCTATCGATCTGAAAGCGGTCTAGATCAAAGGATGTCAATAACAAAATGTTAAAAACAAGTTAATTATGAATAAAACATGTTAACAACATTCTACGTGTATTTTTCGGTTAGTTAATTTGTAATAGGCGATTGCATACATATCAGCTATTATTATTTTGCAGCTATATTTACAAAATATATGTCTCTGCACATTTCTTGTAAATTTATTTTTTCATTAGTTCTTGTAAAAATAAATTATATGATAATGTTTATGACTATTAATAATGCAATGCTTGACATTCTCAAAAAATGAAAACTCTCAAATGACGTCTCCTAGTTTCATAAATCATTTTTTTTTCTTTTTAAATTATTTAATATAATTCGTCCATTATGTGTGTATCTTTTTTGAAGGTACGGACGAATCCTTAATTTTTTTTTCTTTTTACATTGATTTTTTACTCTAATAATCATCACAGGAGCTACTACAATAGCAAGATGGTTCTTCCTACGAAATCATTTTTAAACTAAAAGTACTAACAGTTCTACTAAAAGTATAGAAAGTTCAAAGACAAGTATGTTAGTAGTATGTTTTGTTTCTAATTAACATCGTTAGTAAGGATATTAGTAACACTGTTATTAACTTGATGAATAACAATGTTATTAACAATGCCACAACTATACTCATTGAAGTGATTTAAAATGTTACTCATTTTATAAACATTGTTATTAGCATATGAATGTTCACATTTTCAAAAGATATTTAAACAAATGTCGATAACATTTTTGTTATTAACGTTTTTGTTTTCGACATGTTTTAGCTATTTTTCGGTGTACAGGCACCTTAAGATTTATGCTAATTACACCCTTTGATGTTGGTGTTGGCTACCTATATATATATATATATATATATATATATATATATATATATATATATATATATATATATATATATATATGTACAGATATATACATAGATAAGATAAGATAAGATAAGATAAAATGTTATTTGCACATGTAATATAAATACAAATATTTATATTTACAATAATATAATTGTTGATGTACCTATAAAAACCATCAGATAAAGGTTATCACTACTTTTATTGCTTAGTAATTAGTTATTTATTTAACAGAGATGAGTTGGGGAAAAAATACTCAGATATATACATACATACATACATATATATATATATATATATATATATATATATATATATATATATATATATATATATATATTATAAATAGAGTATTTAATGTTTTTTTGTGTGTCCTAAAACATCTAGTTTTTTATATACGAGTTTTTTATATACAAGTCGCGATGTAACAAATTTACATCATACCTACGAAACAGAATATTATCAAACAAAATTCATGGGTCTATTCGGAACTTGGTAACTCGGTAAATAGTCCCCCAATGTTAAAAATAAATTTCCATGCAACTTTAATTTTTATCGACTTTTTGAAAAATTTGGCCACCCTCGAATATGAGGTCAAATAATTTTTGATAGAATTTCTACACCTCAAAGAAGCAATTTTTCAATTTGTTTCAACGCCAATTTTAAATTTGTTATCATGTATTGTACCTACAGTTGTTCCAAAATAAAAATTTCAAATTATGAAATTTTTAACTATTAGACCCGGTTGCGCCCATTCTTGTCATACACTTTGAAGCGACTGTTCCACCTGCTCTATTGTAGTTACACCCCCGAAGGCAACTACAGAAAAAGTTCTAACATTATGATATTATTTTTTGAAAAAATAAATAAATACTGAAAAATTTCTAGGCAGGGAAAGTGAAATATCATTTCAAGGAATTTGTCAAGAAGCATCAGTCGGATGATTGTCCATTACAACTCAACAACTGTAAAATGGTTAAAAATGAAAATAAAGAACGTGCTCTAGATTGTGAACTAGAAACACAAAAAATGAAAGATATAAATGAATTCTTGGTATTTTATTTTTGATATCAAAATTGAAATTTTAAACACTATTAATATTTTCTTCAATTTCAGATGTCTATAGGTATGCTTCAGAAAACTGGCAATGGTTGGGCAGAATCAGCGTTAATGCAAGAGCGTGATATAAAATTCTGTGAATTCATCGAAAGGGACGTTTTAAAACCAATGCTAGATCCACTTTTTGCCAAGAGTGATGTATCTAGAACATGTCCACATGAAAGCGTAATTATTTTTTTTTTGTGGTAAATTTTATCTTTATTACCGTACTCATATCATTTATTTTCGTTTTCATTTTTATAGGGTACCTATCACATAAAGGATTATTTACCAGAGAATTACCCGGATATCAAGGAGGGATCGTACAAACTGGTACTTGAGTTAGCCCATAAAGGTATTGTTTGTAATAAAGCTGAAATAATATTTGATGTTGAACCGAATATGGACGAAGAGTAAAAATAAATTTTAAAGTTTCAGTAATTCGTCACTAATAATAGCATAGTTACCTGTCGTTATAAATAAATTTTTAAATATAAGTATTTGGTTTTATGTAGATAGTGCTGGTTAAATAAATTTTAAAATTATCAATAATAATAAAAAAAATACTAATTATCATCCTTTTGTAACATTCATATCCAGTGTTATTGTCAAAATTGCCGTTTTTATTGTCAAAATTACCATTTTGGAACCGATTCAGTGGTTCAATTACAGTGTCCACCTTAAAAATCAAGCAGCAAAGTTTAGTTTTATTCAATGTCAGAATTTCAAAGTTATAACGTCCTACGTACGGATCTATAACAGTAGGTCAAGCTGTGCTAACACAGTAAATAAATAAATTGAACGAAAGTATTAAATCAAGTATATTTTGAAGTTTAGCTCTTGGCTCTTGTTCGAAAACTATGAAGACTTCTTTATAAAAAATCTTGGTCGTGAATCAATAATAGTCATATATATATATATATATATATATATATATATATATATATATATATATATCTATATATATATATATATATATAAGTATATATATATATATATAAGTATATATATATATATATATATATATATATATATATATATATATATAAGTATATATATATATATATATATATATATATATATATATATATATATTGATATCGTATCAAAATTGGATTTAATAAACATATTCTGACAAGTGACAGCTAAATAGCATACTTTACAAAAATAAAGCCCGATTTATTAGTCTTTCAATACAAAAATTTAGTTTTGTCATAAAAAAACACGTCTCTGCAACATTGAATTTTTAATAAGCATGAACAGTTATTATTACTTTATTCTCCTTTGTAATTAACAGTAAAGTCGTAAAGTTGTTCAATACGCAATCCCTATAAAAATTACCGAAGAATAGTACTAGTAAATGACCTCAGTCCTTTAAAACCACTAGAAATTTTCTTGACATTTAGGCCACTATTACATTGTCATAGATATATATCAAAGATCTTTGATCAAATCTATGATAAAATGTTAAGAATTATCTTTAACTGTGGTTACAGAAATATTATGTTATAAAAGTTCACTTATTACACTATAATATTTCTTTGATTAAATAAAACTTTGACATATATCTGTGACAGTGTAATAGCGGCCTTAGCGAACTATTATTAATATTATCAAATATTGCCGAGAATTTTGTATATCATGGCTATATTGATAATAAATTTTAATAATAAAATACCTATTGAATATTACCAAGAATTCTAGTACTTAATTTTATTGGACTGGGATATTATTTATTTGAATTATTATTAAGAAATTTTTCTATGAAATTAGGGTAATAAACAACTTTGCTACTAACTATACATACAGTAATAATAATTGTTCATGCTAAATATATTTACCTCATATTCGAGGGTGATCAAATTTTTGAAAAAGTTGATAAAAATGAAAGGTGCTTTGAAACTTATTTTTAATATTGCGAAATTATTTATCAAGTTACCAAGTTCCAAACAGACCCAAAAATTCGTTTGATAAAACTGTGTTTCGTAGGTATGATCTAAATTTGTTACCCTTTTCAAGGAGAGTTTGTTCGACTGTAAAGAGACCCTATGTAAGGAGACTTATAGGGAAAAGATTTAGGACCGTTATGGGTATATATATATATATATATATATATATATATATATATATATATATATATATATATATATATATATATATATATATATATGAGTTTTCCAAAAATATACCGTCGATGTGCAAAAAAAAATAAATTAATATATAGTTTTAAAAATCCCACGACCGGACCCGGACAAAGCACGTAATAACCGGGCTGTCCGATCGAAAATCGGACGGTTGACTAGCCTGGGTTATATCCAACAGTCTACACGTCTACACACTCTACACCATAACAGCGGCTGTAAGAGCTAAATTTTGTATTCGAAAATTCGCTAAAAATTGATAAATGAAGTGTTATTTCTACAGTTTTCATATTTCCTCGCACGTTTTCATACAAATATGTGCATTTATACCCATATAACCTAAAATCATAAAATAATAATTGTTTCCTCATAGCCCTCGTGGCATGTATACCATTTAATCAACGCATACCATAAATCATTATTATTATGCTCATTGGAATTGTAATAATAGAAGTGTATCATTAGAACTTTTTTTTATTTTTTTGTCTTTGGAATAAAATATTTTCCAATTGAAAAACTAGCAAATAAGTAAACAAAAGAAGAAAAAAACAATGTAAAATCAACATCACGCAAAAGTTATGTTGGAATGTAATTATAATGATACAATATATGAAATCATCCGTCTCATTAAAATTTTATTGGTTTGTAGTAATTATTGTTCATATTATATAAATATATTTTAGCATATTATCTGTGTTCATAAGTATTGCGTTGAATTCAGTGCGAATAAAACATGCAGCTACCTAAATATTATTTCGTTCTTTCACTGGTATACTTGTGTGCAATTGATTTTATTTGGACACAAAATTTGGTAAGTATATCTTTGAAATTTTCTTCGAATTTTGACTGAACAACAAAAATGGCCTAGGAAAATTCTATTTCAGTGTATTGTTTTAGTAGAAATTATCCGTTAATATTTTGAATTTAGAGAATTGTTATTTCCTGAGAAAGTCTCAGACTGTAGTTGTAAATGTGATTGCATTTTGTGTTAAGGGATATTTTCACCTAGTGTTTACAAGTTCAAGCTTCATTTTCTCAAATTTATTGTTTGAAAAAATTAAAAGAAGCTATTGGTATTCGTTATGATACACTTAAAAATACAAGACCTGAAGTAACAAAACATTAACATTTTTTAAAACCTAATACCGGCGCAGTAACTCTCGCAAAAGAGCCTCTTTTTTCACCCTGGAGTCGCTCTAGTTCATTTAGTTTTCACCAGATTTAGTTTAAATTTTAACTCTACCTTAATAAGATGTTTATTAGATAAACTCATTATTAATAAGTTACAGTTAAAATTTGAACTAAATCAGATAAAAACTGAAGGAATTAGAAGTACTGTTTTTAGGTATTTAGGTATTAGAAGAAAAAATGATTGTTTTGTAAGAGTTACTGTGTCCCAATTCTGTTTTAAAAATTTATTCAAAAAAATTTTTTGTACTTTAAGGTTTGTCATTTTCATGTGTGTGAAAAAAATATCAATAAATCTCTGCATAAGAATGCCTTTTTAGCGAATTTCCAGAATGGAAACTCGCTATTCCAGCCTTGCTCATGGTGGAAGTTCAGCCCGTGACTATGGCAGAAATTTGTTTTGAGGCCCCTAGAACCCAAAAATAACATTCACTAAAATTTATATATATATATATATATATATATATATATATATATATATATATATATATATATATATATATATATATATATATATGTATGTATGTATGTATGTATCGGTTTATGTATGTATATATGTATCAGCACGATAGCTCTTCAGGAAAAGCTGCTAGCTTTACGAAATTTGGTGACAACGTTGAAAGTCCAAAAATCTATCTCTCTAGTTTTTTGGCAAAATTTGCTATAATTTAAAAGTTTTCGCCACATTTTTTTACACCATTGCAAAGACGGAAAAAAATCACATAAAAAAGGTTTTTGAACTATTATTCTAGGTTAGCTAGTTTTTGAGAAAATAAGAAAACAAGTTCTGGACCCACCATCCACTACCGGGGCGGTTCTAGAAACCTCCGGCGGTGGGTGGAGACTCATATTTGTTTAAAATATTGCTTTTAAATAAAATGAGTTTGTTGGTGCCAAATTGATTTATTCTGAAACTAAAACAAATCTTCAATTTACATACGTTAATGACTTATTCTTTTCAAGCCTGAATACCTCAAAAACCGGCAATTTTGTCATTGAGTGATAGATTGACTTTCCACTTATCATCAAAACTATAAAGCACTTCTAACAATCTTAGGTTGATGAAATTCGACAGAGTTGTAGAATTTGAAGCATAAATAAAGAGAATACCCCTGTCGCAGCATCCTGCATAACATAGCGAATTTCCATTTACAAAAGTACGTTTTTCTCGGAAACTAGTTGATATAGTGTAATTGTAAATAAAGAAAACCTTCTTTATGTGATTTTTCCGCCTCATACCGCCAAATTTTTTTCACGAAAAATGTCCAAAACACCGTAAACGTTTTCACGAAATTTCTTAAAAATAAAATGTTTCGTGCGGACACTTAGTAAACATATATATAAATGTGTCCGCACGATAACTCAAGAACGAAACATTTTATTATTAAGAAATTTCGTGAAAATGTTTACGGTTTTTTGGGCATTTTTCGTTAAAAAAAAGTTGGCGGAATGAGGCGGAAAAATCACATAAAAAAGGTTTTTTATTTACAATTACTCTATATCAACTAGTTTCCGAGAAAAACGTACTTTTGTAAATGGAAATTCGCTATGTTATGCAGGATGCTGCGACAGGGGTATTTTAATATTAAAGCTCTTTTACACAATAGGCCCAGTCGTCCGCACAACCTTCTAGGTATGTTCATTGTTCATCATTGAACCTGCAGTTAATTGCAGCTACTGCTGCACTTTATTTAATTATTATTTACAATCATCGTATGAATGTGAAAGATGAAAGAAAAAAGTGGAAAATACATTTGCAGACTATCCTATAGTCAATAATTACAAATTGACTATTCGGCAATCATGCGGAAACGTGTACGCAAATACCGCCAATTTGTGCGCAAAAAGCTCACTACTCGGCAAACACTAAAAATATTCAATATTATTTATTAAATTTTACTTTACTGAGTTTTTCTTTTAATTTTTTAGAAACAAGAAGGTGTTGTGTATAAATATCAACGACTAACCATTTTAAATCAAACAGACGAAAACTCTCTGTTGGACATAAGCGACGTTAAATTATCAAAAATTAATAAAACACATTATAAAATACATGGAAAAGTTAACGTGAATTTGGGTGAAAGAGAAACCGACTTAATGGTAAGTGCATCTAATTGGAATATTTTTTTATAGTACTTTTCCGAAAACTGACAGCATTCGGTAAAAGGCCCAAAATAAGAATTTATCTTTGTCTGTATTATTTTGGTATGTAAAATAAGAGAGATTATAAACAATACTTCTATTTACCCTTTTGGCTTTTTTGAAACTGCTGTGAATTGACGTACAAGTAATACTTGATATATTTATTAGAGCGGTTACTTTATAATGCCATAAATTCGCCAAGTGCCTGTTGGGCACTCATTAAATTAGGGTTCGTTCGTTCGTTGGTAATTATTTTGCGGAATAAGTGGAAATTCGTATATTTCATTTTATTTGTTAGGATTTATCATAAAAACACGTTAATTAAATTTTGAAGCGTATTTTAATAAGACGTTTAGTCATATATATGTAAATAAAACTACATTAAAAAGATTGAATTTTAACATTCAGTTATTTAGAATTACCGATCATACAATCTAGCGAATTCAATTCTGCATGTAGAGCTAATTTGACAACTTAACCGTTATAAAATCTACTTCTGTATGAACTCAAAAAATTAGAAAAGATCTAAAGATGAAAATTCCATGGATCTTAAAAGACATTACGATTTTTACTAGAAAACTTTTTTTCAGTGTAGTTGTAATTTATTTTTTATAAATATTTTTAGGTTATAAACCTAATTGATTGGATAGTTTTTCTTTAATTAATCTTGCACACAAATTTCAAAAACGTCATTCACGAAAAAATTATTTAAAGTCAAGTATATACCTAATTACCTATACAATGTTATACGTACGATCTTACTCTGATGCTATTTTTAGTTAAAGAATCCACTTAATTTTCTAGCTTTAGCAATATTATGTTCTTAAAAAATAATATATCCTATATCACAGAAAAAAAAACTCACTGTATATTACAAAAACGTGAATTAATATTACAAAATTTTTACTCCAATAGAACCCTTTAGTAATATTACAAAACCACTTTTATTAAAAATCTGATTACTAGAGCCCGGACTCTATAGTGTACTATAAATCATCCTGTCAAAAAATTAAATGTTCTTCAGTAGCGCAAAAACAAGTATGAGGGGTTAAAAAATGAAAATAAACTGTAATTTCAAAATCTATAGTCATTTACAAATTTTAATTGTTATCATGTAAATGCAAAGAAAAATGATACTTTCAGTGAAGTGTAGCACACCTTATTAACATATTAATTTTTAACAAAAGAGTAGTCCAATATTGGCTAGATGCCTTGATGTTAGTTGCAACTAATAATTAATAACCAATGACAAAAATATTTTTTTTTTTTTTTGCAACTAATGACTGAAAAATTCAACTATTAGTATTAACTATTAAGTAATTTAGCTTTTAGTTGTAGTTGTTAGTTATATTAAGTAGGTATGAAGTTTATTGAAATTATCGTAGAAGCAAAAAAGTAGGAAAATATTTTATCTTCTGATTATTTATTGAACATAAAAACGTAATAAATCAACATGAGTAACAATATAAAAAATCACAACTATAAGTTTAAAATAATTGGATACTATTTGCAATCTGTTTTCGATCGAAAGATTTTGATAACGAAAAATAAGTATAATTTATAGTACATGTTATATATTTGAAAGAATACTTCCTTTCCTTATATCATCCATTTTGGAAACATCGTTATTTTCGATATCGATAATTTTCGATAACGAAAAGTAGGTTCTGACAGTCGCAATACGTTCGGAATACCCACAACTTGCTTCGCTTAAGCCTTCAAAAATTTCGTTATTTTTGAGCTACGACGCACCGTTTAGGAGATATTTACGATTAAAGTTTTCGATAGCGAAAGTTAACGAATGGTAGTTTTTTTAAAAATTGTTCTGTTACTGACCAGATCAATGGGACTAACAGAGCCTAAATTCACTAGTTATAACCAATATATGACAAGTTACGCGGTATCGATAATTTTCGATAACAAAAAGTAGGTTCTGACAGTCGCAATACGTTCGGAATATCCACAACTTGCTTCGCTTAAGCCTTCAAAAATTTCGTTATTTTTGAGCTACGACGCACCGTTTAGGAGATATTTACGATTAAAAAGTTTACGATTGCAAAAAGTAACGATTTGTCATTTTTTTTAAAATACACTATCGTTGACCAAATCAATGAGACTAATGGAGCTTAAATTCATCAATTATAATTAGTTTATGATAAATAATTCGTTATCTTTGCTAGTTCTCGAACAGAACATTCTAAAACTTTTGTTAAATATCTTTATTTAGCTTTTATTTCAATAATTCTTCTAATAGGGATATTCGTTTTTCGACATCTTTATTAATTTTCGAATAGAAACTTTTGTCAAATCTTTTCACCTGTATTCAATTTGTTTTTCGATGACTAAACAAATGGTGAAGTAAATTTTTCGTAATCTTTACTGATTTTCAGATAGAACATTCTCGAACTTTCGTTAAATTTCGCTACATGGATCCTTTTTAACTAACTAATTTGATGGTGAAATCAAGTTTTGGTTATCTTATCGGATTTTCACATAGAATATTCTAGAACTTTTACCGAATTTCATTTTTTGGTCACTTTTTTGATGAACAATCTGATGGTGATGCCAAATTTTCAATAATTTTTCTGATTTCCAAAAAGAATATTCTAGAACTATTGACGAATTCTGCTATTTGGACACTTTTTTGATGCCCAAACCAATGGTGAAGTTGGTTTTTGGATATATTTTCTATTTTCAGAATCGAATATTCTCGAACTTTTGCCGAATTCCGTTAATTGATCGCTTTTCGATGAAAAATTTGGTGGTGAAATCAGATAGTCGATATTTTTTCTAATTTCCAAAAAGAATATTCTAGAACTTATTCTAAATATCGGTACTTGGTTACTTTTTCGTTGGTCAATCCATTGATTAAGGATTTTTTATATCTTTTCTGATTATTGAAAAAATATTCTAGAACTTTTGCCAGATTTCGCTATTCAAGCATCTTTTCGATGACCAACCCAGTGGTGAAATCGAATTATGTAATAGTTTTAATTTATCTGTATCTTTGTACAAGAAATATCTCCTCATAAAAATTTACAAGACACGCTCCTCTCATATATGTTTTTTCAACAATTCAATTTTTTGACAGGATGATTTATAGCTTCAGTGTATGAAAAAAATTTTTTCTTGAGATGGTTGTTTATATAATTCACATGCAGTTGATCAAATTAAACTGTGTTCGTTCGTCGCGCGAGTAATGTTACAAACTTAAATTGAGCAACTATGTTGTTCATATGAAATTTTATTGTTTTCAAAACAAAATATATATGTAGAGTACCTGTTTAGTTCGTGGCACACAAACTATAGAGCGCATTTAGAAAAAAATTATAAATGCATTTATGAAAAATAGATAAATTATGTGCCGCTTCTAACGAATTGTGATACGTTTTTCTGGCAATTTTTGACAGGATAATTTATGAGCTGCACTATAAGTCCGGGCTTTAATAATATCTATATTTCACCTTCTTTATACCTGCTTTAATGTAAACAAAATTGATTGTATTAGTGGGATTGTATCACTCTAGTAGGTCGCTCACAAGATTGAAGATGGTTTTGTTTTTGCATTAGAAAAATATAAGATATGTATGTACATATAACAAGCAAAATGATTCATAATATTGGCAATTAAAAAACACAAACAGACACAAAACAACATTAACGATGTGGTATTAGTAGTAAAACGTCGTAAAACTGATTTTCAAAAAGATTGATAATATTTTTACGTTTTATGACAGCCCTCCAGCTCTAGTCGTAGCCCCCCAGTACAAAATATTTTATATGGCGACTCTGTTAGGGACCTTTTCTTCCCATCTCTGGTTATAATTACTAAATGGAATTTGTAATAGGTATGATTTATTTATTTAATAAATACTAAATTTTATAGTAAATTTTACTATATTTTTTTGTTGTACTTACAAATTAGCCCTGTAAATATTATTAAGGATATTTGTGGAGGAAAGGAACTTATTAGATACACTTTGATAATTAATGTAAAAAAGAAAAAAGATGTGACTATAAAATATGTACAAAATTCAAACTTCACATCTATTTTACACTTCATTACATTAATTATCAAAGTACATCCAGTTACCCCCTGTAAAATAAGAAAAATTTTATTTTATATAAATGAATTTATTAATTGATTAATACAAAAAAATAAAAAGTTATGTTAAAATGTATTAACTTACAGGAGATATGACATGTGCTTTAGAAATAACTTTAACATATTTTTATATTCAGAACTAATATTAAACAAATTTCATTGAAAGATATAACTGTAGTCCAATATTCAATTTATTACATCTTCAAAATCCAGTGAAAAGTTTTAAAAAAACAAAACAAAAACAAGCATGTTGTTTATCTGTAAAAGAAGCATAAATTTTACTAAAATATGAAACATAAAAAATGTCTAACTAAATAATAAAAATAAAAAACTTACTTGAATTTGAAAAATAATGTTTTAATTGCATTTAGTCGAATAATGGATTTCACATATAGTTGAATAATGGATTACATATCCGATTCAGAATCAGAGTGAAAAGATTAAAAAAGAATTGCATGTTTTCAATCTGTAAAAAAAGAATATTTTACTAACTAAAAGATGAAGCTTAAAATCATGTTTAAGCAAAAAATGAACCCTTACATGAATTTGAAAAGAAATGCATTTAATTTGCTAGTGCTTTGTAAATTTCTGAACTGAAGGAACTGTTTTTCGTTACAAAAAAGTTTAATTTAACTGCAAATTTTAAATTATTTTTTCCATAATGTTCAAAATTGCTTTTAGTATCTGAAAAAAAGAGATAAAATTTTAATAGGAATAGATAGTATTAATATATTTGCAAGCAAAAAATAATTTATGAAAATACTTACTAGCCAATATCTATTAGATTTTCGATAGTAAAACCATTAGCAAGTTTTCTTGCCATATTTCTAACGTTCAAACAATTTTAAATTGAGATTGTATACTATATTTTTCATAAACTCTTGTCAGCTTATTATAAATATCTATTTATGATGATGGACGCTACCAGAGAATGACGTAACAAATGCTACACAAACACAACATTCTTAGAATGAAATAATTCGGTAATATTGCGCTTGCGTCAGTTATTTATTACAAAACTTTTTGTTGTAATTACAAAACTTTATTTTTAAATGAGAAATTAAACAACTTTGTGACAATCACTAAATTTTATTGTCGTTTAAATTTTTAAATTACTCAAGTATACCTACTATCAAAATATTTTTTGTTATTAGAAATGTTTTTGTTACATTTGCAAAATTTTGTCTTAAAAATAACAGTAGGAATTAATAAATTGTAGTAGAGACAAGTTTTGTAAGAATATTTAAATTTTAGTTATAACAACAAAAACTGAATAACAGAAATAGCTTTGTAAATATTATCAGGGCTTTTTTAAATGCATATAAGTATTATGAACGTTTACAAAATACCACTTAAACGTATCAGCTTGTCAATTCTGCGCAAGTGTCATTTAGTTATTACAAAAATTTTCGTCTTAATTACAAAAGAAATTTTTACTTTAAGCATGTCCACTTTGACTTTTAAAACAGTGTTATAATTACAAATATTTTTGTTATATTTATTTAAAATATTTAATAGAACTGTAATTAATGCTACAAAAATATACTATTAAACTTTTTTTTTGTTATTACAAAAGTTTTTGTAATATTTGCAAAATTTTATATTAAAACTAAGAGTACACATTAATAAAACGCAATTTGTAGTATTAATAAAACTTATATCAATCACTGGAAGCGAGTTTCGTTACAATTACTAAAATTTTAGTTCTAACAACGAAAACTGAATACTAAAAGCGGTTTTGTAAATAAAATTACTGTTTTTTTTTTGTTTGTTTTTTTTTGTTTTTTTGTGTAGGCATACATAGGATTGCCAGACGTCCGGATAAAGCCGGACTCAGTCAGGCCTTTGGTTGCGTGTCCGGCCAAATTAGACAGTGTCCGGCCTGTCCGGCTTTTGTTAGGCTTTTTAAATTTGACCATTTTTTTTTATCTTTTTTACATTGTCTGTCCATGATTTGATTCATGAATCCTTTTTAATTTTTTTTTTTTTGTAATTCAGATTGCTTTTCAGAATTCCTTACTATTTGCCAATATTATTTTTCCCATTCCGGGTCATAATGCAAATGTTGAAAGAGTTTTTTCTTTAGTATAGATCAGGGGTGGGCAAACTTAAAACTGGTATGATCGACATTAATTTTTCTTATTTATGCGTGATCGACTCCAAAAAATAAGTTAAGGTGAGATTTGCTAAAAAAAAAAAGAAACCGATTTTTGTTTCTTCATAATTATCTCCCTTAAAGGTATTAGAAACATTCTCCTAAAATTTTATTTGAAAAAAATGAAAAATCAGAAAGTTATGGGCATTTTAGTGCACCCACTTTACTATAATTCAATTTAACTAAAAAACTTAAAATAATTTTTTCTCCAAAGTACGTTTTTCGACATAGTTCCTCGTGTATCTCAAAAAGTATTTGAGATATCGACATAAATCAAAGTGCATATTATTCCTCGATACCGTAATTTTGGCAGGAACTAGGATCTTTTGGTTCCGTTATATATTTTCAAAATGGCGGCTGTTTATATTCGAAAAAAGCGTTGATTTTTGAATTTTTTTTTTTTTTAAAATGCTATTTCTCGATGATTTTTTATTTTTTTCTTAGATCCTATAGTTAGTGCCATAACAGTATATGTATATTTTGTGAAAATTCTTGATTTTTTGATTTTGGCTCACTGGAGATTTTAGAACGCGACAAACCATTAAGGTTGAAAAATCTCGCAGTGTCGGCTTCAAAGCCATAGTAAAAAAGATCGATTTTTTATGTTCTTTTGGTGGATTTCCCCTTAAATTAGTATCTTTCGTGTCAGATGTCCATTAAGGAAATATAAGGTTGCCCTAATTCCAAATTTTCATTGAAATTTAATACGGTATGTAATGTGCAATGATTAATAAACTGGGATAAAATTTTTAATTTTTTTTACTATTGGACTGTATTCTTAGAGCAGCATTTTATATTTGACTAATTTTGGGCTACTCGAATGCCACTCATCGGCAGTTTTTGTTAAAACTCTTCTGGCAACAATGCTGCCTTGGTATTAGTCATGTCAGTTGTAGAATAGATACGTGTTTAATTTTAAATTCATGTTTCACTGCCTGCTAAATTTTTAATACACATTTTTAATTAAAAGATTTTAAATGAACCTAGTAAATTACTTAAAATATCTGCGATCGACTGTTGAACTGTTCGCGATCGACCGTTTGCCCATTCCCGGTATAGATCAACATTGGTCAAAAGAACCCAACAAATTAAATGTCGATATTATAGCCAAAATGTTGGCTGTACAAATTAATTTTAAAAATTAGACTTGTAAAGGGTTTTACAACTCAATTTTAAAATTTTACACGCAAGTGAAAAATATTAATTATTTTATGTTACAATTAATTTAAAGTTTATTTAGTTCATTAGTATTTTGTTTAATTTTGTTTTTCATTGCAAATTGCGATAGTAGTTACTGCTAACTATTATTGCCATGTAATTATTGAAATTAATATTGTAATGAATAGTGAATGATTAATAATAAAGAAAACTTTTCAATAAATTTTATTGTTGTTTCATTAAAATTTAAGAAAATTTTATGGTAATTGATAAAAAAGCCTTGTTTTACTTTTAAAAAAATAGTCGTGTTATACTAAGACAAAAAAAATTAAGGGCGTCCGGCTTTTTTATCCAAATGTACGGCTAAATTAATTGCTGTGTCCGGCTTTTCGGTTTTAAGATCTGGCAATCCTAGGTATACATATACTATATAGACAAGCTGCGTAGCTCAAGTAGTGCAATTTAGTGGCATTTTTTTTCAAAACTGGCGTCTGACATTCATAAATACCAACTCTAAAAGTTAATCAAAATGTATTTAAAGGCGAAAAAATAATAAGAAATCTTCAGTGGCGATTAAAATAAATAATTTCAGGATTTTTATTTTACTGAAAACACTCTTTTTAGTTTACATTACTTTAATCTAAGCCAGTGAAGATGAATTTCTTCAGTTAAAAATTTTCATTTAGAAGGATTTTTTTCTACAGTAGCTATTTATTTATCTCAGTTATAACAAAATAAGTGATTATTAATACTATACAATTGTTTGTAATAATAGTCGTTCTTTTAAAATGGTTTGATTATAATAACATGATTATCGTAAATTTCACTTTCACAGATATCCCATATATGGATTGAGCGAACTTCAATCCTATTCGTTATAATTACTAAAAATAAAAAAATAAAAATTGCATTTAAATTTTAAAATTCATACCATAAGTCAATAAAATAATTATACAAATCGTTAATTTTTCCCAATAATTAAGAAATTCGTTTTATATTTTAAAATGAAAGTGGTTAGTAGATTGATATTTTTATAAATGAATCTGTCAAAAGGGTTCCATTTAACTTAAATTATGTAAAAACGAATTGTAAATTTAACATTTTGTCATTTTGATATTGAATTAGAGTGGAAAAAATCGATTTCAGTGAACTGAAAACCACAATAAATGATAATTGTCATTTTTATTCACTTAAAAAAACTTTTTTAAAAATTTACATATACATTTAATGTAATAGCGAACGCCAGGGTTGACTTATTTTCACGATAGGCGGCACAACAGTCGAATTTTAAAAGTACGCAGCTTGTCTAAATTTTTTTTATCCAATAAAATATAGAGGCTCACCTAAGTGAAAACTTCTACAAGCTAAATTTAACAGGTAGCTAAATAGTCAATTACATTTTATTGTCCTGAAATGTATGTTTTACTCACCATCACGAAATAATAGCTTAAACTAATACTAAAACTGGAACAATTAATTAATGCTGTTGCTAATTTTGTATAATTTCAGATGACTACACATACGTTACAAAAGCTACGAAACGGATACGTAGAGATACCACTATTATCAATGGAGAATGTGAATTATTGCGAAACAATTAAAAATGGAAAAATTAAACCATTCTATGAACATTTTCGTGAACATACAAATTTTCCAAAGGAATGCCCTAATAAAGTGGTAAATACTTATTGCACATTACAAAAATTCATTTAGGGTGAGAGTGCTAAAAGTCGGCCACTTAAACAATTAATGATATGCAGAATTCTGAATTTTGAATTTAGGCGTATTTTTATCATCTCTTTAAGCACTTTTAAGTATCGCCTTTTTAACTAAATAGAGATTAAATTTCTAAATAAACAATTAAAATATTTTAATTTTTATCTTTAAAAATGTATTTCCTTTAAGTCGGCCACCTGTGCCCTAAAGCCGGCCAAAAAAGTTCCTAAGGTCGGCCATAATAGAAATGAATTACCTGATTGTAGTTTATTACAAGGACTAATAGGACCTAAATTAACCAGTTATGACCAATATATGATAAGTAATTCGATATTGATAATTTTCGATAACGAAATGTACATTCTAACAGTAGAAATACGTTTGGAACACCCATAACTTGCCTCGCTTAAGCCTTCAAAAATTTCGTTATTTTTTGCTACGACGCACCGTTTACGAAATATTTACGATCAAAAGTTCACGTTTTCGAAAAGTAACGAAATGTAATTTTTTTAAAATACTTTACTGCTTACCAATTCAATCGGACTAAAAGGGCCTAAATTAGCCAGTTTTGACCAATTTATGATAAGTAATTCGATATCGATAATTTTCGAAAACGAAAAGTAGATTTTAACAGTAGCAATACGTTTGGAATACCCATAACTTGCTTCGCTTAAGCCTTCAAAAATTTCGTTATTTTGTCACTACGACGCATCGTTTATGAAATATTTACGATCAAAGTTTTCGATTACGAAAAGTATCGTTTAAATACAAATAATAAAAAACATTTCGATTTTAGAATAGGGTAACTTCAGAAGCACTTATTATGATTACTACCTACAGCTAGTGTGTTAATAATAATAATAATAATAATAATAATAATAATATAAAAAGTGCATGAAAAATAATTTGTTGACGGCCTGGCCGACCTTAGGATTTCTTTACAAATTTTATCCCTAATGTCGGCCGTCCGCTTATTTTTTAAATTTCAAACGATAAACGTTTTAAACAATTTCTAACTTCTTTGGAGATGTATAATATCATCAGATTTCATAAATTTAATCGTTATTGCTAAGAACTTTAAGAATAATTGCTCATTTCCCGCACTGACTAAACTTACAAATTATAGAACGGCCGATTCATTTTCAACACAAATTGGCATTTATCAATCGATTAAGTGTAATAAAACACTAACTACTTGACAAGAAATATTCATTTTAGAAATGGTAAATCTAGAATAGGCGAATCTTTTGTTTCCATGTGATTGCCAAGCATTTTTTATTTCTTAAGGACTTATTTTTAACAAAAAAGCAACTAGTGTCCGACCTTAGGGCACCGGCCGACATTAGGCAATCCCATCCTATTTTAGTAGGATGGCGATATTTTTATTTTGTAACTTATTATCTACACTATACATATTGTAAGCTTTATAGGTGAGCGACTCAACCTTAATTTTTAACAAAAAGCGACCACGAGCATTCTAGTGGCTGGTTTTTCTTTTAATCGAGTTGGATCGTCCTTAACGTTTAAAAACGGTAAAAAATAAGGCCCAATTTATATAAAGTAACAGTTCTGGAATTTTGATATATGAAAGTTACTAATATTTTTTATCGATAAAAAATGTTCTGACAATGTTTTTTTCTTCACCGAGGTACCGCCAGAACAATCTAAAGTTGTTATAAATTTCATAATTATTTTGACAAATTATAGACCGAGCTCCGACCGTGTTTTTCGCTACCCCACCAGATGATTCTTTGGGAGTAACCTAAATTAATGGTAAATATACCCTAAATTATGAATTCCTGTCCCGACTTTGTGAATTCCGTTAAATTATATTTTTAATTAATTTTTATAAGTAGCTCATATCAGAGGGTTACTTACCGTACAAGATGATTCTTTGAAAATTATACATTTTGTATAACATTGTCATATTTTACAAAAAAAAAATGGTCTGTGTCTCAAATTTGAATTTTATTAGCCCGGCAGACCTACTTATGTTTATTAATTATCCTCATAAAACCTACCCCACAAGATGATTTTTTGATTCTTTTTTTAAATCAAAGTTTAGGATCGTCCCTATCTAGAAAACATGGTCTGCTACATAAAAAACAGTGACGAGTACGGCAGACTTAATTTTGAATATACATATATACACTCGCGCACTTGGGAACAATATCTCGATGCTGAAAACGTTTTTTTATGAACAAATAATTTGTTTTTGAAGATATTAAGGGAGCAGGGGGTAATTGGAGCCTAATAAGGTAAAATAAAAATATCTCGAATCGTTCCAACAATTTATTTATTTTTTAAATTGAAACACATAGCTTGTCCATTTGACCAACAAATGAACTGAATTTAAATCAGCTACACAATATTTATCTGGTCGAAAAATTTTCTTTTTCTGAAGATTATCGTCCGCTTCCATTGTTCGACAAGTCGGGAAATGGGAGCTTAAAATTTACTTTAAATTCGATAAATGTTTTAAAAACAAAATCAGTCTTCAAAAACAATATAAATGCCAAAATACAGAAAATAGAAGTATTTCGATAATGAAATTCAACTTTATAATCAAAATAAATAATTATTCTGATGATTCTAATGATTTAGATTCTAAAGATCAGAACAAAGAACACTAATATAATCAGCTACGCTATCGAAGTCAAAATATTCTTCGTTTGTCCAGTTCCCACCGCTTCTGCAACGATAACAAAAAAACCTTGTATTCAATCTTTTCCAGATGAGCATCACATAAGTTCTCATTTCCCGAAATCCACCATTTTGTGAAACATTGTTATAGTTTTCAATATCCATTTGTTATCAGTGATCATAACAAAATATAGGGAAACTTAGCTTTATAATTAGTGACAATTGATTAAAATAAAAAATTTAATTTAGTTATTACTTCGACATCGTTAAAATTATTTTGTTATAAGCACCGAGCACAAAAAACAAAACCTCTCGTAACAACTGAATATGTGTAACTACCGGAAAATGTGCATGAGAAATGCTTAGCCGATAACTACTGAAGACGCTTAAGCTGTGTACAAGCGAATTTAGCGAATACAAGCATTAGAAGCGTGTACTTTTGCACCACTCCCATTACCCGCTAGCTCCCATTACCCCTCGCTCTCCTAATGATTCTCTTGCATTTAATACAAAGATTAAACTTAAGATATTCTTCATTTTAATATTTCTTATGATAATATTAATAATAATATAATAGTAAATTCTAATAGGATAACATTAATTACCTTGATTTTTTATTTGACCATTTTACCCCTAAATATAATACTGAATTCTATTTAGGGTTAAAATGGTCAACTAAAAAGTCGATGTAATAAATAATACTATATGACAATAATTATTAGGTTTAATTACTAAAAAAAAATGTTCTAGTTTCTATGAATTATAAATAAATACTAATATTATTAATATCAACTAATAATTTTTAAATAATAGTAACAATAATAATAAATGAAAAAATTCTCAAAAGTGCCGCCAGTGTTATAGTTCCAAACTAAAAAAATGTTAATAATAATAAAAATTTAGGGAAAATACATTTTCATTAAATTGTCGTGCTGTTTTTGATTTCGTTGTGCAAATTTAAAAAGCTTCCAAAACTGGCGTGAATTTAACCTTTTTAATTAAGAAAATTTTTAGAATTTCATGCCTTAGTCATCCGATGAATCTAATATTAGTCTATTGTTATCGTCGTCATCACTGTCATTTTCGTCGTCGTTGCCCTGTCTGTCGCATTTTCATGTATCTCATTGGTGGTACTACTGTCCATCTACTGTCGTCTAAAAGTACATCTAATACAAGTTGTGGGAGCGGAGGTCCTTCAAACCACAATGGTTTTAATGTATTTTTATCTAACAACCAATCACTTTCTTCTGCTAATATACATATAGAATACATTGACCATTGGTCGAATTTTGCCACATATGAAGAATTAAAGTGTAAAAGTTTTTTTTTTCTTTTGTACAACCTTTTACTAAAAAACAAATTATTTACAATCTTTTACTTTAAAACAAATTATTTATTCAAAAAAAACGTTTTCAGCATCGAGATATTGTTCCCAAGTGTGCGGGTACATATATATTCAAAATTAAGTCTGCCGTACTCGTCACTGTTTTTTATGAGGCAGACCATGTTTTCTAGATAGGGACGATCCTAAACTTTGATTTAAAAAAGAATCAAAAAATCATCTTGTGGGGTAGGTTTTATGAGGATAATTAATAAACATAAGTAGGTCTGCCGGGCTAATAAAATTCAAATTTGAGAGGCAGACCATTTTTTTTTTTGTAAAATATGCACAATGTTATACAAAATGTATAATTTTCAAAGAATCATCTTGTACGGTAAGTAACCCTCTGATTTGAGCTACTTATAAAAATTAATTAAAAATATAATTTAACGGAATTCACAAAGTCGGGATAGGACTTCATAATTTAGGGTATATTTACCATTAATTTAGGTTACTCTCAAAGAATCATCTGGTGGGGTAGCGAAAAACACGGTCGGAGCTCGGTCTATAATTTGTCAAAATAATTATGAAATTTATAACAACTTTAGATTGTTCTGGCGGTACCTTGGTGAAGAAAAAAACATTGTCAGAACATTTTTTATCGATAAAAAATATTAGTAACTTTCATATATCAAAATTCCAGAACTGTTACTTTATATAAATTGGGCCTTATTTTTTACCCTTTTTAAACGTTAAGGACGATTCAACTCGATTAAAAGAAAAACCAGCCACTAGAATGCTCGTGGTCGCTTTTTGTTAAAAATTAAGGTTGAGTCGCTCACCTATAAAGCTTACAATATGTGTACTGTAGATAATAAGTTACAAAATAAAAATATCGCCATCCTACTAAAATAGGATGGGATTGCCTAATGTCGGCCGGTGCCCTAAGGTCGGACACTAGTTGCTTTTTTGTTAAAAATAAGTCCTTAGGTAAGTAACCCTCTGATTTGAGCTATACCTCATTTCAGATACAATTGATCATGAATTTTCGTTAAAAAATCAAATAATTCTTATATTCGAAACAAATCAATATTCCATTCTTTTCTAAAAACAAACTGCAAATTTAAAATTTACGTAAATGCAATAATGAAAGAGATAAAGCCAAGAAAACGGAAATTATTAAAATTCAAAGTGACGAAGCATGGTTAAATTTAACTGAAATGAACCATACATATAAAAATTAATTAAAAATATAATTTAACGAAATTCACAAAGTCGGCCTGGGAATTCATAATTTAGGGTATATTTACCATTAATTTAGGTTACTCCCAAAGAATCATCTGGTTGGGTAGCGGAAAATACGGTCGGAGCTCGGTCTATTACAAAATATTGTGTATCTATGGTAATTTGATTTACCCCAGGTCTACACTAATAGTTAGGCCACTAAGCAGTAGTAGAATGGCTAGGCCGGTTCTGCGGCACCGTAAAACTAAGCAACTTGAACCCTTTTGCCAATGTTTGAAATCGTGTAACTTTACGGTACTACACATTCCGAACTGATGAGTCATCAAACTGTACCTCGTGTTTGGATTGACCTTTGACCCTGCACGTACCGAGTAAATGTATTTAAAATTTGTTGTTGACATTTGACCCCACACGCGCTCATACTGTTGGCCTTGAAATTCCTACGACATGAGTAATCATCACTTCGACAAAATAAATTCAAGTTAACCCATTATGCGTCATCACAATTTACTTATCACAATTGGGATTTGTGTTAACCCATTACCCGCCATAGTTTTTGAATGCAAACCTAACGCATGCGCCGACTGAATTTTAGTACACGACGCATGCACAGACTGAATTTTAGGCCACAATTTGATAAATGGGGTACACTACCGCGTCAAAAATGTGAGGTTACCCTAACTCGGGGGTGGCCCCAAACTT
The DNA here is from genome assembly GCA_035578155.1 of Brachynemurus nebulosus. NCBI lineage: Eukaryota > Metazoa > Arthropoda > Insecta > Neuroptera > Myrmeleontidae > Brachynemurus > Brachynemurus nebulosus. The sequence goes on along the minus strand of JAPWDM010000011.1, from coordinate 13,860,232 downwards.
TTGACACCGTACTGTACTTAAATTTTTGGTACACTGCCGTGTCAAAAGTGCGAACCCTCCTATCTGAAAAAGGTATCCGATCACTTTTTGAAGCGTACTGTACTTGTTTTTTATGTATGTACGTGCAAACCTTCACCTTTAATCTCACTTAATTGCGTCATCTTATAAAAATATCACCCATTGTAGGCCCCAAGCAAGAAATTATTTTTATCAGTTTTAATACTTTAACATTTAACCTACAGTGACCAATTTTTTAGTTAACTAACAAAAGTTCTTGAAATTTTAACAAGTTACAAAAAATATTACTTCTTATGGTGCACAACATTTTTGAATTTGACTGTAGCACAAAACTGTTTCTATATCAAACAAAAATTATCTGAAATAATTCAGTATGTACATGTGTATAGACTCTGTATATTAAAAATATTTTATGTATACACTCTGTATATTGAGAATAAGAAAGAAAATTTGTATATAATTTTAATTTTTATGAATACTAGTAAACGAATTGTATAGCCATTTATGAATAAGTATTAAATCTAAATATAAAATAATCTATCAGTATTGAAGCAAACTTTGCTTAGTTTGCAAAAAATTAAATGTTTGTATAACATTTTAATACTGATATATATAAGGGTATACAAATTATGTATTTTAACCAGTATAACAATTCTGAACTATATATATAAAATAAAACTTTAGATATACCGCAGATTAACAGGTACTGACCAATTCCAATACTAACTCAAAATATATGTTATACTTCATTAAATCGCTGGTCAGTGCGTTATAAATAAAAGCTAATGTTGGTTTGAGCAACCGTGGAATTGGTCAATACCTATTATGTGGCAATCAGGTGACTGAATTTATTAAATTATTTGCAACTGGAACGACTTTTACATGTGGGACAGTTTACATAATTGCAAACACAGTTTGGAAATGGTATCATACGTCGTTTACAACACATGCAAATTCGTTTTTCGTTTCGACTTCTATCACAATACTCAGGGAATGAACAGCCGCACTGTGGTGGTGGAAATTTACAAATACCACAAATCGGCATGTTGTTGTTGTTTACCTTCTGGAACTTTATCAACAACTGACATCCGGTTAATAATTCAGTTATATTTAGAGTATTTTGACTAAAACCTAATAATCCAATATTTTATAAAAAATCGATATTTAATCGATATTGATCAATTTCACTGTTGCATCAAAATATGCATTATGCCTCATTACATCCCTGGTCATTGCGTTATAAATAAATGCTTACGTTGGTTTGAGCAACCGTGGAATTGGTTAATACGTATTATGTGGCAATCAGATGATTGATTTTACTAAATTATTTGCAATTGCAGCGGCATTTACATGTGGTACAGTTTATATAATTGCAAACACAGTTTGGAAATGGCATCATACATCGTTTACAACACATGCAAATTCGTTTTTCATTTCGACACCTATCACAATACTCGTAGAAGGCACACTTACACTGTGACGGTTGAAATTTACAAATACCACAAATCGGCATGTTGTTGTTGTTGTTGTTGTAGTTTACCTTCTGGAACTTAACCAACATATGACATCCGGTTAATAATTCAGTTGTATTTATAGTATTTTGACTGAAATTTTCTAATATTTTATCTAAAATCTATATTTAATAATCTTCCATGATAAGAGCAGGGAACAGGAACGTCACCAGATTGATTAATTTAGATATTGCGTTCAACAAACACCGTGAGAAGTCACCACCGATTCATTGTCTACAGTAAATTGCTGCTTCGATTGAATTAATGATAAAGTTGTTCACTTCAGCCGCAAACACCGCTGCTACCCCGCTACCACCACACAAACACCACCGCCGCCACCACACAACCACCGCCACCACCGCACAAACACCACCGCCACCGCCACAACCGCCACACAAACACCACCGCGACTACCACAAAACCGCCACACAACCACCGCCACCACTACACAACCACCACACAACGGCCACACAAACACCGCCACAACCGCAACACAACCATCGCATTTGTGTGTTACGTCACCACCGCTATATAATTTGCTGAGCTATACTCCAGCTCATACACCTTATCATGGTTAAAGGGTACAAATAGTTAAACTTACATAAAATATTATCTATTTACCGGTGGTTGTCAAAGAGTTAACATCTCTTTCGTTGAAAATTATACTTTCGTGGTAAAACAATTGCAGTTCGAACCATGTTAATTTACAATTCAGAGCAGTTCACCGCTAGCCAACATAGCAAAGGGTTTTCGAAACCTAAAATCATTAAACGTAAAACATTTAAGCAACAACACATTTCACCTGAAAATTTAGCATTCCTTAAATCACTAGGTCTTAAAGTGAAAAGAACATGGTACTCACCAATGTGCTAAATATTATTAACAGTTTGTAATTTGATTGTAAACTAGCAATAGCTATTAGTAGCCATTTTCGAATACATTCCACAAATTAACTAACTAAACCCACTACTTTTAATTATTCTATATAAAGTTGTGGATTGTGTGAATAAATTCAGTTCTACGGCGGTGGTAAAAAATGGCGTTTCTTGACATACAAGGCTATCAAGGAGCTAACAACGAATTTTATTTTAAAGAAGATGGTATTGCTGCGGAAAACTCAGATGATATATTACATCTCATATTCGAAGCACCGTTTGATTTCAACGAGTTGCCGAAGAAATTTCAACGAGCTGCCCGTTGGCTTTACCGAAATTGGCATGGGATACCTTGGTCGTATGGATTTATTCCATACAACAAACTTCATACCATATTGAAACCTGTATTAAAGAAGTATGACGTCATATACGTCAAGGATAGTGAAAAGAAGAAATGGATTTCAAATTTGTTTGATGACACCAAAAACCGGCCGTGGATTTTGAATTTGGAAGAAATATTTGATGTACCGAAGATTTCCAATCTGTGAGATGAATATTATTCAAGACGCTGTATGATTCATTCAGATAAAATTTGTTCATTAGAAAACTGTATTCTTTTAAAAAAAAATTTATATGGAAAATAAATAGGTTTTTAAGTAATATATAGATTTAAGAAATTTAATTTTTTTGTATACATATTCTATAAATAAAATTTAAAAAAAAAAAATTATGTGCGTTTTATTTAATTGTTACCCTGAATTCCCCTATTTTTTACAGTAGAAGTTTCTTTCGTTAACTTATAAAAGTATTGAAAAAGAAAATCGAATGATATTTACAATGATACACCCTCTATATGAAAACATTAAATATACACCCGTTATATATGCATATGTATATTACATATGTGTGTTAATACTACGGTAGCTATTTATATATTCAAAATTTTTGATTTTTCATGTGAATTTTCTAATATAGACACTAATCTATAAAAATTTAGCAACTCAATGAGCTGTTGTAATTTTTATATTAAGCAACGTGTTTATAGTAATTTAAAACCAGAAAATTTTTATACTGGTTAAAATACATAATTTGTATACTCTTCTATACATAAGTATTAAAATGTTATACAAACATTTAATTTCTTGCAAACTAAGCAAAATTTGTTTCAATACTGATAGATTATTTTATATTTAGATTTAATACTTAATCATAAATGGCAAACGGTGGTGTTTGTATAAATACAACTAAATTATTAACGGGATGTCATATGTTGGTTAAGTTCCAGAAGGTAAACAACAACAACAACAACAGCAACATGCCGATTTGTGGTATTTGTGCGGCTGTTCATTCCCTGAGTATTGTGATAGATGTCGAAACGAAAAACGAATTTGCATGTGTTGTAAACGATGTATGATGCCATTTCCAAACTGTGTTTGCAATTATGTAAACTGTCCCACATGTAAAAGTCGTTCCAATTGCAAATAATTTAATAAAATCAGTCACCTGATTGCCACATAATAGGTATTGACCAATTCCACGGTTGCTCAAACCAACATTAGCTTTTATTTATAACGCACTGACCAGCGATTTAATGAAGTATAACATATATTTTGAGTTAGTATTGGAATTGGTCAGTACCTGTTAATCAGCGGTATATCTAAAGTTTTATTTTATATACAAGGTGGTCCAGAATTATGTACCGTAATTGGTATCGTTCGTAGTACGTTCAAAAATAATGGTACATTTTCATGTACACTTTTTTTCAAAACTCAATAATAAGGGAGATACAACTCTGTAAAGGGGTGAAACGAAAACTATTATTTCTTAAATATTTTCCAAACACTTTTGAATAACGGAGTGATATTTTAGGGGTACTTATTTTGCGTTAGAAGGATTAAATTTATGTCAAGATTTATTCCACCACTCATGACTAAGGGGTGGTTTTGGGTGGTAGGTGTGAGTTATCACGTCTTTTCTTTTTTAATTTGCAATTATTTAAACAAAATCCCTGATAATATAATTCCTCAGACAATTCCACGCAAAAAAGGTATACTTGTTACATTTCGATAAATATTACCGTTTTCGAGTATTTTAAAGTAGAAATATCTATTTCCAAATTATCCCCTAATCATAAGTGATCGAATAATTGAGACACATAAATTTAATTATCTTAATGTTCATACGCACCCCTAGACTATGAATCGAGTAATCAAAAGCGCCCAAAATTGTTTTTAAAAGAAGAAGTTAGTTTCGTTCCACCCCTTTACATTTTACCCCTCTGCTTTATCTCCCTTATTATTGAGTTTTGGAAAAAAGTGTAAATGAAAAGGTACCATTATTTTTGAACATATTATCAGCTCCAGCAATTACGGTACATAATTCTGGACCACCCTGTATATAGTTCAGAACTTTTATACTGGTTAAAATACATAATTTGTATACCCTTATATATATCAGTATTAAAATGTTATACAAACATGTAATTTTTTGCAAACTAAGCAAAGTTTGCTTCAATACTGATAGATTATTTTATATTTAGATTACTTATTCATAAATGGCTATACAATTCGTTTACTAGTATTCATAAAAATTAAAATTATATACAAATTTTCTTTCTTATTCTCAATATACAGAGTGTATACATAAAATATTTTTAATATACAGAGTCTATACACATGTACATACTGAATTATTTCAGATAATTTTTGTTTGATATAGAAACAGTTTTGTGCTACAGTCAAATTCAAAAATGTTGTGCACCATAAGAAGTAATATTTTTTGTAACTTGTTAAAATTTCAAGAACTTTTGTTAGTTAACTAAAAAATTAGTCACTGTAGGTTAAATGTTAAAGTATTAAAACTGATAAAAATAATTTCTTGCTTGAGGCCTACAATGGGTGATATTTTTTACTAAACAATTTTTTAACTCATTAATATTCCATGACGTCATCTTTCTTATACCAAAAAAACGCCTTATGTGAGTCATATGATCATAATTCAGCTAAAACAAACATTTAATTATTGGTTGTTTGTTTATTTTAAAACTGATAAAAATTCCTGGAATTTTTCAAGGTTAAATATACAAAAAATCCCCTGAGGTACAGTTAACACTCGATTTTCGGCAGTACAGTAGCGGTCAGAAATCTGGATTCCGGAGTCTGATTTTAAAATCTAGCGCTTAGTACAGTGCGCCCTCGACAAAATTTATCGTTAGCGACCGCACTCAATTTAAGATGACGCAATTAAGTGAGATTAAAGGTGAAGGTTTGCACGTACACACATAAAAAACAAGTACAATATGCTTCAAAAAGTTATCGGATACCTTTTTCAGTTAGGGGGGCCGCACTTTTGACGCGGCAGTGTACCAAAAATTTAAGTACAGTACGTTGTCAAAAGTTTGGGGCCACCCCCGAGTTAGGGTATTCCCCACATTTTTGACGCGGTAGTGTACCTTTCGTTTAAAATGACACAATTAAGGCGAGCGCGTATTAGGGTCAAGGTTTGCACATACAGTACGCTTCAAAAAGTGATCGGATACCTTTTTGGTCAGGGGAGTCCACATTTTTGTCACGGTAGTGTACCAAAAATTTAAGTACAGTACGGTGTCAAAAGTTTGGGGCCACCCCCGAGTTAGGGTAACTCCACATTTTTGAAGCGGTAGTGTACCCGATCTATCAAATTGTGGCCTAAAATTCAGTCTGCGCATGCGTCGTATACTAAAATTCAGTCTGCGCATGCGTTAGGTTTGCATTCAAAAACTATGGCGGATAATGGGTTAACACAAATCCAAATTGTGATAAGTAAATTGTGATGACGCATAATGGGTTAACGAATTTATTTTGTCGAAGTGATGATTACTTATGTAGGAATTTCAAGGCCAACAGTATGAGCGCGCGTGGGGTCAAATGTCAACAACAAATTTTAAATACATTTACTCGGTACGTGTCGGGTCAAAGGTCAATCCATACACGAGGTACAGTTTGATGACTCATCTGTTCGGAATGTGTAGTACCGTAAAGTTACACGATTTCAAACATTGGCAAAAGGGTTCAAGTTTCTTAGTTTTACGGTGCCGCAGAACCGGCCTAGCAATTCTACTAGCAGTGAATCGAACATATTAACATTTGTTTCCTAGAGATACCACAGGCATTAAATTTTGAACCATAACTGCATTTTAGGAAGCCCAACTTTTAACCACGGAGGCTTGTGAATAAATATTAGATAAACCATTAAATTAATGGTTTGACCGCCATTAAAGTAATCCCATCAGTCAATTTTTTTGCTCACAACAGTCAATTTTTTTGCTTCAATTTCTTAATATATCTTTAATACACAGCATTCTCTCTAGTCGATTCTCTCTTCAATGAGTTAGGCAGATTAATGCAAAATATTGGCTAGATGTGGACACGCCGGACAAAACCACCAACTTTGGTTTACATATTGGTTAAGTTCTAATTTTTAAGTTTTGAGTAGGATCCACTTACAAAGCGGCCATCTTGAGTAATGTCCTGCAAGAATCTGTAATGCTATTGACAAGTAAATAAACCTGCTAAATGTGCCAGCGACGTCGTTCACTTTCTCAAAAATTGCTGTTTTGGTACATCTATATCGGCCGCTGTCTACACCAGTGTTTCTCAACCGCCGGTCCGCGAAAGTATTTCGTCAGTCCGCAGAAAGTTATGTGAAATTATTCATTCCAATTTTTATTTTAAATCAGCTAATCAAAAAACATATTTTAATGTTATCTGCTACTCCAATGCATACATTTTGTTACTTCGTCATTTTTAAAATTTAATTATTAATTATTTTACAAAGCTGGAGCCGATTTTGATAAAATTTAAATATATTATAGAAAAAGCCTAATTTCAATACTACATTATTCTAATTGTCTTAAACTACTCTTCATGAAGAAATTCTCGAATTGCTCGAATAGTACGATTATGTCGACACTGTTATGCTCTAATTAACCAACCCTAGACTTAATATTAGGAAGTTAAACAGAAATAGGTCAATTACATATTTTTACATAGGTTTGAAATCTGTAAACAAAATTTTAATATATTTTATTTTTTACTCTCTTTTTGAAAAATTAACTCTTAAATTTTAATCTGCAACCGCCTGTGTTGATGTAATTTCAACAAATTTCATAACTAGGTATTTAAATATAGCAATATGGCTAATTCAAACTTTTTATCTATGTCATACCGTCTTCGATATATTTGGAAAAAATTAAATTTTTACTCCAACATTTGAAGCCATACCAGTTTTGTGTATTGAGCTTAATTTAACTTCTGGTTTATTATGTTTATAAAAAGGCCTTATATGTTGTATTAAATTTCATTTTAAATAAATCAAAGTGCTTTGTAAAGTAAATAAATCAAAGTATCAAAGTACAAAGTAAATCGATTTTCTTTCCATAATTTTAATGGAAAACGTAAAAATAAAGTTGAATGAAAATTCCTAAAGGTTCCGGATATTTACATAACTATAATTTGTAAACGAAGTAAGCAAAGGAAGCGTTTCTTTTGCACGCGCGAAGTTTCCGCAAAATAACTTTTTTTAATGTTGTAATACTGATATCTCAAAAAGTAATTAACTTCTGAAACTAAATCTTGATTTACTGTATTCATTAAGGTATTGCCCAGTATGCAAATGTCTTGGACCGAATTTGTCGGTGTTACAGTTTCACCCTCTTTTTTGCGACGTCCACTTTAACACCCTTTATAATAAAAATGAGGGTAAAGCAAAAAAAATTTTGTAATTTTAAATATTTGTCTAATAATAATACAAGGAAAGAAATGTACCTCTAGTTATAAAATCACTGAGAGAACGATTGGAAATTGCAATTGTTTTGGTCAGAAAATAAGAACAGTCCCTTAATGAAGGTACTCAAACATGGGTTGCATTTTAAATTAGATTACCTGTTACATCGAAATTCTGCAGCCAACTTGTGACTTGTAAAATAGTAAGAATGGTTGCAGTGGAAGCTGCTTATGTAAAAAAAAGACTGGAAGTGCACAGAACATTGCAGCTGCATATGTCACGAAGGTTTCTTTTAGTATCTATCGGGCTAATGGTTATCGATTGGTTATTCTTAAATTTACATATTTGTAAAAAATGAAAAAAAATTTTGGCGAGAAAAGAGCTCCTATAAACCCCCTTTGCATCATTCAATCTTTTTGGTTTGTTGGCTTAACCTAGGCTGTGTGACATTTCATTTTATATACCTATCAAGTTTCATAAAAATTGCACATTTCCTTATGAGATATTTTCACATATTTTCATTAATCTTCCTGACTATAAGGGCGTATTCGCGTTGTGGCTTTCATCGCTTCCGTGGGCATCACTTCGGATCGACGTAGCATTCATGTTCGCGTTGCATAATCATTGCTCCCATGGATATGCGTTATAGTTGTTCGCGTAGCATACAAATGTCATTCAAAAAAATTTTTTTTGTCAATCTCTTAAAATGGTAGCAATTTTTAATGTAATGAAGAAAAATTTTATGTTTGAATTTATTAAAAAAATTTAATATATAACACAGGCCGGCGATGGTTTCCCCCTTTAAAATTTGACAACTGATTTTGATAAATTTTAAGGCGCTGATTACGAAAAAAATATTCAAATAATTCCAGCACCTCAAAATTTCTAGATATTAGGTATTAAAATTTTTGACTAAATTTATCGAAGTTGACCAAGTCAAGAATAGATTATGCATTTATATTTATTTCGTATCTAATAAAAAGTTATTACATAGTTGTAATTGGCTTTTAGGAACACATTCTCATCAATGGTTTCATTAAATGAAACTTAATTAACTAAATGACATATCTTTATTTTGGGAAAAAAGGTGAATTTTAAGATCATCCGCTAATGAGCTTATTATTGAGGGTAATTTATTTTTTTCTATTCAGTTTTAATTGATAACTAAATCTCGCAAATTTACGGTGCTAACAGGACCATACTTATATTATAAAAATTTAAAAGTTAATAAGTGGGCGTAAATACAATTAAAAAAAAATATATATGGATATATTCTCTGTTGATCATCGGCTGTTAATAAAAATTAGATTAAAACAACTAAAAAAAAAATGGAATTCATTTAAAGAAGAAGTGAAACATTTTTTAGGAGACAAAAAGCCCCGATTATAAAAATATAGTGAATAATATGCTCAGCAATTTCCATAAACTGCGGGTTGCAATAAGAGTGTAAAGTTACATTTTCTGCAATCTCATAATGATTTCTTTCCTGGAAATCTTGGTCCCGTAAGTGAAAGACAAGGTGAGCGTTTCTACCAAGATATAAAGGTTATGGAGAGCAGATATCAAGGAAGGTGGGGCGCAAGGATGATGGCAGACTACTATTGGATACTGAAGAGAGAAGAACCGGATACAAAGCATAAAAGAAAAAGATTAAACAGGAGTTTTGAGGAAAGTAAGAAAAAGATATTATAAATCCTTTTTTTACTTAGTTTCTTTAGCATTTTTTTCAACTAACATTGTTGGTTTTTTGAGTAAAAATTTAATTTTAAAATCGTTAATTTTTATATTTTCATAATAATTGTTAAAAAATTTTAAAATATGCATGTCATCAATAAAAATAAATCTCGATGTGCTAGAAAAAAACAGAGCTGTATTTTAATTTAACATACCTAAAGATATTTTAAAAAAACCCATAGTTATTAGAAGGGGGAAAAAAAAGTTAAATTTCGCAGGTCTGTGTAATTATTATTTATTGAAAGCAATATTGAATTGAAATATCATTGCTATAAAGTAGACGAGTATATTGAAAGAATTTTCAATATTGCTTCCTAGATGGAAACAAAAATTGCTTTCCAACTCTGTAGCAATTTTTGTTTCAAGAATTTTGACGTTTCAGTATCTAATATGGTGGAAACTGAAAAAAAAGAATAGATTTCTTCGTTACATGGATTACATGTATGTGTATCCGCTGTATCAACGACAACCACAGATGCAATGTGTACAAAAATAATTCTCTAATAATTCAACCTTAATTTAACCCTTCTTAACTTTATTATTTTATTTATAACATTCAAGTGTTCACTAGCTGACATTTTCAGTAAAAACACATTGAAAGCAATCAAATGCCCTAAACAAAAAAAATTGAAAAGTAAATTGAACTTTGTTTCAATATTGCTTTCAATAAATAATTGCTAGTGTAGACTTAGTGTTAAAGAGAAGGGAGATTACGAATAGGAAATTACACTGTTCTTATGAAAAGTTTCTCATTATTTTAATTGTCCTGAGTCACATTTATTTAAATAATTTGAAATAATAAAATTTTAGTTTATTTACGTTGCATAATAGAGTCTAATTATATTTCGTTTTAACGAATTTCCAAATTCAGCTACTAAATCATATTACTATGGGTACACATTGTGTTGATATTATGAAATGAATAATTATGAAATTTTTCACAACTTTAGATTGTCCTGGCGGTACCTTGGCGAAGAGAAAATATTCCCAGAACGTTTTTTATGGATAAAAAATATTATTAACTTTCATATATCAAAATTCCAGAAGTGTTATTTTATATATCCAAGAGTGAAATGACCATCGCAAATCGGCCATTAGCTTTTGATCTAAGAGAGGGATAACGATATTTTAGAATGAATGCATATACTTAAATCAAATATTTTTAAGAATACTTGTCAAATTATTTATTTTTATCAGTTCTTATAATTAAAGCCATAGTTTAATCAAAAAATAGTTAGTTCAGTGCAATTAGTCATTATTAAGAGAAAATGACGGAATTCATTTATAATGAATGGATTTCAACGATTTTTTGGGGGGTTTTCGAATGGCATAAAGTAAAAAAGTTTATCCATTTAAAATTACCACAATTTTGGAAATTCCTAAATTTTCGGAAAGAATAGACAAAATTAGAGATATCAATAAACATTGCAATTATCGAAATTTTTTTGATTTTCTTACGAAATTAATGATTGTTATATTTCGTTAAAAGGGCAATTATCTATACATACTCGTATAATAAAACTGTAACGAGACCGTTTCTGTATATGGAATATTTTTTGAAAATTGTACTGGTACTGTAAATAGTTATCGATGTAGATATCAACACATCGATTTTTAAAAATTTTGTCTGTCTGTCTGCCTTTCTGTCGGTCTGTCTGTCTATCTGTCTGTTTGTCGGTCTGTCTGTCTCTCAGTCTGCCTGTTGACGCTTCACGCAAAACTACTGAACGGATTTTGATGAAATTTAGTGTGATGATAACTTATTACCTGGGTCAACATATTGTCAACAAAGTCAACAGATACTTTTTACTCAGGGAAAATGTCTCATCCCCACGGGAAAATAGAAAAACCATTTTTAACATGTGCACACATTACGGAAAATTACTGAACGGATTTTGATTAAATTTGGTGATAACTTGGGTCAACATATAAGATACTTCTTACTCCGGGAAAATATCTTATTCCCACGGGAAAATAGAAAAACCAATTTGAGCATCTGCACACATTACCTACGCAAAAAGTATTGAACAGACTTTTATGAAATGTGGTGTGGTGATAACTTATTACTTGGGTCAACATCTAAGATACTTCTTACTCTGAGAAAACGTCTCATTCCCACGGGGAAATAAAAAAGCCATTTTGAGCATGTGCATGCATTACGCAAAAATTATTGTTCTATGCAAGTTCTGTATAATTATTACATACTTTATATACTTGTCATTGAGTTGATAACAATGGGTCGCGCGAACGACGTCGCGGGTACAGCTAGTATAAACTAATTTTCTTTTAATGATGATTACACTTCTAATAAGGATAATACCGTACAGTAAATAAACTTAAAACATTTCAAATTTTTCCATCGATAATAGATAGCCGTATCGAGAATGGATAGACATAGATGTTATGTGTACTTATATGTATACATATTTAGGTATATATTATCTGGTTATATATTTCTCGAATTTCTGCAAACAATGCAGCCATTTCCATATACAAAATAGAAACGGCACAACAAGTATAATTGTAGTAAAAGTTAAAAGAACTGGAATGAACCACGAACAAAATAATAAATTTTCAAACATAAAGAAAAATACGCTGCCAATAGGGTGGGCACACAGCTTCCTCGTAGTCGTAAAAGGCTTTAAAACAGTATTCTACCAAATATACATATTATATACCGTGAAATTATATTTTCGCCTTGAAGTTTATAAAAAATTGTTGTAACTCAAAAGACTTAAAGGCTAAATTATAAAATAATAGCAAAAATATTTTAGAAACTAACCCCCAATATACCCTAAAAATTTGAGCGAGATAGGACTAGCAGTAAATAAGATATTGACATTTAATGGGATTTCATGGTAGCGGCGCAGCTACCGTTACTCCGATTTCGATTAAATTCATAGGGGACCATATACACGGAGAGAAAATTCCTATAAAAGTTACTGTGCTCAGCACTACAATCGACGTGTAAAAGACGAACATATTAAATTCTGTAAGGTAAAAATATAAAGATTATAATTAATCATAAAAAATTTAAAGGATGGAATGTTCTTTTCGTAATATTATCTCCGTAAAATTTGTAAAACAGCACAGTAAAAAGTTCCATTACCGACAAAAAAATAATTTTTAATTGTGTTTATTAAAAAAATTTCCATGCTAACATGCTAATAATAGAAAGAAAAAAAACAGAAAGAAGGTTGGTTTTGTTGGGATCGCTGTAATGAAATGTACCTCAATCAGAGAGTTAGTTACATGGGTTACATGCGAACCATAGGTGTGGACTGTGGAAGAAACTTTGTTAGACAGCTCCCACCAAGCACCTTGATGCAGCTTAGTAGTCAGTTGCTTTTACACTCTCTTAGGATGATGTCATCGTTTAATTTATCTTTTTGTTATTTACCTATCTTTAGTATAATGTATTACAATATATTGTTGGCAATTATTTTTGTATACATGTTTTTACAGGTACAGTGCAACCAATATAAGGTCGCGAGTCAGATGCGCAAATGAAAGAGTACGACAACAAGAATTAAACTATAATATACATGCATAAGAGTGTGATAAAAGTTGTGTTAGCACCACATAAAATTTTACCATGCTAGCACATATTTTTTATTTTGGTCGTCGATCGCGCACGGATTATAGGGGAGCATAGTAATTTTTCTGAAATTTTCTCTACAAAAATTATAGGATTTTTCTCTCCGTGTAGGAACCAAACTACATAATTTCTGAAAATTTCATAAAAAAGAATTGAGTAGTTCAGAAGTTATGCCACTTGGTGCAATTTTGGAATGACATGATAGCGGCGTCGCTACCGTTACTCCGATTTTGATTAAATTCATAGCGGACCATCGCTGAGCCAAACTGCATAATTTCTGAAAATTTCATTAAAAACAATCGAATAGTTCGGAAGTTATGCCACTTGGTGCAAAATTGGAGACACACAGACGGACGGCCCAAACCAAAATTGTTCAGGAAGCTCTAAAACGTAAAATGTGCGTAAAAAATTTGATTTTGAAGAGAAAAAATTTTTTATTTTGCAAAAGTGATCACAATGCTTCCGCTACTTTAGTAGTCTCGGAAGCAATATTAAAAATTTAAACATGTTTAGTTATCATATGGACTATTTTCAAAATAGCCCAAACTATCACCCAATACAGACATCTTTGAAATCCGCCTAAATTTCGAAAATACGCCAAATCTGGTAACCTTGACTATATTCCTAGTAGAGAATCATCAGTCCCTTGAACTCTTCGCTATCATTACTTTCCCACTCTATTCCCATTCTTCTTATACAGTAGTACCTCGATAATTCGGCCCTCGAAAATCCGAACCCTTCAGTAATCCGGCCCGATTTAACAAGTAGTAGATACAATTTTACACACGCTTATATTCTATATTTACAGTCAATTAGTACAGTACAAAATAGAATTGTATTGAACAGTAATTAATCACGCGAAACACAGAACTGCCTACAAACCCAGTACATAGAACAGCAGTGTTTTCTGTTAACTTCTTAGAGAAGCTATAAGGGGTCTTAAATTCATCATATTTTAAACAGTCTCTCGGTGGTCCGGCTTTTTCGTAAATCCGGCCTACCGGCCGCCCATTTAAGCCGGATTATCGAGGTCTTACTGTACATGCAATACCTACCTTTCAAGGACGTTTGCTACGCCTTTGTACACTTTATATAGAATTTAAATAATTCTCAAAAGAAAAGAAAAATATAGCTGCAAAAAGAATATATTATAAAAAGTAACGTCATTTTCATTAAACTACCCTATAAAAAAAGAAAAAAAGCGGAAGATTTCAAGAGGTAAACTTTTTACTTTTGAGCATAAGAAATTCAAAAAATCCAAAACCATTAAAATCCATCCATTATAACTGGATTCCAAGGTATAAACCTAATTGCATTGGACTAAGTATTTGAATTTGTTATTTTAAATTTTGCATCGATTAAAAAAACACTAGCCCCTAGAACGACCGTTTTAACTTTTTAAATTTCTATGGATCATTTTAAGGATAAGTCGCTCGTCCATTAGAATGATCACTGTTTCATTACTGTACAAGAAGCTTCAATTTAGTTACCCTCCTTTCTACAAAACTACAAAATTTTGGTTTGCAGTCTATTAATTCGCATTAGTTTATTATGGAGATAGAATACAATGCTACAAACAAGACAGTGCAATTTAAAAATTCCAACGGATCGTATTCTTAAAATTATAAATTAAATAATAAATAAAATATATTCCTATTTTTTACTATTTTTTTTTTTACGCAGGTACTGGGCTTGAATTTTTAAATTAGAACAACCGTTTTTTCAACGAATTTTTTGAGTAGTGTTATTGTAATATTAAAATATGGATACAATAAATGCTTGAATGGTTCATTATTGCACAGTTTACCCTGTTTGAAAAAAGATTTGATCTTTAATGTGTTTCATTTTTCCAGGCAAGCTACGAAATATATGATTATATTCCTGATACAAGTAAATATCCAATAATGAAAACTGGTGAATATCGTCTCGAAGTCCATATGATATTAGATGGTATTATTCTGGTAGGATATCAAGTTGACTTTAAAATTGAACAAGATATACCTTTGGACTGAAAAAGTTTAATATATAATTATTAATATACATTTAATTAGTAGCAGAATTATTTCAAAATTTTAATTTTTAAATATGTCTTACGCACAGTTTTAGATATTTTGAACTATAGATGCCTATATATATATATATATATATATATATATATATATATATATATATATATATATATATATATATATATATATATATATATATAAATATATATATATATATATATATATATATATATATATATATATATATGTCTCGTTCGAAGATGATCTTTCTACAATTTATCATCTTCGAACGAGACGTTTCGTTTGATCTTGTAAATATATATATATATATATATATATATATATATATATATATATATATATTTATATATATATATATATATATATATATATATATATATATATATATATAGAAAGGCATAATGAAGAAAGTGTTACAAGAAATTATGTAGTGTACTGTACTGTATTGGTATTAAAAATTATTAATAAACTAATTCCTAATAAACGATAAAATTTAAGTTTATTAATAATATAATTATTTATTTACATTACATATTTTATTTTCATCAAATTCCCGTATTTTTTAATAAAATCATACCACTTCCAAAAATATGACCTTTCTTAATTAAGTTTTTACTTGCGGTATAACGCATGCTTCAGGTTTTGTATTAGGAGGATTTTTAAAAAGGTAATTTTAAAATAAATATTTTTCAGGGTTCCGTATCCGTTAAAAAAATAAAACGGAGCCCTTATGGTGACACGTCAATATCCGTTCCACCGTATATGTCACAGCCATTTTTCTCAATAATCATTACTACCATTGAATTGAAATTTGATACACTGATAGAGGTCGTTTTTCTACGTCTATTCCTCGTGAAATAATTTTATAAATCTTTTTATTTTTGTTCAAAAACGAGTTCGAAATGGGTTGTTGAAATTTAAAAGTGTGATACCAAAGTTCAGTGGGACATTATTTGAAAAGCCTTTGTTTACAAATTTCAAAACCACTTTCTTTTTTCAATTTTAAGTCACGTTGGTTTTTGAGTTATGGCCAAAAATGTGCGAAAAAATACCGTTCCCCCTAGCTTACCTCCGAAGTTTCCAAACTGAAAAATTTGAAAAAAATTATACAAATAGGAGATTCTATATATACTTCAGGAAAAATAAAACGAACTTCCAAATGTCTATAGTTTTTGAAGAAAATGGGAATGTTTTGGCTGGAGTTCCAAAAACCGTATACCTCCGATTGACCATAAATTAAACGGATTGGAAGTGATATATCTGAGGCAGCGTCCGATCTGACTATTTAGCCGCCCCAGGCAAAAATAACATTTGCCGCCCTTTACAATGACTCCTTATAAGTCATAGGTATGTTATTCCAGTATGTTATTCCAGTGCAATTTTTAACCGACTTAACAAAAAGAGGTTGTCAATTCGATCCGCATGTATACAGTATTCCTGAAATTATATAATATTCACGTATGTTAAGTTACTGTAGGGTTTCTGAACGAGTACCATAAGCAAACTGAATCGAAACAGACGGATGAATAGGGACAAAAAGTAATATAACTTTCATGAACATGGTTTGAAAACTCTGGACGTAAAGGGGAACATGTAGGTATGTCTTTCTTAAATTATAGTTTAGTCTTTCGAGTAGCAATAGTGAAAAAGCTTGAAACTGAATAAAAAATATTAAAAAGTCAATTAAGATTGACATCTTCAAACAGTCCTATTTTCTAGCTCTGTTCCAACAAACAATTTTTGTACGGTACATGTACTGGTATGTACCATGCTTGGATTAGTTCATGAATGACATTTGTGCGCATGTTTTAAAATGTACTAGTACGTGAACTGATTACTGAAACGGTTTTTTGTATGACAAACTCAAAAAAAAGGCGCGTAAAGTTAATAAAAGTAAAAACTCGTAATTATATAAAACACGTATAAATATTAAAAAGAAAAATTATACTAAAAAAGAAAAATACCATAAATTAACGAAATTAAACAAAAAAAATTAATTTATAAACCAAAAATTACAGCAGGTAATAATATAAAAAATATTTTTAAATCATTGTTAATCCCGTTGTATAAATATGGGTACTGAGTATTTATTTGTAAACGATTATTTTTTAGAATTAAATGAATTTCTTATATTACAAAATGAACAGAATATATCTATTGAAGCTCAAGAAGAAAATCAGTCCAGTTTATATGAAAGAAATGACTTCAAATGTATTCATCATATTGGGGTACTATTTATAAATAAAAAATAATATGTGTCTTTAATGAATAAAGATATTGAATAAATTATTACCTAAATAATTTACATTTTTTTTTACTGATGTGTTCATTAAAAATTCTAAATCTTCATCTTCACTAGATTCAGAAACGAAAAAATCATCATTATCTAACTCGTTCATACTGATTTAAAAAAAAAAACAGTTAAAAGTATTTCAAAACAACAGTCTTTATTTTATAATTAACAGTCTTATCTTATTTGATTAAAAAAAAAAGAAAAAAAACGGTAAATCAATCAGTTTTCAAAAAAATTCAATAAAATTATCTATTGCGCAGGTATAACAAGTAGTTCACATTTCGATACATGCTCTTGACTACCGACTAATTTGACCATACATGAATCAGTTCATGTACTAATCAGCATTTATGTTGGAACATAAACCGGAAGTTAAAATTGGTACATAAATATGCACTATAACTTGTTGGAACGCTAACTTCATTATGCGCATGCTATAACCGTACAATGTACGATATTTTCGTTTGTTGGAACAAAGCTTCTGTTTCTTAAAACTATCTAAAAAGATTAGTTTTGGTGTTTTAATAAATAAGTGGTTCTTAAATCGAATTTTTAGTTATTTTGAAACATAAGTATTATGTGAGAAAGGAAAACTGCAAATTTTTATTTTCATTAACTTCCCATTAGAAGTTATTGAAATGGGTTCGATTTTACGAATCGCTAATTTGGACGTATTTTCACGTTTCAAGGTCACTAGAATCCGAATCCATCGTTTTTAGTGTGATGCCTGTGTGTGCGTTCGTTCGTTCGTTAGTTCGTGGAAATTTTTTCGTCTCGCATATCTCGAGTACAATTTATGATGATATCAACTCCGGACTAATTTTATAAGATGAGTAATTAAAAAATAAAGACTGGATAAAGTTTTCGGCAAATTCGGATTAGCGGTTTGTTTTTTAAAATAAAAAAACGAAATTAAAACTTTTTTTCGAAATATTTATCGTCTCGCATATTATATCGAGAATAAATGATGATATCATTTGTTTAATGACGGGTGGAATTCCCAACGAGATACTAAATTCCATAAAAATGCGTTCAATAGTTTTCGCGTAATGTGTGTACACGTTCAAAATGGTTTTTCTATTTTCCCGTGGGAATAAGACATTTTCCTGGATTAAAAATATCTTAGATTTTAGCTCAGGTATTAAGTTATCACCGCACCAAATTTCATCAAAATCCGTCCAGTAGTTTTTGCGTGATGCGCGAACAGACAGACAGACAGACAAAAATTTTAAAAATCGCTGTTTCGATATCCATATCGATAACTATTTACAGTACCGGTACAATTTTCAAAAAATATTCCATACACAGAAACGATCTCATTAGAATTATATTATATGTATAGGTATAGATTTCTGTGCCTGCAAAATTCTGTGTTCTTGAGTTTTTGCCGCCCTTGGCCCGGGCCTCACGAGCCTAGGCGTACATTCATCAGTGGATAGTAGAGACGCTATATCAGGTATAAAGGGACGAGTGTGGGGAGATTAGGGACGGATAAAGGATATATATAACAGATTGTATTAAGTTACTCTAGATTTTTATAAACACATTAAGATAAACTACACTTAAGGTTTTACGTTTATTTCTACATAAAATCGTGAAGTATTATTCCTCTTTTGGATGAATAAATATAGAAAATTTTAAAAATAATATTATATTTCAATTTTAATTTTTGTCCGCCCTACGTCCTTCATCCTTTTATCGACCCCAATTTATCACAGAGAAGAAATTACATAATTTTTGGTGTTTTTTCAAAAACCAAGGATATTTTCAAAAATATTTGATTCCTATGAAAAAGGGCCATCCTTGCATAAATTTTTAATATATTAAAGATCGGGTTTTTTGGTAGCACGGACTTCATATCGGTAGAAACACCGAAAAATCGGTAAGTTAGTAGGCTATTTAATTAAACCATATATGTATCGAAATAATTATGTAGGTTTTCATTAATTACAAAATTTATAGTAATTGCTTTTTTAGGAGCCGCCAACCGTCCTCAGTTTTGCCACCCCTCATTTTTCTCACTCACTCTAGGCATTCACTCATCGTATATTTACAGATTCACACACATAGTGTCAATTTTTTTTAGTCGAATTTTTCAACTGAAAAAATTAGAGTTATACAGCCTACACAATAAGAACGACCAGAGGCGAGAGTAGGGGCGCTATCCGTTTTCGGATCCGTAGAACAGGATTCTGTCGAAAAAAAATGTCTGATATATATATATATATATATATATATATATATATATATATATATATATATATATATATATATATATATATATATATTCCCGCTATCTTTTGTGTAGGGCCCCCTATGGAAGTTAAGAAACGAAATTTGGAAAGTGGGGTTCATTCCGATGCACAACAATATTATCAAAGTAGGGTCAAATTTTGGGCAAATTTTGGATCCGACCCAACTTTTAAAGGGGTGGTGGGGGGCAGCAAAACAATAAAATTTTTTCAAACCAGTTAATGTTGCGATCAACTATCTACAATAGATCCAAATTTCAATTTTCTGGGATGATTTGGAGGGAGTAGTGGGGGAAACAATTATTTTGGCTGGATCTAACACGTCCACAGCCCCCCAGAATTAACGTAGAGGGTTAAAATTTGGTATGTTGATAGACTTCGTACGTAGGGTCTGCTTTTTGGAGGTTTTAATATTTTACCCCCACCGCCACCATTTTTAAGCTACAATTTCATGCTTTTTCGACCTTTTCGAAGTCTGTACCACTAGCACAGGTCACCCAAATAAACCTAGAGGGCTGAAATTTTGTATTCGGATTGAGTTAGTATCAAGGGGGTTGCTTTTTGGGGGTCTCAACTTTTAACCCCTACCTCCACCATTTTTATACAAAAAAGTACATGATTTTTCTTGTTTTATAACAGTTTCGTTCGGGTCAAAAGTTCTCCAACTAAACCTAGAGGGCTGAAATTTTGTGCACAAATTAAGTTAATAGCCAGCCACTGCTTTTTGGAAGTTTCAACTTCAAACCCTTACCCCCACGATTTTTACGCCAATATTTCCTTGATTTTTTTGCTTTTTTTCTAACACGTCTAGAGTCTCTCTAAGGAAACCTGGAAGGCTGAAATTTTGTACATGTATTAAGTTAATATCCAGCTAGTGCCTTCTAGGGAGTCCACATTACGTTTGCTCAAACTTCTCCCATTTTTTCATCGAAATTCAATGGTATTGTTAAATGTGTTTTATATGCATTGTATTTATTCTAATACAAGTAGGCGAATAGTAATTTTAAAAATTTTAAAAAGAAATGAACTTACTTTTATAACAAATGCAATACACAAATATTCAGTAATTTAAAAATGTTATTAAAGTCACGATTTATTTATAAAGTAGGAATTTTGGATTTTTATTAATAAAATAGAAATTTTGGATTTTTTTGGAAAGAAAAAATATCTTCATAAAGGACTTCCAGTTTACTATTTAAGGTTCTTTTTTAACATTTAAAAAGAAAACACAAAGGCAATTGGCGGATAAGCATAGGTAGGAATGCCCTCGTACGAAATGTGTTGGCTTTTTTCCTGCTAACTGCTATCGGCACAAAATTGAAATTCACTGAAATTCAGCGCTTAGAATCTTAAAACCTTTTTTTAAAGCCCCTATCAGCCGGACACTCATCATCAGTTTTGAAACCACCAAAATGACAAATCGCTTGTAGACTTTCAATCACATTTCGCTTGTAGACATTCAATACCGAAGATGAAGGGAAAAAAATTCGTAATGGGGCCCCGCTGCTCACGGCGTTTTATAAATATAGCTATTTAGGCTATTGACTATGTAGTTGAATAAGGAACTAATTCGTAACAGCTGTTTTGTTGTTTCATATGTTAAGTTGTACCCCAAAGATGATAAATTCACAAAGTGCTATTAAATTTAGGCGTGGTTTTTTACGAACGACGTTAATTTATCGGCTCTTAAGTCTTTTAACTATAAGTCAAAAACTATGCATTTTTCGTAAATACACATGATAAAATTTTTTGTAGAGAATTAAATTTCCTATCGAAGTGACACCTTATGAACTCAGAAAACTTTTTTCTTAACAAAATAAGTAAAAAAAACTATTTTAAAAAAAAACGGAAATTTTTCAATTTTTTTTTTTTTTGTTTTTTAAAGTTTTGTGCAACACTATTTTCTAAGTGAATTTAGGTATAGGCATTGGTTCACAAAGAAGAAAGCTGATAAAATTCCCGTCAGAATGGCGGCCGATAAAAATATTTTCGATAAAAACTGGCTGAGATACAGTCGTTCAAAGTTACCTACTTTTTGACCATTTTATTACTTTTTACTTTTATACCAAGTTATTTGTAATTTTTACACGCAAAAATTATTTTTATTGGTTAATACTCAGATATATATATATATATATATATATATATATATATATATATATATATATATATATATATATATATATATAAACTTAAAAATTGTACCAATTTATATTTTTTTTTAAAATACATATCTATTATATTTTGCCCATAATTTTTTCAATTCAATATCAATATCTTATATATTGATATATTATATCTATAATATAATATAATATAATATTATACAGAACACTAGGTGCACGAGTGAACGAGTCATATTTGTACTTACCGAACTTGTTTATTAACATTCTATATATTCTTTGCTTTCGTTCGTAGTTCAATTTTTACGGAAATTTTAGTTGTAGTTTTAAATTACTTAAATTATGTAAGTATTTTCTTTTTCGTTTGTATAATATCTTTTGTTTCTGGAATCGGAAATTCCTCCATAGATTACGGCGCCATTTAATAAACATTTTCAGTACGAAATGATACTGATGCATACAACTATGGGTAGGTACTAGAGATGATCGATATATCGATAACTGTTATTTTGTAACTAGTATAGAAAGATAACAGTTATCGTCAATAACTGGAATACCCAGTAACTGGTTACTTAAATAACTCCTTTAGAAATATCGATAACATAAGTCAATATTAATATATTCGAAAGCAAGGATCACAATAATTTATTTTAACCACCTACGGAGAATTTCAAAATAATAACGCCCCAAGCAAGTTACACATTTTCTATTGTAGCACATTTCAAAAACCCTTAAAAATGAACTATTGTCTATTGTACAGTTATCTATTTGTATTTGTAATTTTGTATCCATAAAATTGTTAAAATTGTGTATATAAAACCTAAATCCTTGTATAGACAAGTATTTGAACAATGTTGCACGACAATAAAGCAAAAAATGTTCTTTAGTATCCGTCAGTATTATAGATCTGTGCATATTTCACTAACAAAACCGTTTATACGCATATCGAATATCTTACACTATGTTAAAATATGCAAATACCATACCAGTTATTATAAATAACTGTTATAAATAGCAGTTATTTTTCAGCAACTGTTATTGCAATAACACTTATTAGAAAATAACTGTTTAGCTCATCTCTAGTAGGTATATTGGGGTAAGGATTAAGTTTACTCGCAAATTGTATACACATATTCCTTTTTCTGAATCACTTTCGTACATTGAAATTTTCAACTATTTTAAGAAATATATTTATTTTTGTTACAGATTCACAACTTTTCGGAAATATACCTTTATGGATTTGGAACAAAATAGGTAAAGGAAAATATTTAATTTATTTTATTAGACGGATAAACTTTGAAAGAATAAGTGAACATCGTAGTAACTTGTATGAACGATATGAAGCGTGAAACGTGTTCGGTTATACTCTATCAACTTTTATAAAGACATATACACATAAAACAGATAAGTAATGTTGTTTCGAGTTCAAGTAAAATTTATGGGAAACAAAAACTTTGAAGAAAATTTCTCATGTGAAAATTATATTTTAAGGAAATATACTTCTAGTTGAAAGAAAAACATTATTTGTATATCAAAACTGTTGATACCACAGAATACAGAACCGCCACTACTATCTCTATCGTGTAATCTGCAGTGTGTAGTTCCGAGCAAGTTAGGCTACTTAGTAGTCACTCGTTAGTAGCAGTGGATGAGTGTAGGTCAATTGTTTTGATCACGTTTTGATTGTTATTGGCATTGTTAGAACCCCCACACGGAGCCACATACATCCGTATGTAGTATTATATATACGTATGCGACACCACGGCCAACACACCGATTACTCATACAAAGACAGATCACCGCACAAATCCAAAATAAACCCAGTGCATACATATAACATATTTTCTATCCTTTTTTGGTTACAATGGTTACAGTAATAGAGCAATGTCACCTCTGGTACTCTGTGGTTAAGACAAATACATACATATATGTAATATCGGAGTTTGTCAGGCTTTTATGAAAAATATTCAGGTTTAACGGTGACACGTACATGTCTGTATATCTGTGAAAATATTTTATACTGATGGCTCTCAAATGTTTTTTAGGCCTTAAATACATAAGTTCTTATTTTGATAAAACTTTCATAACTTTACACTTCGGTGTGTGTTTGGTTATTGAGTAACGTGCCAGCCTCGGGTTCTAAGGATAAAAGTTAATATCTTTTAGATAATTTCTCAAGAAATAAACTTTTAATACAGTTTTTTGGAAAGAGCATATCTAGTTTTATCAAATGATACTATTTTTCATCAACGTAGTTTTAATTGGGATTTCAAGAGTTTAATGATTTCGTTTTAACCAATTACCCAATGATTTTACATTGTCAATCTTTTTTTTCTTTTTACAAAACACCTAACACAATTGTAACTTACTTATTTTTAATTGTTAAATAGGTCACTGAAGAAGGGACATATGTTCCGAAATGTACATTTGACTAATGAAAAAATAAATTGTTTTTCTGGAATTCAACTCTAATTATTGGGGTCCTGAATATCCGGTTCCTAAATCATTGGGTAATTGGTTAAAACGAAATCATTAGATACTATTTTTCACTCTTTTAAAATATTTATTACGATATACGAATTTACCTTTAAAAATGAAATGTGTTTTGATTCGCTGATCGGTACGTATGTAAGAACAGAATCGCGCTACAATTGACAAAATTCTAGCTAAACACATATTAATTCTAAATATCCTAGGATTTTTCATCTGCTAAATATCTTTTTTTACATTTTTTAGATGCGCCACAATTAAGGACTCAAAATAACTTTATATATAGAGCATTAAGGGGCGAGTTCACGCCAGAAACGGCTAATAAACTAATTTTTTTCGAATCTCGTTTTTTATTTTTATTTTGTTCTGTGGATCTTTACAAATACGGTGACATATAAAACATGTCGAAAAATTTTTTTTTCTAGTAGAAAATATCTATTTGTGAGCCGCTGCACAGCCAAGTTGCTCCTCCTTTGCAGACAACGCTCGCCCCCCCCCCCGTCTCGATTTGATCAGTAATATTTAGTTTTGGTGTGCACATGAATTATAGTATGCACTGAGATAATGTTATTTTATTTGTATGCCTTTGTAGACGTTTTAATAAACACTGGGTAAACCGCTTCTTTTGTTATTATTCTTGTTTTTTACCGTTTCCCGAAAGTTGTGTTTTTCCCGACAAGGAAAATCATATCTCAAGTTCTAGAAAAGATAGAGACTTAATTTTTTTTAAATTTTATTCATAAATATATTGCGCATAAACTGGAGTATGCTTTTTACATTTTGTGCACTTGTAACTATTTTTAAAATTTTTTTTTTTAATGAAAAATTGGGTTTTATAATTTTTAGAAGTTTGGAATTCCATAGGGATTTTATAGTTAACTTTCAAAATTACCTGTAACCCATACTCAGCTTTATGGACAGGTCCTTTAAGAATAAAATAATGAAAAAATCTTTAAAAAATATTTATTACTTTTTGAGATATGGCGTTCCTTGTAAACGCTTAAAAACTTGTGAAAAAGGACCGCCTCCCGCCACAGGGAAGAGTAATGAATGTTTCAAAAACAAAATTTTCTATCCAAAACCATCTCTATTTTTTATCGAATATTTTTATCGAATTTTCCCCCCTTAATTTTATTTAATTTAAGGAATGACATTTCACGGTCAAAGTATATTCGTGTTTGCAAAAAATTAATTATTTTCTTTAAAACCAAGATTAATCTCGCAAAAATGATCTTAAATATAAAATACCCCTGCCGCAGCATCTACATAACATAGCGAATTTCCAAATATTAGACGCTGGCGAATCTCATATAATAATCTGTATCCATCTAAAATAGTTTAGTTCGCTAACAGTGAAAAAATTTTCAAAATCGGTTGAGTAGTTAATTTTTAACGCTTCTGGGTTCCCAGGACCCTGGCGGATCTCATATAATATAGCATATATGCATTTAAAAGAGTTTAACTTTTTAGCAGTGAAAAAATTTTCAAAATCAATTCGTTAGTTAATTTTAGGAAGATTTGGGATCCCAGGACCCTAGCGGATCTCATATAACACAGCCTCTGGCCATCTAAAATAATTCAACTCTCTAACAATGAAAAAATTTCTAAAATCGGTTGGAGAGTTTAATTTTGGTATTTTTGGATCTTCAGGATCCAAGTGGATCTCATATAAGATAACTTACACTGACTGAATATTTATCTAAAATAAAGGGAACATTAGGAGTTATAAGTCACCAGGAAAATAAAATGAAAGATTAATTTAGAAATTACGCTATCGGTCTCGAAAGAGCATATGCTTCCGTCTTAAGGCGATTCCTTTAATTAAAAAGAAAAATATAAAAATACAATGCATATTTATAAAATTATTGGTAAACAAACAAATAAATATCGAATTTACCCAGCAGTAATTGGATAATCGTATTCAAGCTAGACACATCAACAAAGTCAACAGACTAAAAGAACAAATTTTAGAGAATTTCAGTATTCAAACTTCAAAGTGATTGGGTTGTCAATCTGACCAACATTTTAATTCCTAAACCTGCTCTATTTCTTTTCGCCCTTGATCCTAAATTCTCTTCTCTTCACATTGATAACAACGATCTCAATAGAACAAGACTACTTTACAAAACCTTGGCCGACTTGGACCCTACGATCAGCAATTTGGACGTGACAGACAAACAGTATCTTAGATTCAAGGTTACTGAACAGTTAAATAGAATGTTCTCCCGTAAAAACAAATTTTCGAGTAAAATAATTGATAACAATATTAGATTTAGTTAAAAATGTCAGAGCTTTTGGAGCTGGTGGATTTTTCAAAATTACGTTCAGTTCCTTCGTAATTAAGCTTTACTACAATCCTTTTCTAAAGTGAAATTTTAATAAAAAAGTTCTGAAGTTAATGTTTAAATTTTTGAATATTTTTTCTATCGTAACCTAGGTAATCTATTATTTTTCTTTTTTTTGTTTCCGTTTATTATTAAATGAGTATTTTTGATAGGTATATCAACTTTTGTCGTAAATATATCAACCTCCATAAAGAATATCGTGAAGATTCTGACTGGAGATGTTGAGATAATGAAGCATCTAAGGAATAAATTTACAATGTTTCACTAAAATCTGTCCAGTGGTTTTTGTGTCAGCCGTGCCCATGGAAAACCTAAGTTACCATTTTATTATATAAATTCGATGTAACTTCCAAAATATCAGTTTTAGGTGTAAGAATATCTGACATTAATAGATAGAGTTTACATTTTTTTACATAGTTATAATAAAAAATATACCAGGTGGTTCATTTAAAAAAAAAAGTTTTTCACAATAATCAAAAAAATATTTAAAAAATGCTTTATGTGACCACCCTGTATCATGTCAAAGAAGCTGAAATCCCACTGTCAGATAGAATATTAATAACAATTCCCAGCGAATTCAAGTTTGTTGTTAAAAACGTTTAAAATAGCCAGTATTGGTAACACTCAAAATAGTAGTTGGTATCAACTTCCGGTATAACCGGAAGTGGCAGCAAGCTAGAAATATTTTAATTAAAATCTTCACATTTGGAAACTTCTAAAACCAAATTTTCAAAAATCTACTTTATTTAGAAGACCATAAACTTTTAATGGAGATTCTTTTTGAATCATCCTGTACATAACCATTTGGACGATCACATTAAAATGTGGTTAAGATTGATCGGGTGGTTAATATCTATATTCCCTGTAAATTTCAACTCAATAGCTTCAGTAGTTTTTGAGTTAAATCAGTTCGTACAAACAGACAGACAGACAGACAAAAAATTTTTTAAAGTTAGATTTGCTATATATGTCGAACTTGCTAACTGAAAAACATATTAATACCTAAAAATTCGAAAATCACAGACAGACCCTTCTATTTTATTTATAGGTATTGATTGCTAATGTTATCCTTGTCAATGTAATAAGATATATCAATTTCTGTTTCAATTGTTGGAACAAAACACTACACATTTAAAATTAATATTATACAACTCATATTTATACCATCTTTCAAATACAATTGATCATGAGTCAAAGTTAAAAAATTAAATAATTATTTTACTCCAAACAATCTTATGTATACGTATATATATTTTAGTGAATATCATTTTCGGATTCTAGGGACCTCAAAACTAATTTCTATTATAGTCCCGGGCTCAGGTCCTGCCATAAGTGTGGCCGTAATAGCTGAATTTCCAGAATGGAAATTCGCTAAAAAAGGTTAAACTTGTCAATTTTGTTTGCGTGTGAAATTTAAAATGTTTAATTTTTTTGGAAAGACCAAACAGAACTAAATATTGATTAGATTTCAATTTAAAAATGTTAATTTATTCGAGAGTTACAAATTTTTAATATAAATAAGATTATAAAAAATTTCAATGTTAAACGTGTATACGTTTGCGATTAAGCAGATTAATATTAAATTATCAAAAAAAAAAAAAGGAAAGAGAAAAATTAACGGAAGTCATGGCCAAGTTATATGTTATTTTTAACACCGAAATCCATTAAGTACAGACAAAACACTTGAAAATGATTTTTTGTTACTTAGTTCATTAAACAATGTTATAAATTTTATAAATATAAAAATAACCCATTTATGTCCCAGCATCCCACAAATCATAATGAATTTCCAAAGACACATTTATAAGAGTAAAGTTTTCAAAATAGTTGAATTCCATTCTGGAAATTCGCTAATACATACATAATATAAGATTTAACTACTAAAGGGTCATCCATCAATTACCTTGGTAAACAGTGGGGAGGGGGTGGGAGTAAGGTATTGGCCTACCATGAAGAAGCATGACGGAGAGGGGGTAGTAGTCTAAACAAACGTGACGGAGGCAAGTTTTGTGACATAATATTAGATGGGGGTTCGACAAAATGTGATGCAGGGTAATGACGGGAGGGGGAGGGTCGAAATGGTCGAATTTTTCGCGACATAATTTATAGATGACCCTTAATATGGAGTTTTATTTTCGTATTTTAGACTTTTATCTTGTACAGACGTCATCCATATCATTTTTATTATTTTTTTGTTTACAAGATCCAGGCCCAACAATAAGGTGGGGCAGCCAGGGTTGCAAGCCCGGAGCCCGGGCTTGACGAGGGAGCCCATAGCTGTCGGTAGAGATCCGGAAAAAAGTTGAGTTTTTTTTTTGCTTACCACTTATTTTTTGGGAGAAATTTTAAAAAAAATGCGGTTTATTAATAAATAATTAATCGTTCCTAATTAATTTTTTAAATGTTGTATTTCTACAGCAATCCGGCGATAACATCTTTTATAACTTCTGGCAAAAATTTAAAGCGACAAAATAGATTAAATACCTGTTCGTTTAGCTTCGAATCTACGATATTACATCATATCTGTACAATATCTATATTTTTATCAATATTTAATCTAAAATCGTTAACCGTTTATTACAACTATCATTTATGTAATATTTGCAAATATCTGGCTAGATATTTATTATCTATATTTATTTGTAACCATTTTGTAAATAATACATGTATTTTTTATTTTAATATTCAAAAAACATAAAAAAAAATAATTAAACTTTATGACACTGAAAGAGTAAAATGTCGGATAATGCAATTAGTTTGATAGTAATCCGATCAATTTAGCCCTAAAAATAGTAGTAAAGATACAAAAATTAGAGGAGAGCTGAAAATTGGTACGAATGTTCAGAACATCATTATAAACAAGTGTTGAAAAGTCCTCATCGATTCTGTACGTGGAAAAAATTTTATTCAAGGTCAAAGGTTTCAAAAATGGGTTTTTCGCGATTTTCAGCGAAACGGTAAATTTTATCATAAAATTGGGTCAGACAAAAATTGTAGATCATACAATTATTTATAAAAAATGTCTCAATACTATTTCTCCTAAGAGCCACCGTTTCTGAGGTATAATTATTATAAAAGTTGAAAAAGTTGCAATCTTCAAAAAGATTATACACATCACTGAAGCTGTAATAAAAGTAAAAATATTTTTCTATCGGTCAATGTAAATTGCGTATAGTTGCATACACAAAATATAATATAGTTATACACAATAAAAATATTTATCTGTCTTCTATTGAATTGTTTAACCTCGTAACCTATTTCGTATTGATTTAGTCTCCCTCACTTTTTAGTCGAATTTTTCCTTGAAAAAATTAGACTTATACAGCCTATACGACAAGAACGGCGAGAGGCGAGAGTAGGGGCGCTATCCGTTTTTGAACTCGTAGAATACGATTCTGTAGAAAAAAAATCTCATATATATATATATATATATATATATATATATATATATATATATATATATATATATATATATATATATATACCATATGAGTTTTTCAGGAGTTGCCATTCGATTTATTCCTAAAATATGCATCTAATCGAAAAAAAGTTTATACAAAAAATATTCAAAATAGAGGGGGCCATTCACAAAAAATTGTTCCAGACTTCTAGGACTCACGGTTTTTTTGGAATAGAAAAAAATTTTTTTTTTCAAATGGGAACATATGTTGAGATGTTTTTTAAAAATTAGTTTATTACTTCAAACTACCAATTATGCTAAAATTTTCATTATTTTATTTCAAATTTTTGAGAAATTGCATTTTTAAGTTTTAATTTTCAAAATCCGTGGTAAGGTTTGTCTAACCGAACGCAAAACATACGATTTATTTTGAATTTATACTAAAAAAAATAGGAAATAAATTGTAATGGTATATTCACATTAGCGTCTTACAGTAACAGAAAATTTATTAATTAAATACATTAATTACCAAAATAATTTGTAGCTTTTCCTCAAATATTCAACTTAATATTTAATAAACAGGCCATCACATTACAACTGTGATGGTAATATTTAATTTTACTCCATATTAAAGAAGTCAAAATTTCTTACGTGTGAAATTGGCATTACTAGATTCATAGATTAGGCAATATGCATGTAGAGATGTACAAACAGCTGTCATATTTGTCAAACTTAAATTTTTAAACTCTTTTAAAAAACGAAAGTAAAAAAATTATCCAAAAAAATATTTTTAATATAAAAATTTTCAGGATTGCGGTATGTATTTATGCCGTGTGTAATCAAATTGCCTAATTGTTTTATTGCTTCTGAGACTACAGAGACTACTAAAGCAGCGAAGCCGTTGTGATCAGTTTTGAAAAATAAAAGTTTTTCCCCTCCAAAATAAAATTTTTTACGCACATTTTACGTTTTAGAGCTTCTGAATAATTTTGGTTTGGTGTCTGTCCGTCTGTGTGTCACCAGTTTGCACCAGGTGACATAACTTCTGAACTATTCAATTCATTTTTATGAAATTATCAGAAATTATGCGGTCTGTTTCCTAGATGGTCCCCTACAAATTTCATTGCATTCGGAGTAATAGTATCCACGGCACTACCATGAAATCCTATTAAATGTCAATGTCTTATTTACTGTTAATCCCATTTCGTTCAATTTTTTATGAATCGTTTTGTTCATTTATTTTTATTAATTTATGTACCTATATTAAATTACACAAAGATATATTGGGCATTAAATTACCAAGGTGCTTTTACGAGTACGAGAAAGCTGTGTGCCACACCCCATTGGCAGCGTACAGGGCGTACAGTGGACTTTCGGAGATTGTCCAATCGCAAATTGTCCATATTTCAGTGTTAGGGATTTAAACATCGTATGTTTACGTCACACGAACATTGTATTCACAAAAATTGTGTGTTTGCAGTATTCGTGTGACGTAAACGTGCGATGTTTAAATCCCTATCACTGCAATATTGACAATTTTTGATTGGACAATCTCCAAAAGTCCACTGTATTTTAGTATCTTACACAACTGCGAAATTTTTTTATTTTAGTTTGTAACCAAATGATTATGGATCATTACACAGGCCTGCAAAAATAAGGTCATAAAAAACTTTTTTAACGTTAATAGGTGATTTTTATATTTTTTTGGGTGCTAAATGAAAATTTGGATTTCATTATTTTGTATCACCCACAGTTTTGTCACATTTTGGCTATGTCAGATTTAATGAAATATGCTAATATTTTATAGGAGTGGAAAAAAATAACTTGTACAAGACAAACAGAACTTTATTTTAACACGTAAAATATATTTATGTGTTAAAATACTAAGTTTTATGAAGGTTTTAAGAGTCCATGGGCTTATATTTTCTTTCTCTCTTTTCTTTGAAGCTTCGGATGTGGTTTTTTTTTCTATGTGCCGCTTGCTGAATTTCTCGGTGAAAGGACCAACAGTAATCACCCATCATCCTGGTGTTCCAACGTCCCCGATAGCGTTTTTCCATTATCTTGATATCCTGGTGGAAACGTTCCCCTTGTTCCTCACTGACAGCTCCTAAATTGTCCAGAAAGTAGTCTAGCTGGCTGTTTAAAAATGAACCTTTAAGCTTAAACATCCCAAATTCTTGAAGCGATTAAGCATATTAGATACAATGGTTATATTATAGTCTGGGTCTTTTTTGTTACCCAAAAACTTGTTAACAACTTCCTTGAAAGCAATCCAAGCGTCTTTCTCTTTCACTGTTATATGTAATTGAAACTTAGTGTCAAACATCATTTTTCTTATATCAGGGCCAATGAAGAAACCCTCTTGTAACTTTGCTTCTGATAAATGCGGGAACTTTGAGTTAAGATATTGGAATTATAAGATATTATATTCATTATACGATATTGGATCGCTGGCTTTCGCATATTTGATATTATATTGATTGCATTAATTTTCTGAACTATTTTTTGAATATAAAGGTTTATGATGTAAAATGTAGGGAAATGGTGGGTGATACAGCAATTTTATTGTTATTTTCAGATTCAGCACACTAAAATCCATAAAATTATGGTTAAAGTATTAAAAAAGTTTTTTAGTCGTTGGCCTGTGTTATCTTGGTATACTTATTTGTTGGATGACCACTTGTCATTTTATTGTTAATTATTTCGTTTTGATTAATATTTAGAATTTTTAAGGATATAAAATAAAATACATTTTTCATAGAATGATTGTTTATTTTTTCCGGCAAACATCGAAATTACAGTATGTCGACGTGTTCTACAATTTTCCCTCGGTGCCATTACCGGATTTCATAGATTTTTCAATTTTTCTTCTTTCCTGATAATAAGTTGAACGTAAAAATCGCATTTTACATTTGACTTCTGGTACACCTGACATGATCATTGCTTTTACTTTTATAGGACGTTCCCCGCATGGCTGTATTTTTAAATAAGGGAGATTTTGTATTCCACAGGCATTCAAAATTTCTAAATTCCTAAATAAATTTTATTCTTGTTTCCTTTGGACTTTTCTGTCATTTTTATTTAACCTATAAAATAATTTCCATTTAAAATTATACTTATTTTTAATAATTACATAATATGAAGTACTTACTTGATACATTTCAGGATGATACATTTTAGTTATAAATCCATATCAATACCAAAAATTGAATAAAAATTAATAAAATTTGCCAAGTTAAATAGCTGAAATTCTAAATTTCTAATTTGGCCATTTTTGCATTTATGCTAAAATAGAGTCCCTATAATAAATAGAGTCATGAACTCATGACATGTGGTAAACACTGATTGGTTCCGGCATTTTCTGTCTAACGTTGGGTTAAAGAAACTGAAAATAAGTTAAAAAATATTTAACAAAAACCATTTAGTTTAACCTAGAAAGAATAATTAAATTAATTTTTTTTAATTGTTCATAAATTCATAACCTATTAACAATAATTATGTACTCAAAAATATTTACACAAACATGTGATAATTAATTTCGAAGCTTCCCGCTCTGTTTTGGAAAGAATATGGATGACATGTCACAACTCTATTTATTATAGGGACTCTACGTAAACCTATACGGTAAAGCCATCTGTTTTGCATAAATACAATTACCGCTTACCTACTTTCCGTAATTATCAGACTGTTTGATCTAGGCGCTCTTAAACTCATCAAAACTTACTTAAATAAATCATTTTTAAGCGCGAAAGTTGTAAAATTTGAAAAAAAAACTTTAGATAAAAATTTTTATTTTTTTATTTTTTGTTTCTGTTGCTTTATTGAATAATTTTTATCAACAAATAAGTATACTATTCCATTTAAAAAAAGGTAAGTTTGTATCATAGCTCGAAAACCATAAGAGCAATAAAGCTCCTGATTATCGCAATTGGTTGCCCCCGTCGATATCTACAACTCTTATTTGAACAATTTTTCGATTAAATCAACGGTTTGGCTGTAATAAAAATGGCAACTCCCGAAAAACTCACCCTGTATATATATATATATATATATATATATATATATATATATATATATATATATATATCAGACGTTTTTTTTCTACAGAATCGTGTTTTACGGGTCCGAAAACGGATAGTGCTCCTACTCCGCCTCTCGCCGTTCTTGTCGTGTAGGCAAGTTTTATATTTTTTTGAGTATTCGTATTTGAGTTATAACAATTTTTAAAATCCAAAAACCGCAAATTTTAAGAGCGCTTTGAAATATCTAAACACATGTACCGCAAAAACTATATGTCCTAGAAAGTTGAAATTGGTACCATTAACTTCAGAATTAAAAGGGCTTTAATTTGATATAACATGATAATTCAATTCAAATTTAACCCTTTGTCCACAATCCGAAAAACTGATTTTTTAAAAAAACCCAAAATCGGAATTTTTAATTTTTTTGAGAAAAATATATGTTATACACAACCTCTTAATTAAGTTGTATACAAAGTTTCATGATGGCGCTCCAATGATAACACACTGAAATAATTTTTAATTTGAATTAAGATGTGTGGAAATCTGGTATATTTAAAATAGTATATGTTACTAACAAGTAAAGATCTCAACGACGGACTTATCGATTTTGATGAAATTTGAATAAGTTGTACAGCACTAAAAAATAAGCGACACGCATTTTTTTATTTGCGGAAAAACGGTTTGAAAGAGTGAAATTGCTCTTCAAAAATTGGGGTAAAATTTAATTTTTCAAATATTCCGAAAACGTAAGAGATAGGAAGAGATAGAGTGAAAGTTTAAATTGATGATATTGCTCTTTTTGAAGAGCTATCTATTTAGTCAAATTACACCAACAGAGGTAGTTGGGGGTTAAAATTAGAGGGTTAGTTTTGCAAAAGGGGGTTAAAAATTAATTATATTAAAATTTTGTTTGCAGATTTCAAATATACATAAAAAATTATTGACATTGACCTGTTTTGTTCAATTGTCAATCTAGGAGCAATTAACTAGGGGGTGACTGTGTCGACATAATCGTACTATTTGAGTTATTTAAAACTTCCGTTTTTATGGAAAATAGTTTAAAGCAATTAAAATAATGTAGAAACGAAGTTTTCGAATTCAACCTTACGATCAACATAAAATTTGGTACTCAAAAGGTACGATTAAGTCTACACAGTCACCTCTTAATTAACCACTAGATTTAATATTAGAATATTGAACAAAAACAGGTCATATAGATTTTTTTTCGTACATTTGAAATCTGCAAACAAAATTTTAATATATTTAATTTTTAACTCCCTTTCGCAAAATTAGCCCTCTAGTTTTAACCCCCAACTACATCTAGCTGTTGGTGTAATTTGAATAAATAGATAGCTCTTCAAAAAAGAGCAATATCGTCAATTTAAACTTTTACTCTATTTCTTCCTATCTCTTACCGTTTTTGAAATTTTTGAAAAATTAAATTTTACTCCAATTTTTGAAGAGCGATTTCATCCCTTCAAACCGTTTTTTCCGCAAATAAAAAAGATACGCGTCGCTTATGTTTTAGTGTACTACAATTTAATCAAATTTCATCAAAATCGGTAAGTCCGTCTTTGTGATTTTTACTTGTTAGTAACATATACTGCATTAAAGGTACTAAAAATTCAGATTTTGCGTGTCATAAAAATCAGTTTTACGGATTGCGGACAAAGGGTTAAATTTGAATTGTATTATTATGTTAAATTATGTCAAATTAAAACCCTTTTAATTCTGAAGTTAGTGGTACCAGTTTCAACTTTCTAGGGCAAATAGTTGTTGAGCTACATGTGTTTAAATATTTCTAAGCGCTCCAAAAATTGCGGTTTTTGGATTTTAAAAATTGTTATAACTAGAAAAATAATGGTAATAAAAAGATAAAAATTTATATTCGTTATCTTCAAAGCAAGTACTACCATATAAAAGAAATATTATAATGATCTGAAGACATATATAACGTTTTGAGCATTGGTTGATTTGATGTGTACCAACCCCATGTAAGTAATTGCATGTTTTTGACAATTATTTGCTTGTTTACGAACAATTTTATAAATATGCATTGTATTTTGTAATTTTTTATTTTTAATTAAAGGAATCGCCTGAAGACCGAAGCATATGCTCTTCCGAAACCGGTAGCGTAATTTTTAAATTAATCTTTCATTTTATTGTTTTCCCTGATGACTTATAACTCCTAATGTTCCTTTTATTTACATTAATTTCTTTAAAAGTCCATGATAAGAGTGTATGCAAGATAATATGCAGCTCTTAGTTCTCTTTTTCAATTCTATTCGAAGAAATATTACATTATTCTAAGTGAAAAACTTTTCTCATTTTCTATATTTGAGATTGCTTTAAGGTAGGTATTTTACAACAATAGATTGTACAAAATCATATCATTCTTATTAATACGAGAAGAATATGAACAGATATCGAAAGATAGAATAAACAGAAAGTTATCGAAGCATACACCACCCTCGGTAACATGTGAACCATTTATAAGAGTTATTATTTAAAAATACTACAACGAACATCGGAGGACACCTTTGAATGTTATCATTTTAATATTTTTAATACATTGTGTATTATTTTTATTACGATAAAATAAATATATTCTTGTGCACTCAGGCATGTAGTCACCGAAAGCACCTAGAGGCGTACATATGTCACGTACATACCGATACTGTTATCTTTGTCTAATGTTAATGAATTATCGATTTTAATATTAAGAATGGAATTATAAATAGATACCTACATCAGATACTTTTAGCTAGGCACCTATAATATGGACATAAAGGTAAAAAGAATAGAATATTAAAACAGATGTTCCCTTAATAATTATTTTATCTAAACATTCATTTATTGAATTTTAAATGAAATTGTACCTAATGTTATGACAAAGTAATGACGAACAAATTGCATTTAATTCGCCTTGTCTACTTCAATAGACAAATAAATACAATTTCAAATACTAAATGTAAGTTTTATTAACATATTTGTAAAAGAGTGAGTATAATCGGAAAGAAATTGGTATAGAAAGTTGAAAAATCGTTCTGCTTTTTATATACCTAAATTGCTCCATTAAGATCACTAATTGATCCTGTAACTTAGCCAAGTTACAGACGCCGGACACGGCGACCGGCGCACCATTCTTGTCGGACAAATATATTTGCGCGTATATGTTATTTCATTACCTTTTATGTAAATTTAAAAGTAAAACGTGTTAATATATTTTTGTAAGATCGTCAAATTAACGCGTTTTGCAGCTGCGTACTTAGTAAACGCCGTATTTTTATAAAAGAATTTTCGTAGATAAAAAACTTGGAAGAGTCGTCAAAATGAAGCCGCACACGAAGTTACAGAGGGTGGTTATGAATTATAAAAACACCCCCTGGTCCCCGGATTAGAATATCCATTTAACAAAATCGAATTACCCTTGATATACAAAATGTATGTCTCATTGCCTATATGTTTTCTAATTGCCTGATTATAAACATCTTATATGTATTTTAATATATTTTAACATTTTAAACACAAAGCTCCATATTTCAAATTTCAAAAATGACGAATTTCTAGCCATATATTTCGTCCTTTATTTAGGCCTTAGGAGATAAATTTTCAAAAATTTTCACAGACCGTTTCTTAGTGATCAGTCAGTTTACAAAAGTGTTCAGCTCTGTCAGTCAGTCAGTGTTAGAGTTTCGAATCAAGTTATTAAATTATTATACTAATTAGTTAAATAAAAAATAAAGTATTAATAAAATGAATAAAATAAGGTAAAAATACTTATCAAATTTGTGTGCAATCTTTCCCTGTTTTGATTTCAATTTAACTTTCTTTCCTATAAAATTTTTCTAATTTATACGTTGATATGTCGTAATATATAAGTCAACTATACCAGGCAGTTTATATGTGCTGCAATATTTTCACATTTTTTAAATGAAAATTGAAACATCGAACACGCGATAACAATCGTAGGTTATTTGCCATACCAGTATAACAAATAACAAAAGTCATCTGCAATACCGAATAAGTGACGTTCATATCCAATTATCTCAGAAACTGTTAGAAATATAATAAGAATAAATGAGATTTTTCTTTGTGGGAAGTTTTACGATTTTTAATTTTGTTGATAGCACATTGTTGTTTACTACTATTAACTTTTTTCAGAAACTCAAGAGAAAATGAAAAAGTGACTCTATTTTTCAAGTTAATGGTTAAATCATCGCTAGAAATCAATAAATAATATATAAAATTTACTTTATTATCCCAAATATTTTACAAGTGGTTGAATTTTGAAGCAATTATTCGATTATTGAACCTAAAACAAATATATTAAAAAACTGCCTACACTCTAAAAAAAATGTACCGTTTTACTACTGTTATAGGAGGCAATTAAATGCCTTCTATAATGACAGTAACATTACAAACCGTAATGTACGAAGGTGAAAATTACACCATCATGGTGTAATTATTACTCACTCATATGTGTAGTTTTACACATGTCGTACGTAAAATTACGGTCCAGGTGTGTAATAGATTACGTTTTATTTGTGTATTAACTACACAACAAGATGTAATTTTACACATTCAGTTCGCAATAGTGCGCAATTAAACGTAAAATTACATCATATTAATTTATTTTTAAACCACGCTTGTACACCTGAAAATGTAATTTTACACACTTATATAGTAATGTTTACACCCAAAAAAGTGTAATATTATTCCAACTGAATCACTCATTCTGATTCAGTTCAACTGAATCAGTATGAGTGATTCAATTGTGCTGAAAAAAATAAACTGATTCAACTTAATTGAAAATAAAGAATCAAAAAAGATTATTGATGGTTTTTTTACATAAATATTTATAATAATATGAAGTATAGTAACCGGTTATATGCTGGTGAAAGTTTTCTGCTATTTCCCATGGCAATTCCAGATGAATATCGACATCGTCCTTAAGAAGACGGTTGCAGACGGACACCTGCCAAATTTTTATACCGCTTTTCTTGTTCTCCGCTCATATCATCATGAAAAAGTTGAGAAATAATGATGTGAGTGACGTCCGTTACATACCATTGTCTAAAAAACGAACGTTAAATTCCATTATTATTATTACCATTGTTATTATTACTTAAAAAACTCGATTTCCATACGTCGTTTCAATTTAAACCTGTTATGAATTTATATTACTGTAAAGCAAAAAAAAAAAAAAAAATTCGTTAAGTGCGTGTTTTTGACACGCACTAAGTAATGCCATCTCAGTGAAAGTGTTAATTTATGATTTTTTGTTAACTCTATAGTTGTTTGTTAACTCTATAGTTAGTAGTCCTCTTACGTTTGTTCAGTATGGATGTACAACTCAATAATTATTCAATCACGTGTTCAATTCAATCACACAACGATACTAATACGTCATCTTCGATGACATAAAAACGAAATATTATATACCTACATTAATTAGGGTTTCTGTTGATTAAAATTTGATAAATAGTTGTAGGTATTTTGTTTTCCAAGTCAATAAATTTTAGCAAAAAAAATATGTATAATTCTTTTATCAATACAGATTTTACCAATTTACAAGCATTATATAATTTTTTAGACATATCTGAATGAAAGATATCTGAATTGTAGATAATGTTTTAATTTTCACAGAAATTGAGAGCCCCACAAAATAAATTATTAGTCAAATTGTAAAATAAACTTTTATCAAATTACATAACTATTTGTATGAAGCAAAATTAAAAAAATTAACTTACCTGAAATATTTTAAATGTATCATCAGGACAGCATTTTGGAAACAAACAAATTTATATTACAGTATTCTTTGCACATTATTCCAGAAGCCATTTTGCACAATGCATATAAAAACAAAGCATCAGTACACCACTATAACACTGTTTTTGTAACATATTTAAAGATTAATTTATCATACACGTTATAATTATATTAACTATATATCCTATCAAAAAATACTTTTGTTTAATTCAGCTAATTTGAACACATAATTTTTAACCTTTAAGAATATTACTTATGTACGTATAAATAATACAGTAATCCAATAACAGATAATTTTAAAATACATAAAATCATATGCGCGCGCATGGGTTTTGCTATTTAGTGGTGTAAAAATAAACCAAAAACGTTGTAAAAATCCAAAGTTACACCTTTATTTGTGTAATGTTAAAAAAAACAGTAATTATACACAAAATATATAAAAATACACCAATTTTTTCATATTACACAAATAATAGTGCATATTTTCAGAGCGAGGAGTAATTTTGCTCTAAATTTAAGTTATTTTACACGTATTTGACACTTTTTTCTTAGAGTGTAAATATTTAATCAGAACAACTCATAATTTTTTATGGATAAAAGATATTATTTTTAATTTATCTATTTTTGCAATATAAAAGAAATTTAAACTTTGTTCATTTAACATCATATATGTAACTAAAAAAATGTAAATAATAAAAATATTAGTTAATTTTTGTCTAAACTATAAAGTTATTTTAACTTTTAATTTGCATCATTGATTATATATGATATAAACTAAAGGGGCCAAACTAAAGGCCCCGTGATGTAATCGCTAATATGCTACAAAGAGCTACAGATAACCATTGCTATTCTCTGCTTCTTACTGACAATGTGTCTTTTTTCTTTGAAATTTTGGGAAAGATCTAACTTTAGCATAATTAGCATAAATCTTTCAACTGATTTTTAATATGACTGGGATTTAAAAATTTAGTTATCGGAACTTAAAATTTCCCAAAACACAAGAAGCTATTATTTTTGTGCATGAAATTAACAGACACAGAATCACAGATTAAGATTAAAAATATATTATGATAAGCATTATTTGCCCTAATGAAAGTAGTCCAATTCAGATAATAAATTCTAAAAAATATTAATTATGTGTTAATATTAGCCGCGCAGTACTACTTAACAGAGTTAGGTAGTCATTAACTCAGTTTCTAAAACGATAAAAATCAAATAGAAATTTGTTTTTCGCAAAAAAATTAATACGTGTTTAAATTTGTCTATTCTATTATTTGGTTTAAAAATTCTACAACTTGGTTGATTCTTGACTATATACGAGTATATTAGACGTAGGCGAATAAAAGATTTTCAAAACCATCCTCAAATTCTTTTATCTATACACGATTGACAAGCTTATGGATTGATATTGTTATTTCAATAGAGTC
The DNA here is from genome assembly GCA_035578155.1 of Brachynemurus nebulosus. Taxonomy (NCBI): domain Eukaryota; kingdom Metazoa; phylum Arthropoda; class Insecta; order Neuroptera; family Myrmeleontidae; genus Brachynemurus; species Brachynemurus nebulosus. The sequence goes on along the minus strand of JAPWDM010000011.1, from coordinate 13,818,576 downwards.
ATCTAGAGTTGTTTATATACGTACATAGCGTGGGTTGATTGAATGTTAAATTTTCTCAATGAATTTTTATTTTGAAAAATACCCACGCAAGTTTAGGTATTGTGTCATCTAATTGCGGAGGAAATGAAAATTATTTTGCTAATATTGTTTTATTAAGTATATACACATACACAATGTGGATTCACATTACCTATGTATAAATATTTAAATACGAGTACAATATACTCCAAACTTGACAAGACCGCAAAAATGGTTCGTTAGATATAACAGAAATTCAGTATAACCAGATTAAGACTTTCTATTTAAACAGAAAAACATATTTTAATATAAAAATCAGTAGAAAATAACGTAACACAGAATATATAACAAACTGATTGAAAATTTTCATTTTTTTGCTTTTAGTGTAGTAAAAGCGTACTTTGACCGTGCATTTCGGGTAGGCAGCAATTTTTTTTTTGGAAGTTGTAGGGGGGTCAGTGATGAATGTAAAACCGAGTTTTCGGGATCCGCGGTGGTGTCGTTTAGCCGCCATCTTCGAAAAAAGGTCGAATTTTATTTTTTCGAATATCTCCAAAACCGTAAGTCTGACAAAAAATTTGTAAAGACCTTATTTACAGATAATTTCATTTTCTACAAAATTTGTTATAAACTTTTTTACATAACTTTAAAAACAAAAAAGTTATCAGCAAAAAACCATGAAAAATTTAGGAACGAAAACTTTTGAAGCCAGATAACTTTTCTATTTTTTTATAGAGTACTTTTCAACGAAAAATTTGAGGTATTAAATTTCATCATCCGACTTCTAGTTAGGAAGTTATAGCTCTCCAAAAGTAGGTAGGTAAAAATTGTAACTAAAAAATCGTCGACTCTTAAGTGACATATTAATTTTAAAATACAATTATTTTATATTGTTTTACCTTTTTTGGCTAGTATGATTTTATGAAAAAATAGATATTACATATTAACCTGAAATTTAACACCTTTCCGCACCACCCGTGGCGCTTAAAGCCCCTCTCTTGTAATATTTTTTTAACAGCTTAAATCCTCATTCATAACAAATCTCATCCATTTTTATTTGTTTAATAAAAACGCCCCTTTTTTTATTTAAAAGAACAATGTTTTACAAAATTAAATTATAGTAACTCGGGAGGTGCGGGTTCATTGGTGCACTGTATAGGGACGAACATTCGTAAGGTTCTCATCCAGCCCCAGTATTCTGGATTTTTGTATCTTGCCAACCACGACTGTACTTGGTGATACACTCTGAATGTGTGCATACGAGCTGCATCTTGTGTGGGCGGGAGTGAGGCAAGATTAAATTTACTTTTAATTGTTGATTTCGCGAATCGTTTGTACCGCAATATATTGATCGATTCTTCATGCTTATCACCGCCATACAAAGCAATAGAAAACCGCTCTTCAGCAGCACTCAATAAAATGGGGTCTACTTCTTCGTTCTGAAATAATTCTACTCCTGAAGCCAGCTCTGAATTTTTTTCAAGAGTATATATAAATTTCATTTTGCCCATATTGTAGGTTGCCGATGTTGTATCGCACCCAGAAAAAGCATGAATAAACAAAATGTTATTACTTACTACATCCCCATCCTTCAAGCTCGATGTAGAGTAAATTTTATCAGGCGTGTTGCCTTTTTTTGGTTTAAAGAAAAAAACATTTGATTTGTTACGCCCAAAACCAACCAGCAGTATATCTATACCTTCAGTAACGATTGTTACGGAGTCGTACAAATCACACTTCTCCAGAGCAGAATTTACAATTAGTGAATCCGCGTCTGCTTCTGCTTGCTCGATATTATAGTCCCATTCCAGCAGTTCTTTCTTTAGAAGAGTAATTAAATTTTTCTTGTTATTTTGATTTGAAAGAAATTTTTCTTGTGGGATTGTCGGAATACTATTGCTACTGCAAATTATATCTGCACAGTGTTGCTTTTTCGACCTCCAAAGACGTTCCCACGATTTGGTGCCAGCTATGTTTGGATCGTCAGAGTAACCATCAAAAACTATACCTACCGATGAACCAAAATGATTTTTAATATATTTGGCATAATTTTGACAAATTACTTTAAATGATACGTTCCGCTCCCACACAACTGTATGAAGAAGGTATCCACCGTCAATAATGAAGAATTTATTTTCTCCAAGCTGCAAGGGTGCACTAAGTGGTAAAAATGCTTTGAATAAAGAAGATTTCATGCTTTTCCGCATACCGTCCTCTGTAAACAACGATAATGGGAAAGGTGAAAGCTCGTATTTAAAGCATTCTTTTATATCGCCGATTGACTGCTTGGATATACATATTCTTTGGAAAATAAGCAAAGGATTAACTACTATTGGAGATTTATCCACTTCAATAGATCTTGAGACTGCGCTCAAAGGAAGCACTTTATTTTTTCTTTTGAAAGATAAATTACTGAAATTCTTGTCAATATTTTGAGAGATCATGGCTTTTCCAATTTCAATTGCACGGTCACAATTAATATAATCTGGGGCAATAATGCCAGTAAAAACTGATATTAATTCCGATCTTTCCAAAAATGGGTCATAAGATGCCAACCAGTGATCCAATTTTTCAACATCTTCGTTATCTCTGATGACTCGTGTATCTCTGTGATCGACGTGTTGTTCCGAATATTCCAAGGAAACATTACAGAAATTTTCTATTTGCTCGCAGATGTCTTGCAATGATATCATTCCCAGTATCCAGGAAGCAAGCGTACTTTCAGATATTCCACGATGAGTTAACCCACCAGACGTTTTCATCATCCTCATAAGTGTTTGTTCAATGGTTTGGTCGGACATTATTCCACTCCAGAATTTGTTTGTCCGTCTGATAGTGAATCGGCCACCAGTAGTATAGTCCTCAAATTCTTGTGGAGGCATACGTTTGTCTAGTTCTTGCATATCTTGTAGGTAGAGTTGAGCTGATTTTGCGTACAAGAAATGCCCACTAGAGTGAAATACAGGGAGCATTTTTTGAACTGAATCTAAATGAAGGGTCCAGTTACCAGATCTTTCAGCTTCAATGAATTGTTTTAAAAGCGTGATAATTTTGAAATACTGTATCCAGAGCCTGGCTGTTGGTCCTTTATGTTCTAACATTGTAACAGCATCTTCGAATTTAGTAGCTATTTCCTTAAAGGCCGTGATTTCAGCTGCTTGTAAAATCTGTGTTTTATTACTTACAATACTGTCCATTAAATCTCGTTCTTCATCAGTGAAATCAATAAATTCCATAATTTTTTTTGACAAAGACAAGTGCACCAAAATGTGACCTCGTACTGCTCTTGCGTATGCGTGGCCAGACATAATATTATTAACACAATTATCAGCATAAATTAGTTTTAGCAACTTTTCTAATCCACTACCAGACATAATGTATCCAACTGAACCAATAATAATAGTTTTATTTATTTACATACCTCACTTACCTTTCTTTACAGCGCGCAAACTCGATAACTGTATGTTTAATAATAAAAATAAGTACGTCAAATTGTTCGTTAAGAAATTTCCTATGAAAAATATAAGAAGCATTAATCTTGTCGGGTTGAAAATAGAAAAGTTATATGGCCTCAAAGTTTTCCACTCCTTAATTTTCCACAGTTTTTTGTGAATAACTCTTTTAATATCGATTTTCTGACAAAATATTTCAAATAAAAATTGTAGAAAATAAAATTTTCTATAAAAATGGTCTTTACAAAATTTTTGTCTGCCTCACGGTTACAGAGATAATCGAAAAATTAATTTTGACCTTTTTTCCAAGATGGCGGCTAAACGGCAACACCCCCAGTCCCGAAAACTCAGTTTTATATTCACCACAGGCCCTTCTATGAATTTCAGAAAAAAAATTGCTGCCTACCCGAAATGCACGGTTCGATCGTTTTGAGCGACGCTTTTACTGTAGTATTTATTTTTTAAAGTAGTTGGTGCGTAAAGCGATTTTTCAAAGGATTTTAACGAAACTTCTCTAGATATTTATTTAATTGAATACCAATAATACGAGCCTATCCCGAAAAAAAATTAACTGCCTCAATTTTGAGAAAAACGATTTCAAAGTTTTGTAATTTTAATATGTTGACATTTTTTTTTTTTTTTTTTTTTTTTTGAATAAAATGAAAACATGTCAAAGGAATTTATATAAAAATTTAATATGTTATAAAAATACAAAGTTACAAACCATATTTAATAAGAAATAAAAATTAATGGCCACGCCGTTTTTGAAATATAATTTAAAAAAATCATTTTATAACGTTTTTACAACGCTTTTTCAGCAACGCTTTTATCTTGCTGCAACAAAAGCGCGCGGAAATTCAAACAAACAAGTGGTATACCAATATAATAACTGAAGGATATTAATGTATTAATTAATTTTTGATAAACGAAAATTTTATTGCTGAGATATACTTTTGTACCTGACTGTCTCGCACCAGATACCTTAAGAGTACAGCATTAATTCGTAAGTTAATATCTAGGTTAATATGTACATACTGATTGTTGTTATTTTCTTAAGCTTTATACTTTGGTGTGCAAAACAATTTAATTTGATTTTCCCTGATTATGCATTTGGGAAAATCTAACGACATTAGATTTTCCAAAATTCTTGACAGTATTGATTTTTTAAATTAAATTATTTATAAATGTTGTGTTTTTTTATACTATTTCCTAAAATAATTATAATTTCATATAGGTACATAATATATCCTCAATATTAAATTACAGACGATGTTGTTTTTTAATTTTTTTTTTTTTTTTTTAATAAAATCTCTGTAAACTCTCCAGAGGTTTCTAAACTGGGGAGCGCGTAATGTTCACCAGGGGGCGCAGGTTAATTGCAAATATCGTCGTCGTTTTGATGAAATCATGGTTTTAAGAATAAGCGCTCAAACATAATTACCAAATAATGGACATATTTTATATTAAGGAGTTACATACATAGGTCTTTTTTAGCAAAAAAACACTATTTTTTGATTTTTTCACAATATAAGAAAATATAAAGTTGTAAAGACTTCTCACTTAAAAACTTCTCACCTAAAATAAAAAACAAAATTTTTTCTATTAGTAAATGTTTAACGCTTGTACTTGAACGAAAAATTACTGTTTCCGTTCATTACATCTCGTTTTACAAGTAGATAATCAACGAAAAACACGAAAATTTTTACCAAAAATCAAAATTTTTGGTTTAGAATACTGTCAAAAGTTGAAATTTCATTTTTTTAAATCCCTTTTTTCAAGTACAAGCCATAAGCATTTACTAATAGGAAAAAGTTGCCAAAAGTTGGAATAAATTAGGTATTTTTGCTAAAAAAAAGGCAAGTAACCCCTTAGCACTGATTTTTCTGCTCGCTACTGTATACGTAATATTTTAACAATAACAGTTCTCAAGCGGTCCGAGTCCTGTTAGCGCGTAAGTATCGAATAATGTGTCTGATCAACGATTTCTTCTCAAGTGTCGTATAGACCTGTTGTCCGCCAAGAATATGAGTTTTTCAGTAAAAAAGTAATTTACGAATTGTTTATAAATTTTTTCAAGAGGGAGGCGCCAGAGGTATGATTTTTTATAGGAGGGGCGTTAGTGCACAAAGTCTGGAGACTGCTGCTGTAGGGTCAGTCAACAAAAGCATACGAAACGTACTAAAGAAGGAATAAAATTATGTGGATACTTTTTATTCGTTTTGATTTGTAACTGAATAAAAGTTCCGGGCAAGTTCATTATTCGGTGCATTTCGGACAAACACCAATAGGTAGATAAATATAATCGATAGTTCGTTATAGCCAGGTTCGCTCTAACCGAACTTTTCTATCACTGCTTCTTATGAAGAAATAAACGGGACTTCTTTTTCTAGATCTTTATAATCGGAAGTTCGTAAGAAAAGGCGTATACTGTACTATATGCGTATACTTATAATTTGCTCTTCTGTATGTAAAATATGTTTACCACAATATAACCAAGATAGGATTAATTTTGGTTTTTTTTTTGGTTTATAAGAATGTTTAAACATATTTATATTTTAATTAAAGAATTTTTTTACCACACAAAAATATTAATTATAAATTTTAATCATTCCCAGATCAAATGCAAAAATATATATTTAATTAAGAAGCACGCAAATTTTTTGGCGTGCTAATAATTAACAATATTATAACATTGTACTGTGCTTTTCAAAAGATACAATTATATACTTTCAAAAACCCTCAATTGATATATTTCCAAACCATCTCTTAAAGAGACTGATATTATTAAAAAATTTTACATGTTTTATTTTGAGATAGTTTGTTTTGAAATAGAGTACTACATACATTGTATTTAAAGTTTAAATTTTACTCCCAATTTCAGCTGAGCAACTCTTTCAGTAGTTTGGATGTTGGACTTGTGCACATCAATAGAAAGTTCGCTTGATTCGGTTTGAAAGTTTCTGGTGGACCCGCATTTTAAAATGCTATAAAAAAAAATTCACCTTTTAGAAACCGTAATAAATGTTATGACTTATTTTGGTAAAAATTACTGTGTGCTCTTAATTTTTTCGGTATTTTGAAATTGTGCTACAAAAAAGTTTAAGTTCAATATGGATTTATATGTAACTTAACTAAAAGTTAATGTTATAAGAATGTGTTGAAAGATTGAAACGGTTATAAAAATTTACAGTCAATGCAACAGCAATAATTTTAATAATAATACATAGGAAAGTTAACAGCTAAATAACATACAACTAGCAACTAACTAAAACGAAATCGATGAAATTTAGTACACAGGAAGACACTATTATCCCTGAGTTAACGCATAGTATAATCTAATCCCGATTAAATGTTCCTGCGGGATACAATACACAGTATTAATTAATCACAGCAAAATGACTGAACCGAATTCGAAAAAATTTGATATAGAGACACTATTTACATAGTGAATGCGTATAGCAGTAATATTAATAATACATAGGATAGTTTTATCCTGATTGTAGGTTCCTGGTGGAAACAAAATCAACTGCTAAATCACATGCAACTAACTAAACCGAAGACAATGAAATTTACTACACAGAGACACTTTTTACACTGAGTTAACACATGGGGTAATCTTATGTTGATTAAATGTTCGTGTGGGATTCAATATCAGTTAATTAATATTCTTGATATTGCTTGCATTAAAATTGGGAATTTTAAAATGCGAATTAGATTATGAGTTTTATTTTATCGGCTGATCATGAATTGCATCGCACGGTTGAAAAAGGTCGACCCGACCCTAAAATTGCAACTCAACACAAGAAGAGAAACACACGAATAGCATTCCGCGGTCAATATTTTATTGCTTTGTACAAATACGTACATGCATACAATTTATTCATTATTTTATATAATTTATTAAAAATTATAAATCTTTTTGCTTATAATTTGCAGATAAAAATTTTGAAGACACAGTACATGCGATTAACAGAACCACTCCGCCACTGCAACATTTTCTCATTGACAAATTTTTCCTTTTTTAAGGATATTTCATTTACCTACATTAAACAAAGCTTCTTTAAATTAAAAAAAAAGTTCGGGTTTGGACCATTAAAATAGCTATTAAATTTTGAATGAAATGACTCACAACTACTTGTTGTCCTGGAAATTGGTGAGGCAAATTCTGCCCACATTGAAGGTTGAAAATCAGCCTCTAATATTTTTTCAGTTCCTTTTGTGAAATACTGAGTTTTAAATGTGACATTTTTTCGTCCCCAACTTGTAACTTTCCAATCACAAGTTGTAAAATTGAACACAAAAATTAGAATTGCACATGGTAAGAACACTCAAATTACTTCGACTCAACAACGACACTCAATTTAAAAACATAGCTACTCACTACGGAACCCTAACTGAATGCGGGTCCAATACGTACCTGATGTTTTTTTTCATTAAAATATTTCATTAAAGAACTTGAATAAAATAAAATAAACTTGAATAAAACAAAAATTTTAATGAATTTGGAAAAAATTATTTTTGAAAATTATTTTGTACAAAAAAATAAGGAATAAATTTTATGTATGTATATAAATAAATTTTATATAAGTTACATATAAATCCATACAGAACTTAAACTTTTTTTTAACACAATTTAAAAATATTGAAAAATTTAAGAACATACAAGAATTTTTACCAAAATAAGTCACAAAATTTATTTTGGTCTCTGAAAATGTGAATTTTTTTTATAGCCCTTTTATAATGCGGGTCCACCAGAAACCTACAAGCCGAAAGTTCTTTGAAAATTAAGTGTTGTGTCAAATTTAAGTTTTCCACTATTTGTTGTAGTATTCGAATATTCAAGTAAAATTAAAATTTTACTTTATAATTTTGTGGGGGTAATTCCAGCTTCTAAATGGCCACAGTGGCCGAAAAAATAAAAATCCAATCACCAAAATCGGGCACTAACATCAGAGAACCTTTCCTTGTAAATACTTCTGGTTATGAAGTTTATAGCAGTTTATATGTTGTTACAAGCGTTTAAATCTCTTCCGTTCCAATTATTACTTTATACCTTTCAGTCCATTTTTAGGTAAAAGATGGAAACAATTTTTTACTTATAACTATTTGTTTGTAAAAGGAGACATTTACGGCGTCAAGCGTCTAGTACCCGAGATACATTCAGTGATTTTTATAAAGTTGTTTTCATCAAAACAAAAATAAAGCGTTTATACGTCTACTTTCAGACCATTTTCACTAATTAGTTTAAAGCTTGTTATTCATTTTGGGTGGTATAAACTTTTAAAGCTTACTGTAGAAAGTACTATTTAATTATAACAAAAAATATGTTTGCCTATGTAATTTTATAATAATTATTAATTTGTCAACTTAATTAATTAGCGATGAATTTAAAGATTAATGTTCATATACATAAAACTGGCTCAATGTTAAGCACCTACGTCTTTATTTACAGTGAAAATGGCATCACAGTTAAGAAAACGAACATTAAATTTAACAATCCATTAATTTTACTGTAATTTCGTTAAAATGACTGGGCTGTTATTAAATTAATAGTGCTATTAAACATTTTAAAACTAATAAAAATTGACGACTATTTGTTATTTCTTGGTTATAAATTACGTAGTAATTATATTAAACAATTTAGCTTAAGATATTTTGTTACTTGTAAGTTTTGAGAAACGATATAAGGAATATGTTCTGTAGACACTGGAAGATTTACGATCGCCGTAAGACTACACTGTTAATACTTAACATTACAGAAAATAATGATGAATCAGCCAAAATTTGCAGAATTTTTTTTATTTTTTGTTAGAAAATATACGTAATATCTACTTAATTTTTTATTGTTTAGAAATGACGTACTCAAATTTGACTTTTAGATCAAATAATACAATTGATTATTTGATAGTCTATGACCAGTCTGGTTGAATCATACATTTTTCCTACTTTGTGGAAACAGACCTAAATAAAGTTCCAAAAAAGAAAATAAATAAATAAAAATAAAAAATAGAAATTAGCAATGTTCTCAAACTGAGGGCTGCAATTTCGATACCACTGAAATGAGTGTTAATTACTCTCTGAATAATAAACGAATTAAACAAACTAATCTAGATTATTTTGGAAACCATAACGATAATTAGGTTACTCAACATTTTTGATTTTCCTACTTTTTCTACCAACTACTCCTTAGTACCTACTAGATGAGTTTAAAACTAAAAGTGCATATTTAAAACTCATAATTTTTTTGGCGGCTATTTTGTTTCGGAACCGTTTTCCGGCTGAAAGCAAGCATTGTGCAAGTATGTCTATCTCTAATTTTACAGATATTAAGGCAAGCTAAAAACCAAAATTATCAAAATGATATAATCTGGATTTTTTATCCTTACATAATGTTACGTAAGTAGTGAGGAAAGTGAAGAAAATAATTCACAATTATAAAGTGAAAATTAACTTAAAACGGAATTGCTAATGCTGCAAAATTATTAAAAGGAAGAAAGACTCGTGAATTTTTAAGGTAATTTTTAATTATATTTGATGATGAACTATTATATTTATTTATAGCAGTCTGTTTGCTAAGCTTAATTTTAATATAATCCCAACATTTCATAAACATAATCATGTCATAATCAAATTTTTTTTAATTATTATGATTTTTCCTATTTCAGAATTTCCAAATTTTTGATTTTCCGTCAAATGACGAATGGAGAGTAAGATACATGTGTTTAGCATTTCTCCATTGCTAACCAACTTTATGAAAGACACTGTATATTGTAGATACATAAATATTGTGTATACGTGGTGTGTTGTGAAAGGTGAATGAACAATAAGAGATGAGCAAAAAATGTCTGTGATTTTGACGGTATTAATCATTGCACATTGCAAAAATATCTGTCAATTCCACAGCACGTCATTTCTTCCTTTTGACTGGTTTTATTATGACTGACATTTATTGCATGCCTAACAAGAGCTGTTATACTTGTATGGCTCAATTTAATGTACTGTACCGATCGATATTGATATTATATACTTTTTTCTTTATTATTTTTACTGGAATTTTTTTCTTGGGCACATTTTTAAAATTGTCTACCTTTAAAATGTCACCTAAATATTTATTATATCAAGTCATAAAATGTAGATAAAATATGTCATGACATCTCACATACCTCACAAATGCAAATAAACATTTAATTCACTGATTTAAACCGGATATTTAGAAAATGTTCTGAAATGCTGATTCATGTACAATAAGAAATGTTAAAATAGAATGATTAAAAAAAAAGGAAATGGCGGGGGTTACTTACGCCTCAAGTTATTTGTTTTGTAAATGACGAACTTACGATTCAAGTGGTTGAAAAAATATATTAGTTCTACAATATACAGCGTGTTGTGAATAAGTGCAAAAGATTTTAAGAGGTAATATTTTCCTAAATATTTCAAAACAGTTTTGAGATCAGAGTTGTGCGTGTAATTTAATTCAAGTAAATTACACAGTATTTCACATGTAAAAAACTATGTAATTTACATATACTTGTTTTGACAAAAAAAATGTAAAAAATGTAAAAAACTAAATTTTTTTAATAAGTGTAAGCGTTACTGATGGTATTCCATATATTTGCTATTGAAGTATTTGCTATATTTGCAAAATAAAACTTAATAATTAAGTAATTTGAAAAATATAAATGGGTACAAACAGGAAAAAGAAAGGTTAGTTTTGATAGAATAGTTTATTTAAGAATTCAATATTAAAATGACTTTTTTTTATTCAGTAAAATTTTATTAAAGCCATCTCATCTTCATCATCACTATCATCAGTGATTTTATTATTATAATTTAAAGAGAGATAAACATATAGTGGTTTTTTTGATTTGTCAAAACTGAATTTGTTAATTTGGAAATTTCAAGCTTTGTAGTCAGTTGTGAATGGCCTTCCACCAGCAGAAAATCATTTTTGTGTGGACATCTTGTTTACACGGTTTTTCATGTAAACTTATAAACAAGTCATAACGATCAAAATAAATTGTTTAGCAGTAAAATGACAAATTATTTAAGTATTTTACATTTTTTACAATTTTCTACAATTTTTTACGGTTTTTTTAAATATTTTACAATTTTTTACATAAAAATGTAAAAAACTGTTTTTTTACATCACATGACACAACTCTGTTTGAGATATTGACACAAAATTTAGGACACACTATGACAGGATAAATACCCATATTCTGAAGTGGACAGAATATTTCCACTCAAATCAGTGGCGGCCGTACGGCCATGTGATGACATATTTTTGAAGAAAAAAAGTATATAATAGGACTAAAAAAATTTCTGAGACAAAATTAACAAAAAAAATAATAAATTGAACTTTTTATATACCGTTGACGACCAAAGAAAAAACGTCAACGTAAATTTACGGATATGGTGTTTAAAATTAAAAAATATCTAGTGTATATTTTTAATTCTCGGGGCAAGGGGGTGGTTGTCTCTTGACCCCTTCACCGCCCCCCTTTGAACAATTTTATATCAAAGTCTTGCGTGAATTTCACCTAATTACCTTCAATAGTTTAAAGAAAAAAAATTTTTAAGTTAAGGGTTGTTACTCCCATATCTCTAACAATAGAGGGGATAGAGGTCTAATAGGGTGAATGCGGGAGAGATGCCGCACATTTTGAAAACACTTGATAATTCTTAAAGTAAGCATTTAATTGATTTGAAATTTGGTACACAATAAATCTAAACACTGTTCTTTACAATTATTTATAAATAATTGTAGATTTTGAGTCATAAAGGATTCATAATTAACATTTTTGTAGAGCCTGCAAAGCGGCGTCTCTCCCAAACCTATGGGAGAGATGCCGCATCAAAGAAGGTGAGACGCGGCATAGTTCATATTAAAAATTTTGCACTTTACACACATCTCCATACATGATGCATGCCATATGTAACCATTTTTGGCACTTAATGCATCTTAACCAGTCAAATTTTTATTTGTTTCTGAGTACCTTTCAAAACATTCAATACACAGGCAGTCATCATTATTTTCGTTATCTTCACTAATATGAGGGCTCTTCCTGATCCATTAATGGATCTTTTATATTTACGTGGCATAATTTACAGTCCAAAAAAAAAAATTGCATAATTAAGGTATATAGGTCTATGTTTTTAACATGTAGTATGATGCGGCATCTATACCAACTTTAAATGCGGCGTCTCTCCTTTTTGTTGGGATAGATGCCGCATGTTGCTATAGCAAGCATAGTGCGGAATTTCAACATAAAATTTTATACAGTACTTTTAAAATATACCTAAATTAATAACCAAACTCATTTTCATTAAAACAATGAAGTATACATTCTTAAATTCTAATGAATTAAATGGTTGATAAAATATTATGTTAAAAAACGTACTTTTCAATAATAAAAAGTTGGATAATTACTAAACTGATGGACTAATCATAAATATTACCATATACAGCTTAAATAAGTCACTTATTTTAAACATATAATCCATCAATAGCGCTATCTGTCAATCAACCGACGAACTATGGCTACTGCGGCATCACTCCCGACGCGGCATCTCTCCCGTACTTACCCTACCTACATTTACGAACACTACTCACCATTAGCAACATTCATGAAAAAGAAAAACCGAAAAAGCCGCCGGATCGAAATCCCGGCGCACACTAGTTCGCTCCCGCGGTCAGATAACCCTGAAGGGTCGTATACTAGTTCGCTCCCGTGAGCGTATACTAGTTCACTCCCGCGGTCAGGGTCGTATACTAGTTCGCTCCCGTAACTATATCCTAATGTGATTAAGGTTCATTCTAAGAACTCAAAGATAGAGAAATTACACAAATTGAACAGCAAAATAAGAATATTTTTATTTGTGTTTTCTAGCGAATTTCGAAAACTCGAAATTCAGCTATTACAGTAGGTATCATGACGCGACCTAAGCACGGGAACATATTAGAAATATGTCTTGAGGTCCCTAGAATATGAAAATGATATTCACTAAAATTTATATATATATACATATATATATATATATATATATATATATATATATATATATATATATATTAGCGTGGGCCGAAAAAAGTCGATTTCATCGGATCAAAAACATGTATGTCTTAAAAGTTGTGTAGTAGGCATAGTATGAACATAATAAAATATTAGGCCTGAGAGATAATACCTTTAGACTGCGCAAACAGCTTAAAGTTTATTTTTTTGGCGAAAAAACTGCATTTTTGGGCAATTTTTTAAATATATTTAATTTTGTCGGATCGTAAACATGTATGTCTCAAAAGTTCCAGTATAGGTCCATAATGAATACCGTAAAATATTAGCCTTGAGCGATATTGCTTTTAGACTGCGCAATCAGCTTAAAAATTCAGTTTTTTGTTGAAAAATTCGTATTTCTTTTCAAATATTTTAAATATTAGGTCAAAGTCATAATTAACTCGTATAGTCGGGGTAATGGTCTGGGACATGTTAAAAGGTTCTATAAACGCCTCAGAATATCCTAAAGTTGTAATTTAGCACACATTTTGGCGGCCCAAAAACTGTAAATTTTGCTCAAAAACTGCAAATATATATATATATATATATATATATATATATATATATATATATATATATATATATATATATATATATATGTATATATATATTACAGCCAAACCGTTGATTTAATCGAAAAATTGTTCAATTATGAGTTGTAGATATCGACGGGGGCAACCGATTGCTTTAGTCAGGAGTTTTATAGCTCTTATAGTTTTCGAGCTATGATACAAACTTATAGATTTTTAAATGAGTTTATATATTAATTTTTAGATAAAACTGATCTAATACATAAATTAACAACATAAATGAGCAAAAAAAATTTTTTTACCCAAGTTCAATTTTTAAATTTTTCTTTAATTTATAAGTTAGGCGGTAAAAATATGCATATGTACTTGAGGCTACTTCAATCGCTAGTGTTTTTCTTGATTACATTTCCATTATATCCAAGAAAAGAACATTTTCCAGTACCATTTCGATCATAAAAATATGGCTGTAATAGAAATGGCAACTTTCAAAAAACTCACATGGTATATATATGGTATATATATATATATATATATATATATATATATATATATATATATATATATATATATATATATATATATATCATACATTATTTTCTACAGAATCGTGTTCTACGGGTCCGAGAACGGATAGCGCCCCTACTCTCGCCTCTCGCTGTTCTTATCGTATAGGCTGTATAAGTCTAATTTCTCGGAGAAAATTCGACTAATTGTTTGACAAACACGATTTAATTTAGCAATATTATTACTACCCAAATATCGCTAAATTCAAAAAATAGTTAAACGGTATGCAACTGGTTTAGTACCACTACTCTAGTAAGCTATTTATCATAAAGTTAATGAAGACGAATGAGCTACATTTGTAGAGCTACAACTGTAGAGCTACCATTTATTAATACAGCTATGTGATATCTAGTTATAGCATTAAGATTTTAATAATAGACGCCAAGTAAAACGGTCATTAACTATTTCTATTTTATTTTATTAAATAGAAGAAAATTCAGTAACTATACCTGTATATGAATATGGAAACTGCTATACTGGACTAACTTTACTGATCGATCAATTGATTCCATTGGTAACCACAAGATGACTTTATATTCACTTTGAAGACATGACATATCATTATATTGCATACCTAATGGAGTCAAGTTAATGGAAAATTCAAATTTTTTTTCAGAATACGTCGTACTGCCGTGTCATACCAATCTCATATATCTTGACGAAATACAACAATTATGAATAACAACATTTAAAGGATTTTACTCAATCCCTAGTATATGTAGGTATATTGACAATAAAATTAATTAATTTGTTAAAAATAAATAAAATAATATAATAATTCGTCTGTTGTATTTTTAAATTTTTACTTTGATCGTATCGCATTCCCTATTTCCTAGATTTTCAGATAGTATATTTATACATCACTAAATCAATGCTGCAACGTTGTATCAAAATCAGTTATCTCAGATATTTAATAATATTTAAGATAATTAAAATCATCTGATATTTTATTCAAATCAAGTTTTCTCAAAATTATCATTTCTCAGATACGTGAGATTGGTATGACAGAGCGGCCACTTAAACATCTACAATAAAAAAAATTTAAATACACGTGTTTATTTTCTACACGTTTTTGATTATAAACACATTGCCATTTTACCGGCATGAAATTATACACCGTTTCTTCCTTACCAAATTCCTTTTCCTCATCGAATTAGGATATTAAATTTAACATTTCCCGATTTTCATCCATTTGCTTAAAATTAAAAAGCAATTGAAAAAGAACAATATATCAATCTTTTGTATAAAACTGCTTAACAATTAGGGACTGTAAGATCGGTAAGCCAGTTTGCCAGATTACAAAAAATGTCTTATAATTTTCATTGGTAATTCGGTAATTTTTTTCCGGTGTTAAATTTTGGTTTCATTAAGTCCAATACTTTTAAGCAAATTCAAAATAAAAATTCAAAAATAGATATGTGCTGTTACATAGGAACAGGGCCAGATTTACTCTAAGTGCCGCCCTGGGCACCGTAAAAAATGCCACCCCTGAAATAAAATCACATCGACTTTTTTCTAAAAAAAAAATAAGTGACGAGCAAAAAAAAATATCTACTTAATAAATTTCTAACACTGACTGACTGACCGACTGACAGACAACGCACAGCCTTAACCTTTGGGTTTAGAAGAATGAAATTTTGCACAGGAGTTCACTGTGTAACGTTGGTGAGCACTACGAAAGGATTTTTAAAAATTCGTACCCTTAAGGGGGAGGGTCCTCCAGACAACAGATTTTTTAATAATTTTTTTTAAGAAACTGTGTACATTTATTGTATCAATGAAGTTACATAGTATAGTACATATTATGATGTATTCACTCATAAATTTTTATGCAAAAAAAAGAAAAAATGGCGGCGCTACAGCTGTTCCAAGTTGACTCTTTTAATTTGCGCCGTGGAATCCCCAGCGTCTCGTAATCAACTAAATTCAATCGGACAAAAAAATTTTATTAAAATAAGTCATTACACTGAGAAAAAAATACAGTAATTTTTACTGAAATTTCTGGTAAAAAATTACTGAGCTCTCTGGTAATGCGGACATAAGTGACAGGCTAAGTAAAAACTACGATAATTTATAGTAAAATTTTAAATTACGCTACAGCTCAGTAAAAATTACCGTATTATTTATAAATAAGATTTTTTTTTTATTTATTAATAAATAATTTAATTAAAATAGTTTAAAAGGATATTGATAGAAGGGTAAGCATTAAAATCAAATTATTAATATAGAAAAAAATTTTTGTGGTATTTTATTATTTGTGGAAAAAAATATATAAATTCTTTATTCGAAATATTACATGATAAAAATTTTTAACAATAAGCACATTATAATAATTTGTATAAAAACATATTTCAATTAACATATAAATACATATAAAAAAATCATACAAGAATTAAAATAAAAACTAACCAAAAATTCATGAAACACAACAATTTTTTGTTTTAAATGGAAAGTCCAATACTTAAATAATAATTTATTATAAAAATAAAAAAAAAAAAATAAAAATAAAAAAAAAAAAAACACTTTATAAACATCCAATCACTATCATTGCTATTGGCCAACTGACGAACCAACGGTTGCCACGGTTGCTGCGTCTGTAAGTCGTGTATTGTCTAACACGCATGCTCTCTGGGCCTCAAGGTTGCGTGGTGGTTGCGTGCTTGTTTTGTTTATTCTGTTCTATGTAATATTTGGTATGCAGTGGTGCTGAAATACACACCGACTCAGTAAAAATTATTCTATGTCCAGTATAATTTTACAAAAAATTAAGTAAATTTTCCCGGTGTCCACTTGAAATTTTACTACCCCATCGAATTTTACGCAGCTGTATAGGAAAAATTACGCAGCTGTATAGGAAAAATTCTTAAGGTGTACAGGAAAAATTTTCAAATGAATCGTAAAAAATAATGTTTGAAACGCATTTTTTATATTTTTGCTTAATAATTTCCTACGGACTGGTCACTTAAGACTCGTTTACCGGAGGCAGCTCAGTAATTTTTACTGGAATTTTTTCTCTGTGTACGCTTTGTATATACCTATTTCTGAGGGGAAATTTTTTTTCATAATTTAAAATCAAAAAGAAAAAATTTCATTTTTTTTATAAACAAATTGTTATAAATAAAATTTATAGTAATAATTTATGCAAAATTTTAGGTGTATGCAAAGGCCAATATCTTATAGAATATCTGTACAAAATTTCAAGTTAATAACTTAATAACTTTTTAAGTCATGTTCCACGGCGCGGAAAAAAACCTGTTTTGAGAAAAACGCTATTAAAAAGTTTTCGTTCTTGAAAAGTAGAGTTAAAAGCAGTTTATCGTTATCTAAGATAATCTTTCTGTTGGGATTAAAACATTAGAAATATATTTCTTAAGGTTCAAATGAACTTTTAAAGCAAAACAAAAAATGAAAAATTTGAAAATTCTGGGGGACCCTACTCCCTTAAGTGGGTTAAATACGGGATGAAAATTTGTATGGAAATTCGTCATTTTTGAAGTTCGAGATATATAAAAATATGTTACTATGGCTATTAAAGTAAATTATATCTTATTTTAATAAATCTTTAACCCTAACTGACATCCTGAAATGTTACCGATGGTAAATCCATCGGGTGAGTATATGGCTAGTTTCATAATAATTTTTTAACATTTAACTAAAAAAGAACATACGCCAGATTACCATCAGTTGGGACGAATTTGGACAGTAGGGGCGAATCTAGACAGAGCTGTCTCTCGATATTTCTTCGTCAGTGTTATGACCGTATAAGGTCATAGATCAATTTATGCTACTGAATTTTGTCAGTTATGAGTTAGTCATCAAAAAAAAGCGGTGAACGTAACATCTTTGAATTTTGTTATTTTACAGGCGCATTGTTTATAATTTTTAAAAATAACGCGCGTTTTGAAATCTTACAAAAAAAAAAAGAAGTTATATATATAAAGTAGGGACTGGCAACAAAATGTTTGGCGTTTTTTTCACAATATATGGACCAAAAATCCAAAAATGAAAGCTGTATTGTGTTTAATTTTTTTTTTTATAAATTGATTAACAAAAAATTGTCTATAGGTGAGGCGAATTCATGCACCATGGTGCGTCAATATAAAAAGAAAGTGGGTATAAACTACATAAACTGTAGCCTAGATAACATAAAATGGGCTTTTTTCAACAGAGGCGCCTAAAATTACCTGAAAATTTTCCCATCAATTTATTTTATTTATATTAAAAAGTAAAATTTTTAGTGGTTTACTAATATTTTTTATTTGAAAATCAAATTTTCGGAGACGACATTTTATTACAACATTTTCCATTGTTATCGGAGAACTACGTTATCAAAAAATTTTATAATTTAAATTTTTATTAGACCCCCTGTAGATATGTAGTTGTTGCGCCCCTGCTTTCCGATATTAAAAATAAAAGAAAATCGCTCAGACAAGCTGCTGAATATTTCCATGTTCCCAAATCGATCTTGTATGATAGACTCAAAGACAAATTGAAATAAAATTCATTTAAATCCAAAATGTTTTATTCCACCCATCAAAAGTCATTCACTGATGCAGTTATTTATCTTAGCGAATTTCTAGATTGGAAATTCAGCTATTTCTATCTTTTTATGTCCGATTTTACCCATATGCATGACTGAATGTGATTTATATTGCAAATAAAGCACTGTCCAGATTCGCCCCACACATATGGGCGAATCTAGACACTATACCCATAACCGAAAAAAAAAATGTTTCAGTACCAATTTTGATATTTTTATTACTGCCCTATATGCTCATGATATTAAAGCATTTAAATTATTTTTTTAGAGTTTTTTAGATAAACTCTAAACAATTTATTGCTAAAAAACTGAAAAAATCGCCCAGATTCGCTGCAACTAACGGTACCACATTGTGTTTCAAGTTTTCCCATCCTGGGCACTAGCCTCGCAGCGTATTTTGAAAATATACCCGAAGTCAGAGCTTGTGACGTCACTGACCGATCTAGAATCGGGTATAATTTACAAAACAGAAACTAACAAAATAACTCTTTAAAATATACCTCATTTCAGAGCCAGAACCAGGTATATTTTCAAATACAAAAATACTACTATGAGAATTTGAATATATACCCGACAATAAGTTAGTGTAATTTTATACAGTTACTAACAAGGTATATTTTCAAACTTATTTAAACTGTAATTTATACTCGATCCTCATAAAAAAAATATGCACATAATATTATTTAAAACAAGCGTTACTTTGTTCCAAATAAAAAAAATCGTTACAGTTTTTTGAAACGTGCAAAATTTGTTTAAAATTGAATAATTAATGAAACAGATTTAGAAGGGTTTCTTATAAAAGCGGATGAATACGGACGGATAATATTATTTGAATTCGAATCCGCTGAAAAGTATTTGGTGCAATTAAGGTAGTGGTAACTTGGACTGAAAAATTTCAAATTTTTTTTGTTTAATTCAAAAGTACAATATATTGTGAAAATTTTATACCGAAATTCAACGAAAACAAAACAAAACAAAACGAAAAATTTTTGAATCCGTTGATATTTTATGAAAAAAATATAAAAAAAAACCTATATGCATAATGATAGCTACAATTATGTACTTTAATAATTTTTTTTTTCTTCTTTTAATTTGAAATGATTTATAATTGCAATATCGTTGGTATAATTTGCAATTTTTTTAGGTTCATTTGCATTATTAAGTTTGCAACTATTTTATATTATTCTATAAAATTTTATATGAACAAATGGATACTCATTAATGTTATTTTAATTCGACTCTCATATTATATTCACTCACATTTGCAAAAAAAATTCAGTGCACACACATTGGTACTTCAAAACCAAAAAACAAGATAAAACATATTAAATCACTATAAAATTGTTTTAAACAAAATGTTTTTGGTTTAAGATGTTTTCGCTTGATCAATGTGTTACAAAATGTTTTTTCATCTAACAAAATGTTTTGTATAAAAGCGTTTTTGCTTTGCAAGTGTGTTTACATGAAATTACTACAATCAAACGTTTTAAGAAGAAACATTTTGTTAGAAGTACAAACATTGACAGTAGTAGTTTTTGGAGAGAACGGAGCCCTCCTCCCTCCTCCCGATTTTTTTAACGATCGCGGGAGAAGATAGGTAAGCTATGTCGTCTAGATGGCGTTGCTGGTCTGAACCACTGTGAACTCTGTACCTTGATTCACAATTCCATGAAAAGATGGCGTTGCTGGTCTGAACCACTGTGAACTCTGTACCTAGATTCAAAATTCCATGAAAAGATGGCGTTGCTAGTCGGAACCACCGCGAATTCTGTACCTAGATTTAAAATTCCATGAAAAGATGGCGTTGCTAGTCTGAACCACTGCGAACTGTGTATCATGATTCATAATTTTATCATATTTTTATCTGAAAATAGGTTTATACAGGTTTTCCTCTAAATAAAAACACATTTTTTTTTAATTTTTAATATAAAAACTAATCAGTCTTATGCTGTAAATCAAACTATTTACATCTATCAAAAATGTTTGGGTGTATGCCTTGTGATAAGACATTTTCGCGGAGAGATTCTCTTTTACGTCATATGAAAAGAAGAGTGCATACGCGTTCAAATGCTGAGGAACATCAAACAAACAATAATGACCGGATCGCAAATAATCAGTTTGGATATACCACTAATCAGTCGGTAAATAATGGGACACAAGTGAACAGCGCGGAGAAGAAGAGACTTTCAATACAAAGTGAATCGTCAAAATCTAGTGATGAAAATGATGATAATGAAACCGAATATAGTTTTGAAGCAAGAAATGACATTGAAGAAAAGGAAGATAAAGCACCAGTATTTCAAAATCAGCAGGAAGATGATACAGATCTATCTACAAGAAACTTGAATACTTTTGATGAAAGTATGATGGCTGCAGCAGAAGCAATCAGAAGTAAATTCCACGCTTTAAAAAACTCGCATAATATTCTACAATCGGTAAATGTCGAAGATAATCGATCTGATGAACAAAAGCATTTACCATCGCCTGATAACTACAAAGAAACAAGTTTTACTCCAAAGATAGCTGGTCTCTTACAAACTGCTCTAGACATATTAATGGTCAAAGAGCTTCAGAACGCATGCGCAAAGGATGAAGAACAAGAAGATAAAAATTCGGAAGAAAAGGACCAACCTTCAACATCTAATTCAATAAATGGAGAAGCTAAACGTTTCAAATATGATGATGAAAATACTAACCTTCATAATGGCTATTCGAAACCTGTTGATGATGAAGAATATTTTGATGATCCGAACCATTTAGTCGATGAACTAAAAAGTTTAGCGACTCAAACGCAAATTGGAGAAGAAATGGTTAATACTATATGTAATTTAATGGAAAGGAGTCATATTATAAATCCCAGCTTCGCGGATTATATCGAAAACGAGAAAAAACGAAGCCATTTTAATAATTTAAAGGAAAGTGACATTGGAAAGCGGATTATCTCAATAACTAGGGAATTGGAAAAGCATGATATTATTGAGCCAGTGTTAAAGTATATATCAAATGATGGCGAAGACAGCGATGAAAAAACATCTGCTAGCGATAGCGAAGATACTGCGAGCGACAACGAAGCTGATTATGACAAGAATACAGTCGCCAACGATGGTGATGAAAAAATTTCAGGTAAAGGGTTATACTTACGACCCTATAGAAGATATTAGAATAAGCTATCAACATTTAATAAGTTGTTAAAAATGTCTTTGAATTTTTTCCAATAGCTGTATGTTAATTATTTAATAAAATATTTTAAAATAATGTGCGTGTTATTATTTCTTACATACCACAGTCCTCAAACAATTCGTTAAAAAAGATCACGGAAATGAATATTCTTACAACGAACTATGTAATGTGTATTTTCTGAGCTATTAAAATAGGTAATGTTTTTTACTTGCTCCTGAATATAGGCAATTAAATTGCATTGTCCTATTAACATTCTGGTGCGATGGAACATATGTGTAAACTTTGTAATTCTTACCAATAAGTATTTTACCTATATTATTAATGATTTGTTAAAAATAAAGTATCGTCGAACAATAATGATCTAAAACTGCTGTGCAGGAAAGGGTTAATTAATTGAATGCAGTTTAACTGCGAAAAAAAAATTAAATTTCGTATCCCAAATTAAAGTTTTTATCCGCTCTTGAAAGACGACGACAATTATTTTACTTTCCACCCTGTATACGTATTTATGAATTCTAAAGTATTAAATTGCATAAAGGAATGTTACGTCTTTTTTGCATTAGACATAATTTTCAATTCGTTTGCTTAGAAATATATATAATAATTTTTATTATTTACATATAGTAACAGATAATTTTTAGGTGTTTTTATAAAATTAGACTGCAAATAGTTTAAAAGCAGACATGGGTAATAGACAATCCAAATTACAATTTTCATCATATGGGTATATATGGGTATTGTTTAAATTGTCTAAAACCATCGATTTTTTTATTAAAAAATGTTTTAAACTGTATAAATGCTTTTATTTAAGAGTAGAAAGGTTAACACAACATTAATGTTTTAATCCTAAAAAGCGTATCTTAACATAACTATCTAGGAAACCAGAATTTTCCTATCAATTTTGAGTGCTCAGTTTATAAAAAATATACTAGTTTTATTACACAGAAAGAAATCGTTTTAATTTCTAGTACATTATCGGTGGCTAAACATTTTACGTTAAATGAATATGTAGGTTCTTATTCGAAATAAATTTTTAGTATCAATAATACTATTCTTGAAAATAAATTTTCTAATATTGATAGAATTTCCTAGTTTTTTACAATCAAATTTTCATTTTGGCATAAATTTCGTTTATGAAAATTTAAACAAGTAGGTACACTTGCTACATTTGAGATGTATATACATATGAGATATATACGATACGGTAACGTGTGGAATGCACTTCGTCAGCAGTTTGCTATATGTGATTATAACTTTGTACCGTTAAAAAAATACACATAAATAATATTACATATACTTACATAGTTAAGAAATTATTTTTTATAAAATATAAATTAATACGCTATAGCGTGAACCTTTCTATAGCGTGTACCTTTAATTTCAAAATTAATTTTTTATAACATTGATAACAGTTTTAAAACTTATTACTTTTGCTAGCAAAAAATCTGCATATGAATAAAAACTAACTTTACTTCTATAAATAGTCGTTTATTTAAGTTACATAAGGTTCATAATAGCAAATATACATACACAATTATGTGAATTTTATATCGAATTATAATATTCGAGTAATGTTTGTACTTAAAATAAAGAAAATTATAACATAATTTTTATTTTTACATATTAGACTGAAATTTTCGTTCGTAGTATTAGTAGCAATATATCTGTTAATGACGTAAGTAAAACACATACACACGACTTATTTAAGCAAGCTCACACCTATAAAAATCAGTTTTATTTTAAATAAAACATTAGTTGCTGAATTCTAAGCTGAACAGTTTGACTCTAGACTTCGTACAATGAAGACCGACGCAGCAATTGTTGACTTCCAAGGATTTCCAAATTCAGCAAATGGGAAATTCTACATAAAGGAATTGGCTGTGTTGAAATTCGATTCTTCCGAAGAAAATTGTGGTGAAGATTATATACTACAGCACTATGTATTCAAATCACCAATACCGTTTTGTGGATTAAGTGAAAAAGATCAACGCACAGCTCGCTGGTTGCGGAAAAAACATCATGGGTTCTCCTGGATGGATGGACATATTGAATACGACGAACTACAGTACATTTTAATAAACAATCTACACGGAACTCGAATCATTTATACGAAAGGAGAAGAAAAAGTGCGCTATTTGAAACAACTACTACCATCAGCGCCCATAATGAACTTTGAAGAAATAACAATTTGCCCCAAGTTGAGAATCATAACATCAACATACACTAGCCCTCGATGCGGCCAGCATTCCGGAGCAACATGCGCCATGGAAAATGTCATATCCATATACAAATATTATTGTAATAACATTTAAACATTTTTATTGTAAAATATTTCTTTTAAATAAATTTATTAAAATAAGAAAAATTAAAAAAATTAAAAAAATTAGAAATAAAAAAATGTGTTTTTATTTAAAAAAAAAATAAAAATTAAAAATTAAAAAAAAAAAATGTGTTTTTATTTAGAGGAAAACCTGTATAAACCTATTTTCAGATAAAAATATGATAAAATTATGAATCATGATACACAGTTCGCAGTGGTTCAGACTAACAACGCCATCTTTTCATGGAATTTTAAATCTAGGTACAGAATTCGCGGTGGTTCCGACTAGCAACGCCATCTTTTCATGGAATTTTGAATCTAGGTACAGAGTTCACAGTGGTTCAGACCAGCAACGCCATCTTTTCATGGAATTTTGAATCAAGGTACAGAGTTCACAGTGGTTCAGACCAGCAACGCCATCTTTTCATGGAATTGTGAATCAAGGTACAGAGTTCACAGTGGTTCAGACCAGCAACGCCATCTAGACGACATAGCTTACCTATCTTCTCCCGCGATCGTTAAAAAAATCGGGAGGAGGGAGGAGGGCTCCGTTCTCTCCAAAAACTACTACTATTGACTCTTGTTTTATTCAAAAACATAACAATACAAACATTCCACGTGTTTTATAGATTTTATTTAACGTGCATTTTTTTTTAATGGACGTAAATACTGAATAATTAATTAGTTTGGTGAAAGCAAGACCTGTGTTGTATAATTTTATGATAAAAGAGCGTCATAATCGAGAACTTATTGATAAATCATAATTGGAAATTTCAATTGAAATGTAATCAGAAGTGTTAGGAATTAGTCTAGCATAATTAATCAATTTTATAGGATCTTTACCTAATTTAAAAATAAATTTTTTAAAAGTATTTTGTTTAATTCGTTTTTTTTTTAGGATGTACCCAATAATTTCTTTTACATTATATTATACATTTTTAAATATGTTCAAAGACATATGTCAACACACAAGTAATGGACACACTGATAAAACAAAAGTGTTTTGCAGAAAACGTTTTGCTCTACGACAAAACCTTTTGCTTGACAGTGTGCGCTAGTATGAAGAAAAACGTTTTATTTTTAAAAAAAATGTTTTGTATAACAACATTTTTGTTCTTTAAGTGTGTATCGAACTGTTTTAACATTATACAAAACGTTTTGTTTTACAGCGTTTTTGCTTTATCAGTGTGCAGGCAGCCTAACTACTTGATTGAACCATCTGTTTACCAATAAATTGAAAGTGGGTATGTTTTTCATACTATTTTTGTTAGTATTGAGTTTGAAAATATACCCGAGCTCAGCTCTTTTAATGGGTATATTTTCAATTATCGAACTATGCTTATTAAACATTGAATGTATACCCGAGTTCAGATACATTGAGTTCTGAATACGGGTATATTTTCCAAATACGCAGCCTCGCATGCCCTTAGTGTAAATCCAGCACTGGATAGGAAGTATATGTGAATAAAGAAAACTTCTGCTCTGAAACGCTTCTACTATAAAATTATAAGAATGTTACATAACGCCTTCATGTATTTATTGTAAACAAAGCTAATAATATTTTTCAAAATGTATACTATTATTTTTATAACGAAACGAAACTTCCATTTTATTTATTGTATATTTTTGCTCGATTCAATTTTGCTTTAAGTCTTTTGATTTAAATGTCAATCGTTTCTTTTGATTGAAATGTCACAGGTTCCGTAATAAAATGGTATTAGTGTCTGTGCACCGACCGATATCCAACACCATTGTACTTTTAGGATATTTTCATCCTGATTGTTCACTCCAATTGCATAATATCGTCTTAGATCTCAGTTAATCAATAATTTAAAGAAAATAAAAAAAATAATACCTTCTTTATTTCTGAAATTTGATAGTAAACTAATCAACGACGACATGATTTTATTTTCGTTTGATTATCGTTTGAGTAATTCCTAATATGTATTCTTGATTTTTATTAGAATTAAAGTTTATTATATATATATATATATATATATATATATATATATATATATATATATATATATATATATATATATATATATATATGATCCATTTCGCTTAAATTTAACCATGCTTCATCACTTATGACTTTAAATAATTTCCGTTTTCTTGGCTTTATCTCTTTCATTATTGCATTTACGTAAATTTAAATTTGCAGTTTGTTTTTAGAAAAGAATAGAAGATTGATGTGTAATATAAGAATTATTTAATTTTTTAACGATGACTCGTGATTAATTGTATTTGAAATAGGGTATGTTTGACAATTGTACGTTTTTAATAAATAAATAATTTACTTACTGTTAGATAAGTAGCAAACACATATCGTAAAATTGAATGAATCGGGGCCTTTGCATTTTGTTTTCGTACACATTCTTACATACATTAGATAATATAGAGGAAATTTTTCGGTGAAAATTCGACTAAAAACAGCATCTCTGATGTATATACAAAAATATTCGCTTATTTTAAGCAATATCTGGAATGGCAATATTTATTCTAGGATAGACATTAAGTAGGTATAATATGTACATCTGTTTAATAAATAATTAAATTGAATGATAACATAATTCAATTAAGGCTGATAAACTAAAATTAAGTATCTTAATTGCGTAACCTTCTGCACTTAACATACAATTATAATATCATCTTAATAGTTTTTGACACAGTTTTTATTATTCGTAAATAAAAAACAAACTAAAAATAATTATCTAAGTATACATATAATAAAACTGTAACAAGACCATTTCTGTACATCGAATATTTTTTGAAAATTGTACTGGTAATAGTTATCGATGTAGATATCAAAACAGCGATTTTTAAAATTTTTGTCTGTCTGTCTGTCTGTTCACGCATCACCTAAAAACTGTTGGACGGATTTTAATGAAATTTGGTGTGATGGTTACTTATTAACTGGATCAACATCTAAGATACTTTTTATTCCGGGAAAATATCTCAATTCCACGGGAAAACAGGAAAACTATTTTGAGCAAAAATTATTGTTCTATGGAAGTCCTGTATAATTATTGCACTTATATACTTCTCACTGAGTTTATATCAACGTCGCGGATACAACTAGTAGAATAATACAATCACAATAGTATATTACGTGACTGAGGTTGTAAGTTGGATACTACATACAAGCGGAAAAGTTATGAAAGAGTCGCGCAGCGGCGAGTACATAATTGCGCGAGTGTGTAATATGTCTTTCAACCGAGTTCGTACAAATCATACTATACTTAATCTACGACTAAGATGTAATTTACAATAAGGAATATAAATTTAGCATGAATTTATTTGGTACGAAGCAATATATTAAATTATGTAGAACTTGAAATTTTTTAAAAACAAAGACCATCATTCAATTGTTAGATAATAATTTTTTACAGGTTTTAATACAATATCTAGAATAAATATTAATAAAAATGTAGTACGCTGTGGTTCTTTATACACAGTTGTGTATAAAGTATAAAATTTCATACAACAATAAGTACACAATTTCAGGGCAGCCGTAGATAAAATATTTACCATATTATGGCTGACTTGCACGTAAATAAATAATTACATAAGTACAGAAAATTATTAAATGCTAGCGGAGAGAAAATTAAAGAAAGTAAAAAAAAAAAATTGCTTAACACAGAAGTACCCGATAGCTGTAAACTCGTTTTTTCAAGGTATAGTTTCTAAACTCTAAAATTCCCTTAAAAAATTATGCAGTAGTCAAATTTTATGGGCTTCTAATTTTCTTACGCATTATAAAGGATTGATTATAAGTATTTTTAACTACAAAAGTGAACAAAGAAATGTTGAACAATAAATGACACCAACAGAAAAAATTAAAATTCTTTTATATAAAGTTTAGGATTGACACTGTAATTTTACATTAGTATATTAAAACACTATTACTGGCTTCTGTAAGTATACGTATTATAATTTATTTCACTTAAATTTAAGTATGATTCATCACTTAAGAAGTTAAGGAATTCCCGTTTTATTAGCTTTATCTCTTCCATTATTGCAAATGTGTAATTTTTAAATTTGCAGTTTGTTTTTAGAAAAGAATAGAAGATTGGTTTGTTTCGAATATAAGAATTATATAATTTTTCAACGATGACCCATGCTCAGTTGTATCTGAAACGGGGTATATTTATAAATTACAAAGTTCCAACTACGAGTTTTAAAAAATCGAACATCACATACAAATAAACTAATAAATTCATTATTTTTTGACTAGTTTTCTTAATTCCTCTTGTATCGTATCCAAACTTTTACCTCTTGTTTCAGGCAACATAATATATACGAACAAACCACTAAGAGCGGCAAAAACGGCAAATATATAAAATGTAACATAAGTTCCGAAAGAATCCTCAACCACTTGATACATTTTCGTAACAGAAAATCCTAGCATTGAACCAAACACGGAGACAAATGATGTAGCAGTTGCTTTAACATTTGTCGGGAATAATTCCCCCAAGCAAATGTACGGAATTGAACCCAAACCTAAACTAAATGTGAATTTAAACACTAACACTGCAATTACAGGAACTAG
Organism: Brachynemurus nebulosus; assembly: GCA_035578155.1. Lineage (NCBI taxonomy): Eukaryota > Metazoa > Arthropoda > Insecta > Neuroptera > Myrmeleontidae > Brachynemurus > Brachynemurus nebulosus. Next base: position 13,789,368 of record JAPWDM010000011.1, on the reverse strand, counting down.
AGAAATGCTTGATATATGTTCGTAATTGTATTCCCATAACTGATAAAATATTCCAAGTACTATCAATGGGAAAATTGATGCCAGGCACGACCAAATCAGCAACGAACGTCGTCCAGCTCGATCTATAAAATAACCAGTGACAAATATGACAATGAAATTTGACAACGCCAGTAAAATCCCACTAGTTTCCGCGGAAATCACTGTGGCTACTTTTTCGAAAAGCACCTGAGAATATGTGAAAATTGCTGTGGCGCCGCAATACTGTTGAGCCACCAATATACCACAAATAATAAAGAGTGATCTACGATTTGTCGCTATAGTAACTAAATTGAATATATTTTTGCCTTGTTTACGTTCAAGCGCTGCCTCGTTTTTCAATTCCTCAAATTCATGTTCCACATCGTCGGCCATTCGTAGGTACTGCAAATGTTTTCTCGCATTCTTTTCATCACCTTTCATAATACAGTAATACGGTGTTTCCGGAATAAACAGAACACAAATGAACATTATGACTGCTGCAATCGCCGGTATCATGGCATTTGTTCGTATTGAGATAAAAGGTGCCACTAAAAATTGTAACAACACACCAAAATTAATACTTAAACCAACAGCCATCGAAAGAAATCCACGAATTTTCGGTGAGGACACTTCACATATATACATTGGAATGACTGAGAAAGCAGCACCCACCGACAATCCACACAAAAATCGCGCAATATAAAGACATTCAATTGTTTTCGTAAACATTAATAACAGACTTGACACCAAATATGGTAAAGCCATGGCAAGTGTAGCCGGTTTTCGTCCCCAATAATCGGCAATAATTGATCCAAATATTGGACCAGGCATCGCACCAATTTGCAGGAAGCCTGATATTAATGGTATTTGATCACTCGTCACTGTAACTGGTGAATTTTCATTTAATAGCAAAGGTAATGTAGGTCCAATCCAACCGAAATGGATTCCAGCCAAAAACATTCCCAATGATACTACGATATAAATTTTACCAAATTAATTTTTTAAACATTTTAAACTATAACGTTGCTGATAATACAAAGTAAACAAACCTGCTGTTACGGCTTTATATTGATTCCAGTATTTCGGATTAACATCATTAAGCACTTTTTCCTCGTCCGTAACGGGTACTTTTTCGTACGAACCCTTAGAAATATTAGATGCCGTTTCCATATCAAATGATTTTTGTGAGATATTAGACATCTGAAAAAAATATCATTGTAAATTATCAGGCAATCAGTTTATATTTTTAACTGATTTTAAAGATAGATAAAGTTCCTCAGGAGTCCCCTAAAATTGTTGTTAAATTCCTTAGTCAAAAACATCCCATTTTTAGAATTTATAATTTTGGTCATTTTTGGTCGTTTTTGGCAAAAATTTGTTGGACTCCAAAAATTTTATTTTTTGGAATTTTTTATGTGAAACCTATACGTAAATTCTATATTGCAAATATAATAGAGATTTACCATTTTGGAAAAGCTGCAATTACGAATATTAATATTAAAGAATTGGAATCACTCGTACAATTTAAAAATAATTTATTTTATTATATAACAATATCTAGTTTCCTTTTTTTCTTAGCAAATCCGGAATCGGTCGATGACATTATGGGGGTCAATTTGAATGTCCTGATGTATCTTCACAAAAACTAATCTAATGAGACGCTTTTTAAAAAAAAACATATTATGTCCTTTAAATTTTAAGAACTACTTTATGTATAATATTTTCTACCCGTACATTACATTTACATTAGCTATAGTAATAGCTATATAGCAAATACAAATTCAAATCATATCTAAATTATAAAAGCGTTTTTAAGAAGAAAAATAAAACCAACTTCCAAATAATAATTAAGAGCACTGAAAAGTATAAAATAATTACGCAGTTAATCTAGACATAGATATAAAAATAAAATTTTCCAGTTTTTGAAGTTGGTGCCAATTGCCTCATTTAGAGATAGTAATAGTCGTAACAAGGTTTCCGTAATAGAAGCTGCCGAGGCACCAGGTTCAAAAACTGGAAAATTTTATTTTTATATTTATGTCTTGATTAATTGCGTAATTATTTTATACTTTTCAGTGCTCCTAATTATTATTTGGAAGTCGTTTTATTATTTATTTTTTTTCTTAAAACGCTTTATTTTTCCCTTTTGAGTAACCCTTACAAAGAAAGATCTTAAAGTGATAATTCCCGATTTTGAATTTAAAATATTAACCATATATTCTAAAACAACAGCTTAAACAACAATGCTGACAATTTAAATTTTGCTTGTGTCGGTTCTGTCTTTAAAATAATTCAACCATTTCTAATATTAACCAGAGCTTTTGGAATCGATATAAGCCCCTTAGCGGAATACTTTCTTTAAATTTATGGAATACTTTCGTTAATATATTGATTGTAGAGTATAATTACAACGAGTAAAAACGGTTTAAATAGTTATTTCTAAAAGTATTATAGGTAAAATATAGACTGGACATGTAAAATTTTACATTAATATTTAAGCTTTTAATTGTAGTGTTACGGCTTTTGACAAAAAGATGTGAACTAGTATTCTTGATACAGTTTTCATATTTGATATTAATATTTTAATTGGTCAAACCATATTCACACTATTTCAAATTTTACCCCCAATTTTATTGTTAAGACCCCTCCAATAGGTCCGACCCTGGATTTGAGTACATCGGTAGAAAGACTGTTGAAAATAAAGGCTTGTGTCAAATTAAACTTTTCTTCTAGCTATTATAGTTTTCGAGTAGTTTTATAAAATTTAATTTTTACCCCGATTTTGAGACTCGATTTCACTCCTTAAATGGATTTTATAGCAAATAAAAAAAAATACGTGTCTATTATTTTTATTTGTTTTGTACATTTACTAAGTTTGATCAAAATCGAGAACCATCACTTCAAGACCTTCGTCATTAAGGAATTTTTTCGGATATCTCCAAAGTCACTGGTTATATTTTGCTCAAATTTATATGGGACCACCCCGGAGGTACATCTTTTCAAACAAAAGAAGAATTATCCAAATCGGTTTCCATATACCGAAGTTGTGAAATAACATATCAAAAAAAAAAAAAAAATACAGTCGAATTAAGAACCTCCTCTTTTTTTGAAGTCGGTTAAAAATATTAACCACTTTTGTTTGTGTTAACGTAATCTTAAATATAATCTTAAACACTTCCAACACTTTCAGCTCAGAGGATCATGACCCCCGTAACACCCCTTTTGGATCCGCTACGATATATTTTTATTATTAATTTACTCAATTTGTAAACGTTATTTCAGTATTAGCCTTTCCATTATAACCTACCAATCTTTACTAAACGTAAATTCCAAACCGAAGGCCACCAGTTATTTTTGATGCCATAAATATCCTATTACCCTAAAAAACGCCTTGCATAGCTTTTAAATATAATATACATCTCCTAAGGTATAAGAAGATTTTCTAGGTAGAAAACTTTTAAAATTTTAAAGTGAAAACGTAAACTTTTGTAAAACTTCTATTTATTTTTTAACTTTTGCAACATTTTTTTAAACTACACTGAAGATGAAAGTTTCCACTTCAAATACTACATACTAGGTCAGAAATTAAAGTAAATTTCAATGATTTCAATAATTTTCCGAAATCGATTGTAATCATACAAATATTTCCATTACACCAACTTGCTTGCCGTTCTCGAGAAATAATCCCAATTTAACATTTTTTTTTTTTTGTCTTTGTATAGGTTAATGAAAAATAAAATAATAATTTTACTTACCTTTAATGATCAAGGATATGTTCTCACAGCCACAAATATGTACAATGTATAACAAAATTTTCGCAAAAAAGTTTAGTGTTAATGAATTACATGATAACACGACAAAATTATTCAAAATTTAATCTCGTACTTACTTAACACTATAAATTTACATTCAAAATGGGATGATAATGATTTGAAAAGTAAATTAAAATAATTTTATTTGGGTAATTTATTGTTTTCTTATCAAACTTTTTTTTGTATAAATAAAGACATTTCCCATGACGTTGAAATTTGAAATGTTTACATTGTAACAATAAGAGCAATATTTAACAATACAGCATGTAAATAAGAACTATTACAACAAAAATTGATTTTGAAAAGTAATGCACGTTCTGAATAGTAGGTATATTATTTAATTGATAAATAAGGGAATAATTGTATCTAAATTTCAAGATCGCGACACAATAAATCAGTGAAGCAGAATTTCTAAAACGTTTTAAGAGGATAGCTATAGTTTTAATCTCGCAGAAACAATTGATTGTAGATCTTCTACACATTTCTTACACATTTCTATATATTTCAGGGATCCTTTGAAATTTTTAAGTGCAAAGGCCGGGGACATGGACTAAAAAGTTTGAGAACCACTTGGATAGAATATAGTTGTCCGTTGCCTTAAGTTGGATTTAAAATGATTTACAGATCCACACTGTATATATTATAGATTTTCTGAACAAAATGCATGTCATCATTTCCAGTATAAAGGCAGTCTACCTATTATATATCCATTGTAATCATAATAATAAAATATAGAGAATTCTAAAAGCATGAAAATATTTCAATTAGTTTTTCATGGGTGATTACAAATGCTGTTCTACTGAGCGATAGAGGATGAAAACTCTCGAATGTACAGACTGATTGATCATCATCCGGTCACTCAAAATCCAAGTATTATGCAGACAATATTATATTTTTGTCCATTTGAAGGTGCCTATTATAGCAAATATGAGCAAACTTAAGGAATACTTAAAAATAACGGAGTATTGACTGTTTAACGGCATACAAAGCTATACTCCTGTTATCGTTTATCGAACTTAATTTTTAATTTCCAAATACATAAAATTTACTACAGTTCCAGAATAGATAATAACACTGGTTGGTTCATTGTACGATAAAAAAGCATTTACTAATGTTTTTGAGAACATTCATTAAAAATAAATGTTGATGAGTTCTTTCAAAATTAGTACCTATATTGGTTTTCTTGAAAAATGACAGCAAGCAAGGAGCCACCGTTTGAGAAATGCTGTTGTTGGAGATGAGTATAAAGGAAAGAAGAAATCTCCTGCGTAAACTTCATTTAATTAATAAACGACATAACACAAAACACAACTTACTTACTTGATTTTACATCCTATGTTAATAAATTACAGTTAGATAAAATGAAAAATTGTTTTAAAAATTACAGAATAAAATTTGATTGATATTTACTTATAATCGCCCACGAATTTTTAGTATAGTGTAAAAACTTCGTTGTAAACTCATCAAAAAAAGTCAAATAAAAGAAACGTTAAAAGTTTTTGTCTTTTTTCAATAGGTTGTATCCCCATCCAAAATGATCCGATAGTCATTTAGAAAAGAGCATTTTAAACCTTGAACATTTTCAATTTCAAATATTATCGAGTGTTTGTGAAACATTACTACGTATGACGAACTTTTGTTCGCATTTAAACCTACGCAGTATTCACATGTTCGCTTATCGTTCAGCTAAACTGAAAATTTAAGCACTCGATTTCTTTGGTTATTACTCGTTATCTTTTTCAATCACTTTGTGATTTTTAATTAAATCTTGAACAGTCTATTTTTTGATGTCGGAATTAAAAAATTCAGAAAAATATTAATTTCCATGAAAAAAATTAATGGTTGTGAAGAATTATGACAAAATGGCCTACTGATACACTGTTTTGAAAGCAAATACACCAAGACATAAATAATAAATTGTAGCTCGCTGTCTGTCTAGACCAATAGGTGTGAAGTTTCGACAGCGACCACAGGTCTGTTGCACAGTACGTAATGTATTGTAGAGTACGTTGGACCGCTCTAATGCCGATAGAATACCGATAGTAAATAGACAGAGAGCAAGCTCCTCGGTTCCCATTTAAATTCAGGTCCTGAACTCAAATGAAGATGGTCTTGACACTCTTCTTCTGCCACTTGGCGACCAGTTCACAACCGTCTTTAACCAAGTTATTCTTAAGATATCACTAAACGTAACATCTAAGCATATTGTTTTCAGCTCTCTCGACGATAATTTGTTGAGCTTTGACTATATTTCGTACTCTTTAGTTATTCCATTTGAAGATTGTAGAAGCTCAAATCGCGCTCTTTAAGGGGGACCACTAGTGTAACATTAAAAAAAAAAAATGGAATTTTTTTGCATGTTTCGATAGTCTGTACCTTTAAAAATAACATACTAAAATTTCAAGTGCATATCTCAAATAGTTTTTGAGCTACAGCCATCTGAAGAGCGGATTCTGATTTTCATTGTTAACTTTAAAGTATTGAGAAATGTATGAAAGTTGATAGTTCGGGAGTTTCTGGACGTGACTGCCAGTCACATGTTGTGGAGCAGCTAGACCCTGGCACATTTAAACGACTCATAACGGTCACAGTTTTACTATGACCGTTATAGTGAGTACATCGTAAATAATTTTAGTAAAAATTCTCAGTGATTAAAACTAAAAGGGAAGGTAAAGAAAAACTACATTTTTCAAATTTGCTGCAGTTATAACTCGAAGCAAATCATCCGATAGATTTGATTCTTATTCCAGCTTCTTTTATATATATTTCTTCGTGCCATGAACCTCCAGTTTTTCGATCGAATAAAAAACGTAATTTTTGAAGGCCAAAGTTATCAAATTTCGCGCAAAATTTGAAACTTTTTTAAAAAACTCCGCCATTTTGTTAAATTTCAACTTTTTTTTCAATTTGAGGTTCATGGCACGGGCAAAACCTTTTAGTTTAATAGGCGTTTTGGTTGTTTTGATTTCAGGCACTGTGAAAGTCGCTATCATTGCAGCAGTGAGGGGACTTTTTTGGAGCCTTGGGAGATCGCGAATAACTCACTGAATTTTCAATTTTTTGGTCCAAAAATTTTATCATGAATTTACTATATATCAACGAATATATCCTTAAAATATTAAAACATTCCATACAGTAGTTTTCTTTAAAAAAATTCCCAAAAATCACCTTTTTCTCAGGCGATCAGACTAGTGGTCCCCCTTAAGGATTCCACTTCTGTTGAAAGGAGTTCCATCTTTATCGCTTCATTTAAAGTCTAAACTTCATATCCATCTTTGACATTCGTTTTTTGTGTGAAACGTGTAATTTCGCGTAAATTGTAAAATATCATTATTCATAATTTTATTGAACATTGAATACGCAAAAACATTAGCCTTGAAAACTTTAAAATAATTTACAATTTAAATATTTGTGAAAGATAACAGGGAAAATCTGAATTAAGTTTCTTGTTTCTTTAAACATTATAATTAGATTAATTATATTTTTAATTATGATGAAATATATCAAATATACAATATACAGATAGATATCCGTTCTTTAAATTTTTCAAACAGATATCAATTATAAAGTGTATAAAGTCTATTAAATACATTGCTATTTAACATTTGTATTATTACAAATAAAGAATAAATAAAAAAAGAGACTGATTAATAAATCAAAGAGTGACCCACAAAATCTCTATTTTTGTCCCCTTTTTAAGAACATTTGGCGACGCACAGCCGAATTTACATAAGGGCACTTGGGGTACATGCCCCGGGGCCTCCACAAATTAGAATAAAATCTCAAAATTAAGGAATAGAATAGAAAGAATAAGGGCTTTTTGTTTTCTTTTTGTCTTTTTTTTTTTTTTTTTTTGCTAGCCGGCCCTATTTCTCAGGAAAGTTTGGAAAATTTCGGAAATTTTCCACTGGGTCCTCCACATTGGAAGTGTTCAGGGGCCACCACATTAAAAGTGCCTTGAGACCACTATAGAGGTAACTACGGCCCTGTGGCGAAGTGTCCGTTAGGTTATAATGAACTAAACCTTGTAAGCGATTTCCTAGAGCATTAAATACATTCTATTATAGTACGTAAAATCTCAATCCACTATATACTATTATATGCACTGAATCCTTGTGGGTCCTAAAACGAAAATATACGTTTCATCATATTATTCCTATTTGTCAACATTATAGTATAGTTTTTTACTCAAATATGAAAAATGAAACCAAACCAAAGTATAATTTTTAATTTTATTATAGGTACAATGCCTACTAATACATAAATGATTTTCTGCGACAAAAACAACAAACTTTTTGTTGTGAAATATGAAGTCAAAATAGAACAAAATCATAAAAGCGGAATATTTTACATGCAAAAAGGTTAAATAAATATTTGTGTAATTTAATTGAAACAAGAGTTACTATTATAATTTAATTAACATTTGGAAATAAGTGTAAAGTTGTTTTTGTATGCTGACTCAAAACGATGCAAAGTCCTGTACGTATAGCCAAACATATTTTGTAGTGTAGTGAACCAAGAAAAACGGTATGCAGTGCTGTCCTTACCTAAAGGGCACATTCCGCACAAACCCAAAACCCCCGACTTGAGAGAGGTCCGAATTCATATGGATATAAAATTTAAGAAAACAATTTGTATATTAGATGATTAATTATTCGTGATAATATACATTTTTGCTTTAAATAGCATTTACGATAGATATAATTTTTCAAGGTACCTAAGTATATACAAAAATTCACGCATTTGCATCCATAAGCGTGTGAAACAAAACGTTTGACGAAGTTCTGTTAATAAAGTTATTAACTTTACGCAATCCTTTTTGTGGTCTGAGGTTTTTCTGTAGATTTCTGCTTTTTTTAAAAATTCCCCCGAATTCAATGTGCCTAAAAGCCCCAGGGGCCCATAAGTAGCTTAAGATGGCCATGCCAACCAATTTTTTTATGAAATCAAAAAAAAATCATTATTGTTAGAAATATTCTTTAATTTTTCCTTTAATTTTTCTTTAATGTACGGAGATTTCTGGAGGAGGCACTGAAATATTTTGGGATGGGCCGTGCCCAACCTTACGACTCCTCTAGCTACGACCATGTGCAAAGTAATAGTATAGTTGAAAATATTCAATTATTAAATTTCATTTGTTTACAAAGATGAAAAAACAATGATCATTTTTCGCCCTTGATTTTCTTTGAACATAAAAATTTAAAAAGAAACAAAGACACTGTGGAATTTAACCTGTTAACCGGGGAATTAGCTATTGCTCAATGTACAAGGAATTAATTAAACAAATTATAATAATTATTTCGCAGTATGATATTGCTTGAAACAGTGTGGCATACACAAGGCAACACAGCAGTCAGGACACCAGAATCCATGGGACTGAAAGTGTTAATTTCCATGACGAAAAATGTCGTCATGCCCATTGCAGTAGGCTTTTATGTATGACGAAATATTTCGTCATACCCAGTTAACAGGTTAATAACCCCAAAAATTTTTCCATTGAATAAAATTTAAAATTGTAGAACAAGTGACGACATACTTTGCACCTAAGAATAATTAATTTTTATTTTGCCGTTGGCAATAAATAATAAAACAATGTCAAAAATATTTCACTTTCATTAAAAATTCATGAACCTGAACTTGAATGTTCTTATCTAAATATTTTCTAAATAGAGCTACAAAGTATTTTTACAAGGTTTCCATCAAGTTTAATAATTTTATTCACCGTTAGGTAGACATCATCTCATAAGCACTATTTTTTGATAATCTTTTGTATTTCGCTCCCGAATCTAATACAAATAACAAAAAAATTTTGCTCTTTTCCAGACACTGATCTATTTGATATTCCGTTCGGTTATGTCTAAAAAAAATTATTTTCCAGCATTTTATATACTTTTTCTTTTTCATTCAAAAAAATTCTTTTGTATTATTATACGTATGTAGGATAAACCCTTGAAATTTCTTTTTGTTTGCTTTTTTCGTTCTCACAAAAAATATTCTTAGTGGGAAGTTTAAGTTTTTGGTAAGTCAGTTAGATGTAACGCCTTAATTAATGCCATACTATGACGTAGTTTATGGATATCTCGATTACGTTGGGCTGTTGGAAAACATAAAATTTACTATTGTTGAATATTCACATTATTTAAGCTAGCCGTAAAGTTGTGGGTAAATTGAAATTAGTTCGTCACAAATACTTATTATTATTGTGAAATAAATGTTTTCAAGGTCTTATAGAGGTCAAGTCCGTTTTTTTTTCTAATGGCACTCTCCCCTTCGGCTCCGGAAATGGAAAGAGCGGAAAATTCTGCATCTGAATATGTCCTTGAAGTCAATGATCAAGGTCAAATTAAGGCCAGAAGCTGATTTTACTGTAATTTTTAATTGAAATTTCTACCGTAATTTTTTTATTTTGACGTTCCGCAGTAGGTGCGCCTGTAGAAGGTCATATTCGGATGCAGAATTTTCCGCTCTTTTCATTTTCAGGGTCGAAAAGGGGGATTGCCATTAAAAAAAGGACTTGACCTCGATATGACCTTGAACCTTGACGTTGAGGTCAAAATCGACGTCACCATCGGATGCGCCGCAAAAAAAATGTTGAAACTTGTCACCATTATTTATCCCAAAGATGCTTTCCCGCTGAGATTTGTTGACTGTTTCCATACGCTAGCCCTGTATGTGTATATTAAGTTTAACTTGTATATGTGTGTGATAATTGCTGTGGCCACAAGCCAAAGTATCTTAAATTTTTATTTTGCAGAAGCCGAGTTTTTACGTTTGATAGAGCTTATAAAAAATAACTTAAACTACTGTTTTTCTGCTGTAAATTTTTTCCTATTTAAGCTGAGTAAAACGTAGGTCAACATGGGATTATTACATAATGTTCTAATGAATAGTATGTAATAATCAATAAAAATATGTTTTTTTACTTACATTGACTTAAGCACAGATGAGACAGATCAAGCCTACATATAAAAATGTGTAATCCGAAAGTTGCAATAAGTAGCAATTTACATCACTACTGATTTAGTCTGTTACTGACCGTCGTGGTGTTCACGTCATAATAAATACCATGTTTTTTTAAGGTTTGTTTAAGCAGCAGTTTTCGATAGTACCAAACTGTCAGGATTGTGCGCAAAGCGTTTTTACTCATTAGTAAGACCGCTCTGCGCATGCGAAAATTGCTTTGTGCATAATCCTGAAAGTTTGGTGCTATCCAAAACTGCTGCTTAAACAAGCCTTTAATCAACTTATGAAATTTAAACAGAAAAAAATATGAAGTGTGTCGTATTTAAGTGTTAAAATTCTATTGAATAAAAAATTTCTCAAAATAACGGGATATCTTTCTTAAATAAATTTAATTATTCTTAAAAATGTTTATGGGCTTATTTTTAAAACAATGATTTTATCAAAATGACAACGATATTTGCAATTAACCTGCGCCCCCCTGGTGTACATATCGCGCCCCTAGGGGGCGCGTCCGCCAGTTTGGAAACCGCTACTCGGTACAGCGATGGCAAGAATAATCATAACAATCAAAACAATTGACCTATACTCATCCACTGCTTCTGAAGAACTAAATCATGGACACTACAGGAGGATTACGAACTCAAACGGAAGAATTGCCAGAATTGTCCACGAATATGGCACATACAGGAAGGATTCTTTTTATAATACACGTGCGAGAAAGAAAGAAACATATTTCGTAATCTTTTATAGAAAGAAAGAAATATATTATTTATTCATTTTAAGAATGTACTACAAATATATAATTTGTATACAGGTTGTTTCATGTGTTAAGTCTGAAATGCATTTTTAATACGAAATACATTTATTTTTTTATAAAAGTATAAGTGTTTAACTGATAATTAAATATTTTGCTCTAAAATGTATTGCAAACAATTATCATATACATTTGTATTCTATACATATCGAAATCGCAAGTCATAGTTATCAACCTGTATATTTTGAATTTGTATTTAAAAAGAAATAGAAATATAATTGCATTTCTATCTGATGGGGGTGTATTATAAAAAGAATCCTTGCTGTATTACGTTTTCTCTTTTCACCACTTGTGGCACTAATTTCCCTTTGTACTGTAATTTGACATTTATTTTATCGTTTACTTCTTTATTTTTGACTTGGTATTTTTTAATAATTATTGATTTTATTTCCGTTATTTATATTTAAACAACCTAAATGACTTATTTTATAATTTTAAATTATTATCTCTATTTCAAACTGCTGTTTCACTTCTTTACGCTTTGGTAAACACGGAACACTAGTGGCCTCTCATTTTTAGACCCTTTTTAGCACACATAGAGTTCGTACACCTTGTATAGTCACCATGGACGATTTGTAGCGCTACAATTGTATCAAGTCGACTCGTACCATTAGATAGTTTTCACTACGGCCGTCAGTTGGCGCCACAAAACACACCACACGACATTATTTGAACCCAGGAGTGCCAAAATATGGAGGGTAGATATCAGGAGGACAATTTTGGCCGGAAAACAATAGAAAAATAGTTCAAAAAGTGTCCCGTTTTAAGTACTAAGTAACAGTTCAAAAACTCGCCAGAATAGCGCTAGAGTAGCAAAAGAGTATGAAATAAATTTTGTAGTTGTCGACGGAGTTGTTGTTTAATAACCTACAAAAAACTCGCTGTGGAACACGTTGAAAGTGATTCATAATTACATGAACTTTTAATGTCTGCTAGTGATTTTTTTGTGTTGAGTTTTATAAAAATTTTTAAAACAATAAAACAATTATATGTAACAATTATAATAAAAAAAAAAACAATAATAACATAACAACGCCGATGTTTTTCTTTCCTTATTTACTTCTCTAAATTTACTCTTTTGTTACAGTAGCGCCGCCACTATTTACACCTTTCTATGGACACTTTTTGATATGTACAGAGATGGTGCTCTTGATATCTACCGTCCATATGCCAAAATTAACAGAAATTTCGTGATGGCAATCTCCACTACATTAGTGTAAATTCAATTGCCGAAAGCTCTTGGCTGGCGGCTACTCTGTTACAATATGTAATATGTAAGATTAATCTCTTTCTCATTTAATCGACCTTCTATCTCAGTAATTTAACAGTTCCAAATGGTTAGATAAAGGAAACTCCTTCTGAATATTTAATTAAAGTCTGTTTCATTAAAACAATAAACTGAACTGTATAAATTACCTTAACAAGTGGTACAATGGGGCTATTCGTACCGCACGAAGTCAAAGTGTCTTGCTCTTACTTTTAAGAACATTATACTTGTTTTGAAGAACTTTTGTCTTACTTTGGAGATATTTGTATGTTCCTGTCTCACTTTCCGTGTTCTTGAGAGAAGGGTGAAGGATATGTACGATGTATACCGAACGCTATTACTGACTATAAACTATGTATGCTACAATCATCGTATCATAGAGATGTACACGATATGATTTTACTCACAGAGTACTAATTTAAATACAAGAGTAATATTGTACTAGATTTTAGATAAAATTTCTTGTTAATACAATAATACGTGAAAGTTTTTAAAAAATGTGTTGTTAATTATTTAGAATTTAGCTAATTCACTTGAATGAATTTTTTTAATGAAAATAAGTTGCGTTTTTAATGACAATAGGAATATTCTTATTGGAACGAGAAAAAATTAAAAAATAAAATAACAGAAAATTCTCATATAATTTTTATTTGTATAAATTGAATTATATAATTCATTTTATTTATTTATACTATTATTATTATTATTATTATTATTATTATTATTATTATTAATTTTTTTTATTATAATAAGAATTGTACAGAATTTTGATAAGAATTGAATGTAAAATGTTGAACTGGCAAAAATTTTAATAGGTATAAAGAAATTAGCATTATGAATAATACAATTTTGTTCGTCATTGGCCTGGCCTTTATATAAGGTTAAAACTATTCATTAAGAATTTTTTAGTACATCAAACATGTATACGAAGTATCCCATGATTTAAATACCTAATTAAAGCCGGTTACACACGGTCTGATCTCATCGGCCAATAAAATAGACATTATTGACGACGTAAAGATTCTCTCTCGTGTCTCTGGTGGTAAAATTAGGACTAGTATCAATATACGCATAAATGTTTAATTGGGGATATAAAATCTAGTAATCCGCCCATAATTTGTATAATAGGTATTCTAATGACAATTACACGTATACAAAAATTTTTACTTGATACAGATTCTAATTTAAAAAAAAAAAAAAAAAAAAAAAAAAAAAAAAAAAAAACCTGAGATGCTTGCGTAATCTTTACGTCGCCAAGAATCAGCTACCCACGCGATGATAATATGATAATTTAGTATTTCAATAGTCATGGACGCTGTTCAGCGTTAACTTAAACCTAAGTAACTGTGACACAACCTTGTAACTCGTTAACAATTCCATATAACGTATACTAGTTGTCAAAATAGTGTACCAGCTGGTCGTTTCGTCATTATAGGTTATGATCTTGATCGTGTTAATTTAAAATTGTACCAAAATAGTCGTTTATACAATCACCAATCTTAATTTTAAATTCTATTAAATAAAAACAAAAATTGACGCTTGCTTTATGATTAATCGTAAACAATCTTTTTTTTTGTTTTTGTTTTTTTTTTTTTTTTTTTTTGTTTTTCTTTTTTTTTTACGTTTTTGTATTAATAAAATTAAAATGTCATATTTAACTTATCAGTTTTTATATTAAATTATAATATAGTTAGCTAAGAGTAAGTTATAATGACCTGATCGCAGATGACCTGATTTGATTGAATGACTTCAATCACACAATGGTCTTAGATTATAATTTTTATCAATAAATTCGTTCGCAACTTTAAGATTGATTAAGAATCTAGTCTTTTGGTTCGTGTGTAACGGGCTTTATGCTGTTAACAGCATCATAGACCATTAAATCAACTACGTATTCATGAAAAATACGAAAAATGCCGAATATACCGGAAGTGCGTACGTTTACATATTTCCTATGTAAAATTATCGCGTGGCTTGTTGTTTCGTTTTAATGTTTTATTTGTGTTTCTCACTTCAGTTGCTTCACGTCGTTCATTTTTCATTTTTTATTTGCGTCTTTTAAATTGTGGTTATTGTTGGATACTACTTGTTAGTTGTTTTTGAGAAGAAACGACGATTTAGTGTGTTGGTATGAAACAGTTTATACATATTAAAAATAAAAATAAAGAAAATTTATAGAGCTTTCTTTATTATTATTTATAAAAATAATAATAAAGAAAGCTAAAATTAAAGTTTAATTTATAAATTTTCTTTATTTTTATTTTTAATATGTATAAACTGTTTCATACCAACACACTAAATCGTCGTTTCTTCTCAAAAACAACTAACAAGTAGTATCCAACAATAACCACAATTTAAAAGACGCAAATAAAAAATGAAAAATGAACGACGTGAAGCAACTGAAGTGAGAAACACAAATAAAACATTAAAACGAAACAACAAGCCACGCGATAATTTTACATAGGAAATATGTAAACGTACGCACTTCCGGTATATTCGGCATTTTTCGTATTTTTCATGAATACGTAGTTGATTTAATGGTCTATGATGCTGTTAACAGCATAAAGCCCGTTACACACGAACCAAAAGACTAGATTCTTAATCAATCTTAAAGTTGCGAACGAATTTATTGATAAAAATTATAATCTAAGACCATTGTGTGATTGAAGTCATTCAATCAAATCAGGTCATCTGCGATCAGGTCATTATAACTTACTCTTAGCTAACTATATTATAATTTAATATAAAAACTGATAAGTTAAATATGACATTTTAATTTTATTAATACAAAAACGTAAAAAAAAAGAAAAACAAAAAAAAAAAAAAAAAAAAAAAACAAAAAAAAAGATTGTTTACGATTAATCATAAAGCAAGCGTCAATTTTTGTTTTTATTTAATAGAATTTAAAATTAAGATTGGTGATTGTATAAACGACTATTTTGGTATAATTTTAAATTAACACGATCAAGATCATAACCTATAATGACGAAACGACCAGCTGGTACACTATTTTGACAACTAGTATACGTTATATGGAATTATATGGAATTGTTAACGAGTTACAAGGTTGTGTCACAGTTACTTAGGTTTAAGTTAACGCTGAACAGCGTCCATGACTATTGAAATACTAAATTATCATATTATCATCGCGTGGGTAGCTGATTCTTGGCGACGTAAAGATTACGCAAGCATCTCAGGTTTTTTTTTTTTTTTTTTTTTTGTTTTTTTTTTTTTTTTTAAAATTAGAATCTGTATCAAGTAAAAATTTTTGTATACGTGTAATTGTCATTAGAATACCTATTATACAAATTATGGGCGGATTACTAGATTTTATATCCCCAATTAAACATTTATGCGTATATTGATACTAGTCCTAATTTTACCACCAGAGACACGAGAGAGAATCTTTACGTCGTCAATAATGTCTATTTTATTGGCCGATGAGATCAGACCGTGTGTAACCGGCTTTAATTAGGTATTTAAATCATGGGATACTTCGTATACATGTTTGATGTACTAAAAAATTCTTAATGAATAGTTTTAACCTTATATAAAGGCCAGGCCAATGACGAACAAAATTGTATTATTCATAATGCTAATTTCTTTATACCTATTAAAATTTTTGCCAGTTCAACATTTTACATTCAATTCTTATCAAAATTCTGTACAATTCTTATTATAATAAAAAAAATTAATAATAATAATAATAATAATAATAATAATAATAATAATAATAATAATAGTATAAATAAATAAAATGAATTATATAATTCAATTTATACAAATAAAAATTATATGAGAATTTTCTGTTATTTTATTTTTTAATTTTTTCTCGTTCCAATAAGAATATTCCTATTGTCATTAAAAACGCAACTTATTGTCATTAAAAAAATTCATTCAAGTGAATTAGCTAAATTCTAAATAATTAACAACACATTTTTTAAAAACTTTCACGTATTATTGTATTAACAAGAAATTTTATCTAAAATCTAGTACAATATTACTCTTGTATTTAAATTAGTACTCTGTGAGTAAAATCATATCGTGTACATCTCTATGATACGATGATTGTAGCATACATAGTTTATAGTCAGTAATAGCGTTCGGTATACATCGTACATATCCTTCACCCTTCTCTCAAGAACACGGAAAGTGAGACAGGAACATACAAATATCTCCAAAGTAAGACAAAAGTTCTTCAAAACAAGTATAATGTTCTTAAAAGTAAGAGCAAGACACTTTGACTTCGTGCGGTACGAATAGCCCCAATGTGTCTTTTCCAGTTGCTCATAACCCTTTTTATTAAGAAATTCAAATAAATAATACTCAATGATTTTATTTTGGAAATGTGTTATTATAAAGCTTGAAGGCACAGAATATATTTCACCAAAAAGACCTTAAATAAATGTTTATATAATTTGATAATTATACCTGTACCATTTAATAAGTAGTAAATACGTGCATATAACTGAAAATGGCGCTATATGTATAAGTTTGTAAATTAGTTCAAAACAAAATCGGTTGTAGCTTGCAAATCCTATTATGTCTATACACTTAGCAGTAATGGTAGTATGGTACTATTTTATATAAATATGTACTAAATTACCAAAAATATTAAAATTACTTTGTTTTTAGTACCGAAAGAAATATTTAAAGGTTGAATGCAATTCAGATCAACCACAGATTAAATATTTAACTTTCTACTAGGAGAAACGTAAAAATAAAGTTTTAAGAGTGACACGTTTATATAATTAAATTTATATTTTTATAAAAAAATTAAAAAAAAAAACTAATCAAAAGTTTAGGCCCTTATATCTACCTATAGAACATTTTTAAAATTCTTATTGCCAAAGTTTCCAGCTACGAGCTTTTTAAATAAATTAATTATATAACCTCCAGAAATAAAATTCAATTATTTCAGCTATTGTTATGATAAAACTATAAATAATAATATACGATTAACTTCCATTTAAATTAATTAACTGTTTTAGCACTTCCATAAAGACATTTCTTTGCAAAAAGCTAATTTTTTTGAGGTTTCAAAGATCAGACGTGTTTAATTCGGGACTTGTAAACCTAAATGTAATCGGAAATTCGCTATTTTTTGCAAGATGCTGCAACAGAAGAATGTTTATTTTATTCTTCCTTCAAAGTATAGTGTTAGCCCAATACGTTTGTTAATGTATTGCATCAATATTTTGAATAAAACTTTTTAGTTAATTTTTTATGACTTGGAGTTTCGAAAAATTTAGTTTCATATACCGTAAAACACCCTATCTTTACCATAATTTTCAATTCAAATTTGAATAAAATAGAGACGGAACTAATTTAGTTATATTTAACTGTCAATAGAATAAACTGATAAAAAACTTTGATCTAACTCATAAATAAATTTTGCAGAAACTTAAATTACTAGTCAAAAATAAAAAAAAAAAAAAACAGTAACAAGCTCAAATGTTGAGGAGTTCCTAACTTTACCATATTATTACTAATTCATATTTTTTTTAGTGAAATATAAAAGATATTATAAAATTTCTAAATATACCGTAAAACCGTTTAGACCTGAACAAGGGGTCTAGACCCGGACACTTTGTACCAATCTTCAAAGTAATTAATTTCTACATTAACCTGCAACAATAAACATTTGTTCTTGACGTCATTAGAAAGAAAAAAACATCCTCTAAACAGCTGTACTAATAAAAACTTCGGATTTCAACATTTACTATCTCATTTTACAGGATTACTATCCTGCAGTTTTTCAAAGAAATAAAATGTGTGTCTAACTTAGACATGTAATTTTCGTCATAATTGTCATATTGTTTTAGTTTTGATATGTATGTGTACAGAATTTTATCGCGCAACATTTACGGATATTTGAAGTTATATTTGAAGTTATATTTGATGTATATATAAAAAATACATGCTATATACATATATCCGTTTAGACCCGGATACATCAGTTTATTACACTATGACCGCGATTCGCACTAGCTGTAAGTTCCATTATCCATACGTTATATTCCCGCCAGAATTACGCGGTTTATGCCTCCTGCTGGTGTCATATCGCATGTTTACTTCATAGAGAGGCATACTATGCATTGACTCCTCTCTCTTCCCACAAAATGTTTTGAAGCCATTAACAGGTTCAAAGACATCAGACGATATAAAACACTGTCCTAACCCCGACGGGAGAGATTAGTTTGCATGTTATTACATTATTTAAGTAAGTGTCCGAGTCAAGACCGATTTAGGGTATAGACCCGGACACTTACTAATAATTATTTATTTTTTTTATTTTTACTTATAATGAAACAAATGTGTCAGGGATATAACAAATAATATACACTCTTTCTAATTGTTATACTTTTATTAGTGATATCTATGATGGAAATATGTATAAACATAAAATTAACCGAAAAAATGTAAAAAAGTGTCCGGGTCTAGACGGTTTTACGGTACCATTGTTGTTCATACTTTTTTTGTAAATTCCAAATAATATCTAACAATAACACGCAGTCATTTCGAAATTTTCAACGATAAATCTAGTTGCGATAGAATTAAGTTATGAAAATGTCAAATATAGCTGTTTTCACCAGGGATGTACAAAATCAGAGAAAATTAATAAAACAAAATGCCAGAAACAAAAAAAATAAATAAATAAATTTTGTTTAAAAAAAAATAAAACACAATGTTACATATTTGATATTATAAACTGACTAAGTAACAAAATCAGAAATAAAAAACAAAAACAATTGTCTGTTAAATCAATCAATGTACAATTTCAATCAAATTGTCTAACTTACAAAATCACAATCTTTTTAACCAAAACAAAATACTCAATTTTATTCTCTATTGTTCTTCTTTGGATTCCAAATTGTTTTTCAGTGTATAATGTTGTAATTTGTTTACATTTTACCATATCAATTGCGAGATTTAACATTCTACAGAATCATTTTTGTATGTCCTTGCACCAATTTTCTTCTTATGATGTTTACCAGACATTTTGTATAAATGTAAACCTATAGGCGTGATGGCAACGACATCTATAATATACGTTTTTCCGGGCTCATTAATGAATATAAATAATGGTAACCGTGGAAATAATAAATTTAAAATATTTTTAAACAAACCGTAAAATCTGAATACAAATATTTGCTATTTACAATTAATTTTTTTTATAAATAAATTTGAACAATTTGATTTGTTCAGTTTGAACAATAAAATATGGATATAATATGGATATAATTATCAAGACAGTATTTCCTTCCAACTTCGAACTATGCAGAGGAAAAAGTTGCTGGTGCCGGTGAAGTACGTCAGGGAAATTCGAGAATTAAGAAATGCTGGCATAAGTCATTTAGTTTAATGTAGAGTCATAAGACAAACATCAATAACTTTAACTCCTTATGAAACATTATTTCATGTGATTATGTGAGTTAAAATATATCAAATATTTTTAATTCTGTATTTATGGATTGACGTGTAGACGTTAATACTGTTGACAGATAAATAAGGAATGACATATTAGTTGCAACTGCGTTTATAATCAAAATGAATCAATGTAAATATTTTTATTTAATATTTTTTCTTATACTGTAAACACATATGAGCCCGCATTAATGCTTGTTTTCTCCACTACTTACGCTGCAATCGATTTAATTGTCCCCACCATATACTTCGGACGCTGCCTATAACAATGTTTTTTACTTTAATATCTTAATTCGTGTAAAAATATAATGCAATTCGTATATTTTTGACAACCCTGACTGTTGGCAGTGCTGACCGGTAAAGTTGGGATTTGTTAAATGATTCTAATTTTACCAAGTTTGCTATAATTTTACCTAAACCAATTATTCGATAATACCCAAATAAATAAACGTAAAAATTATTTTATATACTTACGAGGTTATGTAACTTTTCATATGATGAAATTATCTATGTCACTTGTATATTTTTTGAAATACCAACTAAAATTTGCACACTTGCTTAAAACCAAAATGTACCATAAGAACTAAAAAAAATCCAGTGATTTGAAGAAATTACGGCTGGCAATGCCACCATATAACACCAGTAGTTTGTTAGAAATATCTCCATCATTAAAAAAAAGTGCTACAAAATATATAAACTATGAAATTTTAATTTTTTTAACGTAAAGTGTGGTATGGTAAAGTTAGGATTAATAGGTAAAGATAGGGTGTTTTACGGTAATTAAATAAATAATAGCTTATGGTTCTAAAAAGATTTAATTTATAAGAACAATGTAATACTGAATACCTAAGAATAAAATATACATATATTAGTTATATTATAACATTTACAACTAAATTTAATGGAACCAAAATCTTATTTATTTACATAATCACCATATTCTCTAGAGCCACTCATAATAGTACCTATTCATAATTATAAAATAAAAATATGTGGGCTGTAACATAATATATAGTAATACTTATATACTTATAAGTACGGCTAACTTCAAAAATACATCACTGCTTGCATGAGGCAGAGTCAAAAGTTCAAAAACGTATCAGACGCATCACAACGAAAAATCAAAAGTTCATTTTTGCATTTGATGCGTCAAAACAATGCATCAAGAAATTTGGTGATGCGTATCCAAGATGCATGTCATGTGTATAATGTAGAATTATAACTACTTGCCATATATGTACGGTCCATTTCACGTAAATTTAACCATGCTTCATCACTTATGAATTTAAATAATTTCCGTTTTGTAGGCTCTGTCTCTTTAATTATTGCTTTTACGTAAATTTTGAAATTGCAGTTTGTTTTTAGAAAAGAATAGAAGATTGGTTTGTTTCGAATATAAGAATTATTTAATTTTTTAACGAATTGTATTTGAAATGGGGTATAAATAAAAAATATAAAACATATGCACTAGACAGACTGACATATTTTACCATTTGCCTATATATCCACGTATACAATGTGTATACGTTTGTGTATAGGTGTATGTGTATACAAATATATTGGTTTTATACTTTACCGACTTTATCTATAAATTGCATTTGTGTTATTGTTAAACGTGAATTTGTTTAATATTTATAAAATATATTACTAAAACACAAGCTGAATTTATAGCAGAAAATATACAATAAAAATTAAACCAGAAAACAATTACGTGCAAAAGTTTATAAAGAATATAAATGGTTTGTTTTTAAAATACCTTTTTTAAAGTGCGCAAAATTAATTAAAGTTGTAACGAAAAAGAAATAAGATTTCAAAACGAACAATAATTAATTATTTATTTAAATAATTCTGTAATTTCTTTTTGTAGTTTTAAACATTTTAAAATGGGTATACGAGTAAATTTTACTTTTGTAAAGAATCAATGATCTAATAAACTACAACAATTTTTGATAAATAAGTTTATTTTTATGGCAGCAATTTTTATTAATATGTATATGAAAAAAAATAGTTCAGGTTTGAGTACCATAGTACGTACATATAATATTTATTTTCTCGCAACTGCATTTACTTTATTGAACACACCTAAATTATTGTTAAATATAGAAATAGAACAGACCGAACAAACCAAATTCAATGAAACGTTGATAGCGCCATGCGCAAAATAAACGATTTTATAGCGACTCCACTACACAACAGCAGATGTCATACATTCTTTCAATTTAATGTATAAAATAGAATACATTCAACATAATTACATCATTTTGTGACCGTAAAAATATTTTATAATAATAATATCACTTATTGGCAGATTTTTTTTATATTGTTATTTTATTGCAAATTAATTATAAATTTTGAAATTTTATTTTTTAAATACTTTGTTGCCTGTATACATATCTTTATAAAACTTGTGGTGCCGCTCTTGTGGTAGAATTTGTAAACGCATAAATGAAGTAATTTTTTTGTTTTTGACATTTTCTAAAATTTGTTTCGAATTTGGATTATTAGTATGTTACAAAATTTACGAAAAGGAATTCAGTCAAAACTAAATGTTGGGAAAAAGCAAAACATATTTCGATGTATGTCATCATTGAATACTAAAGAAGATGTAGTGGATGAAGAATTTCGTGTACTTAACCTCAAACAAACAAAAGGCGATTCTCAGTTACGACGAAAACCAAAACCGATGGGTCCATTGCCCCCGCGTACTAACCAGATGCCGGTTGATCAAAATTGGGCGAATGTTTGGCCGGGTCCTAAAACATTTCATCCAGCAAGTGTACCATTACCGGTTCGACAAGGTTACAGTAAAAAAGATGCACCACCTGGAAAATATGGAAATGCGGAATTAATGAAAATACCAAATTTTCTACATTTAACACCACCAGCTATTCGACAACATTGTGAAGCAATCAAAAAATTTTGCACACCCTGGCCTGAAAATTTAGATTCAGACGAGAAGTGTCAGGAATATTTTCCACTTCAAGTAATTAGCTCTGATTATTGTCATTCGTCACCTAGTATACGAGATCCTTTATCAAGAATTGTGTCTATTAAAATTAAATTATCCGATTTACCGCTAAATAAACATGCAAAGGACAAATTTAAACGATTAGTTGGTGAACGGTATAATGAAGAAACAGATGAATTGATAATTGTTGCTGATCGGTGTCCAACAAAAAAACAAAATTACGATTACGTTATGTATTTACTAACGGCTTTGTTCCACGAATCATGGACGTATGAAGATTGGGAAAAAGATAAAACCGAAGAAGACATGGAATATTATGACTGGACCGCCAGCAAAGCAAAAAATGCCGTGGCGTTTATTAGCAAATGGACACCTGAAAATCCTCAAGTTGATACGAGTCAAGTAGATGTTGAATCAATACCACATGTAACTGAATATAAGGAAGCTGTTTTACAACTACGTAATTATGGAGAAAATGATGAAGTATATGAAAAATACGCACAATCGACCAAAAAATTATTTAATTTAATGTAAATAGTTATAATCTTATAAGTTGAAATAAATTGTAGATATTTTTAAAATATAAACATTTTTAAAAGGTTTTTTTTTTTTTTTTTTTTTTTTTTTTAATTTGTTTTTTCTTTTTTTTAGTGAAAAATTTATTTTAAAAGAATAAAAACCAAACACAATTCCAAAATATTAAATTGATTTGACGGTTAGTTGACGGTATTCCATTTCGTAAAATAAAAATACAGATATTTATAATTTAAGGTGGTTTTATATTTTATAATTTAATAATTTTAACGTAAATCATGTAAGGTAAATTAAAATTTATCCTTAAGCACGAAAAATTAAATCTGTATTCTTCGAATATAAATTGGTTTAAAATATGGAACACCCGTCAGTTATCTGAATTCATGTAAAATTAAATGAGAAAGTTCTAGAAAATTTTGTACATAATATTGACAATAAAATAATAATTAAAACGTTAATAGGAATAAAATTTAATTATTCAAAATAGGAGTTATTTGCTTCAGTTCATGTTAATGAATCTCATTTGTTTTTACGAAAATAAAATAGGTATTTAAATTTATTTAAGTATTTTATGGAACAATTATATTTAAAAGACTATAGGACCTTATTATATACAGACATAATATTATATTGAAATAATGGAAACATTAGGAGTGGAAGTCATCAGGAAAAAATAAAATGAAAGATTAATTTAATTTTTTTCCATGTAAGTAATTGCATGTTTTTTGACAAGTATTTGTTTACTATTAATTTCATAAATATGCACTGTATCTTTATATATTGTTTTTATTTTTATTAAAGGAATACGCCTGAAGACGGAAGCACTAGCTCTTCCGAAACCGGTTGCGCAATTTTTAAATTAAATTAATCTTTCATTTTATTTTTTCCTGATGACTTCCACTCCTAATGTTTCCATTATTTCAATATTATAGTCATCTAAACCTTTATATTTATAATATTATATTATTATTATTAATTAATTAAGTTCAGTTCAAAAAAATAGGCATATTTTTCGGGTCACTGGTATTGTTTTATGAAAAATTGTGAATTGTTAAAAACTATTTCTATATTAATACCTACATTCAAGCTTTGTTGTTTGCATAACTGAGTCATCATTCAAAAGTGGGTGCTACTGGGTGCTAGTATGTAAGTTGAATTCATTTTTATACTACATTGTTTTTATTTTGTAACTATTGGCAAAGACTATTTATGTTTTTCTAATCCTTTATGTTTTTATGTTAGTAACGAGGTATTCACCACTCGAGTATCTTCAATATTCAACCTAAATAAAATATATATTTTGGGAATAGATATGTAGTTCAGTTGAAAATTTGTCTGAGCTCCTAACGCTTGATTACATAATTACATATGATTTATTGGTGATGGGAACAGGAGTCAAAGTATTTTTACAACTTCAACTGTTTGGTTAGATGTATGTAAAAAGGGGGCGGAACCAAGACGTCATGACCCCGAGAAATAAAAATATACACTAGATATTATGAGCGCTATTCATAGAGAGAATTTAAGATAATTCTTAGATTGAACTTAGCAAAGTTAACACTAAGATTTAACTTAACATTACAATTCATAGACAGATTTTAAAATTGTCCTAGTAGAAACAAGCTTGAAGTTAGTTATAATGATACATTGTGAGGTGTATACAAGCTTTACAATTATTCACCAATTGAAAGCAATCAGAGAAACGAAAAATATTTGAATAGTAGTAGCGCGAAATATTTAAATTAATGAAAATTCTATCAGTAAATAATTAAAATTTTTAATATTTTTGCCGTAATTAATAAAATAATACAAAAGTATACATAGTTATGTATTTTAATTTAATTTATAATAAATAACAATATTAACCGAAAAATTTGTTTATTGGAAATTTAAATTTCTTTGTTGTAAATATTATTTTAAACTGTTTTAGAATATGTCAGTACGTAGTATAGTAATAGTTTGTTTGTTTAAAATGCAGAACGTAAAGACGTGGTCGCTATTAAATTTAAAATTTCATAAAATAGGTGGTATCATGTGATTATTTTAATATTATTTTTTTTTAAAATGTGAATTGTCTTTAAAACATGTAATGTGTGTAAACAGACATAATTGTATTATAATTGTTCTGTTTCTTATATCATCAGTTTTATGTAATCTGAGTGACTTATAAAGTTACAATAAAATATAAATTATATACTAAAATATTTGTTGATTTATTAAAAATTTTTACAAAAGAAGTATAAAATAGATATAAACTTTGTCAAGGATTTAGATTTTTATAATTTTAAACATAAACTGCGGTACTTAAAGGCCTAAAACATTAAATAATTCCAGTGTGCTTCCGATAATTTTTAACATTTCAGTATGAAAAACAACTAAAAAAAATGTAATAATAAATTAAGATTAACTAAAGTATGGTAAAATATTATGTTAAACTACCGTTTTGTTTATAATTTACATTAAAAAAAATACGTCTGTTACACAAAAAATGTAAGTAGAAAGTCAAAATATTCTATCACAGAAGCACACAGAAGTACGTAATAATTCCTTAGTTTTTCTGTTTTTGCACATATCTTTTAATTAGTTATCTATAAAATTGTAAGTTTTTCGTCAAATACATGCTGCAAATCGATATTTTCGTCATACATGAAAACTTTTTTGCACCTGAAAATATTTAGAGGTTGAATTACTTATAAAACTAAGTTAATTTGATTCAATTTTTCTTTTAATTTACTTACATTTAAAATATTTATTACGTCAATACTTAATATAGATATTTAATTACGTATATTTTATATTTTTATTAATAATAACAAAGCTTTTATGAACTGAAATAATTCTTCTTTATTTCCCTTTTACTTGCACAATAATAATAATTACAGAAAAAAACTTCGATATCCACCATTACATTTTTCATTTTTTTTTTATACCGAAGACCAGGTAGCTTACATAGATAATATAAACTTAGGGTACGTTCCATTTCACAACAAAATTACTAACTTAACAAATATAAACTTAGGGTACGTTCCATTTCACAACAAAATTACTAACTTAACACACCTCCTTAATTTTGTTGCTTCTAAAAAGTATAAAACTAACTTTCTAACAACTTAAGAAATAACACAAACATCCTGTCTTCTTAAAATTTTAGTGACTACACAATGACAATATCTTTCTAATTTAAATCAATCTTACTTAAACACTTTTAACAATTACAATCTTTCTTATTTAAACACTTTTAACACCTAGCAAATCTCTGAATTTATGAAATTTAACTTTGCTTAAAGATTTAGTTAATATATCTGCAATCTGGTCTTCAGTGTTAATTTTAGTAACATCGATAATGCCTTTCTTTTCAAAATCATGTACAAAATGAAAACTAATATCAATGTGTTTAGAGTTTTTACAAAATTTACCATTTTTTGACAATGCAATGGCTCCAGTGTTATCCTCATGTATTTTAATAGAACTTTTTATTTTAACATTAATATCACTTAACACTCCTTTTATTGGCAAAATCTCTTCAACACAATCAGCTAACGCGTAGTATTCTGCATGAGTTGATGCTCTTGACACAATTTTTTGTTTCTGAGATTTCCAGAACACTGTATTTCCAAAAACTTTTATAACTATGCCTGTAGTAGACTTTCTGTCCACTATATCTGCAGCCCAGTCGGCATCCACATAGGCATCCATTATGTTTTCATATGTAGCATCATAGTTTAATTTTAAGGATTTAGTGTGATACAAATATTTAAGCACACGTAGGGCATATTTATAATGACTTTCATCATAACTGTTTTGAAAACGACTTAGGTAGTTTACTGAATATGATACATCTGGACGAGTTCCATTTGCCACGTACAATAAAGCACCAATCAGGTTTCGATATTTAAAATTTTCGTTTCTATTCTCGGATGGCTCTAGTTTTAAGTTAATTTCCATTGGTGTTTCAAAACCTTTTGAATCTGTCACTTGATATTTTGTAGCTAGATTTTCAATGTATTCTTCTTGGGTCAAAAACATTTTCTTTTCCTTTTTATTATATTCTATGTTTATTCCTAAATACTGTTTAATTCTTCCTAGGTCTTTCATACGAAATTTTTTACTCAACATTTCTTTTACCTCTTTTATACATTCAATATTATTTCCAAGGAGGAGTAGATCATCAACATAAAGTATTACATAAACAGTGTCATTTTTGATACATCCAGTGTACAAACAGTAATCATGATTCGATCTTTTAAACTGTATTTCTGTCATAAAATCGTGAAAACACTCGTACCAATCACGTGGGCTTTCTCTCAGTCCGTATAGGGATTTATTCAATAGACATACTTTGCCTTCTTCGATTTGATAACCATCAGGTGGATAAATGTACACTTCCGATTTAATATTGCCATTTAAGAAGGCGGTTTCCACATCCATTTGTTCGATTTCCCATCCATTAACGCATGCAGTAGACAATAAAACCTTCAGAGTCGTCATTCTTGCTACTGGGGAGTATATCTCTTCATTTTCACTATAAATTTGTTGGAATCCCTTAGCAACGACACGAGCTTTATACTTTCCATTACTTTTGATTCTAAAGATCCATTTTACTTCTATTATCTTCTTATCTACAGGCTCTTCAACTACTCTCCATGTGTTGTTTTCTTCTAAGCTTTTAATTTCTTCTTCCATAGCCTTTTTCCATTTCTTTGAATCTGTACTCTTTATGGCTTCTTCATAATTCTCTGGAATGTTAACATCACAAAAATTTGCATATACTTCATGATCATCATACCTTTTTGGAATTTTTCGCACTCTCTTAGGTCTTTCTTTTGACACCTCCTGAATTTCTTCTCGTTCTTTTTCTTCAACTTTGTTTTCACTTTCTTCTTGCTCTTTTTCTTCAACTTTGTTTTCACTTTCTTCTTGCTCTTTTTCTTCAATTTTGTTTTTACTATCAGTAATTTCCTCAACTTCATGTTCTTTATCATCACTTGTCACTTCTTCTTCATTATCTTTTCCTTCATCATGATAGTATTTCACAAACTCAATTTCTTTTTCAATAAATTTCACATGTCGACTCACAATAACTTTGTTTCCAACTAGCACTCTGTATCCCATATCCGTGTATCCTACTAATATTCCTTTCTCTGCTTTAGGATTTAGTTTTGATGTTCTTTTCACTTCTGGTATTCTCACAAAAGCTTTACTTCCATATATTTTTAAGTTTGTCACATCCGGTTTTCTTCCAAAAAATATTTCATATGGTGTTTTTTTCTCAATCGTGTTTGTCAATAATCTGTTTCCTAAATATGCAGCAGTCTTTATACATTCTGGCCAATAACATTTGTCAATCTTTGCTTCAGCAAGTAAGCATCTCGCCCTGTCCATAATAGTTCTGTTGTACCTTTCTGCAACTCCATTTAGCTCATGAGTGTACGCCGGACATGGTTTGATATAAATTCCTTTTTTCTTCGCAAATTCAAAAAAATTTGTGTTCATGTATTCAGTTCCATTATCGCATCGGAGTTCTTTAATCCTTTTTCCAGTTTGGTTCTCCACTAAATTTACAAAATGCACAAAACAATCATAAACTTCACTTTTCTGTTTTATACAGTATACTTTGGCTAACTTGCTATAATCATCAATAAAACTCACAAAATATTTTTCACCACCAAAACCTACTGGATTTATGGGGCCATTGACATCTGAATGTATAACTTGTAGTAACTCGGTGGCTCGACGGCCCCTAGCCGTGTTAAAAGGGAGATTAGACATTTTGTTTTCCAAGCATATTTCACATTGATAATAGTCATACTCAATTTTATCTGGCAACCCTACACATAAATTATTTTCACATAATTTTTTAAGGTTATTAAAATTTGTGTGGCCTAGAATGCGGTGCCATTTTTCCTTTTGAGACATAGTTACATTTTCTTTTTCAGATAAAGTCACATTTGTGTATGATACAGACTGATTTTTAAAACATGTTTTTCCTTTCAAAATAAATAACTTATTTTCTTTGTATGCACATGCAATTAAATTGTTGAACTTGTTATAAACCTCGGCGTTATTATCATTAAATATTACAGTATTATTCTGTGCAGTGATACTCGATACACTCAACAAATTTTTACGCATGCTGGGTACATAATACACATTTTTAATTGTTGTTTTTATCCACTGCTGGTCAACATTGAAATACATAATTATATCACCAATCTTGTTTGCTTTTAATGAAAAACCATCACCTACCTTAATGTCCACTGGATTTGTCAATTCCTTAAAATCACAAAAATACTTATCACTATTTATAATGTGATCAGAGCAGCCGCTGTCCAAGAGCCAAGACACCATTGTTTCGTCCTTATCACAGTTCTTCGCCGACATCATAACTTCCACGTGAAAAGAGTTTCCATCTTCACTCACACTTGCTACACCAGCCGACCTTGTGAAGCCACGATACTGACCGCGTCCTCGTCCACGATAGCCTCGTCCTCTATTTCCCCTCCAGTTGTATCCTCTCTGGTTACTGCCTCTCCTGTTGTTTCCTCTCCACATACCTTGTTGAACCTGGTTTTTGGGGCAATCCCTTTTATAATGTCCTAAATCACCACAATTATGGCACGCCCCATTTTCTCTCCTCGTATGAAATGTTTGACCTGATGCTGCCTGTCCATCTCTCTTTTTATGTTCGAATAACAACTTTGATTTGACATACTCAACCGACTTTTCTTTATCCGGCAATGCATCTATTACGTCTACTATATGACTAAAACATTCAGGCAAACATAGTAACAAATAGTTTAATTTGTCTTCATTTGTGACAGCTTCACCACATCCAATCAGGCTGTTAATGTGGGCCTCAAATTTGTTTAGAAATTCAGCCGGATCATCATTTTCGTTCATTTTTAAGTCCAACAAGCGTCTTTTACACAACAATTTGTTCGCTGAGCTTTTAGTCGCATAGATAGAATCAAATTTAGTTATCATTTCTTTTGCTTTGGATTCGTTAATGATTAGTTCGAGTTGACTGTTTGACACGCCGTTCACAATGTAATTTTTCGCTTTGATTTCTTTTGCTTTCCACTCGCTTTCACTGATTTGGTCGGGTTTTTTGTCTAATTCGATTACCTCAACGCATTCACGCATCTCCAGAAAAAGTTTCAACCTGTATCTCCATTTGTCATAATCGACGCCATTAAATATTTGAAGTTGAATATTGCTTTTTTCATCCATCTTGTTTTAAACCACGCACCTCTGCTACCATATTAATAATAACAAAGCTTTTATGAACTGAAATAATTCTTCTTTATTTCCCTTTTACTTGCACAATAATAATAATTACAGAAAAAAACTTCGATATCCACCATTACATTTTTCATTTTTTTTTTATACCGAAGACCAGGTAGCTTACATAGATAATATAAACTTAGGGTACGTTCCATTTCACAACAAAATTACTAACTTAACAAATATAAACTTAGGGTACGTTCCATTTCACAACAAAATTACTAACTTAACAATTTTTATTCGAAAAAGTTCTTTCAAATTTGATAAAATGTTCAAATGTCAAAAAATTCCATGTAAAAATATATTTAAGATGGACTTAAGTCGACCATTTGCTTATTTTAAATTTAAGTAAGAGATAAGATTGAACTTAGCGTTAAAACCGACCTAAAGTCGTCTATGAATAAGTTAAGTTTTATCTTAGCTAAGATTGATCTTAGATTTATCTTAAATCGTCTATGAATAACGCAATATGTATTTAATTTTGGACACCATATCGGTAAAATTTCGGATTATTGAGCCAGTTCAGGTTTTTTTTCTTTTTTGCTCAAGTGAATTTTAAGGAGACATCGGTAACTTTTGGTGTGCTTGTCCCTCCCCTCCCTCCTAGAAAATATTTTGGGTCAATTGAGTTAGTGATTATTCGATGTACTTTTGCTCGTCAACTTTATTTCAGTGGGAAAACTCATTACCTAGCTTTTGTTGGAAAATATTGCTATTTTTATGCCTAGGTCGGAAACTTTTCAAACAACTACTTTATGCATGTATATGTTACGGCTAATATCCGAAAACTTTCATTACGCGTAATAGCTAGCTAAAACGCGGATCAGCCAAAAACGCCGGATAATATGTGACGAAATGGATGTATTTCAAACGTTTTCGGCAATCATCCGGTTTCTACGCGACTTATCCGAGGGGTTCCGGTTATAACCAACAGCCGTTGGTTAAAACACAATGAGCGCTATTCATAGAGAGAAGTTAAGATAACTCTAAAATTTACTTAGCAAAGTTAACGCTAAGACTTAACTTAACATTACAATTCATAGACACATTTTAAACTTATTTTAGTAAAGATATACTTGAAACTAGCTGTTATAAAATTCCCTAGATTACTATCGTTTATGTTACTTGCTGATTGGTGGATTGGACACATCGCGTTCACGCGTCATACGTATATATGTATATGTTCCATTTTTGAATTTGATTGTTAAATTGTGTTTGGCATACGATTGAACAATTTGAACGTGTGAATAATTTTAATTTTTTTTTATTTAAAAAAAATGGAAAATAATTCAAAGGTAAATATAAAAAGAAATTATAATTATTATTTTTTTAAATAAATATATAATTAATATATAATATTAATATTACATTAATTTAAAAAGCAATGAAAATCTCTTACTCATATTAGTCAGTACTATTGCAAATATCATTTAATGTAATATTAAACAATTAAATAAATAAATACTCAAATTATTCACCAAAACTAGGAATTTTGAAATATTTTGTACTTTTCCATAACTATCATGAATATGATGCATTTTCATTATGTGCACTGTAAAACTATGTTGTATTTTAGAAAAGACAGCGTACAGAAAATTGGACGGAAGAGGAAAAACATTTATTGCGATCGTTGGTTGAAAACTATATTCAAATTTTAGAAAATAGGACGAATGATACTAGTAACATAAAAAGAAAAAATAAAGCTTGGGATGAAATTACCAAGAAAATGAATAGTTCCGGCTTTTCAAGGGAGAAATCCCAAATAAAAAAGCAGTGGGCCCAAATGAAATTTGCGGCAAAAAGCAACATTGCCTTATATAAAAAGAGAAGATCTGAAACGGGGAACCAAGGTCCAGTTGAAGTACCTGGCGAAATTCACTGGGCGGTGAGGGACATGGTTCCCCATGAATTCATTGAAGATTCTACTTTTATTGATTCCGATACGAGGACGAACCAAATTACAGTATAAAAATTTCTTAAATATTAGCTAGTGATGTAGAATTTCCATTATATACAGTGGACTTTCGGAGATTGTCCAATCGCAAATTGTCCATATTTTAGTGTTAGGGATTTAAACATCGATGTTTACGTCACACGAACATTGTATTCACAAAAATTGTGTGTTTGCAGTATTCGTGTGACGTAAACGTGCGATGTTTAAATCTCTATCACTGCAATATTGACAATTTTTGATTGGACAATCTCCGAAAGTCCACTGTAAATATATCCATGATTTTAGTTATTTTGTAAAACAGTAAATTTAAAAAAAAAAAAAAAAAAAAACAACCTTGTACATACGACAAGAAAAATTACGAGTAAATGTGTTCTTTAAAAATTGTTCAAATCTTTCGAACTGATGTTTTACAAAGTGACAATATTAATTATGATTTTATAACAAAATTTAGTTTTATTAGTAAAATTTAAGGCGTTTTAATTTTTTTTTAACTTCAGGATATCAATAATGTGCAAGATACTCCGGGAGAAAACGAGAGAAGCGAAGCATCAATAATCACAGTGGTAAAATTTTAAAACTGATTATACAATCTTGTATACACTGGTAAACATTTAACACTTTTAATGCGGCTATACATGGGCCCGTGTATGATAGTCACTTAAACAAAGCTAACGTCGCATACATTGTAGTGTAGTTGTGAATCGGTACGTGTAGGAACATGTTATTTAAATCTCGATTCATGACATTTAAGTACCTATAAAGGGCCCCACACACGTCGTTCAAAACTGGCAGTTTTGAACGACGGTTAAAACCGTCGTTCAAAACTGTCGTCTAAAACTGTTGTTGTACTTCGCCACACACGTCGTTTTTTTCCAACAGTTTTACCCGTCAAAGTAATAAAACTGTTGAAAAGATATATAAAGCAGACCTAGTAGCGCATAGGATTTAGTTATACAGTTATATTGTTAGTCAAATATACAATATAATTACTTTATTGATGTTCCGATCTGTCCTCACACTAGATGATTTTATTCAATTTGCACGTACCTTTTATAGGTGATGTTTATTGCTGGTATTTCCAATTTTTAACGGATTTTATTATCCTATTGTACCTTTAACAAGGAACTTCTTTATGTTGAATACAATATTCGTATATAAAAATTTTACAATTTGCAATTTCATAATTTTTTGAAATAATAAAATATAAAATCATTTCAATTATGTATAAAATATTTTTTTTTTCGTTTTTTTCCATTAGTTTTGGTAACTAAAACCCAGACTGCATCGAAAACCTCGCCCGGATGTTCCCCGGATGCCCTCAAAAAGAGGACAAAGCCGGGGAAACCCGGACGGATGGCAACTCTATCTTAACCCTGTACGGATACAGGACCGTGGAGAGAAATGGCAGACCCCAAGAATAAAGCACATCTTTTAATAATTTATCGCCGAAAAAATGAGTTAGTCGATTTTGATTAGTTAAGGGTGACGTTTTCAAAAAAAAATTGGAATTTTTGTTGCATGTTTCGATAGTCTATACCTTTAAAAATGACATACTAAAATTTAAAGTGCATATCTCAAATAGTTTTTGAGTTACAGTCATCCGAAGAATGGATTCTGATTCTCATTGTTAACTCTGAGGTATTGAGAAAGAAATGTAGGAAGGTTGATAGTTCGGGAGTTTCTGGACGTGGCTGCCAGTCACATGTGGGGTAGCTAGACCCTGGTACATTTAAACAACTCATCTAGTTTTACTATAACCGTTATAGTAAGTACATCGTAAATAATTTTAATAAAAATTCTCAGTGATTAAAACTAAAAGGTAAAATTACGAAAAACAACATTTTTCAAATTTGCTGCAGTTATAACTCGAAAACAAATCATTCGATCGATTTGATTCTTATTGCAGCTTCTTTTATATATATTTCTTCGTACCATGAACCTCCAGTTTTCCGATCGAATAAAAAATGTAATTTTCGCAAGCCAAAAACCATCAAATTTTCGCGAAACTTTTTTAAAAGTTCCGCCATTTTGTTAAATTTCAACTTGTTTTTTCGATTGAGGTTCACGGCAGGGACCACACCTTCTAGTTTAATAGGCTTTTTGGCTTTTTTGATTTCAGGCAGTGTGAAGGCCGTTACCACTGCAGCAGTGGGGTAACTTTTTTTTTGGAGCCTTGGGAGATCTCGAATAACCCATACTGAATTGTCAATTTTTTGGTCCAAAAATGTTATCATGAATTTACACTATATATCAACGAATATATCCTGCAAATATTAAAACATTCCATATAGTAGTTTTCTTTAAAGAAATTCCCAAAAATTACCTTTTTTCAGGCGGTTACACTAGTGGTCCCCCAATAGCTTAGATATTTAGCTTAGATTCTAAAAGTTACACTAGATTTTAACCTGGTGTAACTTTTAGAGAATCTTTGCAAATATGACTTAATTTGACGACGTAATTTTAAATAATAATCAAAATTAAAATGTCGGTCGATTTCGGCCAAAAACACCATTTTCAAGACAAAAAATATAGGTATAAAATAACTTTTCAGTTCTGATCAAACGGTCAGAAAAATAAAATAAAATTAATTATAACAACCACTTTGTTGTAAAACCATTGTAATCTATGAATATCATCTTAAAATTTAAATGTAAAATATAAAAACATAAATTTTATCAATTGTTTAATTTTGGCGAAAACTAAAGGTAAGAATTTAATTACTGTTGCAACATTTGGACGTTGAAAAATTTTTTTTTTTGTTTTTTTTTTGTTTCTTTTTTTTTTTTTGTTTTTTTTGTTTTTTTGTTTTGTTTTTTTTGTTTTATACTGTCAATATTAATTAACATAAAAATATTTAATTTCAATATATTGTATATAATAATTTTCAAATAAAATATATGGATGCATATAGACATGTATGAATTGAAGTGCACACATATAAATATTTCGTATTGTACACAGGTATTCTACGATCATACATTCTACAACCATTTTCATACAAAATATAAAATATACGTATGCATATACATATACATGTATGGATTGAAGCACACACATACAAATATTTCATATATGTGTATAAAAAAACGACAGTTTTAACTGTCGAAATCAAATCAAGATAGATTTTTTTTAACGCGGGCAAACACGACAGTTTTAGACGACACACACCCACACACGGCAGTTTTAGACGACAGTTTTACCCGTCGTCTAAAACTGTTGAACAAAAACGTCGTGTGTGGCCACATCGTTCCAAAAAAACTGTCACCGACTTTTGGGAACGCCCACAAAAAAGTCGGTTGTCGCCACACACGTCGTTCAAAACCGGCAGTTTTGAACGACATCGTTCAAAACTGCCAGTTTTGAACGACGTGTGTGGGGCCCATAATAATATGTACGTCAATATAAAGAGTAATTGTTAAAATTTTAAAACTTTTAAAATTACTAATACTTACGATGCCACTCAGTGTGGAATTGACGTCCACTTCGAATTATCAACAATTACCACTGAAGGTGTTAAACTACCATATTCGGTGAGATTCTGGGCTAAATTACACATAATAATCAAGAATTTTCAGCTAGTGTGTTCATTTAAAAAATAAAATTTAAAAGAACAAAATAATATTCGATAAATCTGATTCGATCACTGATCTTTCTTCAGATTGTTAATTAAATAAGCATCACAATTAAATGCTTACAAACTGTTAATGTTCTGCAGTGTATACACGACTTATATAAATAAATTTTCTAAACAAAGAATTTACTGGCTTATAAAACTGAATGTTGCATTAGGTGGCATCGTGTAGTGCAGGTATATACTATAATTTTTTTTTTAATTTCTTCCCACTGTTATTTTCTAGCAAAGCTTCTTAAAGTGGGTAAGTTGTGGTAAGTTATTATGTTTAAAATGAGTAAATTTGTTTACGCTTCTATTTGATTTTTATTCATGTTCTTTTTTAAAAATACTACCTATTTTTATATCCAGTCCTTTCCCATTATTATCACTTACCACTTACTAATTATCCAGCACTACATATTGATCTTATTATCCGTATTTTATTAAATCCCGTCAGATTACATAATTTTTCATTCCTTGTTAATTTTATTCTATATCCAAGTTAAAATTCAAATGATAATTCCATATCCTTCAATGATTCTTCAAAATCGTCCTGTTTAATTATTATTAACCGTTTTAAATAATATTTTTTCTATTTCCAAACTTCTTTTTTTAATTGCAATTTTTTTCATCAAAATCCTAATACCCTTCTTGAGATATCTCCTTCCTTTAATTCGTTTTGTTCATTAACTTTTAAATACCTATTTACTTATATATTATTTAAATTAATATCTCCAGTTTGCTAGTTTAGTTTACAGGTTTTCCGTCAATTTATAATTTTGGATTCGTTTCTGGTGTTTAATGTAAAACCGTATTAATGTAAAAATGTTGATTAATAAATATATATCTCAAGAATATTTGAAATACTAGCTTTTTGTTATTTAGTCTTTTTATTTACAACTTCCAAATCACTCCGAGCATATTTAAGTTCACCTGTTCTTCAGTTTCCTAAACCAGGTTCTGCTTTCTAAATCAAGTATTCCTAATCCCCCCTCATTAATAAATTACAGAATAATCAACCAAGTACTAGTTCCCATGATGCGGAAATCTTTTCGGTTTCAGTGCTTGATGCAAAAAAGGTAAAAAAAAAAAAAAAAACATTTTAATAACTATGAATTACTCAAATTACGGTAAAGTCTAATACAAATATTTTAATTTTCACATAGCCATCAAAGCAAACTAAAGAACACTCCTCTCTCTTAAAAGAAAGAGAAAGTCACATAAAAAAGCAAATTAGTAAGGAAGAAGAGCTATTTAATATAAAAATGAAAATTCAAAATAAAATTTTGGAAAAAATTGAATTAGAAACTCGGCTTTTAAAAGAAAAAGCCGAGTTAGAAATGGCTATTTTAAAAAGTCAAGAAATGAGGGAAAATGAATTATATGAAATAAAAAAATGGAAGCTAATGAAAGATATGTAAGTAATTTTATTACAAATTACTGGAATTTACACTACACTACAATTTACACAATTCATGATTTTCCTTTCTTTTTTCACAGGTAGTTTCCCTCAAGCCTTCTCAAGTGGCGTTTTTTTTAGTATTAGTATATTAATATTATATATTAATTATATATTAGTATGGTTTACAATGCTGGCGTTCTCTAGCAATTTTGTTAGCCAAAACGATGGCTCCGTTATAAACTAGAGGGCTCTGATTCAAAAAAATAATGCACGTTAAATATTTTTTATGGTTTTCTCTAGTTTTTTATTGTATAAATACTTAACTTCTGAAGTACAGCCACATTCAAAATTTATGGAATAAAAATAATCAAGTTTATAAATTTAAAAATTTATAATTTAAATTAGCTCCTCCGGCGTAATATATGCAATATGTATTACATATCTCACGTATTCAGCAGGGTATTCAATATCTTTTTACAAAATACATGATGCTGGCGTTCCGGACGAAAATTTTGTTAGCCTAACGTTAGCTAACGGAGCTTTTACCGTTACAAATCAGAGGGCTCTGATTCAAAAAATTAATGCACGTTAATTATTTTTCATGATTTTTCACGGTATAAATACTTAATTTCTGAAGCACAGCCATATTTTAAAATTATGGAATAAAAATAATCAGTCACCATGTTATAAATTGTTGTTTTAGGATATAATGTATGTGAATTTTTGAATGCGTGCCTTCTGGTTTGTAACGGTGAAAGCTCTGTTAGCTAACGTTAGGCTAACAAAATTTTCGTCTAAAACGCCAGCAATATAATAGTACGGGTGAAACATTAAAAACTACATTTGAAATTCAAATTCGTACATTTGTCATTTGTGTGACGCGTGGGAAAGCAATAACAAGGAAATACATAGGGAATATTTATAAAAAAAATAGGAACCCGTAGTCTTTTTTTTTCTGTACATATTTGAATGTACTTTATTTTTTTGGTTAAAATTTTAAAAATACTTTTGTTTCCTAAAATAAGGTGACAACCCTAATGTATATCTACCTGTATTATATCTACTAGGACAGTATTTCCCAGAGTGTGTTAGTTAAAAATTTACATTTTCATATTACTTACTAATATTTTTATTTATACGCATATAAAACTCATTTATTTGAAAAGTGGTCTTCGGTCATAGTTTAATATTCCTGAATGGCTTCTCAAGTGTAAAAAATTGGAAATCACTGTATTAGAATTCAGGATGCTTATAATTGATATTGTAATTATAACAAAATATTGTAAAATTTAATATCTGCTGTATGTTATATAATATGTATAATATAAATTTATGTAAAATCTGGTGTCAAAATATTGAAAAGAATAGACTATCAAAAATTGTAATAAATTTAAAGTTTTAAGCCAGTATGTTTTATTTTTTAAAATTCCCAGAACAAGTATACGCCAATAAGAAGAGTAGTGGTCAGGGTCGCCAACTCGTCGTCACTGTCTCCGTCTCTGCCATTGCTACAGTGGCTACAGTATCCATACCATCATACATCAATATAGCAATCTTGCCATACATCGTATGTACATCATGTACATCGAATTGTATATCGGCGTAAGTTTACTCCGTTAAGCAGTCTCCACATTCTCGCCGAAGTAGGACGAGGTTCCTCGTCGAAGTTCCTCGCTGAGGTTGGCCGAAGCATATGAATAGCATTAAAACACCAACCACGAGACACAACGAAATGACCCTCTACATCTCGTTTCGTCCAACCTCGGCGAGAATGTGGAGACTGCTTTTGGTTACGGTTAACACTAGTTGTAGGTACCTAGATACATATGTCAAGTATTATAATTACATAAAAACTTTCGTTCGTAAAAATATTAGTTTCATTTTTTTTTTTGCACTGAGTTTGTACCTACATCTCCTTCGTATCAGTGGTATCAGTAATAAAAAAAATACCGAGGTATATAATAATAATAATTATAAATACATATAAAAATACTTATATAAATTACTATTTTAATTAAATAATGATAAAATATACGTGATATAAAGCTGTTTTTTTAATTTTTGTTTTTTTTTTCAACAGTTAGATAATAAATGTGTTAATTTTTTTAAAATTTGTAAAGTAACATGTGGTTCAAAGTACATATCTTTTGTAGGTTATTACAAATCCAACAATATTTTAAAAGTATTTATTAATAAAAGCTGTTCTAAATAATCTACCGGTTTCAAAAGCTTCTCCGTTAATTTCTTCTACTTCCGGATATGGTCTTTGTTGACGATAATGAACACGTGGTTCTAAGACTAAATAAAAATGATAAAATTAAAAACATTCGGATATAAAAAATGGGAAATTGAACTAAAATACTTTACAATTGCAATTTCGGTCTTTCGAAATATTATGAAGAACGGCGCACGCTACTATAATAGCTTTTGCGGTATCAAGATCAACCCGTAATCGTTCAAATATCGATCTAAATTTACTTTTTATTTGCCCATTTAATCGTTCAATGCAACCCCTTGTCGAAATGTGTGCACGATTGTAATTTTGTTCTTTAACAGTAGCTGGATTTGATATGGGTGTTAACAAAATTTTTGAACAGGGATATCCAGCGTCACCAAGTAACAAACCAGCACGTCGTTGTTCCAAATTTCTTTTTAATAAACAAGAATTCCATATTCTTGAATCGTGGATGGAACCTCTCCAGCGGCTAACTATATCTATTATTTTGTAATTGGCATCACACACAATCTAGAGAAAAAATATGTGCAATGTATACATGTACGTATCTATCTATATTCGAATAGAATGTACCTGGACATTAATAGAATAAAATTGCTTTCGGTTTATGTAATGACCAGCAAGTTCGGGTCCTAATTTTTTTGCCGGGCACTTTATTTTGACATGCGTACAATCTATGGCACCAATAACACACGGAAATCCAGCGATAGAATGAAATTTTTTTTTCGTTTCTGTTATATCTTCAACGGTATTTGGAAATTTTATGAATTGGGGCAAAAGTAATGCTATGGCTCGACTTACACATTTCACAATTCTACTAACCGACGCCTGGGATACTCCATGAAGAGCCGCTGTTAAATAAACAAGTACATATTGTAACATTAACTGAAGAAGAATGCACGTTCTAAAGTTACCCGAATCGTCTTGATGCACATTCCGTCCGAAAAAGTGAAGGGTAATCAACACCATTAAATAATGGTCAATAGGTAATCCTCTCTTGTTAATTCTATTGGGAAGGTAATTTTTAATTAGATCTACTATATATTTTACAGATTCCTTGTCAAAGCGATATCTGGAGTAGAATTTTTTATCACTCAAATCGAAAGGATTCGCACGGATAGTATATGTTTTTGGAAGTCGGGAGTTTTCAATGAAATCAATTAAATTTACATCTTCTTCAACTTGTTCGTCAATATCGTCAATTGTATATTCACTCATTTTACAAATATTTTTAATAAAATAACTATTTAAAATATTTTTATATTTTATTTTCTTTTTGTTACAAAAAATATCTTCAAATTTGATGAAATGTCAAAATTTTACAAAATTATAATTGTAATTTTAGGTTAAAATATATTTAAGATGGACTTAAGTCTGCCATTTGCTTATTTTAAATTTAAGTAAGAGATAAGATTGAACTTAGCGTTAAAACCGACCTAAAGTCGTCTATGAATAAGTTAAGTTTTATCTTAGCTAAGATTGATCTTAGATTTATCTTAAATCGTCTATGAATAGCGCAAAATTTTTGTAACTTTTAGTTAATTTTGTTGCGAGTCTA
This sequence comes from Brachynemurus nebulosus, assembly GCA_035578155.1. Taxonomy (NCBI): domain Eukaryota; kingdom Metazoa; phylum Arthropoda; class Insecta; order Neuroptera; family Myrmeleontidae; genus Brachynemurus; species Brachynemurus nebulosus. The sequence goes on along the minus strand of JAPWDM010000011.1, from coordinate 13,747,517 downwards.
TTATGGGTCATACACAATCAATGAAATAAGCAATAAGAAATAAGAAGTATGCCATCTAGTGACGTTGAATGGAATTTTAAAGAAATAAGAAATAAGGAATAAGAAATAAGGAGTATCATAAGAAATAAGGAGTTCATAAGTAATCATGAACGTTGCTTTTTCATGAATTTTGATGTAAAAAAATACCTAAATACATATATACCTATGAGCAGTTAAGTTAAAGTTTAATTCAACGTCACTAGATGGCATACTTCTTATTCCTTATTTCATTGATTGTGTATTAAGCCTTATAGGTAAATTTAAAGGTTTGAACATTATTCACAAATTAATCTAATTTTAGGTATGTATTATAATAATAATATATAAATAGAGCTCTCTGAGATACATTTAGGCAATATTTTAGAAGACTTAAGAAGATTAAAACAGCGAGTAGTACAAAGTATTTTATGTATTTTTTTAAAGACCTTACCTGCCTTACACAATAAAGAAATTTTTTTCGTAGAATCTATGAATATTTTTTTGTAATGTAGGTTACACAATCACTAAAATTTTTCCGCAGTATCTTTAAATACTGTTCTATAATATATGTACCTATTTTTTTTTTTTTAAATTAAACTTGCTGAAATTATATATTTTCAACTCATTGAAATCATACTATATTCACTCATAACAATCTAATAAAAAAAATATTGATACGCGTGGGATAAATTTCTCTTTTCTTATCGAACAATGGTCTTTCCTAAACTTTTCAAATTTTCCCGAAAAACAGGGTTGACGAGCAAAGAAAACTTATCCTTTCTACCTTCTTCTGTTCTACTCTTTTAAGGGATTTATTATCAATTTATAAATTTTGTCGAGGTTATTTACCATTTTCGAGATATTTGCAATGTTTGTTCCTTTGTAGATAAAAAAATACGGGTCTCTTAGATTTCGACAAAGAATAACATATCAGGGTGGCATCGAAATCGTAGAGGGACACCTCGGAATGTTTCCTTGTGAGATAAATAGACAGGATCTCTTGTGTAATGTTTTTATACTTGTTATTCAATTTTTGAAGATATTTCGATCGTTAGTATTTGCTGTTATTGTTGTCATGTTATTTCTTTAACGGATAATGTAATACTGTGAGTATGTTGATAAAATAAACATTTTAGCCAAGACGTTTTGAATACTACGCGTCCTAACCGATTTGTGTTAGCTAATACAAGAATCGTTTACGTATATTGGTATATTCATTAATTATCCACGACATTCCGCCCTACATATGTCCGCACAATAACTCTCGAACGAAACATACTAGTTTTACGAAATTTGATGAAAATGTTCGAAGTCCCAAACCCTTGAATATGAGTTCTTCAGCTAGACACATCTAAATTCGGTCCGATGCGCAGAATCTCAAAAAATGAGTCTTTTGCAAAAATTTGCCTAAATTAAAAAAAATTTTCAATTTTTACTTTACACCATAGTAAACAGTGGAAAAAATCACATTAAAACATTATCCTGTGTAATTTTCGTGGAAAAATAATTTTTGTAACTGGAACGTAGGAGTATTTTTTTAGGTAGGCCATATGCATCGTTTGATACAATTCTGTTGAATTTGAGGTTTCTAACATAATTATTTATAATTAAATATGATGTAGGAACGATAATATTTTTGATGACTTATCTCCCGCGGTCGATTTCGGAATCCTAATCTACCAGACAAGAGCTAAGCTACTAACCACTGAACGAACTCAGGAGCTTAAGTTCAATTTTAATTGAAACAAAAGAAATATGTATAGACAGTTCTGTTTTGTATTTACGGGCGGTGGTAACTTCCGCATCAAACAAAAGATTACAGGTAAATTCCGCACTCATCTTTTGAAATTATCATGATCCTATGTGTATTTTCCGAACTAAACTATCAATACCTATAAATAAAATAGAAGTGTCTGTCTGTGATTTTCGAATTTTTAGGTATTAGTATGTTTTAAAATCGCAGTTAGCAAATGTCTGTCTGTTTGTACGAACCGATTTAACTCAAAAACAATTAAAGCTAATGAGTTGAAATTTACAGGAAATATAGATATTAACCTCCCGATCAATCTTAGCAACATTTTAATGTAATCTCCCAAATGGTTATGTACAGAATGATTCAAATAAAATTTTCATTAAAAGTTTATGGTCTTCTAAGTAAATTAGATTTTTGAAAATTTGGTTATAGAAGTTTTCAATTATGCATAGGGTTGCCACCTTTTTTTAAGGCAAAAAAGTATTTTTCGGTTTTTTAGCAAAAATAAAAAGTACAGTTAGTAGAAAAAAAGTACGCATTAAAAAAATTGATGTTTTTTTTTGTTCGTCACTTTATGTAAATTTGGAATTGACGTTTTTTTTTTTTTTTTTGCTCGTCACTTTAGGTAAATTTGGAAATTTGAACGTTTTGCTCGTCATTTTATGCTTACTAAATTTTTTCCCATAAAAAAAGTATTTTAGCGTACTTTTATTCCTTTCAAAAGTACAAAGTACGTTTGCCTAAATAAAAGTACAATACTTTTTAAAAAAGTACGGGTGGCAACCCTAATTATGCAGGTTTTAATTAAAATATTTTTAAGTTGCTGCCATTTCCAGTCATACTGGAAGTTGACATCAATTTTGTTATTTGAAGTATTTTTGACAGCAGAATTCGCTGGAAATTGTTACTAATATTCTATGTGACAGTGACATTTCAGCTTTTTGACTTGATACAGGCTGGTCACATAAAGTATTTTTTTAAAAATTTTTTGTTTATCTAAATATTTTTTTTCAAATGAATCACCTGTGTTTTTTATCATAATTATGTAGAAAAATGTAAAGTCTATCTATTACTATAAGATATTCTGATATCTAAAACTGATATTTTGGAAGTTACATAGAATTTATATAATAAAATTATCAGTTAAGTTTTCTATGGGCACGGCTGGCACAAAAACCACGGGACAGATTTCAGTGAAACATTATAAATTTATTCCTTAGACGCATCATCATCTCAACATCGACAATATTCTCAGTCAAAATTATCACAATATCTTTTAAGGGGGTTGATATATTCAAGACAAAAGTTGATATATCAAAAATACTAATTTAACAATAAACGGAAACGAAAGAAAGAAAAACAAAAGGTTACCTATGTTACGATAAAATTAATATTTAAAAATGTTAACTTCAAAACTTTTTGGAAAGTAGTAATAGATAATAGTAAAGTTTAATTAAGGAGACACTGAACATAATTTTAAAAAGTCCACCAGCGTTCTGAGATTCCGAAAAGGATCTAAAATTGAATTCATTTTAAATCCATCAATGTGGGCATATGTGAAAATTAGATATGTTAATAGTTACTTTCGAGTCATTTGGCGAGCGGAGCGAAGCATTACATGGAATTAACCTTTTATAGAATTTTGAACTGTTTGACGAGCGAAGCGAAGCACTTTAAAGAATTGATTTGAAACTAAATTTATTCGATTTGTTTCGGAATAACTAATTTAAAGTAGCCTTACTGACAGTTAAGATAATTTTACACGAATGAAAGTCGAGGGCATAGTCAAAGGAGGTCAAAAATAAATTAATGAATACATGTTTTATCACTTTTTGAAAATTAATCCTGTAATGAATGCGTAAAATAGTTAATAAACGCAAAAAATGGGGGAGAGGTCAAATTTTATATTTTCAACGCCTACAGTTCTAGCGTCTTCAACAATGAGTCAGTTACTTTAGGAAATGTTCAAATATAATGCAAACAGACTTATTGGGGATGTAGGGACTTAAATTTTCCAATAGTAATAGGGAGGATATTTATTTAGAATATACAAAATATTAGGTATTTTAAAAATATATAATATTTGAATATTTTAAATCAACATACTTTTTTACTTCCATACCAAATTCGTTGATACCTTCTTAGTAAGCTTAATTTAGATTTTTAGTCTATGTTATGTGCTTGACATAACATAAGACCCCACTTATGGTACATCATGAAAGTTCTTTAAAAATGCTGTTCATGTAAATGGTGGTATCAAACACAATATTAAATTATCGAATATTTTTTGAAGATAGGTTAGGTTACCTTAATTAGTTTTGACAATATACTTCGACTTTGATGTAAAACTAGGTGGTAAGGTTAGTTAAGGTTAGGTTAGTTTAGTTTAGTTTTGACAATATACTTCGATTTTGATATAAAAACTAGGTGGTGACGTTAGTTTAGTTAGTTTTCATAATATACTTTGACTTTGATATAAAAACTAGGTGGTTAGGTTAGTTTACGTTAGGTTAGTTTAGTTGGTTTTAACAACATACTTCGACTTTGATATAAAACTAGGTGGTGGGGTTAGTTAAGGTTTGGTTAGTTTTGTTAGTTTTGATAATGTTTTGACAATATACTTCGACTTTGATATAAAAACTAGGTGGTGAGGTTAGTTTAGGTTGGGTTAGTTTAGTTAGTTTTAACAATGTACTTCGATTTTGATATAAAACTAGGTGGTGAGGTCAGTTAAGGTTTGGTTAGTTTAGTTAGTTTTGACAATATACTTCGACTTTTAGTTATCCACTCGTTTTTAGTATTTCCCTTTGCCCGAATTCTTATGAAATAAAAGCATTTAATTAAAAATGAGTCACCTGTCTTCTGATTAGCATTTTTAGCATTTTCCTTTGCCTAAATTTTCATGATAATAGGGAGCTAGCTGAAAATTAATCACCTTCATAATTAGCATTTCCTTTTGTTTAAATTTCTAAAAAAGTGGTTTCACTTTTATTGTGAATATTTTAGGAATAATGGAAATTATCAAAAAACTTACCCGGTATATAGGTTTGTCGTATACGTACTTATGTTAGTTTTCTGACCAGTGCGGAATTTACTACATAGATCATAGATTAACAAACAGTTGATACATTTTAAAGAAAGTGCGGAAATTACATGCGTCCGTATTTACAAAGCTTCTTATAAACTTATATAAATTATAAAATTTCATTTTGTTCTACATAATAGAGACTTTTTGCACTTCCGCATTAATGGTAAATAAATATACGTGAATATGCATATAAATAAGGGGAAGCCAGGAGATTTAGCACAGACACGAAAAATGGTAAGTATATGGGTAAATTTTATTAACTAAAAGGGGAGGCTGTGATTTACTTACAAGTAGACGTCCTAATTGTCTCCACCTTTTTTTAATAATTTCTGTTTCGTTTTGTAATGATTAGTGAGTATATTCTAATATTTGTATGACCATGTAAATAGTAGTTGTCCATAATGTAGTCTTTAAAAAGATATTCTATAACGAATTGTAATCAATACACACCGTGTGTACTTTAAGGTAAATTAAAAAAATTGAATTAGGGAACTGGACACGGAAGAAGAAAATCTTTTTCGTATCGTTATAAAGTCTTTTTTCGTATCGTAGGAAATTTTACACTTTTTCTGATTCCGCAAAAATATGTTCTTAAGTTATGTTTCATTAACAGATAATTTTTACTTTTTGGTACATACTATAGAGTTTAACAATCACATTTTCCTCTCTGTAGTCTCTGTTTATTCTTACAGTTGCACTGGTGCTACTGCTAGAAGTCTGCTTGCAATTAGCTGCAGTCAAAAATCCATATTAAGAAAAAAGTTAATAACAATAAAATTCAAAATTTGTAATAGGTACATATTATTGGGGTGTTCAAAATACCACTTACTTTTAAGCCGCTCGCAAGATCCTGAGCTGCGTTGGCGTTGTAGATCCTTCTATCCATGACGGAACGTTTTTATACTTAAAAATAATAATAATAAAAATTTTTTAATAATTATTTTTTTATAATTTTTAATAAAAATTTTTAATAGAAACTGAACGTTGAAAAATTTAGATATAAATAATTTAACACGTTGACTCGAGATTTCACTTGACACCGTACGGAGTCGACGACAATCAGGATGTTAAAGTTATTAAACAAATGATACATAATCGTCTACTAGAATACCTCATACATGTGCAAAAGGAGCTGTGTGCGACTCCACACATTTATAGCTGAGGCATGTTCGTCTGTTAGGGATTACACTGTCCTTTCTCTAATTATAACTGTGATAAGGTTTTTCTGAAAAATGTGCCATTTCTCCAGATTTTCCCCTATATATCATAATTTTAATACAATGTATGTAGTATCAAGAAAATAAACATAAGCAGGTTCATACACGAACAATAAACAAAAATTTTAATTAATTAAATTTATGGTACCTATTATATTTATAATAAATTCATTATTGACCTTGCGCCATGGCCATGGTATTGTTTGCTGGTACGCATATCCATCTACCTACGGTTTGATCAAAAGATTTCAAGTGTTGGAATGAAACTTTGCGTGTAAAAACTTAATTAAATAATATATAAAAATATATTGGTATATAGAAGGGGCAGAAGGGAATGGTGGTATCTGTGAACAATTGTTATGTAACTTACTGTTTGATAGGTGCTATAAATTTTAATACCTATTATTAAGTTATATGCGTTTATTTTTTTTTATAATAGAAATATTGTATCTATACAACAGCTCGTTAAGTTTCTTTCGAATCTCTAAAAGATATCGATACTTAGCTTGAGCGCGGTATGATATAAGAGCGATTATAGTCGATAGTATCAAGATTATATAATAATTTATTATTCACATGATTTTACAAAATTTCATTGTGAAATTCGAACCTAAGACTTTCAAGACATTTGACACTTTCTTAAGCAGTACAGCAACGTTTATTTCTTTAATCCTAAATATAATTTTTACAGACTGGAGTCACTGCCACTCTTAATTGGAATAACATTAAGTCGCGTAATATGAAATGTTTTTTTCGACTACTTAGTCAGCCACGTACTTCAGATAAATATGGACACTTCTTAAACAATTTTCTGACCACCAGGTCTACCGTACAATTCGTTACAACTATAAAAATAGTTATTGTCCCTTTAATTTTCAATAGAATTTTTTTAAACTGTAGTCATTTCCGTCATTAACTAAAATAACACTAGATCGTATAATCACTAGCGGAAACAATTAAAGGATAAAAAAAAACAAACAAATTTTTAGCGATTTTTCGAATGGCTGTATCTTTGTTAAAAATGGTCGTATCGGAGTCATAAGCACAGCAATTTAAAGCCTGAAGTTTCTAGTTTTGAAATCTTCCACCTAAAAAATTTTCAAAGCTACGTGTATCGCCCAATCCTAATAAATACAATAAAAAAAAAAATTTCGAATTTTTTTCGTTTTTTTTTTTTTTTTTTTTTTTTTTTTGGTCCACGGACTTGGAAAAAAATTTCCCGATTTAACCACCACATAGGCCGGATAAATTGTTAATTTTGCTTTAATTTGCTTTTTTTAAGGTCTCAATATGACCACTGCTCGCTGAGATATAGGACTTTGAATGAAAAAGGATCATTTCGTCTTTGACCATCGATATTTCAGCAACCTATGATCACACAGAAAACTGGAGATGGGTTTTAAAAACTCGATTAAATTCTCTACAAGGATTAGCCATTGTTTTTTCGAAAAAAAATTTTTTTTATTACTCATGCGGGAGAAGTGCTAACTTGGCGCACATATTTCTGTACGCAAAATGGCTGTTTGCCAACTGTACTCTTCCCGCATACTTTTTTGCGTGTGGAAAGTAACTTTCCACACGCAAATTGACAATAAAACACGCAAAATTTAATCAAAACACGCAAAGCCGCCTCTTAATTTTTCATTTAATAAATATTTCATAATTATTTCTGTAGAAACCGCCAACAAAGTAATTTAAACGATAATTAATTCAGAAAAAAAAGACGAACACTCAAAAATATTATTTTAAAAAGTAATATAAATGTCAAAAATAATGATAATAATAGAAAAAAGTATGTGAAATTCGTAATAAAAAATAGTATGTGCAACTCGTGCGGGATTGTCGATTGCCCTACTCAAGCGAATGAGCGCACTCACTACGTTCGTGCGCTCAACTTCGCTTTCGTGGGCAATCGACAATTTCCCGCACTTATTGCACAATATACTATTTCCATGCGCTACATGAATTTGAAAAATCAAGGAAAAATGGGCTTTTGGTAGCTTTTTGGAAAATCGATCGCTGAATAAAAAAACGCCGTGAGCAGCGGGGCCCCATCACGGTAGTCGAATTTTCCCCTTCATCTTCGGTATTGAATGTCTACAAGCGAAATGTGATTGAAAGTCTACAACCGAATTGTCATTTTGTTGGTTTCAAAACTGGTGATGAGTGTTCGGCTGATCGAGGCTTTAAAAAAAGGTTTTAAGTATTTAAGGGCTGTATCTCAGTAAATTTCAATTTTGTGCCGAAAACAGGTAGCAGAAAAAAAGCCAACACAATTCGTACGAGGACATTCCTGCCCATGTTTATCCGCTAATTGCCTTTATGTTTTAGTTTTAAAAATTAAAAAAGGACCTTAAATAGTAAACTGGAAGGCCTTTATAAAGATATTTTTACTTTCCAAAAAAATCCAGAATTTCTATTTTATAAATACTAAAAATCCAAAATTCCTAATTTATAAATAAACAGTGACTTTAATAACATTTTTAAATTACTTAATATGTATGTATTTCATTTGTCATAAAAGTAAGTTCACTTTTTTTTAAATTTTTTAAAATTACTATTCGCCTACTTGTATTTAGAATAAACATAATGCTTTTAAAACACATTTAACAATAGCATTCAATTCCGATGTAAAAATGAGAGAAGTGGGGGGAAAAGTGATGCGGACTCCCTACAAGGTACTAGCTGGATACTAACTGAATACACGTACAAAATTTCAGCCCTCTAGATTTCCTTATGGAGTCTCTAGACGTGTTAGAAAACAAGCAAAAAAATTAAGGAAATATTGGCGTAAAAATCGTGGGGGTAAGGGTTAAAAGTTGAAACCTCCAAAAAACAGTGTCTGGCTATTAGCTTAACCTATACACCAAATTTCAGCCCTCTAGGTTTATTTGGGGAGATTTTGACCCGAACGAAACTGTTAAAAAACAAGAAAAATCATGTTCTTTTGGGTATAAAAATGGTGGGGGTAGGGGTTAAAAGTCGAGACCCCCAAAAGGCACCCCCTTGGTACTAACTCAATCCGAATACAAAATTTCAGCCCTCTAGGTTTATTCGGGTGACCTGTGCGAGTGGTACAAACTTCGAAAACGTCGAAAATGCATGAAATTGTAGCTTAAAAATGAGGGGGGTGGGGGTAAAATATTAAAACCTCCAAAAAGCACAACCTGGGTACGAACTTTATCAACACACCAAATTTCAACCCTCTACGTTAATTCTGGGGGGCTGGGGGCCTGTTAGATCCAGCGAAAATCGTTTTTCCCCCCTCTACTCCCACCATATCATCCTAGGAAGCTGAATTTTGGATATGTTGTAGATAATTGACCGAAACATTATTTAAAACCGGTTTGGAAAAGTTTTATTGCTTTTCCGCCCCCCACCACCCCCTTAAAGGTCGGGTCAGAAAAAAAATTTGCCCAAAATTTGACCCCACTTTGATAGTATGAGGTGCCTCGAAAATGAGCCCCATTTACCAAATTTCATCTCTTAACTTCCATAGGGGGGCCCTACACAAATTAAAAGGTGGCGGGAAAATATATATATATATATATATATATATATATCAGACATTTTTTTTTTCTACATATTCGTGTTCTACGGGTCCGAAAACGGATAGCGCCCCTACTCTCGCCTCTCGCAGCTCTTATCGTATAGACTGTATAAGTCTAATTTTTCGGAGAAAATTCGACTAAAAATAGCGAGAAAACCATTAATGTTAAGTGTGCCTTTTACAGTTCAATATACCCACAAAAACCCCACCGAGTTTCAATTTAATCCATTTATCCGTTTTTTTGTTTCGTTCGATTGAATTTTTGAAAAAATTAAAGTATTATTTTTTTGGTATCAAACTTTCATAATCTTGAACAAAATAAAAAAAAAATTTCTCTGCTTTTTTCCCATTTTTATCAATAACAGTATTTAAATTTATAAAAAAGAGAAAATTTCTTAGAAAATTTTCAAAAAAAAAAATTGTTTTCTAAAATTTTTCAAGAAAATTTTTTTTTGGAAAATTTTTTTGAAAAATTCTTAAAAAAAAAAATTTTTTTGAAAATTTTCTAAGAAATTTTTTTTTTTTTTATAAATTTAAATACTGTTATTGATAAAAATGTGAAAAAAGCTGAGAAAATTTTTTTTTTCATTTTGTTCAAGATTATGAAAGTTTGATACCAAAAAAATAATACTTTAATTTTTTCAAAAATTCAATCGAATGAAAGAAAAAACGGATGGATGGATTAAATTGAAACTCGGTGGGGTTTTTGTGGGTATATTGAACTGTAAAAGGCACACTTAACATTAATGGCTTTCTCGATATTTTTACTCAGCGATCGATTTTCCAAAAAACTACCAAAAGCCCATTTTTTCTTGATTTTTCAAATTCATATAGCGCATGGAAAAAAAAATTTTTTCGAAAAAACAATGGCTAATCCTTGTAAAGAATTTAATCGAGTTTTTAAAACCCATCTCCAATTTTCTGTGCGATCATAGGTTGCTGCAATATTGATGGTCAAAGACGAAATGATACTTTTCCATTCAAAGTCCTATATCTCAGCAAGCAGTGGTCATATTAAGGCCTTAAAAAAAGGACATTAAAGATAAATTAACAATTTATCCGGCCTATGTGGTGGTTAAGTCGGGAAATTTTTTTCCAAGTCCGTGGAACAAAAAAAAAAAAAAAACGAAAAAATTTCGAAATTTTTTTTTTCAGTGTATTTATTAGGATTGAGCGATACACGTAGCTTTGAAAATTTTTTAGTTGGAAGATTTCAAAACTAGAAACTTCAAGCTTTAAATTGCTGTGCTTACGACTCCGGTACGATCATTTTTAACAAAGATACAGCCATTCGAAAAATCGCTAAAAATTTGGAATTTTTTTTTGATCCTTTAATTGTTTCCGCTAGTGTATGAAATGTCGCTATCCGATTAATTGATCTATAATGTAATTCAGATAAATATCGACACTTTAAGCCATACAGAAATGTTTATAAGCAGTTTTTTTTTAAATTTTAAATAGAATTCTTGTACCCTGTAATCATTTCCACCGTTAGTGAAATAACATTATGCCGTGTAATATGAAATGTCGTTTTCCGAACAATTGGTTTATAATGTAATTGAGATGAATATCTAGACTTTTTTAAGCAGTACAGAAATGCTTATAAGCAGTTCTTTAATTTTAAATATAATTCTTGTATCCTGGAATCATTTCCATCGTTACAACATTAGCTCGTATAATATGAAATGTCGCTTTCCGATCACTTGGTCGACGATTTAATTTAGATAAGTGAGGTGCCTAGTTTCCAAATCTACTAAATCCAGTTTTCAAAATTTTGATTTTTTAGGGCCATTAACTTTTAAATGTAATAACATTTTTTGCCCCAAACATTTTTTGTTATAATTTTAATTGTTTGCTAAAGAAATTTGCAACTGAAATATAACATAATTTTCAAATCCTGCTAATTACATTGAAAACTTTTCAAATCTTGCTAAATTAAGCTTAACATAACCTATATTTTAGATTTTAACCGTTTCAACTTTTCATTTTTTCAGTGATATGTGCGACGTACGAAGTATAAAATTATGTTTTTAAGTAAAATTTGTATTTTAGTATTTATCTAAAATTTTAAATAATGAAATCGTAGATGTAAATGAATTACTAAGTAAGCACTTTGGTTTTAAGTGATAAAATGGAAACATTTTAGAATATTACAAAACAAATTGTATCGTCTAACCCTGATACATCCAATATTGCTAAATCAAGTTTTTTTTTAATAAATTTCCCTTAAAATTTCTTTTTTATAACGCGCTTTATATAAATTTTACTATCAAAACCTTCTAAATCCAAATAATTTTGATTAAAAAAGGGGTAAAACGATAATTTTGTTTTTTGATAATAGTACTAATCATCTTTGTTACCTTGTTAGATAATATAACTATGACTTTTTAACCGAAAAATTAATTTTGAACTGAGTTATTGTTTTTTGCGATTTCCCACGATTTTTATAAAGTGGAATTAGTAGCTACTCAAGTATCGACACTTTCTTAAGTATGTAATACAGAAATAATATTTTCACCCAAAAAGGCTTTAAAATATTTGAAACTGATGCTGCCACTTGTTCTAGTCATATATATATATATATATATATATATATATATATATATATATATATATATATATATATATATATATATATATGTAATATTAATAGATTTGAGCGTTACTTTATGGTATTCCATATTTGTAAATAATAAACAAATACTTTACTTTGCAAAATACCACGTTTATTTTTGAAACTGTGACAATATTGTTACGAACCGTTAGTTCATTTTCAAACAGAATGAAAATGAACTAACGGTTCGAAACAATATTGTCACAGTTTCAAAAATAAACGTGGTATTTTGCAAAGTAAAGTATTTGTTTATTATTTATATATATATATATATATATATATATATATATATATATATATATATATATATATATATATATATATATATATATATACATTTCAAAAGAAAAAAATTGTTAATGTTACCATTTTATTAAATAGTAGGTATAAGTATTTTATACAATTTTCAAGCTACATATTATATCCCTGTTACTTTATTAAGTTAAATAATAAAGTAATCCAATGATGATATTTCTTAGAAAAAAACTATAGGTATATATATATATATATTCGTATGTAAAAATCTTTGCAAAATAAAAATTATTTTCCGAGAATTTAATTGTTTCCATTCAATTATCGAGAACATTTGTTATAAACGAAATTACACAAAGCATCTATGTAGCTTACACAAAAATTTACGAAAGAATTTTTAATATATATAACAGTAATTAATTACTTTTCATGTTGTTTTCAGACGTAATGTGGAATGTGGACTTTTGAGCATGTAACAGAAGCAAAATAAATACTAAAACGGACACCGTGCTAGCCGGAAAACGAAACGAGAAGAAAACAACAGCAGACAGCAAACAGAAGATTTTAAAACATGTTCACCGAACGAACGAATCTAACAACAATGTTGTTGAAACAAGCAATGCGTTCTATCGATGTTCGTACAACTTTTTCGACTCAGAAATGTATTATCTTTCTAACACTTCTCATTCCTGTATAACAAAACAAGAACATACTTCATTCACCAACACATAAGTGCAAAAAGGACATATTAATGATATTTAGGTTATGTATACAATTAGAACAAACTTTTTGTTGGTGTTATTCTGGTTAAAACGGCAAAAAAATGGAATTTAAATAGCGCGTTGGTAAAATAATATGGTTATATTAGTCACACTTCTATTTCTTCACGGTGCCGGATTGGTTGGTGAGTATTATTCTATTTCGTTTTATCTTTACTAAAGGACAAAAAATTATTATAACTTCTTTTAATAGCGATTATTTGTGATAATAATTTAACTCATGTGCATTATTAAGTTCCATAAGAATTAGAGATGGGATTCTACGCGGAATTTTCCCGGGAAAATTCCCAAAGTGGGTAAAATCGAGAAAATTAGTAAAATCGAGTAAAAATTCCCGAAAACTGAGAATTTATTTTAATTTAGTATTTAGTGTATTATTTTGAATTTATACTATCAAAACCACTGCTAAATAAAGAATATTTGCTAAATGTAAATAATTAATCTTTAAACCAAGGTTACTGTATATTACACAGGCAGGGCCGTGGAGAGAAATGGCGGGCCTCAGGAGTAAAGCACATTCCAGCCCGGGCCCCGGGGCTGCAACCCCGGCTACCCAACCCTGTCGTCAGGTCTGTACACAGGCTAGATAAGACGAAAAAAAGAGTTTTGTTGGACTGCAGTATAGCAAACTCTTGACTATTTTTGTTTCTGTCTTATATTTCTAACATATTGAAGCGAACAAAAATATTAAGGTTATTTTAATGATAATATAAAATACCTGAGCCAGGCTTTTAAAAAAAAAAGAAAAGAAGAGTAACATAGTAATTTCAGTTAAATATGTTTAATTACATGTACTACTTACTGTCTGACAAATTATTATTATTTGATTATAATGGCTTAATTTATGCTCCATTCGTCCCATTGATCGGATCAGCAATAGAATAATTTAAAAATAATTAGTTTTCAATACTTTTGGGAAAAGTTTTTTTTAATCGTGAATATCTCGTAAACGGTGTATCGTAGCACAAGAATAACGAAATTTTTGAAGACTTAAACGAAACAAGTTGTGGGTATTTCGAACATATTCGGACTATCAAGACCTAATTTTTGTTATCGAAAATTATCGATACCGAGCTACTCATCATAAACTGATTACAATTGATTCATTCAGACTCATTAGTCAAACTGATTTTGTTACCAATAAAATATTTTCAAAAAAATTAGTTTTCAATACTTTTCGAAAACGTAAACTTTTGATTGTAAATATCTCGTAAACCGTGCATCGTAGCTCAAAAATAACGAAATTTTTGAAGGATTAGGCGAAGCAGGTTGTGGGTATTCTAAACATATTGGGATTATCAAAACCTACTTTTCGTTATCAAAAATTATCGACATCGAAAATAATGATATTTTAAAAATTTAACATGTAAATTTTTACCTATTCGTTATCATTTGTATTATAAAATTCTCTAAAATTTTTAGTAGCTTTTATTTCCACCATTTTTTTTTTTTTTTTTTTTTATAATAACGGATTCAATTTATGCGATTTTTTATCCGCGTAAATTGAATCTCCGTGGAACGGATATTCACGTAAATTAAGGGACCACTAATTATATATATATATATATATATATATATATATATATATATATGTATATATATATATATATATATATATATATATTCAATATATATATAATTAAAAACGCATTTATAAAATAGTACAGCTAATTGTAAGTAATCGTTTTTAACCAGGTTTCGGGAATTTTCCCAGGAAAGTACCCTATAATTACTCAAATGAGAATATTCACGTGAAAATTCCCAATGGGAATTTTCCCGTTACCCATCTCCCATTTCCCATTTTTTGGCTTCTAAATGGTACAAAATAGTTCAGTTTTGCTGTCGCTCGTGTACTAATAATATGACTAATATGATGAAAGTCACCGTATATAGCAGTGATTCTAGATGCGTCATTCAACCCGTCATTCTAGATGCAACCTCGTCTCATAATCTCAGCTTCTGTCGCAATCTCCCCGAATAATAGCTATTATTACCTGCTCATCGAATAATCTACTATTCTTACGAGATATATATTCGATTCATTTTCTACAATTTTTTATTGCCATTAGAAGCACAATTTTTTTTTGTCTTTTTAATAACGGCAACTAAAGAAATTTGTCGAATGCCGCATATTTTACTATATCTAGTAATCTTGTACTTTTCCAGTTGTGATAAAAAGGAAAGAACCAGTGTATAATGTGGAACGATGTTTATATTCTTTTTTAAAACATAAATTATCAACTGCTACTTGATATCATCCAGTTTTCAATATTTAATTATACTAAATGTTTTATCAGTATGCTTGTGTCACATGTAGCGAATGCGATATTTTATTCTCTTAACATTTGTCATAGTTGTCGATAATGTGTTGTTGTTGCTATAAAGTATAAGCATAAAGAATATTTAGTAAAATTTATAAGTTCAGAAGGGTAAAGAATTAATATTTTCTTATATTTTCGAAAATTTTCAAAATATTTTATTTTTTTATTTTATTTTTCTGCATTTAAGAATGCCTTGATAAGTACATAGTTGATGTGTGGGTGAGGAGGGGTTAGTGAGGTGCACTTAAAAGAATATGATTTTGTATGTTATGTAAATCAAGAAAAAAGGTAATTTTTGGCCCAAGAATATTAAAAATTTGCTTTAAAATTAGCGAAAACAGTCTAAACGAACAGAAAAATAACTTCTTTCTATATCCCAATCAAATCTTGATTTGTACCATCCCCGCATACGTGCCGTAAAGTCGGTTGGAGAATAGACTTTAAATAATATGTCTTTAAAGAAATTAGTTTATCTAAATTATAAGGGCCGCCTACAATACATTTGAAAAGACTTTTGTGTGATAAAATCTTAACTTGAGAGAATGTGTCCGATCAGCTTTTCATATTTTTTACTATTTCTGTTCTTAAATATCAGTATCTAACACTAGTAAAACATTCTGTTTTTATGTACCTACAAAAATATGAGGATTTCTTCACACGCTACATATTTTTAGGTGGGCCCTTTTTAGACAGAAAGGAAACATAGATTTTCAATATGAAGCCTATCTGTCATTCTTGTTTATCTTTCAAATTTACATTACATTCATTTTTAAAATTTAATTTGTACAAGGAAAAGTGCACGGATTGTCAACATTATTAGTCTGTATTTAATATCAAGTAGGGTTATTCCATGAAAATGCGACATAAATGCAAAAAACGCCGTGAGCAGCGGGGCCCCATCACGGTAGTCGAATTTTCCCCTTCATCTTCGGTATTGAATGTCTACAAGCGAAATGTGATTGAAAGTCTACAACCGAATTGTCATTTTGTTGGTTTCAAAACTGGTGATGAGTGTTCGGCTGATCGAGGCTTTAAAAAAAGGTTTTAAGTATTTAAGGGCTGTATCTCAGTAAATTTCAATTTTGTGCCGAAAACAGGTAGCAGAAAAAAAGCCAACACAATTCGTACGAGGACATTCCTGCCCATGTTTATCCGCTAATTGCCTTTATGTTTTAGTTTTAAAAATTAAAAAAGGACCTTAAATAGTAAACTGGAAGGCCTTTATAAAGATATTTTTTCTTTCCAAAAAAATCCAAAATTTCTATTTTATAAATACTAAAAATCCAAAATTCCTAATTTATAAATAAACAGTGACTTTAATAACATTTTTAAATTACTTAATATGTATGTATTTCATTTGTCATAAAAGTAAGTTCACTTTTTTTTAAATTTTTTAAAATTACTATTCGCCTACTTGTATTTAGAATAAACATAATGCTTTTAAAACACATTTAACAATATCATTCAATTCCGATGTAAAAATGGGAGAAGTGGGGGGAAAAGTGATGCGAACTCCCTACAAGGTACTAGCTGGATACTAACTGAATACACGTACAAAATTTCAGCCCTCTAGGTTTCCTTATGGAGTCTCTAGACATGTTAGAAAACAAGCAAAAAAATTAAGGAAATATTGGCGTAAAAATCGTGGGGGTAAGGGTTAAAAGTTGAAACCTCCAAAAAACAGTGTCTGGCTATTAGCTTAACCTGTACACCAAATTTCAGCCCTCTAGGTTTATTTGGGGAGATTTTGACCCGAACGAAACTGTTAAAAAACAAGAAAAATCATGTTCTTTTGGGTATAAAAATGGTGGGGGTAGGGGTTAAAAGTCGAGACCCCCAAAAGGCACCCCCTTGATACTAACTCAATCCGAATACAAAATTTCAGCCCTCTAGGTTTATTCGGGTGACCTGTGCGAGTGGTACAAACTTCGAAAACGTCGAAAATGCATGAAATTGTAGCTTAAAAATGAGGGGGGTGGGGGTAAAATATTAAAACCTCCAAAAAGCACAACCTAGGTACGAACTTTATCAACACACCAAATTTCAACCCTCTACGTTAATTCCCCCAGGTTGGGGGCCTGTTAGATCCAGCGAAAATCGTTTTTCCCCCCTCTACTCCCACCATATCATCCTAGGAAGCTGAATTTTGGATATGTTGTAGATAATTGACCGAAACATTATTTAAAACCGGTTTGGAAAAGTTTTATTGCTTTTCCGCCCCCCACCACCCCCTTAAAGGTCGGGTCCGAAAAAAAATTTGCCCAAAATTTGACCCCACTTTGATAGTATTGTTGTGCATCGGAATAAGCCCCACTTACCAAATTTCATCTCTTAACTTCCATAGGGGGGCCCTACACATATTAAAAGGTTGCGGGAAAATATATATATATATATATATATATCAGACATCTTTTTTTTTTACATAATCGTGTTCTACGGGTCCGAAAACGGATAGCGCCCCTGGTCTCGCCTCTCGCAGCTCTTATCGTATAGACTGTATAAGTCTAATTTTTCGGAGAAAATTCGACTAAAAATTAAATGTTGTTTATTTAAAGTAAGTCAAATAGAGTACAGACTAAACAAAATTTGCTACTTGACAACACCGAAATTATAGATATCAGTTTTGACTTTTGACAATTAGAATCGAATTTTCACTGTCTTGCTGTACTTGATGTACCGCTTCACGAAAAGTGTTGCAAATAATTTTTAAATAACTGTGAATTCTCGCGAAATATATAGAAAACAATGATATGATTTAATATTAAGTGTGTACACCTTTGTTACACATGAAGCACGCCCGAAACATTCAACAATATCACTAAAAAAATTGACAACAAAGATAGCCTCAAAATTTTGTAACATGAGTGACCAAAAAGAACATTTTTTAGTATAAGGCTTGATACACTTCTTCAATTAGATACTTGTAATATTACTTTCTTTGTTCATGAGTGCCTGATGCTTAAACCCATGCTTATACGACATTATGTTTCAAATTGAATATTATATAAGAAATTGAAATGTGTAACATGAGTGACCGGTCACTCATGTTACAAAATTTGAATCCTACGACGAAGCCGTAGGGGACGCCAAAACTATCAAACTTTCCTAAACCAGTTAGGTATAACGTTTCGGTCTATTATAGGTACACAATATATCCAAACTTTCGCTTCTAAGTGCGATTTGGAGGTAGTAGAGAGCGGAAAAACTATTTTTGGGGAATTTGACACGTCTTTAGCCTCCCAGAATTAACCTAGGTAGTTGAAATTTTGTATTTTGATAGAGTTGGTACCTTGAGTGTGCTTTTGGGCGGTTACAATGTTTAACCCTCATCTCCACCATTTTTATGCCACAATTTCATGTTTTTTTCAACGTTTTCGTTGTTTGTGTCACGCTTACAGGCCCCCCAAAAAACTTATAGCTCTGAAATTTTGTATTTGTGTTAAGTTAGTATCCGGAGTGTGTCTTCTAGGGATTCCACATTTCCCTGCCCCCACTTCCCCCGTTTTTACACCGAAATTTCGTGGTATTTTCGTGTACGTTGAAAATGATTTATTTTCGTAATAATACCTAATTTGAGTAACCAGTTGTAATAATTATCAGTGAAATATTAATTAATCAGTTAATTTTAAGTATTTTTTCATTTCCCTTAAGAAATATATGTGGATGATATGGACCTTTGTACAAGTAACGTGAGTGACCAAAGTGGTGTAACATGAGTGACTTTTCTTAGAATTTTTAAAATTTTTATTTTAATATAGAAGCTTGTTCTTTTAATCTGAACTAAATAAAGAGAATTCATTTTATCTTTGTATAATTTTTAAATCATCTACAGTAATTAAATAGAACAGAGATTCAACCCCAACTTAAATGACTGCGAACACCATGTCTCCATGTGTAACATGAGTTACCAGAAAAATAAGACACTTTTTTAAATATATTCATAAGCCTGCCTCTTTTATTTTTTATTAAATAAAATTATTTAGTTAATAAAGAAAGGTTTTACTGAAAGATATACTGTTATTTTGCAATTCTTCCTATATAAAATTAGTGGTTTTGCCTCAGTTTTGCAGTAAAATGTAACGTGAGTGACCGTGGAATAACCCAGTAGAGTGGTGTCAATAATATTTTGAATTTGGTGGTCATAGATGAAAATGTTTTATCATACATTTGACGATTTTTAATCTTGTATAATTATCGAACTTATTATTACTTAACTATTTGCATGTAAAAATTGTTTGTTTCGGCATTGATGACGTCAAATACGAGTCTAATGGCGATTGTTAATGCTTAATTACATTATTCTAGTCATATAATATTTTAATATTCGCGTGTCTGTCTCTGAAATGTTTAGATCACATTTTAATTAATTATGTACTGCTAAATGAAAAACGATATTTTGTCTGGGAAATTTGGACAAATTATTAACCTAGGTCTCGAACTGCTTTTTTCAGAAACTTAAGACCCTATACAATATCCGTAAATGAAGAGTAGACGACAATTCTTAAAAAAAGAAAGTTATAATTTTTAAAATATATTTATAATCCGACCACACAACAATATATACATATGTATGTATGTAGTTTTAAACTGTTACTAACTTACTAATGAATGTTTGGTTGGTTTGGGTTTGAGGGGTGAAAGCAGTGCAATAGCCAATAACAAAAGATAATATATAATTTATTAGTTTGACACATAAGTATATCATGTCGCGCGTTCTCTGTCCCAACCTCGTGTATCAAAAATTACATGTCTTATGACACAAAAAACATTTTAAATACTGTATTTATGTATATACTTTATATATATATATATATATATATATATATATATATATATATTAATATATATATATATATATATATATATATATATATATATATATATATATATATATATATATATATATATATATATATATATATATATAGGTAGCCAACATCAAAGGGTGTAACTAGCATAAATCTTAAGTTCATTGTGATGAAAACACAGACTTAAATATGTTTTTTTTGTATGTCCAAACATTGGGAGTTTTCAGATACAAGGTTGGGACAAAGTACGCGTGATATGTAAACCATCAAAAATCAAGCTTTTTTATTTTTTATTTTTTTATATAAATAAATATTTTATTAAAAAAACTAAATGTGCGAAGACATGTCTTGAGTCTACCAAAAAAAAAAAAAAAAAAAAAAATTAATTCAAAAATTTAATTCATAAATGGCGTTGAAATCGATATTGGGAGATTTTTTCACCTTGATGGTTTCGCGCGTTCTGAAATTCCCAGTGAATTCAAATCAGTTGTGGCACAAATTAGGGGCTAAGAAAAAAAATAAAACACCAGCGAGAAATCACATTTTGAAAATAATTCATCAAAAATCACGGTTTTTTCTCGACTGTAAATAGCCGTCATTTTAAAAATATATTACGGAACCAGAAGATCCTAGTTTCTGCCAAAATGACGGTATTGAGGAATAATATGCATTTTGATTTATATCGATACCTCAAATACTTTTTGAAATTTACCCGGAACCATGTCGAAAAACATAGTTTCCAGGGAACTTAAATTTTTATGTCAATGAATTATAGTAAAGTGCGCGCAGTAAAATGCCCATAACATTTTGATTTTTAATTTTTTTAAAATAAAATTTTAGGTGAATAAGTATTTCTAACATCTTAAAAAACATAATTATGAAAAAAAACTTTTGTTATTAATTTGATTTTTATAGATTTTATAAGCGATTTTTGGTCAATTTAAAAAAAAAAAAAAAAAAAAAAAAAAAAAAAAAAAAAAACAAAAAAAAAATCAACTTAACACGCTTTTTTAAAAAACAATTTTTAGAAAAAATCCTACGACATTCGCTAGATTTTGGACTAGGGTAACCCAGAGAGTAATTTCCCACTGACAGTGATTGTCCACTTTAAGAAAAGCATTGTTAAGTGTTAATTTTGAATAATGCTAGTTCGGTTACAATTCGCTAGATAGTAATGTGATTAATTTATAGTAGATTCAAAATTGAAAACTAGCAACACTCAAAAGAAAAAAACGGTAATAACAGATTTTGTGAAGACGGGTGAAAGTGTTACTCAAACAGGTAAACATTTTAACAATTTTCATAAGGACATACTTACTTAAAGGTGATTTTTAAATATATATTTTTTTAACGTTCATCTATTGTTGCATGGATATGATAAAATTAAAAGTATTTTTTTTAATTTTTAATGGAAAACTGTATTGAATTTTGATTTCTAACGGTAATTTTAGCTGTGGGCAATCACTGAACCTAAATTTAAATAGCTTTAGTCATTGCCCATCATTATTTTAGTAATTGCCCTGTGTTAATGTCTATAGTTATTGCCCGGATAATAACTATTATGGTTCATTATTAATCAAAGCGCGTTGCTAATATCGCGTGTAGTTGTATTTAAAATGTTTGAATTCTTTCGCAACCTTTTTGCCTAGATAGCTTAGATCGTTAATGTTATATTTTCAGGATGCCGAAGACACCAAAAGTACCATATAGTAAAGAAAATTTACAGAAAGCGATCGAAGCTGTCGAAGATGCTAACAACAAGTTATCTACAAGGCAAATTGCTGAAAAATGTTGGTCCAGTTCCGAGGTCCAGTCTCCGGTACTGCATTAAGAATTCGGGACATTAAACCAGCTCAGGGCCATCACCTGTATTATCTGTTTCTGAAGAAAATCGTCTCGAAGACTGGATAATAATATCAGCAAGAAAAGGATTTCCCCGAAATAAAGAAGACATCTTAGACACCGTACAAAAGTTTCTGGTGGAAAATCCTCGTCCTAATTCATTTTCAAATAATAGGCCAGGTGACGGTTGGTGGAAGGCATTTTTGAAAAGACATCCGAGGTTGACAATCAGGACAGCAGAAGGAGTGACAAAAGCGAGTTCTTGTGTTTCGGAAAAAGATATAAGAGGGTGGCTTACTGAAATTCAGAATTATGCTGCCGAAAAAGATTTGACTCCCATTTTAAGTGAACCACATCGCATTTTTAATGCAGATGAAACTAATTTTCAAATTTACGTTAAAACTGGTCAAGTGTTAGCAGAAAAAGGTGTGAAAAATGTATATAATGTTGAACAATCTCAAGCTAAAGAGTCTATTACAGTATTGTTCACCTTCTCGGCTGCAGGAGAAGTTTGTTGTCCATTCATTGTTTATCCTTAAAGATTTACTTGATGAAGTTATGAAAGCTAAACGTAATCTATTTTGATGTATTAAGGACAATCCTTAGACTTAAGTTTAATGTTTTTTTAACTGTTTATTTGTGTTTAAAACTTTAAAATCCATTTAGATTTTAGGTTATCATTTTAAGGTACTGGGCAATTACTGTACTGTGATGTTGGCAATTACTATATGCTCTGGGCAATAACTTGACTTTTTAGAATATTTTTATTTCGTTGCATTATTTTCTATGTTATATAAGTTTTAGCTAAAAACTGTTGACACTCGATAGGAGAGTTTATTAGGCTATAAGAAAATTGTAATAAACAGTTGACAGCTATAATATATTTTTTTTTTATTGGATGCCAATGTGTTTGAAATCCTTAAGTGGGCAATAGCTATGTGGTTTACCCTACTTATATTTTAAAAAACTTTTTGATTTTTTGTTCCAAATTAAAAATTGTGACCTGTAGCGGTACCCCCATTTCGACCGTCCGAGATCTTTTTTCCTTGCGTGCGCTGCTGTGCCGCCATTTTAAAATTAAAATAAAACATATTTTTTGTAGTTAAAGACATTGTACAAAACCTCATATCTCTATCTCTTTCCTATCGTTTGTGGACTCGTGGTAGTTCTCAGAAAATCACATGAAATTTAGTGAACACAAGGTGATATTACCCCCTAACTCTAAATATTTAACAGGCGATCTGAACATAGTCTTGTCAGTGAAAAAAAACTTAGATGTAACGACAAAAAACATTAGGTTTTAAAAATTACAGGTAACACTCAAAACCTCATGATTTCCTTAGAAGTTGCTTTTCTAAACAAGATGAACCATTAATTTGCACATGAGAACATTTTATTTCATATTTATAATATTAGGAAAATGGTGGAAAATACATCTGTAAAAAAACTTAATGATAGTTAATGTCTAAGTTTCTTACTGTCTCTTGATTTTGATTCGCATTATGCATTTTAATAGTCATTTTTTTTAAAAAAACCGTATAAAAAATTGCATAAAAAAATCGCATAAAAAAGACCGCATAAAAAAGGTTTAGCTGTACTATATCCACCAGATACGAACTCATTGTTAGTAGTCATAAACTACTGGAATATAGGTATTATGGACCAATTAGACTGGAGTGGGCGCACGGAACCCTGTCCATAGTTCAAAAATATGTAAAATCCGACAAAAACAGATATTTGAAAATATCTGTAAAAAAATGGCCCAAGAATATTATGTATTTGTATTTAAAAAAAAAATAAAACTTTGAAAAAATAATTGAAATCCATTGCTATTCCAAGAACAGACATAATTATAATAACTCAGCTAACGTACAGATAGTACTTAAAAAAAGAATCTAAAAAAAATTAATACTAATTTCCGAAATAAAAACTTTTGTTGTACTTGGCTCAAGATTTTTTTTTGATATTAATAAACAAAACGAAACAAAAAAAATCTTGAGCCAAGTACAACAAAAGTTTTTATTTCGGAAATTAGTATTAATTTTTTTTAGATTCTTTTTTTAAGTACTATCTGTACGTTAGCTGAGTTATTATAATTATGTCTGTTCTTGGAATAGCAATGGATTTCAATTATTTTTTCAAAGTTTTATTTTTTTTTTTAAATACAAATACATAATATTCTTGGGCCATTTTTTTACAGATATTTTCAAATATCTGTTTTTGTCGGATTATAATTTATTAATGTATCTTCGCCTTGAAAATTGTTTTAAAAATATGTAAGAACTAGAGTTACTATTTTTATTATGGCTAAACTATTGACCTAATTAGGAAATTGTTCAAATAAGAATTTTGTCTGCCGCTGGTGGTAATTTATTGTTATATGTAGATAGGAGCTTTGAGGCTCTTTGATTTTCGCGCTGAGATGCAAACTTTTATTTTTTAAATATAAGTCTATGGGTTGAAGATAAATAAATTATAGATTAAAGTTTAAATGCATGTTCAAGTGTAAAACACACAGTATAATAATTTTGTATTGCGATAAGAACACAACATTTCCAAAATGAGTGCGCGATATGTAAAATGTTTCGAGGCAATGTTCTTATGTATTCACAGTAAAGGACCTAAAATAAAGTGACTAGACGTCCCGATTTTGGTGGGACAGTCCCGCTTTTTCGAAGACTGTCCTGCATCCCGCCGATTTTTAAAAATGTCCAGCTATTTAGAAAATATCTTCATTTTTTATTTTAAATGTAATTGAGGTTTTTTTTTTGCCCGCCAGTTATTTTTTAAGAGAAAGTTCGTAAAATTTCTTATTTTTTAAATGTAATTGACGTTTAAGAGAAAGTTCGAAAAAAAGTAGGAAAATTAAGATTTTCTTCTTTTCAAGCAAAAGGTAGTGGTCGCATTTTCACGATGCCTTTCATCCCATTTGTCCCGCTTTGTCTCGATGAAAATCTAGTCACTTTATCCTAAAATGATTTATAAAGCTGCTGCTAAATATGTGCCTAAGTCAGAAGACTTTGTTTGGAAGTGGGTGTTGCGATATAATTCTCAGAAAAACGTCAACGATTTTCCCGAGAAAACCGCGAGGGCCTTCTGAAAAAGAAAGTGAAATCATTTTCAAGTTATTTCAACGAAAGCCTTTTTGACACTGCGACAAGGTCAAAAGTTATTGGCTAAAAAGAAAGCTAATATGAGTATAATGACTCTGAATAGGCGATTAAACGAAGTAAATATTTCTTGGCGTAGTACGATACTGAAATCTTTCCTTAGATCGGAGCATGTCAAAAAGTGACGCTTGTGGGCTATACAAAATTTGAATCGTTATTGGAGTAATGTAAATTTTACTGACGAAGCGTGTTTTTACACATGGGTTTCTGCCAAATATATTTGGTCTTTTATTAAAACAGGTGTGCCACCATATTCGAGCTCTCTGGCGGTCGTTACCGCAACAAATGCAAAAAATCTAATGAAAAGTATGCCAAAACGGTTCCCACGAATTCTAGGCAATAATGGAGTCTGGACAGCTTACTAACAAGGAACATCACGAGAGTGTACCCCTCCGATTTTGTTTATTCTTTGATATGTTGTAGAACATCGAAAAATAAGAGACCCGTATTATCTTTAGCGGCTGTAAAACGATTTGAAGGGGTGAAATCACCCTTCAAAAATTGGGGTAAAAATTTAATTTGTCAAATATCCCGAAACCGGTAAGAGATAAAGCAAAAGTTTAAATCGGCGATATTGCTCCTTTTTAAAGAGCTATCTATTCATATGCAACTTGTTTAAATTACATTAACAGGGGTGGTTGGGGGTTAAAACTTTCGGCTTAACTTTGCGAAAAGAGGGTAAAAAATACAATATATTACAATTTTGTTTACAGATTTCAAATCTACGTGAAAAAATCTAATTGACCTGTTTTTGCTGAATTTCATAACATTAAGTTTAGGGGTAAGTAACTAGAGGATGGCTGTATAGGCATAGTCATACTATTTGAGTAATTCAGGAACTTCTTCATGGAAAATAGCTTAAAACAGTTATCACAACGTAAAAATGATATTGTCGAATTCAAAATTCAGTTTTATCAACATTTTAGAAGGGGGCGGGGGTGCCCTCCTAAATTACATTACGTTTTAATACACTCATTTATATTAGTAACATACTGCAGAGGACAATAATACGATAATTAATTAAAAAATCAAAAAAAAACCAACTGCGTAAAAAGCTAACTAAAACGGTGGCAACAAGATGAAAATATAGAGAAAAAGAAAAATGAAAAAAAAACAAACAAAGCAGTCGGAAGCATCATACATTTATGTTTAACTTGATACAACATGTATGCCTCCGACTGCTTTACTTTTTTATTCATTTTTATTTTCCTCTATATTTTCATCTTGTTTCCACCGTTTTAGTTACCTTTTTACGCAGTCGGGTTTTTTGCTTTTTTAATTAATTTTTTTATCTAGGACTTTTTGTCTAATTATATAGAAGAAAAAATATATAGGTACGCATACGAGATTACAGTGGCTGTCAGCATAAATTACCATGAATTTGATATAAATTTTTTTTTTATACTAGCACTAATATTCTAGCTTTTGTGTACGACTTCCTCCGAGTAGAGTCATTGAAGGTTGATTAAATGATTTTGTACACTTAGGTACTATTTAGACATCGACTCCACGCGGATAAATTCATCGACAAAAACTAGTTTTCATATAAATTTTCAACCCTTGTAACTTGTTCTAATTTTTTAGGGAATGAACTTTTAAAAATCTGCGCTTGATACTCGCTTAGGTTGCTAAAGAACCCCTGTGCAAAATTTCACATTTCTAGACCCAATGGTTTTCTATAAAAATTTTCATCCCCTATTTTATACCTTTACGAAATAAAATTTAAAATATCCCTTTTTAGAGCTCACCTACGCTACATGATGAAATCTTTTACAAAATTTCACGACTTTGGGCCAAGTAGGTTTTTTAAATAAATTTTGACCGCCAATTTTACCCCCTGCG
Organism: Brachynemurus nebulosus; assembly: GCA_035578155.1. Taxonomy (NCBI): domain Eukaryota; kingdom Metazoa; phylum Arthropoda; class Insecta; order Neuroptera; family Myrmeleontidae; genus Brachynemurus; species Brachynemurus nebulosus. The sequence goes on along the minus strand of JAPWDM010000011.1, from coordinate 13,720,263 downwards.
GCAAAAAAAAATAAATTGCAAGGGGTTTGAGGTTCAGAGCAGCGCAGTATGTGGTGGAAGCGTATGGCTTAGGCAACGTTAATGGTGGTAATTGGAAAATGTAAATAAAACCAGAGATTTCATCTTGACAAAATATTTTACATTTATTGAAATAAAATTTTGTGCAGTGGACGTATCCCCTGCCCTGGCCACGAGTACGGCTGACAAATATAGCTACCTTACAACTATTGTTAAAAAAAAAATACAATACAATTTGTAACTGACTAGGAAAAATTAACATTAACGTAACCTAAAGGTGTCAAGTTACACTGACCTAAAACCATAGTACACTAAACTAAAGGAAGAAATTATGACTTTAAATGAAATTTGAAATGACGGACTAACCTGACGATTACATGCAAAATTAACACTAAGATATCATAATGTACTTGTCGACTTAACAAAATGAGTGACTCACTATGAATACACAACCCTTGCCGTAGGACAGTAATAATTGGCAAATAATATAAAATATTTAAATGGATGGAGCCGAATTTTACGAAACATTAAATAAAGTATTACAATGTTATTAAGTAGAAAAATTACAATATTATTAAGTGAAAAGTTACAACTTTAAATTTTAAGTTTAACGCACCAAAGGTGCCGGCTCCGTGACTTTGAGGACGGACTTCGGTTGGAACACAGTATATTAAATGCTGACATTAATTTAATAAACTATATTATGAAATTAATTAATAAACTAACCTATAAAATTAATTTAAACATAGGGCTTGTAACCCAAATGATAAATAAACTTGAAAATGTAACCTAAATTATAAATAAATTTAGACGTCGTTGGACATTTAAGCCAAAGAATAAGTAAAACATGAAAAATGTAATGAAATACTTAAACTGATTGACAGAATAAACTCATAAGTCCACGTGTCAAATGAATACAACGTGAATCAATTTGGTCAACCGTTAAGCATAATTTGCATAATTGCCAAAATTTTACATTACAGGATAGAATAAATTTTCAATAAAAACGAAACGTCTACTTAATTACAGAAATACATATTCTAAATTTAAAATAATGAATTTGAATAATTACATGCTACATTAATTACTATTATGTAAGCCCAAAAAAAAATAAATTTAAAAGGGAATCGAAACTTACATGTGTCCATTACAGTTGTCCATTACTTACATGTGTGCATTACGAGTTCCGTACTAAAAGTAAGTTATGTTCCATAATTGAAAACATGATCAAACCTTTTAGAATATTCTAGATTTTTCGGTTAAGTTCCATACAACAACTACGCCACGAGTAGCTAATTTAATAACAAGTTCAAGCGTAACATATTATTTGAGAACATACCGAGTTGAAATCTACTTATCTGTGATTTTGATAATTTTCATCATATCTCACTAGATGTCAATAAGTTCATATATTGATTAGTTATTTGATTTATAGATTTATGTAAGTACTTTGCAACGGTCATCCAGAGATGGCGTGGCACCCTTTAGGGGATGAATTCCCAAAGCCCCTTCTTAGTGCTCGCCTACATTATATAAAGAACTCCTTTGTAGAATTTCAGGTTTCTAAAGTCAACGGTTTTCTATACAAATTTTCATTCCCTATCTTTAATCCCTTAGGAAGCGAAATTCTAAAAATCCACTCTGGGTGCTTGCTTGCATTACTAAAGGAACCTTTGCACAAAATTTTACTTTTTTAAGCCCAGCGATTTCCTTTATAAATTTTCATCTCCTGTTTTACACCTTTAGTGGATAAATTTTTATAAAAATTCTCCCTCTTAATAGTCATCTATATTACTAAGGTACCCCTGTGGTCCTGTGCAAAATTTTAACTTTCATAAATTTTCATCCCCTACTTTATACTCTTCGGGGATGAATTTCCAAAAATCTTTTCTTGGTGTTCCCCTACATTACAAAAAAGAACTCGTCTGAAAAATTTCACGTTTCTAAACCAAATGGTTCGTTATATAAATTTTTCATCCTCTACATAGGGGTTGCATTTTGAAATTTTATGTTGCCTGTAGCACTCCCGAAATTAAGACGAAGCCAGTGATACCTTCTTTACCAAAATTCGTCAAGCCGTTTAGGTTACAAGCTGCGCCACAGAAACAGACATAGTTAGAGGATACATACATATTGCCTAAACACATTACCCTCCTTCTAATGCAGTCGGGTAAATAAAAGAATTAATTAAAAAAATCAAAAAACCCGCCTGCATTTAAAGTACACTAAAACGGTGGAAACAAGATGACATAGAGAAAAAGAAGAATGAATAAATAGTAAAGCAGTCGGAGGCATCAAACTTTTCTGTTTAACTTGGTACAACAGGTATGCCTCTGACTGCTTTACTTTTTATTCATTCTTTTTTTCTCTATTTCATCTTGTTTCCACCGTTTCAGTTTACTTTAAATGCAGTCGGGTTTTCTGATTTTTTTAATTAATTTTTTTATTTAGATCTTTTTAGCGTTGTTTAATTATTTAGAAGAAGAAATATAAATGGTATAGGTACGTATATGAGATTACTGCGGCTGGCAGCCTAAATTATTACGAATTTGATATTAAAAATTTTTTTTATACTAGCGCTAATATAATAGCTTTTGTCTACGGCTTCGTCCGCTTAGAGTTACTGAAGGTTGATTAAATGATTTCGTACACTTACTATGTCGTCATCGACTCCACATGGGTGAATTCATCGACAAACACTAGTTTTCATATAAATTTTCAACCCTTGTCCTACCGCCTTAGAGTATGAAATTTTAAAAAGCTGCACTTGGTACTCGCTTACGTTACTAAAAAACCCCTGTGCAGAATTTCACGTTTCTAGACTCAATGGTTTTCTATATAAATTTTCATCCCCTATTTCATATCCTTAAGAAATAAAATTCCAAAAATCCCTTCTTATAGCTCACTTACGCTACATAAGGAAATCCTGTATAAAATTTCACGTTTCTGAGCCCAGTAGGTTCTTTAAATAAATTCTGACGGCGTATTTTACCCCTTTAGGGTATGGATTTGAAAAACTTCTTCTTGGTGCTCGCCTACATTATATAAAGAACCCCTTTATAGAATTTCACGTTTCTAAACTCAACGGTTTTCTATATAAATTTTCATCCCCTATTTTAACCCCTTAGGAAGCGAAAGTCTAGAAATCCACTCTTGGTGCTTGCTTGCGTTACTAGAAGAACCTTTGTACAGAATTTTACGTTTCTAAACCCAGTGGTTTACTATATAAATTTTCATCCTCTAATTTACACCTTTAATGGATAAATTTTTACAAAAATTCTCCCTCTTAATATTCATTACATTACTAAAGGACCCCGATGGCCCTGTGCAAAATTTTACCGTTCATAAATTTTCATCCCCTACTTTATATCCTTAGGGGATGAGTTTCCAAAAATCTTTTCTTGATGCCCCTTACGTTACATAAAAAACTCGTCTGCAAAATTTCACGATTCTAGACCCAATGGTTTGCTATATAAATTTTTCATCCCCTATTTAGGGAATAAATTTTGAAATTTAATGTAGCCTATAACACCCCCGAGATTAAGACGAATCCAGCGACACCTTCTTTACCAAAATGCGTCAAGCAGAGGATACATACATACTTCCTAAATACATCACCCTCCTTCTGATTCAGTCGGGTAAAAATATATAGGTACGCATATGAGATTACTGCGGCTGGTAGCTTAAATTACCACGAATTTGATATTAAAAAATTTTTTTATACTAGGTAGCGCTAATATACTAGCTTTTGTCTATGACTTTATCCGCATGGAGTCATTGCAGGTTGATTAAATGTTGTCGTACACTTACTATGTAGTCATCGACTTCACACGGATGAATTAATTCATCGACAAAAACTAGACAGTTTCCATATAAATTCTCAACGCTTGTCCTACCGCCTTAGGGTATAAATTTTTAAAAATCTGCACTTGGTACTCGCTTACTAAAAAACCTCTGTGCAGAATTTCACGTTTCTAGACTCAATAGGTTTCTATATAAATTTTCATCCCCTATTTTACACCCTTAATCGATAAATTTTTACAAAAATTCTCCCTCTTAATACTCATCTACATTATTAAAGGATCCCTGTGATCCTATGCAAAATTTTACCTTTCATAAATTTTCATCCCCAACTTTATACTCTTAGGGGACGAATTTTTCCTTAGTACTCCCCTACGTTACATAAAGAACTCGTCTGAAAAATTTCAGGTTTCTAGACCATGGTTTACTATATAAATTTTACATCCCTTATTTAGCAATCCCCAGATTGAGACGAATCCAGCGACACTTTCTTTACCAAAATCCGTTAAGCCGTTTAGGCTGTAGGCTGCGCCACAGAAACAGACATAACCAGAGGATAGATACATACTTTCGAAACACATTACCCTCCTTCTGATGCAGTTGGGTAAAAAATAACATTTTCAATAATTACGTTTTAACAATAAAGTTTCTTTTCAGATCGATCCAGAATATAAATATAATGGGAATTAACCGGACATCTTTCCATTTTCATTTTGTAGTTACACAAATTTCTGAATCACACAGTACTCTATTCACTTTTCGGCACGATAAGTATATATTGAAATAAATAGTACTATACTTGAAAGCTATTCAATTTAATTGAGAGACGGCCTAGTGGGTAAAACAATAATATAAGGTGAATGACTTTTTTATTATATAAAATCGTATATAGTGTATCGATACATGTATATCGTGCCGACAGCTTGTTTATTGCAAAAATGGAAGTTGCAAATAATTGGTTGTGCACAAACAATATTGTGAAATAACATTAAATAATACTTTCGTCAAGATTTATTTTCAAAATAACAAAATAGTGTAGTAGTACTGAGTGACATCTACAGGTAACCCCCGAAAAACACGGTACTCGAAGAACACGGGTACCCTTCCCCGAATTACACGGATTCAAACAACAAGATTTTCAAGTAGTTCTTCTGAACAAGAATAAAATACATATATTATATATATTTGATATAAAGTTACATCGGTCCTCAATGTACGCGAATATAACAGTTCTATGTGGATTTGATTTAGGTACAGTTTACACGAATAAGAATCGTGTAAATTGAATCTGTCATTTAAAAAAAAAAAAAAAAAATGCTGGTAATAAAAACTATTAAATTTTTTGAGAATTTTATAATAGAAATGATAACGAATCTGTAGAAATTTACATATTTAAATTTTGAAAATGTCGCTATTTTCGACATCGATAATTTTCGAAACGAAAAGTTGGTTTTGACAGTCCCAATATGTTCGCAATACCCACAACTTGCTTCATTTAAGCCTTCAAAAATTTCGTTATTTTTTCGCTACGACGCACCGTTTACGAGATATTTACAATCAAAAGCTTACGTTTAACGAAAAGTATCGGAAACTAATTTTTTCGAAAGTATTCTATTGGTGACTAAATCAATGGGACAAACAGAGCCAAAATTAACCAGTTATAACCAATCTATGATAAGTTACGCGGTATCGATAATTTTCGATAACGAAAAGTAGGTTTTGACAGTCCCAATAGGTTTGGAACACCCACAACCTGCTTCGCTTAAGCCTTCAAAAATTTCGTTGTTTTTTCGCTACGACGCACCGTTTACGAGGTATTTACGATCAAAAGTTTACGTTTACGAAATATATCGAAAACTAATTTTTTCAAAAATATTCTATTGGTGACCAAATCAGAGGGATTTAGCGGGGAATAGCGTTTAAATTAAACAATTATAACCAATTTATGATAAGTAGTTTGTTGTCGATAATTTTCGATAAGGAAAAGTCGGTTTTAACAGTAGCAATGTGTTTGAAATACCCACAACTTGCTTCGCTTAAGCCTTCAAAAATTTCGTTTTTTTTTCGCTACGACGCACCACTTACGAGATATTTACGATCTAAGTTTTCAATAAATTCTTATGATGATAGACCGACTTCAGAGCTAATGAATGCTCAATTCCATTCTATTTTAATCGAAATAAATACGCATTGCATATAAATGTGTATGTAAGTATGTAATTCAGGGGTCGTTGCGTTATTTCTTTGAAATTTTTAGTCGAATTTTCTCCGAAAAATTAGACTTATACAGTCTATACGATAAGAGCTGCGAGAGGCGAGACCAGGGGCGCTATCCGTTTTCGGACCCGTAGAACACGATTATGTAAAAAAAAAAGATGTCTGATATATATATATATATATATATATATATATATATATATATATATATATATATATATATATATATTTTCCCGCAACCTTTTAATATGTGTAGGGCCCCCCTATGGAAGTTAAGAGATGAAATTTGGTAAGTGGGGCTTATTCCGATGCACAACAATACTATCAAAGTGGGGTCAAATTTTGGGCAAATTTTTTTTCGGACCCGACCTTTAAGGGGGTGGTGGGGGGCGGAAAAGCAATAAAACTTTTCCAAACCGGTTTTAAATAATGTTTCGGTCAATTACCTACAACATATCCAAAATTCAGCTTCCTAGGATTATATGGTGGGAGTAGAGGGGGGAAAAACGATTTTCGCTGGATCTAACAGGCCCCCAGCCCCCCAGAATTAACGTAGAGGGTTGAAATTTGGTGTGTTGATAAAGTTCGTACCTAGGTTGTGCTTTTTGGAGGTTTTAATATTTTACCCCCACCCACCTCATTTTTAAGCTACAATTTCATGCATTTTCGACGTTTTCGAAGTTTGTACCACTCGCACAGGTCACCCGAATAAACCTAGAGGGCTGAAATTTTGTATTCGGGTTGAGTTAGTATCAAGGGGGTGCCTTTTGGGGGTCTCGACTTTTAACCCCTACCCCCACCATTTTTATACCCAAAAGAACATGATTTTTCTTGTTTTTTAACAGTTTCGTTCGGGTCAAAATCTCCCCAAATAAACCTAGAGGGCTGAAATTTGGTGTACAGGTTAAGCTAATAGCCAGACACTATTTTTTGGAGGTTTCAACTTTTAACCCTTACCCCCACGATTTTTACACCAATATTTCCTTAATTTTTTTGCTTATTTTCTAACATGTCTAGAGACTCCATAAGGAAACCTAGAGGGCTGAAATTTTGTACGTGTATTCAGTTAGTATCCAGCTAGTACCTTGTAGGGAGTCCGCATCACTTTTCCCCCCACTTCTCCCATTTTTACATCGGAATTGAATGCTATTGTTAAATGTGTTTTAAAAGCATTATGTTTATTCTAAATACAAGTAGGCGAATAGTAATTTTAAAAAATTTAAAAAAAAGTGAACTTACTTTTATGACAAATGAAATACATACATATTAAGTAATTTAAAAATGTTATTAAAGTCACTGTTTATTTATAAATTAGGAATTTTGGATTTTTAGTATTTATAAAATAGAAATTTTGGATTTTTTTGGAAAGAAAAGATATCTTTATAAAGGCCTTCCAGTTTACTATTTAAAGTCCTTTTTTAATTTTTAAAACTAAAACATAAAGGCAATTAGCGGATAAACATGGGCAGGAATGTCCTCGTACGAATTGTGTTGGCTTTTTTTCTGCTACCTGTTTTCGGCACAAAATTGAAATTTACTGAGATACAGCCCTTAAATACTTAAAACCTTTTTTTAAAGCCTCGATCAGCCGAACACTTATCACCAGTTTTGAAACCAACAAAATGACAATTCGGTTGTAGACTTTCAATCACATTTCGCTTGTAGACATTCAATACCGAAGATGAAGGGGAAAATTCGACTACCGTGATGGGGCCCCGCTGCTCACGGCGTTTTATTTTATATTTTTTTATTTTCACACTTGTAATAGAAAATGGTGGTCTCTATCTTTGGTGGTCTCGAACAACACGGTTTCAAAGAACACGGAATCAATTAATCGTGTTCTTCGGGGGAAAGCTGTACGTTTTCATACGTTTATTTATATCGTTTACAGTTTATGTGGATAATATGTCCTATTATCATAATTTAGGTTATAAAAGTAATTTCTCGACATGTTAATGTTTATTTTATGGATGCATTAAAAGAATAATAAAAGATCTTCTTTATCTAGTACATAATATATACCAAGGTTATATTATGCTAAGTAAACTTAATTGTACATGTTTTATTATGCATAAAAATATTTTAATACTAAATGTTCTATAGTATAGTATAGTTCTATAGTTCTAGTATAATGATGATAACGATTTCATCTCAGTTGAGATCTTTTTTTGCGAGAATTGATATAGCGCACTTCTTACCAAATTCTTGACAGAATAATATTGCAAAAATTTTCCAAAATTCTGAAATTTTTCGAATTTTTATACACCATGGTAGAGTGAAAAAAAATCACATAAGATACGTTTTTGACCCATTGTTCTATGTAAACAGGTTTTTGAAAAAAAGTAACTTTTGTAACCAGAAATTCGCTATATTATGCATGATGTTGCGACAGGGGTATTATTCTATTTCACTCATTAATTAAACTAATTGTAAGTAAAGCGGATCTTCTATGATCCAGAATATCACCCATTAGCTCATACATAAGGGGTTCTAAAAATAAAAGGGCATTAGTGTTCCGTGTGTACCAAAGCGGTAGGGGAATGAAGCGGCAGTTTGAAATAGAGATAATAATTTAAAATTGTAAAATATGTAAGTCATTTAGATTGTTTAAATATAAATGATGGAAATAAAAGCAATAATTATTAAAAAATAGTCAAAAATAAAGAAGTAAATGATAATAATTTTATCTTACTATATTCACATCAGTACAAAAGGAATATTAGCGTTACAAGTGGTGAAAAAAGAAAACGTAATATGTACGATTTGTGTGACAGATTCTGGCATTACCCCGTTTGAGTGCATTCTCTTTATGTAGTTTCCATGATTTTAGTGTTCAAGTAAGTTTTTCTACTCCTACTATTAAAAGTAACATTTTGTGCACGGCTAACTATATGTAAAAATTAACAATTACCCACACTGTACGGGAATACAGTGGGAAATTATTTCGCACGCCTTAATATAATAAAAAAGTAGGCTGTTCCGTTAGTTTAATATATATAATATATAGAAATAATACTAAAAATATACATAATTATGTATGTTGATTATTTGTTATTGTTTCCATAGTTTCAAAGGGCGTTTTCGCGTTGGGGCTACCGTAGCGAGGAGCGATGCTACTTTGTGATCGTGTACTCGCAACCATTGATTCCGGTGGTCATTAGAGCTATGTTTAAAAATATTTTGAAATGACTAACGTAATATGGCTCCCGTTGACACATAACCATGCACATAACTTTAAAAAAATTTAAATTTTTCAAACTGTTTATGTTTTAATAATTTTTGTATTTTGCCACGTTAATTTTAATAATTCAAACATAAAATTTTTCTTCATTACATTAAAAATTGCAACCATTTTAAGAGATTGTCAAAAAAAAATTTTGAATGACATTTGTATGCTACGCGAACAACTATAGCGCGTATCCATGGGAGCAATGTTTATGCAACGCGAACATGAATGCTACGTCGATCCGAAGTGATGCCCACGGAAGCGATGAAAGCCACAACGCGAATACGCCCAAAGTATACTTTGGTAAAAATTTGAACATCTTACCCCTGACATTATAATTTTAAAAATGTTTACTACTTATTTAAATTTTATTTTAATTATTTACTTATTTAAATTTTATTTTAATATGTTAAATTTTACGAAAAAAAAAATGTGCTCATAGAAAAAGTATAGTGTAAAATACGTGGGAAAAGCTTATTTCTCACTCATACGAATTGTTGCATTCGCCCTGCGGGCTCGCGCAACAAACTCATATTCGTGAGAAATAAGCCTCTCTTCCCACTTATTGTACAATATCCTATTGTCGTTTTTATCATGATAAGAATAAATTATAAAATTATAAATAAAAAAACCATTTTTCATTAAATTCTCAAGTTACTTACATTTTTAAAAAATTTAAAAAAAAAAATAGAATTGAAAGCATATTCCGCTGAAATACTTATAAAACACAGATTAATATTGATATGTATTGTATTGTATTTTTTTGTTGCAGGCTCGTTTCCCGGTGGACCTGGTGTACCAGAGAACATCACTATAACATTTTTAAATCCCACCTCTGTGAAAGTATCGTGGATGACGTCTGTAACAAATGTGGATAAATATGATGTCACATATAAACCAACCGACGCCAGGTGCGTTCGTTCCTTCCACTAAATTACAGTGAGACAGCATGCAAGTTTAGAATACTCGTAAATGATAAGAAAATATTAAAAACAAAATGGATTTTAGATTTTTTTGCTATTAGCTAATGTAGTATTAGAGCAGTTCCTCAGTGCAATATATACAGGCTGACTTTCATGTTATGTAACTGTACATTTTAGATACTAAGTAGACTGATTCCAAAAATAAAAATTAATTACAACAATTAATTGTTCACTATTGATAATGACAAGCTTTTGCATCGCTTATCTATAGGTGTCGAGTCATCTCGTACGCTTGGCTTCCTCTTCTAAGATAAAATAATAAAGTCTAAACTACAGTCGAATTGAATTGTGTCTTCAAATTAACCCATCAAAATTATGATTGAACATAGTACTTTTTTCTTAAAGTGGCAAAGAACTTTTCAAATTACAATAGGTACCTTAACTCTTTAACTCTCTAGAAGTCGGGACCGTCTTATTTTATACGCTTATTATAGGCACTGGTCCTAAGATCTACAATCCTACAAAGGCCTATACGAAAGCCTAAAATTGAAAATTTAAGTTGAATTGATACAAAAAAAATTTAAGGTTTTTCTCCTTCATTTTATTTATTTTTGTTTTAGTTTTTATGCAAAAGTGCCTTGGGCCTACGATGATTCCAAAATGATCTTATTTAGAATATTTAAATAAAATCAGAAATTTCTGACACATAGGATTTTGCTTGCAATGAGTTTTCTCAATGTAATTTTAATTTAAAAAAAAAATTCCACTATTAAATAATTTGTCAATTTGGGAGAATAAATGATTGAATTTTTTGGAATTTGACTGTACTTACTTTAGATTTAATACTTCAAAAACTTTAAAAAATTGCATAGTACCTCATTTAAGTAGGAGTAACTGTTACTTGTATCTTCACAATATTAATGTTGTTATTAAACCATTCAATTTCTTTAAAACGACCTATTAAGGAAATAATTGGTTAATTTTAGCACGTTAGTAAAAATCCTAGTATCATTAGTTTTATACAGATAAAAATATCTTAATACGGTCAATATTTTACTTGGCTGAATTTGGCGAACTCAAACAGAAATAATTTATAAGCTTCAGTAATTGTCAGTAATACTTATTTGAAAAAATAGCTATTGGTAATATAGCTCGTAACACAATGCTATTATTAAATCATCTATCATTACATAAAAGGTTAGCTCTGAATTTATTTTGAAATGCTTATGATAAAATTTACGCACTGGCATTTATCTGTATTGTGTATATAAAAATGTAAAGAAACGATACTTGCAATTTGTCGCAATACGGGGGATCATTTTGTTGCATTAGGCGTAGTGTTATCGAATTGCTCTAGAAATCCAGATAAATATATTTTTGAAAATATCGTAACCAGACTGCCCGGACTCGGTTTTGGAAGCCGAATTGGAATCGGAGTTTCAACGTTCGAATCGAGGAAAAAGCTCTGTAACAACCTTAGTATCAATTATGGCTTTATAATAAAACTTATTACTTCTGATTATTTTACTTTCACACTTCCCGTTTTCTCATTCATATATCAATACCTATAAATAAAATAGAAGGGTCTGTCTGTGATTTTCGAATTTTTAGGTATTAATATGTATTTCAGTTAGCAAATTCGACATATATAGCAAATCTAACTTTAAAAAAATGTTTGTCTGTCTGTCTGTCTGTCTGTTTGTACGAACCGATTTAACTCAAAAACTACTGAAGCTATGGAGTTGAAATTTACAGGGAATATAGATATTAGCCTCCCGATCAATCCTAACCACATTTTAATGTGATTATCCAAATGGTCATATACATGATGATTCAAAAAGAATCTTCATTAAATGTTTATGGTCTTCTAAGTAAAGTAGATTTTTGAAAATTTGGTTTTAGAAGTTTCCAAATATGAGGATTTTAATTAAAATATTTCTAACTTGCTGCCACTTCCGGTTATACCGGAAGTTGACACCAGCTTTGTAGTCCGGGGGCCAGGGGGTGTTTTCATCATTGATTACCACTCCTATGTAACTTCGTGTGCGGCTTCATTTTGACGAGTCTTCCAAGTTTTTTATCTACGAAAATTCTTATAAGTCCGGCGTTTACTAAATACGCAGTTGCGAAAGACGTTAATTCAACGATGTTATAAACAGTTATTACCAACGTTTTACTTTTAAGTTTACGTAAAAGATAATGAAGTAACCTAAGCGAAAATATATTTGTCCGACAAAAATGGTGCGCCGTTCGCCGTGTCCGCCGTCCTCAACTTAGCCAAATTACAGACGGCGGACACGGCGAACGGCGCACCATTTTTGTCGGACAAATATATTTTCGCTTAGGTTACTTCATTATCTTTTCCTGGCTCCGGACCATTGCTATTTTAAGTGTTTTTAACAACAAATTTGAATTCGCTGGGAATTGTTATTAATATTCTATCTGACAGTGGCATTTCAGCTTCCTTGACATGATACAGGGTGGTCACATAAAGCATTTTTTAAATATTTTTTTACAACAATATTTTTTTTGGGATATATAAATTTCAGGAAGAATTTTTTCAACCTTCTCCCAAATTGCGTGGACTAGCTTTATAGAAGGATGGACATAATGAAACCAATATCTTCTATTTCATAGCTTTTCTTTATATAATAATAAAGTTTAATAAAGAAAAGCTATGAAATAGAAGATATTGGTTTCATTATGTCCATCCTTCTATAAAGCTAGTCCACGCAATTTGGGAGAAGGTTGAAAAAATTCTTCGTGAAATATTTTTTTGTTTATTGTGAAAAAATTTTTTTTTTTAAATGAACCACCTATATTTTTTATTATAACTATGTCAAAAAATGTAAACTCTATCTATTAATATCAGATATTATTACATCTAAAACTGATATTTTGGAAGTTACATCGAATTTATATAATAAAATGATAAATAAGTTAGGTTTTCCATGGACACGGTTGACACAAAAACCACTGGATAGATTTTAGTGAACCATTGTAAATTTATTTCTTAGATGCTTCATCATCTCAACATCTCCAATCAGAATCTTGACGATATTCTTTATGGTAGTTGATATATTCACGACAAAAGTTGATATACCTATCAAAAATACTCATTTAATAATAAACGGAAACAAAAGAAAGAAAAACAATAGATTACCTAGGTTACGATAAAAATAATATTCAAAAATTTAGACATTAACTTTAGAACTTTTTTATTAAAATTTCACTTTAGAAAAGGATTGCAGTAAAGCCTAATTACTAAGGAACTGAACGTAATTTTGAAAAATCCACCAGGATTTTCAGATCTCGAAAAGAATCCAAAATTCAATTATAATTCTAAAACCATAAATATGAGAATCTATGAATGGATTTCAAAGTCTGAAAATTAAATATATTAATATGGTTGTTTTCAAGTCGTTTGCCGAGCGGAGCGAAGCATTACATGGAATTGACTTTTTATAGAATTTTAAACTGTTTGGCGAGCGAAGCGAAGCACTTTAAAGAAATAATTTTGAATTAAATTTGTTTGGTTTGTTTCGGAATAACTAATTTAAAGTAGCTTATTACTCACAGTTAACGTAATTTTACATGAATGAAACTGAAGGGCATAGTTGTCAGAAATAAATTATTTAATACATGATTCAATACTTTTTGAAAATTAATCGTGTAGAGAGTAAAATAGGGAATAATCGCAAAAAAATGGAGGGAGGCCAAAATTTACATACCTACTGTTCTGGCATCTCCAACAATGAGTGAGTTATTTTAGGAAATATTCAAGCATAATGCAAGCAGACTTAGGGGTGTTTAAATTTTCCAATAGGATAAGGGAGGATATTTATTTAGAATAAAGTGTACAAATATTAGCTATTTTAAAAATATATAATATTTGAGTATTTTAAGTCAACATACTTTTTTTACGTCTATACAAATTCGTTGACATCTCCTTGATTAGCTTATTTTAGATTTTTAGTCTATGTTATATCTATGTTTGAAGAAATGACAAATTAGTTTTTGAAAATTTCCAGTTGTTCCTAGATAACTAGCCAAAGGTAATTCTCAAAAAATAAAGCTTATCAAAGCTTATGATAAGAAAATAGGGGCAAAAATTTTACCGAACTACTCACTAGGAATTACCTTTACTAAATTACGAAATTCACGTCAGCGAAACCGCGGGTAACAGCTAGTTATACATAAAGAACAAAACAAAAAATATAGCAAAGTCAGAATCGTAATATTGAAGTTTTGTATAATATAAAATTATCCATCATTAAAAAAACAAAAATACTGATTTTCTATAAAGTGTGTATAAAGTTATATCAAAAAAACAAAAAATAACTTTTTTATCGAACAAAAGAATATCACAAACCACAGTTGACATAGTTTCATAAGTCGTAAAAATAACAAAGGAAGGACTGTCGCTACTATACATAACATAACGAATGTACCTAACGTATTGTATAACGTACAAAACAATATCAAATGATAATCGATTCAATTCGTCTATATTTAATGAGGTAAGAACCAAATCGAATTTCAACCACAATATTCCATTTATTCAATTTGATTGTAACTGTAAACGAGCGTTTACCATAATTATCATTAGGGCGAATATATGAAAAACGTTGAATGAGTATTTGAAAAGTAAATATTGTATCTTGATGCTAGTTTTATGGTGTCTTGTGGTGCTATTGTGAAATTTTGTTGGTTTATTTTTGAACGTTGTGAATTTTTACGCTGTATACATAGTCTCCAGGGTGTGTTTCATCCATCTATTTCCCTTGTCTGTTTAAAAACTGAAATATATAACAAATTCTGTTTATTTATATTTGAAAAAGTAAACTGGAAACGGTGACTAAAAAATACGGTTTTTGTTGTTGTTTAGAATTTTCTTTTTCGTATATGTCGTAACTGAGTCGTAAATATAAATTTTCAGAGGATTATTTGTAAGTGAATTTATTTAAGTACGCAAGTATTCTTCTAGCTAGTTATTTTAAAAATATTGTAAACAAATTTTAATATTTATTTTATAATTTTTGAGTTTGAAGAGTAAAATGTTTGGACGAAACCTTACAAATAAACATCAAATACCTATAAATAACGTTTCTAGGTAGTGAATTACTTACTTAAAGTTAAAACAATAAATAAACTCATACTTGTATATAATGATAAGCAATGTATTATATTGTACAATTTTTTTAATTTCTCCCATAGTACAGGCCCGACGAGAGGGTGGGGTAGCCGGGGTTGTAGCCCCATGACCCGAGCTGGA
Organism: Brachynemurus nebulosus; assembly: GCA_035578155.1. Taxonomy (NCBI): domain Eukaryota; kingdom Metazoa; phylum Arthropoda; class Insecta; order Neuroptera; family Myrmeleontidae; genus Brachynemurus; species Brachynemurus nebulosus. The sequence goes on along the minus strand of JAPWDM010000011.1, from coordinate 13,704,803 downwards.
GAAAGGGGCCCGTAGCGGTCGGTAGGGGCCCGGGAAAAGTAAAAACTATTTTTTTGCTCGTCACTTATTTTTTTCGGAAAAAATTTTTAAGAGATGTGCTTTATTCCCGGGGCCCGTCATTTCTTTCCACAGCCCTGCCATAGTATAATTATTTTGAACAATTTAAATCGCATTTAAATAACTTTTTTCTTAACTTTTATAATTTTACTTTTTGTAAACTAGTGATTTTTTTGATTACATAAAAATCATATTAAAAAATATAAATATCAAATTCACTTTAGGAAAGGAAAAACGATAAAATCTAAATTCCGAAAAATGTCCGTTAATTCGAAATTATCCGCCATGGGTCCAGAAAAATGTTTAGAATTTCGAAATTTCGAAACTAAAACGAATGTTGAAAAATTGATAATTTTTTCGTGTATCGCAAATATAATTATTCATTAGAAAATTACATCCCTTTTAGAGACATGTAACTTTTTATACATTATTATATAAAACAATTATTTTGACCGAATCTTTATTTTTGCCGGTAGAGTATAAAGAAATTTTTAAAATTGCATGTTTACTTATTTATTTAATGATCCAGCATAGCGCTAGCGTAGTGCATAATAATGATTTTAATTTGCATAAACAAAATTGCATGAATATTTATACGTAAATACCTATATATCTATGTTCGTATCTGGATAGCCTTACTGGTGATATAATCGAAAAGTTAGATTAAAGTTATGTAAAATAGATAAAGTTTTATTTACACTGATACATGAACGTATACATACTTCGTTAATGAGCACTTAAAACTTATATCGGAGTAGGGTGATCCAAATCACATACGCAGTTCGATTCATGTACATAATATTTCCAATCTGTCGGAACTAACGCATTCATGAATTTGCAACTTCTCTCTCATCCTCACTTCGTGGCAGTCATAGAATCACATTATAGTTATAGAACCAATTACAAAAGTCTCGCGTAAATTTCTGTGTTCTACATGTACATCTCCAATTAGTAACCTCAAAATAGTAAAATATCAAGTGACACATGATAAACAACAAGTTCGATAGGTGCTCATGTCCTTCATACCTACAAAGCATCGTATACGTGCGCGGAGATATAGAAAACAAAATTAGCGCGTAATTGACCCCTCTAGTTACATATACAGTAAATGGATACACAAAAGAAAGCAACGTTGTCAAATACATTTGATTATTTTTATAATGAACCGTAACGAATAGACTTAAATATCCTATATTTTATCTTAAAAGATTCTAGCTACTAAGTATGGAACTCTGACTCAATGCGTGTTCAATACGCGAGTTTTTAACCTTTAAATGTCTACTATTGAATTAAAAACAAAAATTCAATTATATTAGATTCAAACATAGGGGAGAGGGCAGGAAATTTGGAAACGTTTTAACTTTTACAAGAATGGAAGGCAAAAATTGCATGTTAGTAAAAATTTTATGAGTTCGATCTAAAATTTGGTTATTTTTTAACCAAAGTACCATATAAAAATCACGCAAACAATACAGTATTGGGGTTAAACGGCCGTTTTTAAAAAAATTGCATTTTTTCGATCTTTACCCGCTATGTGAAGTTAAGATGGAACTTGACGTTGGGCAAAATGGAACATACATAAAACATAAAAATAGATTAACAATTATTTACATTTTTTCAGTTTATTCAACAAACGAAGCTTTTTTATGTATAAATTTTGATCACAGATCCAAGTAGATTATAATTCAAAAAGGATAAGTTATAGATTCAAGTATGCTGTATTTTTAATTTAAAAACAATTAGCGCTATTTATAAAGAGAAGTTAAGATAACTCTTAGATTGAACTTAGCAAAGTTAACACTAAGACTTAACTTAACATTACAATTCATAGACAGATTTTAAAATTGTCCTAGTAGAAACAAGCTTGAAGTTAGTTATAATGATACATTAGCTTTGTTCCAACAAACAATTTTTGTACGGTACATGTACTGGTATGTACCATGCTTGGATTAGTTCATGAATGACATTTGTGCGCATGTTTTAAAATGTACTAGTACGTGAACTGATTATTGAAACGGTTTGTTGAAACGGTTTTTTTGTATGATAAACTCAAATTAGAAGGCGCGTAAAGTTAATAAAAGTAAAAACTCGTAATCGCGTGATAAAAACCAAGTAAAACACGTACAAATATAAAAAAAAAATTGTAATAAAAAAGAAGAATACGATAAATTAACGAAATTAAAAATAAATTTAATTTATAAACCAAAAATGGCAGGTAATAATATAAAAAATATTTTTTAATCATTGTTGTATTCATATGGGTACCGAGTGTTTATTTGTAAACGTTTATTTTTTAGAATTAAATGAATTTCTTATGTTACAAAATGGACAAAATATATCTATTGAAGTTGAAGAAGAAAATCAGTCCAGTTTGTATGAAAGAAATGACTTCAAATGGACTTCAAATAGTACCAAACTGTTAATAGACTTATATCAAAAATACAAACGAAAAGTAGGTTTAAGTATCAAATTTAGAAGTGTAAAACAAATGTGGCAAGTAATTGCAAAAGAATTAAGCGAAATGTTAAATATAGATGTAGCTCCACATAACTGTGAAAACCGATGGCGAGTATTAGATCGCAATTACAAAAAATATATCGATAACCAAACCTCTACCGGCAGAGGAAGGAAATTCTTTGAATTTGCTCACGAAATGGGTGAAGTACTTGGAAAACGCAAAGCTGTATTTCCACAATTATTATTAAATACTGATACTGTACATGTTCCTGGAAGTACCGAAAACAAAAAAACGGAAGAAAATATTTTCGCAACATTACCATCAACATCGGATTGCGAAAAACCAATAGAAAATGCAGAACAAGAACAAGTTAAAAATAAAGTAAAAATTTCTGACAAAACAAGATACAAACATAAAAATAACTTACTAGAAAAAATAAGGGAAGATCGTTCACTTTATCAAAAAGAACGACTCCAAATAGAAAGGGAAAAATTAGAAGAATTAAAAAAAAAAAATGATTTGATCAAGCAGAGAAACGAAATTTTCAAGGAACAAAAGTGCTGTTGTACCTGTAATAAAAAATTCAGCCAATGTGATTCCTAATCACAATTTAAATTAGAATTTTGTTAAAAAAAAAAAGCTAGTTAGCGGAAAGTCTAGTCACAGTCCTAATAATCTTCATTATTTTTATTTTCTGGGTCGCTGAACATGAATTTGTGGTTTGCTGACAGATATTTTGCCCGGAACATTGGTTATTTGGCGAAAAAAGTCAATTTTTTTTTAATTTTTTAGGTTTTTGACCTTAATTTTGGTAAATATGCATTTTCTTAAAAAAGTTTTTCTTTACAAAATTAAAGAAGACGAAATTTCCTACAAATTTTATACATAACAGTTCTTTCTACGACCAACCGCTACGTCGCTAGAACGCACTAAAAAACGGGCGTAATTTTTAAAAATAAAAAAAAACCTTAATTTTGTATCGCCCATACATCAGTTATCGTAAATTAAAATCAAAATTTCAGAAAAACGGCTAGTCGCGTATTTTCTGTTGGTATGGTGTCTTGTCTCGATTAATAGTAACAACCAGCGAAAATTTGGACCAGATCCTATGCGTAGTTTTCTGGTGATTCAAGACAAAAAAATTTTTTTGTTGAAAAAATTACCTATAAAACATGATTTGAAGTCAAATTTCGGGAAATCTACCAGCCGTGTATTTTCTGCTGGCATGAAGTTTTGGTGCTTATTATATTAACAATAACCAGCGAAAATTGTAATCAGATCCTGTGCGTGGTTTTCTGGCAACTGACGGCAAGAATTTTTTATTGACAAAAGCCAACTACAATTGGCAATTTTTATTTTTAAAAATTCTGCCCGTTTTTTAGTGCGCTCCAGCGGCGTAGTAGTTGGTCGTAGAAAGAATTATTAGGTACAAAATTTGTAGGAAATTTTGTCTACTTTAATTTTGTAAGAAAGAAGTTTTTTGAGAAAATGCATATTCACCAAGATTAAGGTCAAAAACCTAAAAAATTAGCAAAAATTTGACTTTTTTCGCAAAATAATCAATGTTCCGGGCAAAATATCTGTCAGTAAACCTCAAATTCGTGTTCAGCGACCCAGAAAACATAAAGGATGAAGATTATTAGGACTGTGACTAAACTTTCCCTTAACTTTCCTAATATGCTTAGACTGTTTGCGGAATTGTTTTAAGTTTTATAATAAAAAATTCTTATATTTGAATTACTTATACTATTGTGTTTATTTTCATTTACTTATGTTAATGGGTTAGTGTATTACTTATGTATTGTAATTAACAAGTCTTTATAGAAGGCAATAAATAAATAAATATGCATTTATTTTTGTAATTATATAAATTTTATTTGATTTTTACATTTAAAATTACATTAATATTGAATTTTAAATTACATTAATTTTGAAAATTAAATGTCTAAATTATTGGCAATATTATCTCTATTTCTTCTTGCATCCATATCATCTTCTTCATCTTCCAAATATAATTCTTGTGCAACTGGTAATTGATTATTTTCCAGTATAGCAACGTCTTCTTCATCAATATTAAAAGCATCATTTATTGATATATTATGCAGGACGCAAGCTGCTCTAATCAAATGTACAATGTACGTGATATTTCTTAACTTAACATGATATAATTGTCGGAACTTTTGTTTCATTATCCCGAAACAATGTTCAATTTTATATCGATTTTTGGACAATTTAATATTGTAATTGATTTGTGTGGGTGTCAGTTGCCCTCTATCTTTAAAAGGAGTTAGCAGATTTTTTTTTAAAGGGTATCCGCTATCTCCGAGCAGGTGATAGTTACCACATTTATTTTCTAAATCATTGCATAACGGGGAATTTGTAAATACTCGGCTGTCGTGAACTGATCCAGGATACCCCACAAATAAATCTATAATTTTTTTTTGGTGATCACATACGGCTTGCATCTAAAATCAAAATATATTCAGCATGAATTTATAAAAATGACAAATAAACGATAAAATACGCACTACATATTAACTAATATACCTGAATCGAATAGTAACCTTTCCGATTTAAGTAGGAATCTGGATCATTTTTAGGTTTATCAATTTTAACATGGCATCCGTCGATAGCTCCAATTATTCCAGGAAATCCATTTACTCGGAAATGTTCTGCAGCAACTACTTTTTCATTTTCTCTAGGCCAAACAATAATTTGTGGTGACAAATTACTTAAGTATGTAGTTACTCTTGCAATTATTCGGTGCAGGGAGCTTATGGTAATATCGAATCTATCGGCAACATCCCGAAAACTTGAAGTCTGATGTCCGATATACCATAAAAATATAAGAATCTGTAAAATATATAAAAAATTACTGATCAAAAATTGATTTAACGGTTTCCAAAAAGAAATTATACTTGTTTTAACTAACCTGATGAAAAGCAGAAATTTTTCCATACTGGCCAGAGTGTGGTTTATATTGGTCACTTGCTTCATATTTTAGAGCAATGTCATAAGCAATCGCTCGACTAAGGCGAAAATGTGTAAAAAATACATGTTCGTCATATTGCGGTACTATTTCATCTGGAAATAAAATTTCTTCAGGTAGTTTCGTAATGAATAAAGATATGAAATATATTATTACCTAAATAATTCTCATTTTTTTTTACCCATGTGTTCGTTAAAAATTCCAAATCATCATCTTCACTAGATTCAGAAAGGAAAAAATCACTGTCGTTGTCTAAATCCTCCATACTGATTTTAATGAAGTAGAAAATATTTTAAAAAAAAAAGTTTTTTTTTTTAAAATTATACCTATTTAGAGAAAAGAACCTTAAAACAATCAATTTTCAAAATACTCATGATGGATTTAAATGAATAACCGAAAATACCAATTGCGCATGTCTGACAAGTAGTACACAATTCGATACATGCTCTTGAGTGCTGACTAATTTGACCATACATGAATCAGTTCATGTACTAATCAGCTTATATGTTGGAACATAAACCGGAAGTTACCATTGGTACATAAATATGTACTATAACTTGTTGGAACGCTAGCTTCTTTATGCGCATGCTATAACCGTACAATGTATGATATTTTTGTGTGTTGGAACATAGTTATAGTGAGGTGTATACAAGCTTTACAATTAATTCACCAATTGAAACCAATCAGAGAAACGAAAAATATTTGAGTAGTAGTAGCGCGAAATATTTAAATTAATGAAAATTCTATCAGTAAATAATTAAAATTTTTTTTATTTTTGCCGTAATTAATAAAATAATACAAAAGTATACATAGTTATGTATTTTAATTTAATTTATAATAAATAACAATATTAACGGAAAAATTTGTTTATTGGAAATTTAAATTTCTTTGTTGTAAATATTATTTTAAACTGTTTTAGAATATGTCAGTACGTAGTATAGTACCTAACTATAGTTTGTTTGTTTAAAATGCAGAACGTAAAGACGTGGTCGCTAATAAAATTTAAAATTTCATAAAATAGGTGGTATCATGTGATTATTTTAATATTATTTTTTTTTAAAATGTGAATTGTCTTTAAAACATGTAATGTGTGTAAACAGACATAATTGTATTATAATTGTTCTGTTTTTTATATCATCAGTTTTATGTAATCTGAGTGACTTATAAAGTTACAATAAAATATAAATTATATACTAAAATATTTGTTGATTTATTAAAAATTTTTACAAAAGAAGTATAAAATAGATATAAACTTTGTCAATGATTTAGATTTTTATAATTTTAAACATAAACTGCGGTACTTAAAGGCCTAAAACATTAAATAATTCCAGTGTGCTTCCGATAATTTTTAACATTTCAGTATGAAAAACAACTAAAAAAAATGTAATAAGTAATAAATTAAGATTAACTAAAGTATGGTAAAATATTATGTTAAACTACCGTTTTGTTTATAATTTACATTAAAAAAAATACGTCTCTTACACAAAAAATGTAAGTAGAAAGTCAAAATATTCTATCACAGAAGCACACAGAAGTACGTAATAATTCCTTAGTTTTTCTGTTTTTACACATATCTTTTAATTAGTTATCTATAAAATTGTAAGTTTTTCGTCAAATACATGCTGCAAATCGATATTTTCGTCATACATGAAAACTTTTTTGCACCTGAAAATATTTAGAGGTTGAATTACTTATAAAACTAAGTTAATTTGATTCAATTTTTCTTTTAATTTACTTACATTTAAAATATTTATTACGTCAATACTTAATATAGATATTTAATTACGTATATTTTATATTTTTATTCGAAAAAGTTCTTTCAAATTTGATAAAATGTTCAAATGTCAAAAAATTCCATGTAAAAATATATTTAAGATGGACTTAAGTCTGCCATTTGCTTATTTTAAATTTAAGTAAGAGATAAGATTGAACTTAGCGTTAAAACCGACCTAAAGTCGTCTATGAATAAGTTAAGTTTTATCTTAGCTAAGATTGATTTTAGATTTATCTTAAATCGTTTATGAATACCCCACATTATTTCTTTAAAAATATTTTTATAATTATTGTTTATTTTTTAAAATATCATATCTTCTAATGATAACAAATGAGGAGTGTCTTTACAAAAGGGGATATCTACATCTTATCATTTTTTTCAGAAAATTAAGAAAACCGACAGAGACAAGACACACAGATCTACACAAAGACTGCATAGCTATGTAGGTACTATGTAATAAGATTAATGGAAGGGCATATTTAAAAAAAAATATTTGACTTTTTAATTCAGTGGTATAAAATAAACAAAAAATTAAATATCCCCTTTTGCACAGAAATCTTTATGATATCCCCATTTGTTCTGTTCTAGTTGTAAATATCCCCTTTAGTTGTGTACTATTTGCTAATACCCCCTTTTGCAGTATACTTATTATTGTAAAGAATAATAAAACACTGGTTATTCATTTGTGTATGGAAAGTTTAACATTAGAATACACTAAGGCGTGTTGTTTAACACACTTCAGATTTAAAGTGTATTAACCTCGTGAGTCCTATGTCCACATCTGTGGACAAAACCATTTGAGGTTATCAAGTTGAAAATCTTTATTTAAAATTTAACTGGACATCAGTAAAACAAAATAAACATTGAAAAGTAAATTTATATCGTTAAATACTCCGTTATATGTATAGTTAAATACATCTCAAAAACAACTTCACTAAAAAAATCGACTGAGTCGTTTTAAATGACAGATAGGTTAATTGAAGTGTCAGGACTCAAGAGGTTAAAGTAAATATCTCGTTTTGAAAAGATTAATCAGAACCATCATACTTGCAAATTGTAAATATCCTTTTTTGTTATGAAATCAATTCAGCATGAACGTAGTTATATTTTATGGGTCAAAATATCCCCTTTTGAAACAAAAACTCATTTTTGAAGCTACTTTACTTGGAGAATATCCCGTTTTGATTAGGATCTAAGTGACGAAATTGTGCTTTTTAGCCCTAAGAACAAGACTGTATACTCAGTTAAAAAAAACATACATATGTAAATATCCCCTTTTGTAAAGACACTCCTCAAATAATGATTCTGCTTGAGGGGTCAGTGCATATATTGCGTACACATATTACACTGTATCTATATTGGTGGAAATATTTCCATCTTAGGTGCAATTGGTGGTTTCCATTTTGCTCGAAACGCTCAACCCTCAAGTTTTAATTTAAAAAATAAAAGTGCTTGAATATTTTGAAATTATTTGTTATTTCAAATTGACATTTTTATTATATCACGCAACTGAACAAAAACCGCTACATGTATCTACACCATTTCAGAGACATCGGGGTATTTTTGTGTGAATTTTCATTACGAACAAAATTATCAGATGATAAGATAGAATAATCTCGAAATTCCATCATGCCTTCTATTTCCATTTTGCCTGCCTCTCCCTTAATCTTCAGCTATAATAAGAATGTAGTATTATATTTTTAGATGTTATCTAGAGGAAAAATTGTATTATGAAATTGATGGAAATCAAATCAAAATCTTACATGTTATGTTAGTAGTCATGGAATCATACAACCGAATTCCATTATTTTTGAATGAATTTTACAAGAAATATTGCTAACATAAAAATTAAATTAAAATCTTGAACCAATAGCACATAATGACTATAAAAATGAATTTTATCGGTAATCAAATATTAGTTTCCGTTGAAAACTTGTATTAGAAGGAAGCAAAATTTTATATATGTGAATAAAAGTTTAAATAAAAACTTTTATGAACCAAAAGATTCTATAGCATTTTTCTATTTATAAATAGTAACTATACGTATCAGTTTATATCAGTTCTATCCTCTAGTCTTATTTGTAGAACAAATTTAATTTTGTGTATCTTCCTTCATAACCAGTTTTATGAATCAATTTCAATTGGAATCCAACAAAATTTTCACTAGTCCCGAACTGCATTAAAATCTTACACAGGTATTTTATAGGTATATCAATCATGTTTCATATACATGATATAGCAAGTGATGCATCGTGGCTCATCGTAAAGTCGTTACCACATTTGTCAGGTAATCTACTTAATATATTTCTAACACTGACTGACTGACAGACAACGCACAGCCTAAACCGTTGGGTTTAGAAGAATGAAATTTTGCACAGGAGTTCCCTAGGTAACGTCGGTGAGCACTAAGAAAGGATTTTTGAAAATTCGTCCCCTAAGTAGGTTAAATAGTTGATGAAAATTTGTATGTAAATACGTCATTTTTAAAATTAGAGATATATAAAAATATGTTACTATGGCTATTAAAATACCTAAATATCTTATTTAATAAATCGTGTAAGTTGGTATTTTGGCTTTTGAAAAACATTGAAAGTAAGCAGAAAGTGAGCACCAAGATGCCGATGGGAAATCCCATCGGGTATACGATTATTATTTAATAAATTTTTAACTTTTACTGACAGACAACGCACAACCTAAACTGTTGGGTTTAGAAGGACCAAATTAAGCACAGGAGTTATGAAAATTAGCATTTAGGCTTCTATTTATAAATAAAAGCAGTTGTGTAAACGTTTCTGGAAATTTATTCTCTAAGGGGTTAAAACGAAAATGAAATTTCCTATGGAAAGTTCGTCATTTTTGAAGTTAGAAACGTGGATATTGATTTAGGCTTTTGAAAAACATTAAAAGTGAGTACCTAATAAAAAGATGTCGATGGCAAATCCCATCGGGCATACGGCCAGTATCAAAATAAATTATTCAATACATAGAAGAACTTGTACAAGAATTGAATTTGACGTAGATTTATTCATAAATTTATAAATTCGATATTTAGCCATTTTAAATAAATAAACGCCGTGAGCAGCGGAGCCCCATCACGGAAGTCGAAGTTTTCCTTTCATCTTCGGTATTGAGTGTCTATATGCGAAATGTAATTGAAAGTCCACAAGCGATTTGTCATTTTGGTGGTTTCGAAACTGATGATGAGTGTCCGGTTGATCGGGACTTTAAAAAAAAGGTTTTAAGTTTTTAAGGGCTGAATCTCAGTAAATTTCAATTTTGTGCCGATAGCAGTTAACAGGGAAAAAGCCAACACAATTCGTACGAGGGCTTATCCGCCAATTGCCTATGTTAAAATTTTTAAAATTACTATTCGCCTACTTGTATTTAGAATAAAAAAAATGCATTTAAAATACATTTAACAATAGCATTGAATTCCGATGTAAAAATTGGAGAAGTGGCGGGAAAAATAATGTGGACTCCCTAAAAGGTACTAGCTGGATACTAACTGAATACACGTACAAAATTTCAGCCCTCTAGGTTTCCTTAGAGAGCCTCTAGACGTGTTAGAAAACAAGCAAAAAAATTAAGGAAATATTAGCGTAAAAATCGTAGGGGTAAGGGTTAAAAGTTGAAACATCCAAAAAGAAGTGTCTGCCTATTAGCTTAACCTGTACACAAAATTTCAGCCCTCTAGGTTTATTTGGGGAGATTTTGACCCGAACGAAACTGTTAAAAAACAAGAAAAATCATGTTCTTTTTGGTATAAAAATGGTGGGGGTAGGAGTTAAAAGTCGAGACCTCCAAAAGGCACCCCCTTGATACTAACTCAATCCGAGTACAAAATTTCAGCCCTCTAGGTCTATTTGGGTGACCTGTGCGAGTTGTACAAACTTCGAAAACGTCGAAAAAGCATGAAATTGTAGCATAAAAATGAGGGGGGTGGGGGTAAGATATTAAAACCTTCAAAAAGCACAACCTAGGTATGAACTCTATCAATACACTAAATTTCAACCCTCTACGTTAATTCTGGGGGGCTGGGGGCGTGTTAGATCCAGCGGAAATCGTTTTTTCCCCCTCTACTCCCACCAAATCACCCTAGGAAGCTGAATTTTGGATTTGTTGAAGATAATTGATCGAAACATTATTTCCAGCTGGTTTGGAAAACTTTTATTGCTTTTCCGCCCCCACCCCCCCCCTTAAAGATCCAAAATTTGCCCAAAATTTGACCCCACTTTGATAGTATTTTTGTGTGTCGGAAGGAGCCCCATTTACCAAAGTTGAGCTCTTAACTGCCATAGGGGGGGGCCCTACACATATTGAAAGGTAGCGGGAATATATATATATATATATATATATATATATATATATACCTATATATATATATATATATATATATATATATATATATATATATATATATATATATATATATATATATATATATATGACATTTTTTTCTACAGAATCGTGTTGTACGGGTCCGAAAACGGATAGCGCCCCTACTCTCGCCTTTGGCCGTTCTTGTCGTATAGACTGTTTAAGTCTTATTTTTCAAGGAAAAATTCAACTAAAAACAGGATAATCACAGGTAGAAACTATATATTATGTTTAGGTACCTCTGTGTATATCTGTAATAATTAGTAAACCTAATTAAATATATAGCTTCGTTATTCAATTCATTGACCATCAATAAATAACGCCAGCGGTATAACATTATTCTAGTATCTATTAAATAATTTATACACGTATGTTATTAGAGCATAATTAAATTACTATTCAAATCGATTAATCTCCTCTGGGTGAAAATTTATAATATAGTGCCTTAGTATTTTTACCCCAATTTACAAGTAAAGGTCCCGAGGCCGGACCTATCGATTTTTATGAAATTAAATATGTTTTAGAACATTAAAAAATAAGCAACACGTATTTTTTTTTATTGGCGGAAAAACGGTTTAAAGGGCTGAAATCGCCCTTCATAAATTGGGGTAAAAATTTAATTTTTCAAATATCACGAAAACAGTAAGAGATAGAACAAAAGTTTAAATTGGCGATATTGCTCTTTTTTAAAAAGCTATCTATTGATATGCAGCTTGTTCAAATTACATCAACAAGGGTGGTTGAGGGTTAAAATTTGGAGGTCAATTTTGCAAAAAGTCGATGAAAAATTAACGATATAAAAATTTTGTTTACAGATTTGAAACGTACGTCAAAAAATCTAAGTGACCTGTTTTTGCTCAATGTCCTAATATTAAGTATTTTTTCAACCGGACAAATTTTTTTTATATTCTTTATTGAAATACAAACAAAAAAGGTCCTATGACTTTTCACGATCAAGTTAATATTTTTAGAGATATGAATTTTTAAAGGTTCGAAAAATCTCGAATCTTTAAAAATTCATATCTCTAAATATATTAACTTGATCGTGAAAAGTCATAGGACCTTTTTTGTTTGTATTTCAATAAAGAATATAAAAAAAATTTGTCCGGTTGAAAAAATACTTAAAGGTATTTTAAAGGTAGGGGACGCATACTTGTGAGGGCGCGAAATTAACAATTAAAAAACAGGTATAAACAATGAAATTTTTTTAAATCTCTATTAAGGATATTATTAACTATTGTATAAAGAATTTAAAAAAAATATTATTTATATTTTATTTATTTTTTTTTAATATATTTTTCATGGGTCAAAAGTACCCAAATTTTAGATTTTTCGAATTTTTAAAAATTCATATCTCGAAAACTATTAACTTTATCGTAAAAAGTCATAGGACTTTTTTTATTTGTATTTCAATAAAGAATATAAAAAAAATTTGTCCGGTTGAAAAATGACAATTCCTTGCAATTGTTTAAACAACTTCCGGTTTAAGCAATATGGCCCCGGGTTGCCCCCTGGCAACGTGCATTTATATCATCAGTAGGGCAATGTCAACAGGATCGCATAAAAAAATTGAGGTGGAATAGTTTTCGGTACTCATTCGCCAGTACCTCCCGTACTAATATTAAGTTTGTTTCTTTTTAACCCTTTAAAACCGTTTTACTTCGTTTCTTTTTTATCTATTAGGTTATTTCGCATTTTTATAATGATAAATCCAGTAATCCATAATCTTCTCTTAACCCGGCGTGTGTTCACTATATTTTCAAGAACACGGTGTGTACACTGGGTCTTTCAAGGAACGGTCGTGTTTTCAAAGTTTTCTAGGCTTCCAAAAAACCTCAAAAAATTCTGAGTTACTTTTTGGAGTGTCTACTACATGGCGCAGCAGTTTCTAGAATCAAAAGCTTAAAACTGTTATTAATAAAAATCGACCAGTAGTCCAAAAAGCATGAAAAATAAAATTTTGTAAAAAAATTCCTAACTCTACAATGAAGGAATATTAAAACAAATGGTTTTAGGCTTTTATAGCTTATACTATGAGTTTTCAAATGAATATAATTTTTTGGCATTGGCTCCAAAAAGTTGAATTATTCAAGCACCTGAAAATGGGGAATATTTACAAGCAAGTCATAATAAACGGAACAGTAATTATTTGGCACAAAATGAGTTTTTATTATTGAAAATATAAAATAAATTAAATAATAACAGAAAAAACAAAAAAAGCAAGAAAGCAAAGAAAAAATGGAATAAAATTTTGTTTTAATATAAAAAATTAAAAAAAAGGAAAAAATGAAAAAATAAAATCACGATTCCACTGCTGTGCACGTTATCCATGTCATCTAAGGTATAGATCCATCAATAAATTATAACGGTATACAGTAATTTATTTTAGGTTTATAAAAACTGAAAAACTACCACAAAGATAAAAATAACACCATTTACTTACCTTCGAAAATACTGACGCCGTGAGTACACTGACCCTTTTAGGGAACGGGTGAAACTTTCACTCGCTCGCATCAGCAAGTCAATCGCCAGACCCGGACATCCATTGGACCTTGAGTCCACACTACTAACTAGATTTTTTACGGAGGGTAGCCAAAGCCCGCGCTTTATTCATGAGAGAGAAATTTGAGTCTTAAATTTCGACTGTTCCTTTAAAGACCCAGTGTACACACGCCGGGTTAATAATATTCTTCTCTTCTATAATCCGATAAGGTCCCGATTCCACATGTGTCGGATTAGCAAGAGTCTACTGTATTTATATAACATTCATAACGTTCTTTTCAGTAAAATTGAAATAGAGTATCTGCAGTAGTTTGACTTCCAAATAGTGAAGAAATTTTCCAAATCGTGCTAGTTGTTTATTTCTGGCAAGTTAATAAATAAACTTTGTAATATTAAATAGAGGTCAGAATCAGTTTCTATTAGATACATACATATATTTTTGCAACTCTATTAATAGAACGCAGCTGTATGAACTTCCATTATTTGTAAATCAAAGAGAACAATTCTAACGATTTGTATTGAGTGGATATAGTAGTAGATTGCTTGGATTACAACCTGTTTAATTCAGACATTTTAAACATTCACTCGCTGTTGCATTTGTTGCATTGGTTAACTACTACCAATATAAATACTCGTAGATAATGTATTACATTTGGTTAAAATTTGTAAGCTTAATAATAAATATGAAATCGAAAAAGATCAGTCGATAGGCAGGGACGGATTTACCCTATAAGTGCCGCCCTGGGAACTGTGAAAAATGCTGCTCCTAGAAAAAAATCACAAGTGACCAGCAAAAAAACATTTGGTAATAACTTTTTAACTTTTTCTTACAAAAAATAAGTGACGAGTAAAATTTTAAAAAAAAAAGTCAAAATCAAACTGCCACATTGTGTTTCAAATTTTTCCACCCTTCTTTTCAAATTTGCCGCTCTGGGAACTAGCCCGCGTGCCGCTAGTGTAAATCCATTACTGTTTTTTATACGATTATAATGGGAACTTTCACGTATATCTTATAAAATTTATTATGTTTCTAAGGTGAGAGTACTGGGTATCGATCATAATTTCAAAATTAGTATATTTTATTTCTAATATGACACGTGTTAAAAAAATGGAAACAATAGTGATAAGAGTAGATATATATTCTTTTCTATAATAAATTCTGGAATGCCAGATGGGCCCGAGGGGGAAACTTTTATCATCGTGACATTTTTATCACTCCTCGCTTCTATGTGTGTTAGAAAGGGAGCTAAAAGAGAGTTAGCTTTCTTTCTAAGTAAAAAAAGTCCTCCGTGGAGGCATGGAGTTAAGGCATAAAATGGTCTTTAGGAAGAAAAAACGCTGCTTTTATAACCAAAAATGCAATTTTACAGAACAGCATTTTGATTTTAGTAAAATATAAATAGGTACTGTTTGATAAGAAACTAAAATACTAAAAAGTATTACTTGACCGTGAAGTGAAATTACGGTATTCAATACAATGCTGCCGTAGTTACTCAGCCAACCCCTGTTGCAGCATCCTGCATAACATGATTTTAGTTGTCGATTAAAAAATTACTTTTTCTCGAAAAAAACTCTCACATAGGATAATGGCTTTAAAACGTATTTTATGTACAAAATCTAATCTATGTATAATCATCTAATTTTTACATTTCAATCACATGATTATCTTTGCGAGAGTCTATGTATATCTTTTGATACCTAAGGACCTTCATTTGACTTATCACTTAATATCGAACTTGATATTTTAATATCCTATACAGTAGGTACTACCATTCTACAACGTTGTTAGCGAAGTTTACCCAAACATTACGTTTTCACAACCTTTGACATAAATGCAATCCTGTCTTTTTTGTTTACTTGCTATAAAATGAAATATATCGGTAGCGAATATAAAAAGTAAAGAAATCATTAATATACAGATGTTTTAATTAAAAAAGATGAAATGAAATAATACTTTAACATTGACATTTGAACTTCTGATATAAAGTAATAAAATTGAATAACCATTCACAAACGCAGATTGAGGACTTTTTTAAATTACAAAAAAAAATTAATTGTCTATCTTTCTGGTGTTGGCATATAACAAAGGAGGCGTAAATATTTTATTATAAGTAACGTTAATTGCATAGAAGAAAGTTCAAACGTTCTCAGTCTACGTTTTTTTTTTTTGTTCTCATAAACTAAAGACGCCATAGCAAAAGCTGCTGTACCTAAGAGACATAAGAAGATTCTCCACTAGGTTGGAATGGTGTGGTGATCATCTTGAATAATTAAATTTTGTACGCTATACAGCAGTTAGTGTTTCCAGACGAACTGGTATGATTCGCTAAAATAAGCTGATTGAAAGAAAAGAAAAAAAATGCTTCCGCTACTTTAGTAGTTTCGGAAGAAAAATGAGCTTACGATATTATTTATAATTTTAAAGTTATCAAGAATAAAATTTTGTTGAAATGAAATGACAATTAATGTTGTAAGAACAATGTAAAGTGATACTTAAAGTCACTTTAAAGAAGGGAAGCATTTTAGGTATAACCATTTACTGTGTGAGTTTTCTGAGAGTTGCCATTTTAATTACAGCCAAACCGTTGATTTAATCGAAAAATTGTTCAAATAAGAGCTGTAGATATCGACGGGGGCAACCGATTGCTATAGTCAGGACCTCTATAGCTCTTATGGTTTTCGAGCTATGATACAAACTTATAAATTTTTAAATGAGACTATATATTAATTTTTGGATAAAACTGACCTAATGCCTTAATTAACAACATAAATGAGCAAAAAAATTTTTTTAACCAAGTTTAATTTTTTAATTTTTCTTTAATTTATAAGTTAGCTGGTAAAAACAAGCAAGTACTTGAAGCTACTTCGACCGACAGTGTTCTGGTTGGTTATATTTCAATAACATCCAAGAAAAAACCTTTTCCAGTACCATTTCTATCATACAAATTTGGTTGTAATAAAAATGGCAACTCTCAAAAAACTCACATGGTATATATCATGTATTTACATTGGTCTCCAGTGGTAATTTTTGTGAATTAAGATGATAAAACGCATCAATTGAACCGAAGAGGTCTTGGAAATTTTTTCGAATTCATTTTTGGAATCTCGTTAAAACAATATTAGATAATAACAGACCAAAAAATAATTTTCCAAAAATTATATGAGTACCAATATTTTTTTTGGAGGGGGGAGGAGGATTTTATTTCCTCTATCAATTTAAGTAATAACATGAATATTCCCTATTGATGTAACTATAGAATAATCTATGTAATTTTTCTTTTAAATTACATTATTTTACTTTTAATACATACCATTTTTTTTAGATATCCGAAGATATCTGTAAAAATGGAGCCAAGTACGTTCAATATTAAAGAAAAAGAAAAATTGTTGAAATCGATTGTTATGCCAAGTACAGTTATAATAATAATAACTAAAAAAATCAAAACAAATTTCCAGAATAAAAATTTTGGTTTCAGTTGGCCAAATTTTAAATTTTTGATTAATATCAAACTAAAATTTTTTGAATTTTTACTAATATGAATTAAAAAAAGAACTATTCTTTTCTCCTTTTTTGTCTCATTGAATACATTATAGCTAAAGAGAGATAATAAATTTTTTCAAGTAATTGTACGTATTTTCAATCGATTTGTTATAGGATTATAGTTATAGAAGTTTATAAAAATTGACACTTGGGCTACTCTACTTTGACTGAACATTACGTCAAATTTTAATACTAAAAATACTACGAGAATTTGGTTGGGAGGGCGTGGTCAGAGGAATAACTGAATAAATATAGAATTATAAAATTTAATTATGGTGTTAAATGGAAGCTTGAATATCTCATAGAGCATATCTACACTTCTTTCTGGATAAATTCGGGGATCTTCGAAGTAATTTTATATTCAATATTTGAAGGAAAATAGGACCCGTATAATAACAGCGGTAAGTTTTGAAGGGTACCCCCACCTAACAACGCGACATAAACAACATCTTTCTTTCTTTGTCTAATAGTGGTAAATTTTTAAGTGTGCGCCCATCTACTATCTAATTTTAATAAAGAAGGGTAACAACAAAAAATGTATTAAATCGAGAATTATTTTTATTATATAAAGGAGGGCATGTGACGCATTTTATCGATCGAATTTAAGGTTAGGAAACGTACTTGGCCGAAAAACTACCGCTGTTCTAGATTACCCTATGATGTAAAAGTGAACAATATTATACAAGTGGATAATTAATTAGTTTTAAATATTACGAATTTTATAAAGAATATAAAAAATAAATAAATACATATATATATATATATATATATATATATATATATATATATATATATATATATATATATATATATAAATTTACCGTTTTTAGTCATTTAAAAAAATTAATCATTTAATTGAAAGTAAAATATTCGATTGAAAATTGACTAAATTTAAACAAAATTAGAAGACTAAACTGATTAATCATCTTATATTAGTTATTAATCCTTAATCTATTTTAGACCGTTTCCAGCACGGCTGACAGAGAAGAGGAATAGTTGGTTGTTTCTTAAAAGCATCGATTGATGATGAGAAGCTAGGGATAGCGTTTTTTACAAAAACTCAGGGGTCTGGATAGATGATCGGGCCTTGATATTTTTAAAACTCGATACAATATCTGTCCTTTTGTTTAATTAAGCAGAAGTTTCTGACATATTTTTGAAATAAATCGAAATAGCCGCTACGTTTATTATAGGTATATTGCTTTGAAAATATAAAAGTATTACATTTTATACGTTATGAATAATGCATTAATTTGTAACGTATTATTTTTCTTATATATAGTGAAACTCAGTTACTATAATTACAACAATAGCAATAACGAACAACGGAAATATCTATAATAAATGATAATGAATCCTATATTATTTACTGATATCTTTATTTTATTCTACTAGATAATTAGCAATATTACAAAAATATCAAGTTACAGTATGTGTTTTTCCGTAATTATTGATCTGTATTTTGAATCAAATTTCAGTCGTAGTAAAAGTGAATTTAGACTTAATCCATGGATATATATGGCAAAGAATATTTAACTTTGTCAACTTTTCACTTAAATATAGAAAAATATTTTTTCACAAACTAGTTTTTGGTTTCTTAAACCATCCATAGGTGAACTCTGAATTGAACTGAAATCTGTTGAGTACAGGTATATATTTAAATCCTACAAAACACAGATATTTGGGAATATCTGTACAAAAATGACGCCGAGAATATTTTGTGTTAACACTTTAATGCTTAAAAAAAGAGTTGAAATCCATTGTTATGCCGAGAATAGGTGTAAATAATTATGCTTTGGTACAGGGACTATTTAAAAAAATAATCCAAAAGAAAAAATTGCAACAAATTTCCGGAATGAAAACTTTTGTTGTACTTGGCTCAATTTTTTTTTACTTTTGTTCAATATCAAGCAAAAATTAGAGCCGAGAACAACAAAAGTTTTCATTCCGGAAATTTGTTGCAATTTTTTCTTTTGGATTATTTTTTTAAATAGTCCCTGTACCAAAGCATAATTATTTACACCTATTCTCGGCATAACAATGGATTTCAACTCTTTTTAAGCATTAAAGTGTTAACACAAAATATTCTCGGCGTCATTTTTGTACAGATATTCCCAAATATCTGTGTTTTGTAGGATTTAACTTATTTTTGTTTTGCTTTCTGTTAACAGTACATATAGTGTTTCGAACCGTTAGTTCATTTTCAAACACATTCTGTTTGAAAATGAACTAACGGTTCGAAACAGGGCCGGCCTAAGACAAAAATTGCAAGTGTGCAAAATTCACATTTTATGCCCCTACCGGGACATTTTATGTCCCTCTGTAACCGCTCGGCACCTGTGCGAGGCGAGATGCGCGTGGCACAGTGGTGCAAAAGTCTGTCCCTGACCCTAACGTCTTGTTCCCGGTTCCCGTCACACGGGCAGACGACTGCTCTACTGACCTTAGACCTTGGTCAAGCGCATCAAACTACTGTATTTCAGAACTCATTGGGGTAGATAATCGCTTTTGCCTTGAAATTCAACTGTAATAGTTTTAAGAAAAAGTTCCTTCTAGTTTAAATATTTATGCCCAACATTTAAATCAATTTCTAAAAATTTGCAAAATTTATTTTTTTACCAAAATTGGCCAATTTTATGCCCCTCCAAAAGGCTCGAGTGTGCGGCTGCATACTTCGCACACCCCTCAGGCCGGCCCTGGTTCGAAACAATATTGTCACAGTTTCAAAAATAAAAGTGGTATTTTGCAAAGTAAAGTATTTGTTTAATATTTACAAATATGGAATACCATAAAGTAACACTCAAATCTATTAATATTTGTAAGCAATTTTACGCGCTGCTATTGCATTAATAAATCTAATTTTTTCGATACAAATATTGTTCGTTTATTTTATCATAAAATGATTTTTTTTTTAATTTTAATATTTAAACCATTTTGAAACTTTGCTCGATTTATGATTCAATCCATCTACTAACTCAACCTGAACTACTTCTACCAAATTCCAGCTCAACTGGTCAAGAAATAACTTATATTTATAAAAATTAACAGCTTATATTTATAAAAATTAACACAAGAGTGCACTGTAATTAGTTTATGTATTGTAGAGTAAAAGTACATAATATATTATATCTCAGACGCAGAAACCAATCTATTTATGGGTATGGGTCATTCTTTTTAAAACCAACCAAACATAAATGATTTTCAACCTGACTATCACAGATTTTTTTGAAACTTTGGTTAATTATAATCTTTAACATCCTGAATTCAAATATAATTTTTAAAAATTTTAACTCTTATAGTTTTTAAGTTATATACTTTTGAAAATTGCAAAATACCCTTTTTTGTTACTCAAGCCCAGCACTATATTTTTTGATTTTGTGATTTAGTGATATTATGTATATACTTAAGGGTTAAAAAGAAATATTTAAATAATCAGTTTTGTTAAAATTGGTTGTGTTGGTTGTGTTAACTCTTAACGTGCCGGACTATCGGATGAACTAAAAGACAAGCGTATGAATGTTAAAAAAGGAGAGGCAATTGTTTACATACAGATTTCCTTTAATATTTTTAGTTTTGAAATTTTCTTGTTCGGATTCCCTTCTCTCATATTGATAAAACAAAAATAAACATTAAAATTTTTTTTAAATACATATTTATTATAAAGTCAGTATTAAACTAGCAGTTTAAAATTTTAATTTTCTTGAAAAATTAAGTAGAATAGTTATTAACACGTTAGTTGTCGTGCATGCTGTAAAGCGTAAAGTGAAACTTGACCAATTGCCACACAACGCTGTACCGCGTCAATAATTCCATATAAAATGTATCAACTAGTTGTTAAAATAATGTACGAACTGTACATTTCGTTATCATAAGTTTGATCCTCAACATGTTAATCAGATTTTAGTTATCAATTATCATGTATATTACAATTTGATGATACCATCACAAATTTTTAAATTTCAGTTTTTGTTATTGTGTATATACCTACCATAAAGTAATTCATTTATAAATTTAAATAATTAATAAATTGTTATCATATAATACTGACTTTATTAAAGCAGGTAAGGTTTTGTTTTTTTATTCTTACTATGCTATTTATATTGTTTATATTATACATTTATATGTACAATCATAAATTCCTAATCAGTATAGGGTTGACCGGGGTAGCATAAGCTTGAATAAATTTTATTTCTACAATTTTTGTTATTTTTATTTAACCTTGATTTTTTGTACAAATTTGAGCTATGGGTAACTTGCAAACAAAGGGCAATTGTGAACGCTAAAGTATGATAAAAAATTTTCAAAGTGGGGTAAATGTGAAGAATTTGAGTTGGGCTTTATTCTTATGTACCTGAACTTCTCTTGTAATGCATTCTAAATAATTTTTCTGATGGCATTCACTTTTATCCCAAAATTCATAAGATTTGCAAAACCGTGCCGGGGAAATGTAAATGGCTTATAAAATTTTTATTTTTCATACGAATTTGCTCAAAATTTGTGTGGTGCATCCTGAATAATATAGAATTAAAAATAAATCAACCATAATGTGATATATAAAATAAAAAATACTTAAAACAACGCTTTTATCTCAATTTATAAAACTCCATTCACAATTACCCCGGTCAACCCTAATCAAAATCATATATTTTTATGTGACAAAGTTCAAGCTCTTTTCGTTTTACTTGTTTCTTCAAACCTTACTAATACATATACAACGACGCATGTTTGTGTGTTCTCACTACCTGGCGGCAGGAGGGGAAGATGAAATAACTGACAAGGAAAGGTATCCAACTGTATCTCTCAAAAATTTTTGAAACTTTGGTGGATTGTAGATCTCATTAAAACTAATCACGAGCCATATTTCATTCGTGCCCATAAGCGGTTTAAGGGGGTGAAACTCACCCCTGAAAATTTGAGTTTTTTTCAATTTTCTTAAATATCTTAGAAATGGTAAGAGCTTCGGTAGGGAAACTATATATATTTGTAAATAGCACTTTAAGATGTTTATTATGATACCAAAATTAAAGTTATAAAATCATTGAGGTTTCATCGCCCACTCCCAACCCCTAATTTTATCAGGTATTTTTTTGTAAAAGAGGAGACTGTTATGTGTAAATAAAAGAATTTTTAATTAATATATTTTACATCACACCAGTTTATTTCTTGTTGCATAAATACACCCTTCGCTAATATTATCTTGGGAAAATTTTAACTTTTTAATTTAATAATGAGCAAAAATATGGTCAAAGAATCTCGAATTTTGTAATGAATTGTTAATGATTTTATAAATTTTATAATTTTTTAAAATGATTTTATAACTATAATTTTGGTATCATAATAAAAATTTTAAAGTGCCATTTACAAATACATACAGTTTCCCCACCAAAGTTCTTACCATTTCCAAGATATTTAAGAAAATTGAAAAAAAAAGAACTTAAATTTTCAGGGGGTGAGTTTCACCTCCTTAAACCGCTTATGGGCACGAAAGAAATATGGTTTGTGATTAGTTTTAATGAGATCTACAATCCACCAAAGTTTCAAAAATTTTTGAGAGATACAGTTGGATACCTTTCCTTATGCGAGTGGAAGTGAAAGTGTATTCTATACATTAGAATATATCACAATAGTAAAACACACGTGCGGTGTGTATCACAATAGTAAAACACACTCCCCTTTTCGTTTCTTGTTATAATAGCATGGGCGGTTTCTAAACAAAAAGATTTAAGATATTTTTTTAAATATTTGAAACATAAATGCTGAATAAATAAAAGAGTAGTTCTGACCAGCGTTACCAACATTAAATTTCTTCTCCCGTTGTAGAGAACGCTACAATCCCGTCAAAACCCGTCAAGTAGGGATTTTCGAGTTGTTACTTTTCCCTAAATTGAGAGAATGAGATAAATAGAGACGTTGATAGTTTTCTGTATATTCAACAGTAGTGTACCATTACGGCCAACCGACGGCAAAGTAGTTTTCAAGCTGGATTTAAAAGAATTACGTCAAGTAAAAATTTACTCTTTCAAAAAAACATACATTTTTGCTGTCCCGCTGAAAAATCCGTTAGCCGTCAAACAAAATTTTTTCCCGTTGCCAACCTCGCTGACCCGTCAAATCTAACGGGAAACCCGTTAAGTTGGCAACACTGGTTCTGACTATACATAATATATTTTCTAATATCGTAAACAAGAAGCAATGGTACATATATATATATATATATATATATATATATATATATATATATATATATATATATATATATATATATATACCGTATTCACCGTAAACATGTAAGCATGACGCTAATGGTTGTCAACATCACTAAACAGATAGTTTGGTAGTCGGGGTGAGACATTCGTGTGCACATTCCTGTCTCTTCTCCTACTGCAGTCACTGGTTTGACTGATTTGACGTATCGTGTTTACTGGACGAACTTGAATTTTTAAAAAATAAAAGTTTGCTAAGAACAGACAAGGATAGGTATATATATTTATGTACATATTCAGATATCGCCAAAAAATCGAGTCCTAAGTAGCCTAAGTATATATTTCCCTAAAAAAGGAGAAATCAAATTTATCGGTTTCGTCGAATTTCCGGTGCGGTAGGCGTGGTTTATTATTTTGGTCAAATTATCTATGAAAATATTGAGAGAAAATGATTTTTCGTAGAAAAAATGGAAAGCTTATAGTTGATTTATATAAGACATTTAAGGACATTTTGACATAAATATCGATAATTATTACGTAAATACGAGAAGAAAAATTTACAAATGGCGTCATATTGGTTTCACGTGTATAATATAGTGGTCTGTTTAAAGTAGGCGGGACAAAAGGGACAAAATATTCTCTGCGTACGATAGTTACCACTATCTGAGATAAAATAAAATTAAAAATAAACAGAAGCAGATTGAAATGTAGTTGGTTCAGAGATGGGAAAAACCAGGTACGGAGGTAAACAACTTGCACGTGTACCGGAAATGGGGTGGTAAAATTACGAATCGATGCTAAACAAGTTTTGGTGGATAACAAAAATAGTGGGCGTGACGATTACACAATGAGGATTAGAAATTAAGAAATTAATTGATTAAACTTCAATTTGACAGTGATTAAGAAATATCTTAACAGAACTACACTGCTGATCTGATTAAGAGAAAGAAAAATGCGTATGGATTGGTTACACGGATATAAAAAAAAAAAAAACATAAATTTTTTTAACGTAGACAACTCATTCTATATATATGCAGGGTGTAATTTTAATAACTCTTATACCTTTGAGTGAATTTCGATAAAATTTTACGATGATTTAGAACGGAATTTGCTAGAAACAACATAGCCATATTTTAAGCTATTTGTTTCCAACAAATTCCGTTCTAAATCAACGTAAAATTTTATCGAAATTCATCAAAATGTATAAAAGTTATTAAAATTCCACCCTGTATACATATATAATGATGTGTTTACTTAAAAAATTCCTAATGTTGTTTTTTTTTATATTTGTGTGATCAATACATACGCATTTTTCTTTCTCTTAATCAGACCACTTGTGTATATTGGACAAAAAGCAATTAATTAAATAGGTTAAGAAGGGGAGATTTATTTAATTCAATTTGGTCATTCAAAACGATTACATTTGGATAACTATTTAATTTGTTAATTTCCAAAGCTTCAAATATATTCAATTTCTGTCCTTTTTCACAAAAATGAAGGATTTTGGGTTTGTAGTCTGATTTAACAGAATGTCCCTTTTCTAAAAGGTGATCACCAAAGTTTTAAGTATGCTTATGAGAGGTAATATGTTCACGGTATCTAATTTCGAAAGATTTTCCCGATTGGCCAATATATGCTGCATTACATTCTCCACAATCTGACCGATAAACATCAGATTTTTTGTATGGATCAGTTTTTTCTTTAGCATTAAAAATGGACTGACTAATATTTTTAACTGAATGAAAAGTGCTGGCTAGACCAAATGAATTGAAACAGTTGCCGAATTTTTGGGAAATGTTTCCTAAATACGGTAAAGATATATATTGTTTGGGTTCGGGGTTGATCGGGGTGACTGAAGGATAGATTTGTTCTGTAGTAAGTTTTTGTAGTTTTTTGCTTATGAGCTTTTGTATGAAGCTTGGTAAGAAACCATTGGAGACTGCTAGTTGTTTAATGGTGTTGAGTTCTATTGTTCTGTCTGTAGGATCAAGTGGAATAGAAAAAGCTCTGTGGATTATAGAGCGACAGGCTGCCAGTTTGCGGGTTGGTGGCGAAAATGAATCTGTTGGTATTGTAATGTCTGTAAACGTGGGTTTGCGGTATATGTTATACTTGAATTTATTATCAAGTCTATGGATAGTAATGTCTAAGAAATTGATCGACTTATTGACTTCGATTTCTTTCGTGCATTAATTTTTGGGTGAAATGTATTGAGTAAACTTAAGAATTTTTCTGATTGTCTATCTGTACCTTTGAAGCCGACTAAAATATCATCTGCATTTCTGTACCGAAACAATACGTGAGATTTGGATGAAGAATGGTATAATATCGAATTTTCTAGGTGTTTCATGAAAATATCAGCTAGGATTAAGTGGTGAACCCGGTTTTTTTTGGGAGAAAAATTTAAAAAAAATGCGGTTTATTTCCGGGGCCCGCCGTTTTTCTCCACGGCCCTGGTTTCTAGCCTAAAATCAAGAATTTATTGTCCACCTGCTCTTGTTTTTGATCTCCCATTGAGAATCTTAACCTTTGTCTTATCGGCACATACATAATTTTTATCGTGACCTTAAACTTGTAAAGTTCGCTCTTGATTCTTAAAGAAATACTGCAAGAGTTTTGATGCCGTCCAGTCATACATTTTTCAATTGTATTGCAACGAAATTTGTTAACAAATTTTCAAAAACTATACTAAATTGTTAATTAGTAAGTCATTTCTTAAAAATCTTGGTATTGGTGATGCAATAATATGTATTTGTAACCTCTATATTAGTTAGAATTATGCCTCTAGTAATGGTCTTGATTTTCATTCGCTTGATTTTACACT
The DNA here is from genome assembly GCA_035578155.1 of Brachynemurus nebulosus. Taxonomy (NCBI): domain Eukaryota; kingdom Metazoa; phylum Arthropoda; class Insecta; order Neuroptera; family Myrmeleontidae; genus Brachynemurus; species Brachynemurus nebulosus. Next base: position 13,678,078 of record JAPWDM010000011.1, on the reverse strand, counting down.
TTAAAGGAAATTTTACCATTTTTTGGGGAATTAAAAGCCGAAATTTTGCTTAATACACAAAAGAGTAGTAATCAGAGGCGTAACTATAATGAAGCAGGTGGAGCAGCCGCTCCAGGGCGCATGATAAAAAGGGGCGCAACAGAAGAAATGAGAATTGAGATAATTTGGAATAGTAGCTTAAAGTGCATTTTTTATTTTTTTATTTTTTCGACAGTCATGACGACGTTTGTTTCTTTTCTTACTTGCTCACCACTTATTTTTTGGGAAAAGTGGACTCTTTATGGGGGCGCTTGGCTTAAAGTCGCTTATAGGCGCCAAATTTCTAGTTATGCCTCTGGTATTAATTTAGGTAAAATAAATGTGGTATGAGCGTGTCGGAGATTTGTCGTGTGGAAGTCTTGACTAAATTTTGCTCAAACAATATTGATATCCTGAAAAAATTAAAGTGAAATTAAAATTATCCCCTAGAATTCTAGGAACCTACAAAACACAAAAAGTAAACGACTGGGTGGATCTTGGCACCAAAGGGCACAGCCGGGTAAGATAGGGAAGACGGCCCTTGACGCAAAATTGATTGTTGTTATAGGAAATAATACTTCTTAGCACCAGATACCTTCCTGCCAAATTTCAACCCTCTGAGGCTAATAGTTTATGAATACACACACAGACAAAAATTTAAAAAAAAAATTTTAGGCAAAGTAATAAAAAAAAAATTAACGTTATATCCCTTTATTATACTAATTTTTTTAAATTTTTAAATTGAAGAAAATTTTTTTTTTGGCACTTACACGTTAGCGACACCCACCATTTTTGGTTCAATAATATGTCTCTTAGTACTCTATAACATATATTTTTATGGAAAAATTTTAGTTGGTAGAACATAGTAATATTTGAATACAAATGCATACCATGTTAGGTACTACATATATTACTTATGTACAAAAAGAGCTATAAAGTAAAATATCTACTCTATTTCTAAAATAATACAATTACATGCGTTCATAACTACGGTAAACTAGTTTAAATTTACTCAAATCCAACATTACCTGCCGTTTGTCTTTTTTTATTAATAAAAAAAAATAGATATTGATTTCTCTTTTGTTAGAGTTGTTTTCTTTGTAAGACGTCAAGTGAAACTTTATTAGCTCATACACCACGTATTACGACATCAACTATTTCATACAAAGTTTATTAGCTGTCAAAATAGTATACCAATTGGTCATTTCGTTATAATTCCCCATGAGCCGTCATCGTATTAACAAAAGAAGACAAACAGCAGAATAAGCTATACGTTTGTCTAAACTTGTTTGTCGTTGTTATGAACGTATGTAAAACAATTTTGCGAAATTTTTTTACACCATTTGAAAGAGGGGAAAAAATTACATAAAAAGGTCTTTAAACTATTATTCTATGTCGACTAGTTTCCGAGAAAAACTAATTTTTATAAACGGAAATTCGCTATGTTATGCAGGATACTGCGACAGGGGTACATATTACTTAATGTTAGTAAAAAACTTCAAGAAATTATATTGCATTTCATACATGAATAATACTTCTGTAAAGTAATAATTTAATATAAACAAAAATCAATTACTGTAATTAGAACAGTAGTAAAAACGAGAAATAGAAATATCTATCCATACCAATGTCTTCATTTTATATTTTAATAAATATGTATGCCCCGCTGTTTTACCCTCGTGAAATTACATCTATTAATAACGGATAAAATTACCTTCAAGTCAAATATTCTGAAATTTTGTTCAAAATTAGATTCTTATATTGCTTCGTTCTGCTTGTCATATCAATTTTTGTAAATAATCTAATAATAGTTTATTACAAAAATTAATTTTCTTTTTATTGTCTTCTTATTTTGTATAAGGTAAGAGCACCAGTAGCCGTCAGCGTCATGTTAAGACTTTACATTAAATTTTCTCGTTCATAATTATACGAAATAACCAATAGTAAAGCTAAAACGAAAGATAATTTTATGATCTTTCAGGAATATTTTAATTTATTTGAATATTTTTATAATAAATATATTAATAAAGATAAAGGAAAAAGTGTGGTGTACCAGTACCCGTCAATAAAAAATTAACGATATTCCAGTATCCGTCAGTGGAGACACCCAGTATCCGTCATTCTTTAGAATATGATTAATCTTAAACAACTGAGCTATATAATTAAAATACGTAAGGGTAAAGCTTTATAAAAAAATTATTTGATTCTGTAATTTCCTTTTTTACAAAGTACCGAATATATATAAACAAATTTTATTTATTTAAATTAAAAATTATGTTATTCCTTTCTACAATTTCTGCAGATATATTGATTAGATTGGCACTGGAGTATAACCATCCGTGATGCTAATTCTTCTGAAGCATGAAACCTAACATCCATAAATGCTGTTTTTGTACATTCTTTTGCATTGGAATTAATAACATATGTACTAAATTTTGTCCTTTCTATACAATTACATGGTTATTATTCGGGCTAAAAAAGATACTGATCCATCATATTTCCATCAGACGCTCTGAATTTTTCAAAATTTTTATTCCTTCTTTCTTAAATATTCTTCAGTTTCATTAAGCCAGCCTTCATTTTGTTAAATTTTGAGATAATCGCTTAAATAACTTCGGATTTCTATTGCAAAAAGACAAGAACCATTTGCGTCCAAGTCGACCATGAGTAAATGGATTTTCACAAGTTTTGGGTTAGTAATTGGCTACTGTCTAGCAGTTACGGATCACAGTTTCGTTCAAATGTATCATCCACTTTACTATGTTCTCATTTTATTTGTTGGTTAAAATAATTGTGGAGGCATCTTTTGCATAATATGGGGTACTTTATTTTTAATTTATCTAACAATGTGGTCTGACAATTATTTGTGGCACACCGAATTGTTTGGTTACGAATTTACCAAAGAGATTGGCATTTTTTTTAACGAATAGCATATCAAAAACATTTATTAAATCTTAATTACTGTATTTTACATTGAAATTTACCTACAAAAAAGAAGGGACCAAAAATCGTTACCATAGGGTACCAGTATCCGACATTAATTTACAAGGCATACAAAAATTTAATTATTACAGAAAATAATGACGGGTACCGGTCAGTAGCTTTATCGGATTGTTGTGAATGTAATTCAGATTTTAAAATTTTAGTGTAAAAAGCATAGGAGAATAAAAATGACGGTTACTGGAAAATGCCTCTATTTTATGTACCAGTAGTCCCCATCAAAAATAATAAATTTCTGTTTGGTTATCTTGTCTAAACACTATTTTTTACCAAAAGTTGATTCATAAGAAACCGGAAAAAACAAAAGAATATAACTAACTATTCGTTAAACCAAAATTACAGTAAAATTAAATTAGTGCTTTTCTTAGCTAAAACTTAAGAGTTTTAGTGAATATATGCAAATTTTACAAACACTAATTTTCAAATGAGCCGTTATTATATCTAATGCTAACTGAATGTTATCATAAATGGAATAACGGTTGGGCATACTTTCCAGAACGTGTTAAAGGAAACACAAAAAGTATATCCTTGCATAATATCTTAATATTTATCATTTTACTGAAACTTTACGGCTATTGGGTCAATGATGGCTACTGGTGCTTTTACCTTATAAGAATTTATTATCCAATTAAGTGAAATTTAATAAAGAAAAAAATAATTCAATTTGATATTTCTGTTTTTGAATATTATTTTGAAGCGTAATTTATATATTGGTAGGGGAAACCTGTACAAAATCGTATACCAGGGTAAAACAGTATAGTAAGTCTATTTTTGCTATTAATTAAAATTTCCGAAACGCAAGCCGCTCAACAGCGTCCACCAATGAGAGCTATTTGTCAATGAACACTTGTAGCGGTAAGCACGAACGTTTTTAAAATATTTCATTTTAGTGTTTTTTGATAGACTTGATCTTATTTTTGTGAAAATTCAAGGAAAAATAGTTTATGTGTACTAGAAGTTAGTCTCCAATCATTTATGTTAAAGTGTGTGTATTTACTCGTAATTTACAATATTTGCTTCGGCAAAATCGATTTGCATAGGTGGTAGTGAATTATCTTTTTACACATAGGTTTCCGGATTAAAAGCGTACGGGGTAAAACCGGCCTATACATGATTTTGACTTGGTCGTATGAATATGAACTAAACTGATTTTTTATTATTAGTTGCAAAAAAGATGCCACGTAATCATAATATTACTAGTAAAAAAATGGGATCGGAATAACATGAGAAAAGCCGTTGAAGCTGTTTTTGACGGAACCATGGGGTACTTCAAAACTGCTCGAACATGTCAGGTCAACAAAAATCAACATTATACAAGACTGTGTCAACAAATTCAAAGAAAAAAATGATTTGGGTTCTTCAACGCGCAAAGGCTTAAGATGATTTAAACCGATTCTTCGGTGTTGAGTATAGTATACGGTTTTGTCCATGTATCGGGGTAAAACCGTAATAAATAATGGTTTGAATTTTTTGTGTTATTTTTTTTTTTGTTTAATATTGGAATTATCTGAACTACTCGTATGTTGATTTGATTATGTTCCTTAGGAAACTGACTAATTATAAACGTTGGTTTCATACATTTACGTTTTAAAATGAATGATATACAACGCCAAATCCTTAGCTACATGGTTTTGACCCGGTCTCCCCTACATACTAGCTGCGGCTCGCGGTTTCACTCGCATCAAATTACCTGAATATAGGTAAAATTTATAGGTCAATTCAATCATATATTCCAAAATTCTGTGCAAAATCAATTATTTATAGCACTTGACCCTGCTCGTCCAATGACTCTAAAATAACTATCTTCATACTTTATTAGCATGGCTAATTTCCGCACCGTAAGAACTTAGTATAGGGACCTATACCATCAGTTTTAGAATTGTTTCTATTTTAGACCTTTCGAGGCACCAAGGCCTCGGGAAATCATTTTAACGTCACTTTCATCTTTCACAGAGATCTCAACAGTACTTGAGTAAAAATTGTCAAATTTTTTCAATTTTTCTATTTGCACCCTATTTGTTGTAACTGACGGATAATGTGACCACACGTCCTATTAAATTTGATATTCTGATATTTTGTATAAAATCACATCCTTATGTGCTTCACTTCCCTCGCTCGACGACTCTAAAGTATTATTTTCATATTTTCAAGTCATATTCATATTTTTATAGCACACCTATCTAATTTTCATAAAATTTTATCAAAGTCAGTCAAGTTGTTTAATTAGAGTATAGAGTTGTCTAATTCGATAACGCTGGAGGATTCATTCCAACTTCAACTTAATTTTAAATCAGATATTATGAAAGTCTTCGCTATATTCGTATTTCAATAGTATGTCTAATTTTCATACCTTGAGATCTTATCGTAGATAGTTAGATATTCATACTGACAATTTTAAGAGCACTGTAATTTGTGAGACATTTTGAGATCGCAGGGCTCTGGAGAATATTTCTGAATTCACATTAGTTTATTTCGCAATCTCAATAATATTTGAGAAATTTTGGATAAGATCCGTCTTATCGTTTATTTGGAGGGTTTTTTGAGTCCGCAAAAGGAGGAATTTTAGGTCCATTTTTTTCAAAATCTCAGTACTATTCGAGAAAAATTTGCTCAAGATCCGTCCAGCCATTTATTTTGGATTTATTTGGAGAGCCAAAAATTTGGTAATGATACGTCCAGTCGTTTACTTTAGGCTTTTTTGGGGGTTCTCAGTTCCTACAGAACAACTTCAATTTTGATTGTTTTTTTTTTTTCATTCGGATACCAATTTTACCTATAGTTTTGTTTCATCATTTTTTTTTTTGATACCTTCTACCGTTTTCTCGAAACTACTGAGGACAGATAAGTAAAGTCCATATTTCATTTTTATTGTCAGGATGACCAAGTCCGGCTCGATGGAAATTTCATCTGTATGGAATTTTCTGAGAACAGCAGACGCACGTGTAAATTGATGATAACTGGACAATCCAGTTGTTTATTTCTTTATTGGATACAATTAGTATTTTGCAGAGTAGATAAGTAATTTCATAGTAGTCGTAGATAAAAAATGTTATTGGTGGTATCTATAGAAGTACTTACTAATACTTACAAAAATTCCAAAATTATTTTTCTTCAAATGTTTAGCAACAAATTAATTTGCATGTACCTTTATAAATTTTTCCAGAGATATCTGTATACACTAATAAAAAATTGATATTTTGAGGTTTTTCGTAAATTTCTACGGTTAGACTAAAAATTTTGCAAAATCCTTTCCTACCGAGCACCTACGATCTAACAGGAAACTACATACCAAATTTCAAGTTTGTAGGTATTATAGTTCTGGAGATTTCATGATAGGTGAGTGGTATTTGCCTTTTATATAATAGACTAGCTGCGACCCGCGGTTTCACTCGCATAAAATTATTTGAGAATATTGAAAAATAATAAAATTATTTTTTTAGAATCAAAAATATTGGATAAATTTTAAATTAGATATTCGGAAATTCTGTACATAATCAATTAATTATTTTGCCTGGCCCCGCTCGTCAAACGACCTTAAAGTAACCATATTCATATTTCAAAAGCATGGTTAATTTTCGCACCGTCATATAGATAACCATGTTAATAGTTTTAGAAGTATTTCTATTTTAGGCCTTTCTAGGCCTTTCAGCTTTTCAATTTGGAATCTATTTGGTGTCACTGATGGACAGTTCTGAGCACATGTCTATTTAAATTTGATGTTCTGAAATTTTATACAAAATCAGTTTCTTATAGTATACATCGCTTGGCTCGCTCAACGACTCAAAAGTAAACTTATTAATATTTCAATAACATAATTTATTTTGATAAAATTTTATTAAGGTCAGTCCAGCTGTTTAATTAAAATCGTATTCGATAGTCCTGCGAATAAATTTCGGTCTCAGGTCGTGAGTTCGGGACCGGCCGAGGGAGATACATCTTCATCAAACTACCATACCGCGCCAATCATCTATATTCTATAAGCTCATCAACACCAAAAGCAATAGTAGAATATATACCAAACGATGTATATCACCTTAGTTGTGGCGCATCTAAAACAATAGAAACATTAGAAAAAAAATTTTGGTCTCATCTTTTAAGCAGGACTTCGAACCGAACCGTAACCGTAACCGAAAACCGGTAAAACCGAGCAAAATTAGTTTTTTAAAAACCGTCAACCGAAACGAAACCGTTATTTTTTTCGTTCCGGTTCACACCTGAAATTCAATATTTAATTTTATTCTATAATCTTCAACAATAACATTTCAAAATTTAACGAACTGACGTTTCTATAATATAGGTAGGGTAGGTACGTCAATAAAATTTACAATAACATTTGAAAAGTTCTCATGAATGAATCAAAGTATAAAATTTTACAAAAATAGTAACCAATAAACTTTTCTAACGTTCGTACATATGGCGTTAAAATATATTTTTTGTTTTATTTTATTTATTTATTTATTTATTTATTACTGTGTATCATCTCATTATTAATTAGAATTAACAGACATGATATCTGCGTTCGACGATATTTCTAGATTAGATAGAAAAGGAACAGGTTACTGGATTAGAAATGAAAATTTATATTCCCAGGTTTTCTAATTTCGGAGGTTGTGTTTAGCGTGTCAACTAATCAAGCGAGTATCGAAAAAGCTTTCTCAGACCTAAAGTAAACACCTACTAAGGGAAAATGGTGTTTCGATAAATTCAAGCATTTTGAAAAATATTAAGATTGAATTTTTCAAACGTTGATTTATGTATGTTTTATAAAGGTAATTTCTATAAAATAGATAATATATTCACAATTCGCAAAAACATTTAAACTTTTTTTAAAACTGAAACCAAAAATCGAGAACTGAAACTACAACCGAAATCGAAAATAACATACTCTATAACCGTAATCGTAATCGACACCACTATTCTTTTTTTGCGTTGAATCGGAACTGAACCCGAACGAAAAAAAAATTTGGTTCGAAGCTCTGCTTTTAAGTCAGATATACTGAAATACTATATATTTTAACAGCGTATCTAATTTTCATACTTTGAGATACTCACATTGATAATTTTAAGAGTATTTTATTTTGCCGAGACATTTCGAGTTCACAGGGCTCTGGAGAATATTTCCGAACTCGTGTTAATTTGTTTCGGATTCTTAATAATATTAGGGCAAAAGTTCAGAAACGTGCAGCGGTTTATTTTGGGTCTTTTTGAATTCCCAGAATCCTAGAGGGCAATTTTAAAATGTTCATTTTTCTCAGAATCTCAGTACAATTTGAGCAAAAAATTTAGTCAAAATCCGTCCAGCCAATTATTTTGAGTTCGTTTTGGGATCTTAGGACCTTAAGGATCAATTATTATGTAACATTTATTTTTTTGAAAATCAGTAGTATTTGCGCAAAATTTGGTAATGATACATCCAGTCGTTTACTTTAAGCTTTTTTTGAAGTCCTACGGTCTTGTGGGGTGACTTTGTCTTAATACTGATACTTTTCTTTCAATTCGTATTTCAATTTTACCTATAGTTTTCTTTCATCATTTTTTTGATATATACTTTAATATTTTAATAATTTATAATATACTCCTACTTTAATAATTTAATAATAAAATTCAACGTATAATAGTATCTGACAATGAGATCATATCGAGTTGATTTTTACTTATTTTATGATTTTAATAAGTTTTATGTTATCTCACTAGATGTCAATAAATTCGTATATTGATTAATCGGTTTGATAAATAGATTTATGTAAGTATTTTGCAACGGCCATCGAAAGGTGACGTGGCAAGGTTCACAGGGGCCTGGAAACTAAAAATAAATTACGAAACCGATTTTAGAAATTTTTTCATTATTAGAGAGACAAACTATTTTAGATGGATTTTAATATAGAGGGCCGCGAGGGTCCTGCAGATCTAAGAGGACCAAAAACAGACTATCCGACCAATTTTGAAAATTTTTTCCGCTGTTAGAATGCTTAATTATTTTAGACAAACAAATGCATCAAAAATTAACTACCCAACCGATTTCAAAAATTTTATATAAGATGCTGTGACTGGGGTATATTCATTTATTTTACTTTCTGCTAAAACCTTTCGCGTATCACTTACCGGTTTTTTTTTAATGGTACCTTGACGTATTTTTATTTTTCACGGAGTTCTTCAGCGACTCGATATACGACCAGGGTACCATAACAATTACACTGGAAGTCACTATTGTAGACAATTTGGGAAGGAAAATACTAACTTTTCTTTAAGGATTCTCTAATTTTATTTTCTCAGTTTGATTAAACGTAACAAAAATTCTTTACCACTTTCAGAAAAAAATTAAAAGTCTGTTTAGGTTAATATTTGTCCTTTGATAAACAGTATCCTGTATTGCTTGCTAGTGTTGTCTAATTTAGTATCCAATTACTTTTAAAAAATATTTAGTCCCTCTAGTGTGTAGCAATAACAGTATCTAATTAACAATATGACAAATGCTTTGTATGTTATTTACAAAACGAATGGAGCGCATCATTTGTTAGTTACAGAGTGGTGGCGGTTGTGGCCGGTAACTCCGAGGCAGTAACCTTGAACGGTTTGAAGGCCGATACACAATATCAGGTAACTGTGGCCGCCGTATATAACGGCAAAAAGTACCGCAGTCGTCCAATTGTCTTCCGCACGCTGGGTAAGAATTGTTTTAAATATTTTTCGTTTTCTTCCTTTTTTTCTTTTTTTATGAATAAAATTTAATATACAGGTAACCCCCGAAGGACACGATTAATTAGTTCCATGTTCTTTGAAACAGTGTTGTTCGAGACTACAGAAAACGGGATTGAAAATCATTGATATTAGAATACGTATGTACCATACAATAGATGATGTACACTCTATTTTTTAAGCCAAAATGGCCATATTGGTTAACACATTTTATAACCTACAAACTGTCGATGGTAATGAATATTTTTTAATTTATATGTAATTTTTGTTGTAATTTGAGATTATTTATTGGTAAATATTCTAACAATACTTGTAACAACAAATATAACTTCAGAAAATATAGAAAAATTTTAAATTCAACTTTGTTTAACCGGCATATTTGTCAATACCTCTCATTTTTTTTAGCTTCTTTTTCGTATACATTGTATATACCCTTTACTCCCTTAATTTATTCAATACTCAGATGTAAAAAAAAAAGACGTTACGTTTTAAATTTTCAAGTATAGGGTGGAATCACCTAATGTCGGTCGGTGCCCACTGGTTGCTTTTTATTTTTAAAATAAGGCCTTAAAAAATAAAAAATGATTGACAAACATAGAGAAATGAAAGGTTCTCGAAAGTTACACGGTTCTTCTATTTCTATATGTTTGACATTCTTTTATTTTTTAAGGCTTTATTTTATTTTAAAAAAAGCAACCCTATTTAATATTTGTTAAAGTTACTAAACTTTCATCTAATGAAAATTTCAATAAATCCATCAAATTAATACAATAAATTATGATCGACAGGTATTTCCCCTATTTTTTTTTATATAAAATAATATAACGGATAAAAGTAAATAAGATGAATTTTCAAAGAAATATCGCAACGAAATTTGAATTACATATACTTACATATAAGTAATGTGTATGTAATGTTTATTTATTTCAATTAAAATGGGAAGTAATCGAGAATTCATAGACGTGATTTTTCAAATTTCGTGATAAAAGTTATAATACGGTACTTGACTGTAATCAAAATTTGTTTTAAATGTTGAATAATTTTATGTATTATCCTTAAATATATTCAATTTTAGCAGTGACAAATAAAAATATTCTTTAGTTTTTTAAAAATTCTATTTTGAAAATTATAAATTTTTAGCCTTTATTTAAATGACTAAAACGCACCGAGATATTAAAATGACGTCACGATTTATAAGCTTTATATATGAATACTATAGACAAGATAGACAATATGTATATAAATATGACTACCCTAGATAAATTGTCTATGACAACCAGTCATATACATGTTAATTATGTTGGTAATGCTTTGTACAAATATAGAACCATAGATATAGAACCGTGTACAGATGACTGAAGTGACATCTGTTTGAGTTAAATCGTGACGTCGCTGCACACGTCACTACGCCAAGTCGTTTTTCACGCCAATTTGTTCATTTAAAATTAAACTGTGGTTTTTTGATAATTTTTATAAAATTTATCAAAGATTAACTAATTCATACGTAAAAACAAACCATTTTGAATCTTTTTTTAATAGCAGTCAAGTACCCTATTCCTGTATAATTCTAAACAATTTTGCCTTTGACTATCTGTGTTATCAAACAAATGACATATTATTTGGAAATATTTTTGTATCAAATAATATTGGTATATGTATTTTATTCTTTTCAAAATAATCACTCGAAACTCGTGTAGTCTGAAACCGTGTAATTCGAGGGAACGTATCCGTGTTCTTCGAAACTTGTGATGATCAAGTACCGTGTTCTTCGGGAGTTATCTGTATTTAACTATTAGTTATTAATAAAATACCATATCTAGGTAACATCATAGTTATCTAGCTTACGTGTGTTTATTTATAAAATGTTTCAACATACTACATAATTAAAATTAAAATTGTGTCATATTTGTCACGAAATGTGTAGGTTTCAAATTATACATAAATATGTAATAAATAGAAAGCGGTCGTAAATATAACGAAAAACACATATAGTCTGTTTTAAAAGTAACGAAAATGGATATGCTGCTTGCAGTCTAGTACTAGATAAGATTTTACGGTCCTCCTGACTAATGGTACCAATCTGACAAAAATTACTTCTTAACTATCTTTATTACCTCAAGTCCACTGACCAGATCTGGTCTAAAAATCTTGCACTATCACGAATACGAATACAAACGAATACCAAGGGCGGATCCAGAAGCTTATCGTGCAGGATACGATGACAAACCAAAAGACTAAAAATAACAAGTTTGTAAAAATAATATTTGAATAAAGTAGAAGTTGTATTTGACCAGATCATCACAGAAATTTAAATTATACTCGAGTTGTATTTCCAGAAAATGTAAACCCAAATATCTTCAAATCTAAATCATTATGGTCTAAGATTAAGCATTAGTCAAAAAACGTAAAAATTTGTTCAGTCAAATAATGAAATAAAAATAAAAAAAGTATATTAGGTAATATTGTTTGATTCGATGAGACTATTTTCATTTCAAAACACTTTGGATTACAAGGACGATTGGATTTATTAAAGTCAGTTTTTTGTTTTTGAATCTTAATCATCATTTTGGAAATTCTTAAAGGGGACGATCGCCCCTATCGCCTCCTTTGGCATCCGCCTCTAAGAAATACTAAACTGCATACAAACAATTTGACATCGGTTCCTCATAATTTGACGGGAGGGAATATTTAGTCTATAAAATTTGTTTATAATTGGTCTAGATCTAGAGTATAGTCCAGACCTGGGGTTTCCAAACTTTTTAGATCCACGGCGCCCCTAAGATACAAATCATTTCCGACGGCATGCTTTGATCGGATTTAAAGATTTTCTCTCAAAAATAAAATATAACCGACAAAAAAAAAGATAAAAAAGTAAAAAGAACAAAACAAAACATTTCTAACCAATTTTTACTTTTATTTTCAACATTTTTTTATTTCTATTTTTTAACGAGGCCGCCGTGGCACCCCTGGTGATGCTTCACGGCGCCGCGGCGCACAGTTTGGAAACCTTCAGTCTAGACTATAGTGTAATCGTGTTTGTCTTGATCTATAAAACGTATATTTCTTATTGATCTATGTAACATATCCGACGTAATTTAATTTTTATCCTGGGAAACTTTCATTTCAAAATAGTATAGTCTTTATAATTATGATATCTTACATATCGTCAGCTGAAAATTGCTTTGTACCAAGTTCATTTTTTAAACAATATTTTCTCCTAGTTTTTTTGACTACTTCAACGTCAAAAATGGTCAAAACAGCCATCTAGAAAAATTTTTAAGAAATGGACTTGGTACAAAGCAATTCTCAGCTGACAATATATTAGAACCATTCTACACGGTTATAATATGATGAAAAAAATACTTACATGATAAAAATCTTCAGTATTTTTCAAAATATCAAATAGTTATTCTTTTCTGAAGTAGTTGTAACTGTGTGTTTTGGACTTTTTTGCAGAGCCTCCACGCACCTCTCCACAACAAGATGCTGGAGTCGCCTCAATGCCAGGAAATGCTCCATCGGATTTACCACCCGATCATAATAGTTATGGTAAATCATTTCCCCTTGGGGGTATTCATTTAGCACCACCTCCAACGAATAGTTTTACAGAACCGGAAGATTTTACGAATGTAAGTAATTAAAATAAAAGAATTTTTTGTATTTCATAAAAATTATATTTAGATACTGTTTATTTTGAAAGTGGCATAAGCCACTTTGTTTTTAAACTGAAAAATTTAAAGGTTTACGTTTTAAAAGTTTTAAAACTACTGATGTCAACTTTCGAGAAATTTTATGTGTATTCATTATCTTAAGATATTTATATTTTTTTTTTGAGTACAAATAATTTTGTATATTTACCGATAAAATTACCGTTTTTCATTATATGGTAAAATGACTTATACCACTTTAAAAATAAACAAGTTAGAAAAACTGCTAACTTATAAAAATTTAAGTCCATATATTTTAGTAGTCATGGAAGAAGTCTAAAAAATTTTGATAATAAAAATTACATAATATGTAATTTCTGTAAAACTTTCTGTATCAAACTAATTGACACAAGGGATGCAGCTTTGTTGTTCACGCTTTTTTATTTATATTTAAACAATATTTTATAGTAGTTTTAGATAAAGGATTTCAGTTATAAAGTTATACATTTTCTTCTCAATTAATTAAACAGAACTTTTAATAGCACTTCTAAAAGTTATTATAATTTAAATTCCATTTGATAACAACTAAACTTGAATTTGATAGCAACTATACTCAACAACGGTTCTGTGAATAAATTTAATAGATTAAGTAGATATTAGATGTAAATATGTATTCTAAAGAGGTTTTAAAGTTACATTTTCTTAAAAAAAAAATTAAATAAAATAAAAATATAAAAATAAAAATTTTCGAATATAAAGAGAAAATATGATGTATTTATAATGAAACCTGTCAACTTTTGAAACGCAATCATAAAGTACAAAAGAACAAAACACACACATATATATATACATATATATATATATATATATATATATATATATATATATATATATATATATATATATATATATATATATATTTAAAAATTTGATAACTATATTAAAATAATATAGTTATCGATGAATCAGAGAATTCTTTCTTGAAATTAGTTGTGGTTTGCCGAAATAGCGTTTAACGGGGTAAAGTGGCCAGGCTTATAATGGGTCAAAGCAGCCAGTGTTTCCGATCGCTGCTCAAATTGAATTCTTAGAATATTTTAACATATAATATTAAATTCAGTTTATTTAGTTCTTTATATTTTACAAACAAATAAATTGCCTGAAATCAGTTTTTAGGGTTCCGATAAACAATGTGAAAAAGAAACCTTTATGATGAGATTTTAATGTCCGTTAATATATAATAATTAATGATACAAACATAGTTTGATTTTGTATATAAACATGTTTATTACTTCAAGATTTCTTTTTGGGTTAAAATGGTCACTCCTGGCCACTTTACCCAACATAGTGGAGTAAGGTGATCACTTTGCACATGTTGCGAAAAACAATAATTGCAAAAATACCTTTCAATATATTGTTGATATATTGATGGTTATTAGTTCTGCACTAAAGCAACTATATGCTAAATACTTATTAATCTGTATTTCTTTTCAAATAAATAAACTAAACAAGATTTTGTTTTAGAGTGGCCACTTTACCCCAGTCTCCTTTATATATATATATATATATATATATATATATATATATATATATATATATATATATATATATATATATATATATATTGCCCCCGCCCTCGTTCCCCTAGGGGGCAGGAGGTTTATTTTAGTACAGAAAGATGCCCTCTTCAGAAATACTATTTTTTTGGTCAAGCAAAGTTTCCCTACAAGCTTATTTTTCAAGACATAGAAAATTCCAGGTTAAATGGATCATCCTGTATATAATCTATATATTTTTAATTTGTCCTCAAAACTTTAAGGAAAACTTTATATTTTTAACCAAAAAAAGTTTTATGAAAAAGTTTTTAAAACGTTAG